>CM057107.1:12417116-13037116 GCA_029959045.1 Taenioides sp. WSHXM2023 | reverse complement strand
TGATCGAATAAGCAACTACTACAACTACTACAACTACTACTACTACTACAATGCTTATTTTTCAAGGTTGCGAATTAGTAAACTGCAAGATACATAGATTTAATACCATACTGTGGAACATTTCTGGCAAACCAATAAGAGACAAGCAGGTGGTGGACTTCCCTTAGTGCATCTTTAGATTCCTTTGTTGTTGGCAGAATATTATTTATTATTATTATTTATTTTTAATTCTATTGAAATTGTATTACTTGTTTACTTCATTACAATATTGTACCCCACTGACTTTAGTAATATTAAAAAAAACAAAAAACAGGACACTCCCTTTAGCTATTCCACAATCTATAGTTACAAGTACTAGTAGTAGTCGTAGTAGAAGTAGAGTAGCTAAAGGTAAATTATTTCATTTTTCTAAAAACTAAAAGCAGTTTTTATTCACCGTGAGATCTTGCCGTTGCTGTTTCTTGTACAATAACTGTCGACTTTGGAAATTCACAAATTAGACTTAAAAATCTCTCTTTCTTTATCACTTCTTCTTCTCCCCGTATAGGAGTACACCATCGACGTATTCTTCCGCCAGAGCTGGAGAGACGAGCGTTTACGGTTCAAGGGCCCCATGGAGATGCTGGCGCTGAACAACCTCCTGGCCAGCAACATCTGGACCCCGGATACGTTCTTTTTAAACGGAAAGAAGTCCATCGCTCACAACATGACCACTCCCAACAAGCTGCTCCGGCTCCGAGACAACGGGACTCTGCTGTACACGATGAGGTGAGCACATGTGCAGTACTTTATAGGACTGAGCACATGTGCAGTACTCTGTAGGACTGAGCACATGTGCAGTACTCTGTAGGACTGAGCACATGTGCAGTACTCTGTAGGACACATGTGCAGTACTCTGTAGGACACGTGCAGTACTCTGTAGGACTGAGCAGGTGCAGTACTCTGTAGGACTGAGCAGGTGCAGTACTCTGTAGGACTGAGCAGGTGCAGATGGAGGAGGTGGTGGAGGTGATGTGGTTTTTATGGTTTCGGGAGACGGTTCAAACTTGTTTTGAAGTAGTGGTGGTGGCAGGATTTGTAATACAGTAGGAATTTGTCATTCAAAGTTGTAATAGTGATGGTAGAAACAGCAGAATTAGTATTACACTTCAAAAAAAGTGGTAATAGCAGTAGTAGTAGTAGTAGTAGTAGTAGTAGTAGTAGTAGTAGTAGTAGTAGTAGCAGTAGCAGTAGCGTAAATGCACCTTTTGAGTCTTCTCACTTTAGGTTAACTACAAAGCCACATTAATACTACAACAGTTAGTAGTATTTGGTAGTAGTAGTAGAATTGTCAAGTCGTAGGAGTCGATAAGCGGATTTTTGTCATTCGCAGTTTAATTCAGGGATAAATGCAGTTTTATATTCTTACATTAGTACTTGCACACGTGGTTATTGATGTTATTGTGACTTTAAAAGACAGCAGTAGTAGTATTAGTAGTAGCAGTAGTAGTAGTACCTTCCTTAGTATTGGCTACAGCAGTAAGTATAATCAAAATATGCAAATTATCAGAATTTATAAAACAAATCTTCACAATTACACCAAGATACAGCATACACAATTGATCCTTATATTGCCAACTAAACCTTAAAAAACAAATAATTCATATTTCAGTTAATTTTTAAGCAACTCTTTGCGCAAAACTCGTCTCAACATTTCAGTTGGTCAAGCAGTTATAGTAGTAGTTGCCACATTAGTTGTATTAACAACAGAAGTAAGAATAATATTATAAATTTAAGAGAACAACAAACATGACTGAGGTATAAAATATTAAAAATATATTGTTATAGCAGTAAGAGAAGAGTTTTTAAAAGTAGCAGTACAGAGTGAATTGTATGACCATTTTTAACTATATTAACCTATTATAAAGCATTATAAAAAAACATTTACAGAAAACAGACTGAAGCTGCTCCTTTCCTTTCCCTCCCCGGGCTATGACAGAACACTGCCATCTAGTGGACATTTGAAGCCATAGCACTTATTTTGAATTTACCACACACAGTACAAGTACAAGTAGTGCACACTGTTCCTTCCTTTGGCCATTGAGAAAATACTTATAATATGAAATCACTAGTTGTAATTAATATTATCAATATATTAACAAATTTAACTGCGATGAACTGGAGATTGTAGCAGTAAATTACAGTAAAGATTACCCAAAAATGTACTGAAATCAATCCTAGAAACAAAACGTGAATAGAGCGGTGATGTAAGTAGTACTAGAGCCTGCAGTTACGTTTGAGTATTAGAATAATTCAGAGCTTATCCTTAGGAGTCACCGTCGCCGTAGGATTTAGGAGCTAGGACATAAGAGCTAGGACAGAGGAAGTAGGAAGCATCGTGTCACGGATCATGAAGTTGATGCCACCCAATGGGAAATTATAGCTATATAAAGGCTAGACAGGCCAGGATAGATAGAATCTTGTATTTGGAGCAGAATTCAGACTTTGGTGGAAGAAAATTGCCTATTTTTATGTTAATTAAGAGTCTGTATTGTTTTTGAAATCATGAAATCCATATCGAATGCCATTTTATCGTCGTTTAAAAGAAAATCTAGTTGAAATCTTTAGTTCTAAAATGATCCAAATGATTCTAGTGACGGTGTATGGAGTTTAAAAACACAGTGGAGCACTTCCTGTATTACCACATGACATCACTGTACACGTATTTTAGAGGAGATGGCGTTTTTTTTTTTAATTGTGCAAAAATGGCGGTGGTCAGATACACAAGGCTGTAGAGGTTTAATCGTGTGAGTGTCATTACTACTGCAGCTTAAGCGCACACACACACACGCACACACACGCACACACACACACACGCACACACACACACACACACACACACACACACACACACACACACACACACACACACACACACACCATCTGGGACGAGGATATGCACTGAACAATACCAGCCCTTCCTATTTAATACAATGAAAAAGTGCTACAAAATATAAAACATGACGATCGAGTTACTGTGAAAAGCACTGTATAAAACTGATGGATTATTTTATTTTATTTATTTATTTTATTTATTATTATTATTATTATTATTTTGTTTTATTTTTATTTTATTTTAATTTAATTTATTTATGTTATTTATTATTATTATTATTATTATTATTATTATTATTATTATTATTTTGTTTTATTTTATTTTTATTTATTTAATTGATTATTATTATTATTTTTTTTTTTTTTAATTATTATTATTAATTATGCAGGTTACAATGACAAAAATGTAAATTAATATAATATCCACTGTGTAGTTCTGTTAGGCTTTAATCAATGTGTCAAAATCAAGATCAACTCTTTTTGCCATTTGAATACACTATGTTTGGTTGGGGGTCCATCACCTGCTTGTTTCTATGGAGATGTCATTGCTCTGACTAGAATGTTCCACAGTATGGCATTAAACAGCTCTACTTTACATTTATTCAATTACAGATGGTTTAATAGCTCAAAAATACCAAGTAAAACAGTTATTCTGACTGTGAGCGGGGCTGCCTCTCCACAGATCTGACCTGACCAATAACTTACTGTGAAACATTCCAGACAAAGCAATAACGTCTCCATGGAGAAAAGCGTTTGACGGACCCTCCACAGAAAAGTTACACAATGCACCTTTAAATAGCCAAAAAATATGAAGTAACATTTTTTAAGTGAAAGTAACAAGTAGTGACCAGGACAAAGCAAGTAAAAGTACTAAAGTACTACTAAAGTACTCAATAACTGAACTAAATATCTGCATTAACTGGACAGACAATAAATTCAATGCAATTTCTTATAAATTCTTGTATTTCTAAAGAGACCGTAACATAGAAAATCTTAAGCTGTAAGGAAGAAGTTGCTCAATATTGTCAAAGCAAAGTAAAAAAAATTAAACAGACGGGTTTCAGAGTGATGAAAAGTGTAATCCGTTGCCATGGAAACAATTAAAAATATATATTCTGCCATTTGAATGATAAAAAGTCCGCCTATGACAGTATGCCAGGAAACTGCGAGCCTTGAATACGACTTATATACTTAAATAATATAATACTTACACCTACATACCTTTTAAATTCCATTTTTATGTTTTATTTATAGGATACACAATAGAAAATATGTTTATATATCCTGATACAATTAAAAACATGGTGTAGTTATTTTTCTTGTATTTGTTTTTTGCAGTCATACTAACATTTTCGTATTATTACTCACATCCTGAACAAACGCACAAAGATTTCCATATCACACAGTGTTGTACAGACGAAAACATGTCCCCCACCCCCATGGGACTTTCCTATGTACTGCACTATAAACATGTATCATATTCCACATTATACGGTCCATATACACGTGTTAACATAGATCTTTGCTCCACTTTAACACCATCACACCAAATACCTAATTACGTTGTGTATTTAAGTATTCTTTGTGTTCAATGACGGAATTCTTACGCATTCATCTCCGCTGATAATTTATAATAAGAATGTCCCTTCTCACTAATGTGTGCGTACACGAGAGGCTTGAAGTTGCAGTGTCTCAAACGCATTAGAAGTCATTATCATTATACACACTTGGCTGGCTCTGCGCGGGTCTGATGACAGAAATCGACTCGAAGAAGGAGGTAGTTGACCATAATTAAGTCGGCCATTTTGAACCTTTTAGCACTTTTAGCGTTTTACTCCCTCGCCCAGGTTATGGCGTTGCAAAAAAAATACCCCATGAAGCAGGTCACATGTTATTCTTTATAGCCGTCAATGGAAAATCAAATAAGTCAATTTTATTGCTCGGCCGGTCGCTGACAGAAGGTCACATTACGCCCACATTACGCCATTTTCTGATCGATGTTATAATGTCGTTTTATTTGCACGTTTAAACACACAAATCCTGCGTATTTAGAAAAGAGTTCACTTGAAAACTACCGCTTCACGACCTTTAACTTTATCTATTTGTCTGTTTTGACATCAATACAGTGAATGCCTAAAAACGCACTGTGGAACCTTTCTGCTGGTGGTCTCCTAGCAGCTCGTTTCCATGGAGATGTTACTGCTTGGCCTAGAATGTTTGTAATCACCTAAGAGTTGCATTTTATTCTAATGGCTGTTTTTTTTTAGCTAAAAATAGGTTGAAAACATGCTTTTTTTTAAGCGTGATTGGGGTCACTTCTCCATATGTTTGACGTGCCTGTGGCTTTGCTTTGTACATTCTTGTCTGCGTCAAGATATAAAAATGCCATATTGTGGAACATTCAAGGCAAGCAAATAATACTTCCATGGAAACAAGAAAGTGGCGCCCATTTTCTTGTGCTATACTTAGACATTTGTTATTTTCCTATGCGTGTTTTATGAATTACTGTCTGAATAAGGATTTAAACATAATATAAATACAACAACACGTATACAAATCTATACAAATGTACTTTTTTCTATCATAACCATGTATTTCAGACCTGGAATCGCCAATCTCTTCTAAACAAAGAGTAAAAGGGCAGCTGTTAACTTGAAAACTACCACTACATGACATCACAAGGTGGAACAGAGCATTTTGAGATTTGGAGACACAACTCCAGGTCGGTTTTTGGACTATAGGCCTTGTATTTTGTCTCGCATAGAATGATTTGAACATAATATAAATACCATACACCTCTTCCATAGAATTTTACCTTATTTCTATCAATCTATTCTCATGTACTTCTTAAATATTGTCTCTTTTTGGCCATGTTGCGCTTGGCTAACCCTGCCGTCACACACACACGTGCACGCACACCTCTGGGCCCCTCGGAGCCCGCTCTGTGGTCCCATGATCTCCTTTGTCACGCTACGTTTCCTTTAACAATATAATTAAGAAAACCCAGCGGACCGGTTATGTTTTCGAGCATACAAATGTCCCCCCGTGAGACCTGGACTTACAGATAAAAGTGGAGTAAACAAAATGTCCTAGAGAGACGAATGTGGAGTTTGGATGTCACCAGATGATGCCGCGTTATCTGTGGAGATTTACACAACTATTTGGTTCATTTGTGGTATTCCCAACAGGAGTACAGTTGAAGTATTTTTCCATGATTGTTAATGGTTATCTATAGGGAATGAGCTCTACCTTATGAAAAGCATTATTAAAGGTGCATTGTGTAACTTCACTTCACTTGTTTCTATGGATATGCCGTTGCTCTGCCTGGAATGTTCCACAGTGTGACATTAAACAGCTCTACTTTACATTTATTCAATTACAGGTGGTTTTACAGCTCAAACTCGCCTAGAAAAACAGGTATTCTGACTGTGCAGGGTTGTCGCTCCACAGATCTGACCTGTAACTTGGTCTGGTTTGGTCTTCATGATGACAGAAAGGTTTAATGCCACACTGTGAAACATTCCAGACAAAGCAATAACATCCCCATGGAGAAAAGTATTTGATGGACCCTCCACCAGAAAAGTTACACAGTGTACCTTTAAGTAAACTATATCACAAAATGAAATACTTTGGGTACTTTAGTTCAAATAAAAGTCAGTAGTATCAGTAGTAGTATCAGTAGTAGTAGTAGTAGTAGTAGCAGCAATATTAGTATAAGTAGTACTAGTAGTAGTACTAGTAGTGGTAGTAGTAGTAGTAGTAGTAGTAGTAGTGGTAGTAGTAGTAGTAGTGGTAGTAGTAGTGGTAGTAGTAGTAGTAGTAGTAGTAGTAGTAGTAGTAGTAGTAGTAGTAGTGGTAGTAGTAGTAGTGGTAGTAGTAGTGGTAGTAGTAGTGGTAGTAGTAGTGGTAGTAGTAGTAGTAGTAGTAGTAGTAGTAGTGGTAGTAGTAGTAGTAGTAGTGGTAGTGGTAGTAGTAGTAGTAGTAGTAGTAGTAGTAGTAGTAGTAGTAGTAGTAGTAGTAGTGGTAGTAGTGGTAGTAGTAGTAGTGGTAGTAGTAGTAGTGGTAGTAGTAGTAGTAGTAGTAGTAGTAGTAGTAGTAGTATTTAGAGTGTTTAGACAAAATATTATTTGTACAACTTCCACAATTTGTTGCCATTTTGAGGACTTTTCACCATTCAAAAGACAGCATTTTTTTTTTCAATTGTTAATTGCTATGGCAACTATGCTAATTTTTCATCCCTCTGAAATCCATGCATACATCTTTCTTCTACATAAAAAAAAAAAAAAAAAAAACACTGACTAAAAATGTGAAAAATGGTACTTGTCCAGCAGGTGGTAGTGTTCTCATGTCTAAAAAGTTTGATCAAAGTTTTACCAAAAAAATCCATTTTACCACTGTTTCTTTTGACTCTCTATTTTGAATTTTCCTTTCAAAGTTGAATTCAAAACGTTATCAGTGTATTCTTTATTATTTGCGTTTCCTCTCTGTTTGTGATACAATATTAATTTGTGTTGTAAATATTGTAAGGCCTTTGTTTTATGTGCACATCATGTTTTGACCAGCCACAGATCTATAATACATGCTCCCAGATTAAAAATTCATGTTATGTCCAGTGAAATTACGCAGTGCGGCTTTATTATTATTGTATATTGTTTTGTTTTCGTAGGCTGACCATCTCGGCCGAATGCCCCATGCAGCTGGAGGACTTCCCCATGGACGCTCACGCCTGCCCCCTGAAGTTCGGAAGTTGTAAGTACACAGAAATTCACAAAAATAAATAAAATAAAAATAAACAGTTTTATTTTTTTTATTAGTTTAATTTTTTTGTATTAATTATTTTCTTTTTTTTTAATTTTTTATATTATTATTGTTTTAATTATTATTATTTTTTTTGTTTATTTATATTTGTCATCAATAGATATATTTTTTAAGCTGTCTGTTTTAAGGAAAAATGGTGATTAAAAAAAAAACAGAAATATGTGTGTCAACTAAGAATATATATGTATAGATTTTTTTGTGTGTGAAACTTTAACACAGTAAACCATCAAAAAAAAAAAAAAAAATTAAGAAATTCACAAAAATATGTGTAAATTTCTCTATAATTATGCAAACAAGCTTCATGAGTCTCCTGCTGTGTTAAAAGCTTTGTTCGTTTTGGGTAAGTTTCAGATTGACGTACAAACACGGAGCTGGAGTGGAAATGTGCAATCAACAAAGAACAATTAAATTAATCAGAAGTAATAAACACGATAATTATAATTATTTTGATTGAGTATAAGACAGTTACCAGTGTCTACTTTGGCGCTGTTTCTGATGATTTTAAATAATGGGTATTCAAAAGGCATTCAGTGCTGGAAAGTAGAATATTTGTACAGTAACTCAGTGCCTCGGCTGATGAAAGATTTACAGATTATAATAAGTTTGGTCCAATATGTATTTTTTCAGCTGTAACCAATATTTGTCTTGCTTTTGTGGCTGATATCTGATACTTTTATTTCAACAGGGCTCACAAATTGAATTAAAGTAGTAAAATTAATGCTTCACTTTGATAAGAAACTATTACAAAATGTATTTATTGCGGATATAGCATAATAAGTGTATTTTCATTAGAGATACTGTCTCGGTTGGACAATATATCGGGTTGATATTTGCCCTTTTTAGTGTTTAGTAAATCTTCATAGGCCGATTTTTGTTTGGCCCAATCAGCAGCATTAATATTCATGAAAAATATCTACATGAAGCTTTCTTTGAACACTTTAGTCTACAGGGAGGACTGCAAAAACGTGGCTAAAACCTGCACTTAACGCTGTATATGCACCTTATTCTGAAAGTTTCCATGGGCGCCGCTATCATTTGGGTTGTGTTATTTTGTAAGGAGCTGCCGATTTTTACAGCAAATAATAAAACCGTTTTAAAGCTCCCCACAGAATCGGTGCAGTGTGACTTGTTGGTGCGCATGAACATTGAACATTTTACACAAATGAACCGACTTTATATCATATTTAACATGCAAAACGTTTCCCAAATGGCATGACATCAATGGGATTCCTGTTTAACCGGAAGTGCAGTCACAAAAAAGCGCGGTTTAGGATCATTTAGAGACAAAATTTAAAAACTTTTGACTGTTAAATGTTAAAGTCTCACTATCTAATCCCACTTTATCGTATTTGAACAAAAATACCCCAGAGAAATTATATATACCATACATTTTCAGCCCCAAAATCTATTGTTCCAGCTATTACGTACGATAAGTCGATATAGTAATTATTGTGACTACCTGCAGCCAATCCTGAATCAGTGCTAGTGCAGCCTCTGCAGCTCAGTGAGTGAATTCTGGATGTTCTGAGCTTTAACATGAGGCCTGTCCATAAACTGAGATTGAGACAAACTTGTATGTGTCTCTATGAGGTTCAGTTGTGATTGTAGTTCTTTTTAAAAACCTGTAAAAGCACAGGCTACATACATTTCCTTTAAGCATCTCCTTGAACACATTACAGTTCTTACCCGCGAGCTCTTATGGCCTAGCGGGACTATTAGCTCGTCATTAGCTTTGTGCTGTTAGCGCCCCCTTCTCCCTCCCTCCTCTCGGGCTAAATTGGATTGGAAGGGAAAAGTGCTCGGGTTTACGTGGGAGAGTGTGGGTGGACCTCGTCTCATAGAAAATCTCAGGATTAGCCCTTAAAGGTGCGTCCAAGCGGAGATTTTAAATACCCCCGGAGGTCATACGGTGTTACTACAGACTGGTGTTGTAGGACACACAGACGGAGACAGAGGGGGCGAGGCTAAGGGGTAAGGGCGGGGCTAAGACGTTAATGCTGACCCTGGTTACATATACTTGCATTTTAAAGGGTCTATATTAGGCTGATCTATGTTCTAATGTTTCCTCATCGCAAACACACCTGTAGTTGTATTTGCGATGAGGAGGTATCAACATTATAACATAACTTAAAGATCAGTCCAGTCCATTCTGAGTAATATAGAACCTTCAAAGCTCCCATCTGCAAGTTTATATGATTTAGTAGTAGGGGGTGGATGTGTACCCTCTTTTTAGTGATGAAAAACAGATAGAAGGTATTCCAGAATATAGTAATAACTGTAGAAATACATTTTATATTATTAGTTAAAAGAAACGTGAGTTTAAAAAAATGTTGACCCCAATGATGACCGTTCAGTCATCACTATTTGGAAAAAAGGATGCCCTTGTGTCCTTGGGTAAAACATTACTCCTTTTTATATCTACATTTATGTCTTTTTATTGACAATTTGCAGGGACATTATGTTGGGGGTGTCCTGCGTCAGTTGCCATGGTGACACAACGCACACATTCGCAAAAACTCTCAAAAACGTTTTAAGATTGTTTAAAAACTCAAGAAAAATTACGTTATCAGGAACCTGTGATCAATACGAGGCGTTTATGGTCACGTTTAGGTATTTGCAACAAAAATGTGAGACTGAGTAACTAAAAAACTCACTTGTGTCTGTAATTTTATGTGTAAGAGACTTGTTTAAGCGCACAAATCATCTCACCTTTTGTAGTTCTAACCAAGACAGAGCAGTGCTTTCAGTTAGCATCACACCCCCAGGGAATATTGACGACATCAGCTACAAAGTATCAATAAAAACACGTTGGCAAATTGATTCCGAAGATTTGTCAAAGTTAATTTAAGGACTCCCCACTCATTTATATGCATCTGTGTGTGTCAGGCTGGTGATGTATTGTCCTATTAAAGCTCATAGAAACGTTGGTCCTTTGAGTGCCCGTCTCATCCCTCCTCTGCCTCTCTCCTATGCCAATTTTCACTGGACAGGGGCCAGGAATATCCACGGAAAGTTATACCAGATACTTTGGATTTAATTTAGTCCAAGCTAAACACTGGAGGAGCGTGCAAAAGCCAGAGCTGTATTCGAAAGCAGTGATTTCAGGGGTAAATGTTTTGTGAAAGGTAATGTCATTTTGGTAATCGTTTTCCAACTGTAATCCATCTTTGTCTTCAGATAGAAAAAACAAACTTGTCCAGATAGAAAATGGATTTTACATATTACGTTTACAATTACAAAACGCATTAAAGGTCCATTATTACACAAAATGGACTTTTGTGAGCTTTAGGTCCTGTTATAATGTTGTTACCTCCTCAAAATCATACCTGGAGTTGTGTTTTGTTTCATTCACATGTTTGAGTAATCCTGTATTATTAGTCTGTCTGTTTCCAAAGCTCAAAATGCTCTGTCCCACCTTGTGATGTCATGAAGTGGTAGTTTTCAAGTTAACAGCTTCCTTTTAACGTTTTGTTTTGGTTTTTTTCAGTACAGATTGGCAATTCCAGGGCTGAAATCCTCCTAATGGTTCTAGTGAAGGTGTATAGAGTTTAAAAACACAGTGGAGCACTTCCTGTGTTACTGTATGACATCACAAGGTGGAACAGAGTGTTTTCCGTTTGAGGGAAGAACTCAGCTTAAATATGCAGGTTTGTTTGAACGATACAAAACTCCAGGTATGTTTTTGCTGAGGAAACATTAAAACACAAATCAGAAAATAGCATAATTTAAAGTCCCAGTATGTAACATTTTAGCCAAAAAATACTAACACTAAAATTTGAAATAAAAAGCTTGTTTATTTCATGTTGGTTTTTCTTATTTCACTGAAAAACATAGAAAAACGTGTGTTACTGCGCAGGCTTGCATCTCCACAAACCCAACTCTTGTTTCCATGGAAATCTTGTTCCTTTTGCTATAATCTCCCACAGTATGGCATAAAACACATCTATCTCCATGGAAAATGTTTCAAATTATGGTTTTTAATTTGGATTTCCATGGAATCCAGAAAGTTACATACTGTTGCTTTAACTTGTTTATGTTTAAATTTTGGGTTTTGTCTCTCAAGCCTTTTATCCAATGAGAACGCAGAATGAATTTCTCACTTTACGTTGCCAGATTCTGTGGCTAAAACCAGCTTATAATAAACCTAGTGTGTCCTCAGTAAATGACAGCTAATGTTTTACTATATTTGTGACATTTTAAACCAGATTTTAGCGAAAACATTTCAGCAAAAAAGGCAAAAAACAAACTGAACACCGATGTCTTTCCCCTACGACTAAACTTCTCAGAGCTGTAGTAAGACACATTACAAAGCAAACAATCACATCTGAACTTTAAAACCATGGCAACTGGCTCCAAGTGTCAAAAGTAAATAAATAAAAAGAATAAGAAGTTCACACAGGTTACAGAGTGTTTTTCTCTTTCAGGAGACACGCAGCAGGATTACTGTCAGCGGTGGATTTAAAAAAAAAAAAAAATGACAAGAACAAAAGTGCAAAAACTGCCTTTGAGTCCAAAATAGTAGAAAATAAACTTCATAATAATAATAATAATAAGCAGAGTTCTTGAAATTATAGTTAACCTGGGTTTAATTCTACTTTTGTGAAATGTAAAGTGAAATGATCTTCAGTTAAAACCATAAGGACTTTGATTAACTGTGGTAGTAGTATGTAAAATCCCTCAGTCGTCCAGGTAGAATCCATGGCAAAAAAAGGAGAAAATTTAATTTGAAAAACTCCGAGCCACAAACAAAGCAATGTGGTCTACTCCATTCAGTGTAGTGAAGACTGCAGTGAGCGCTACATTGGAGAAACAAAACAGCCACTTCACAAAAGGATGTATCAACACAGACGGGAAAACCAGGGTGGGCCGCAATCTGCCGTACATCTCCACCTAAAAGCCACAGGCCACTCCTTTGAGGACAGCGAGGTCCAGATCTTGGCCAGAGAAAAGAACTGGTTTGAGAGGGGAGTTAAAGAGGCTATTTTTGTCAAGAAAGAGAATCCTTCCTTGAACAGAAATGGGGGTCTCAGACATCATTTGTCTCCCATCTATAACTCTATCCTCAAACCTAAATCAAAACAAACTGGGAAAACAATGGGACTAGCCAGGTCAGGTCCAGAGGTGTGAAAACACCATCATGGCCCTGAATGGATATGCTAACTACTCCCCCACTCCCACTCCATATTGAATAGACTCACATGACTAACAGAAACTGTTAACAACTCCATATTGTATCACCTGACCAACTGAAACTGTATTTAAATATGTGTGTCTCAGAGTAATTTTCATTGTAATTAAGCTCCTCCCTTCAGGCAGATATAAAGCAGTGTCCACCAGCATCTGACCAGAACTGAGGAAGCAGCTTGGATGAGCTGCGAAACGTATTCAACCAAATAAACTATGTCCAGTTGACAAATTAAATTTTCTCCTTTTTTTTTTGCTGTGGTAGTAGTAGTAAAAATGTAGTAGTAGTAGTAGTAGTAGTAGTAGTAGTAAAGATGTATTAGTAGTATTGAAATGGCGGAGTGTTTTTGTTTCAGTACGCGGAACAGAGAACTAAAGACTGGCAGAGGTTTTAACACCGTTCACAGTTAAAGCTCCATTCTGTCACCTTTTGTGTGAGAACCGCGGTCGTCAACGTCACACGCAGCTGCTCAGACCAAAATAAAAAGTCACAAGATTTCACGAGATCACAATTTTATGTCTATTTTCGTCTAGGAAGAAACTTGAGAAAAACTCGGGAGTGTGTTGATCTAATGGCCAAAACTTTGAATACAAGTTCCAACTATTTTTGATACGTAATTTTAGTGGGTTCTACTTCAATAACAACTTTTATTAAGATGGCAAATAGAGTCAAAGCAGATGCCTTGCTCAATGACACAATGGCACTTGAACCAGCAACCTTTTGTTCATTAGAGATGCAAAGAGAGGCTTCTAGTTCCATACAATATACAGTTATTTTTATATTGTGTTGCGTTACTGTAATAAGAAGAGCAAACAGAGTCAAAGCAGATGGAGTGTCTTGCCCAATGACACAACACATTATGAGCTGGTGTGAATGGGACTTGAACCAGCAACCAGTCTTTTAATATATTTCTGTGTGTTGCCAATAAACCCTTTGCTTTATAGCTGCTCGTTTCAAGGGTCCATATTAGACCTTTTTCTGATCTGTTCTAATGTCGTTTCCTCGTCACAAACAAACCTGGAATTGTGCTTTGAAACAGAAAACACTCTGTTCCACCTTGTGATGTCACGTGGTAATACAGGAAGTGCTCCACTGTGCATTTAAACTCCGTACACCTTCACTAGAATCATTTGGATGATGGAATTGCCGATCTCTACTGAACTAAAGGTAAAAAAAAAAAATCCATGACATCACAAGGTGGGACAGAGCGTTTTGAGCTTTGGAGACGTAGACAGACAAACTTAAATGAATGTGAGTGAAACAAAACACAACTCCAGGTCTGTTTTTGAGGAGGTAACAGCATTATAACATGGTTTAAAGCTCACAAGAATCAATTTTGTGTAATATAAGACCTTTAAGTTCCCATTTTATGCTAAATTACTTGTTTTAATTGCTCAAAGTTGCACTGAAAAAGCTACATACCTCCTCTCCACAGATCTGACCTGTAACTTGCCCTGCCATACAATAACACAATACAGTGGAGAGTGCACCTTTACGCTAATGTGGGATGTCCAAGTCAACAAAACGAAACGAAAAGCTGCATTAAACTAAACAAATATTGAATGAAATGAATTACGGGCTGACAGGTCCAGCTCCTCATTATTCCTGTTGGAGCCGTGAGCCGACGTTCATAAACACTTTCACTTCTCCTGTTTTTCCAGCCGTGACGGATTGTGGCGCTCGTGCCAATTAGACAAAACTCGTTTAAAATTTCACCTTGAAAAATAACGAGAAGTGACAGTTTAAATAGGGCACAATATCGCAGTTTTTGACACAGTTTTGAAGGAATCCTCAAACTGAAGCCAAAGTGAAATTACTGTTACATAAAGTGCCCATATTACGCTTTTTTCTGATTTTCTGTTTTAATATTTTGTTTCATTCGCACATGTTTAACACAAACTCTTTTCTCTCAAACTGAAAACACCCTGTTCCACCTTGTGATGTCATGTGGTGATACAGGAAGTGCTCCACTGTGTTTTTAAACTCCACACACCTTCACTAGAATCATTTGGATCATTTCAGCCCTGGAATTGCCGATTTCTACTGAACTAAGGGTAAAGGGTGACATCACAAGGTGGAACGGAGCATTTTGAGCTTTGGACTAATAATAAAGGATTACTCAAGCGTGTGAATGAAACAAAACACAACTCCAGGTCTGTTTTTAAGGAGGTAACAACATTAAAACATGATTTAGAACCTTTAAAGAAGACACACTGCACTTGTATTTGCTTTATAGTTATAATTTAAGACACTCGTGGATCTTTGTTATATTCTGAACATTTTAAATTGCAATATCGATCTAAAACTAGAGGGTAAATGAGAAGAGGAAATGTATTTTAGAGGAGTCCTATTTTGCGAAAATTGACTTTTACGAGCTTTTAATCATGTTATAATGGTTTCCTCTTCTCATTTGCCGTAGCAGTCGCCTAGTTGTAGTATTAACAGAAATTAGAGTAGTAGCAGTCACTTCAAGTCACTTTTTGTACTGCATTTTATGTATCTTGGGCCTGAGTGACTTGAAGACTGCTACTGTCATAAATACTGCGTACAGAAACGAGTACTACTAATGATAATATTTGAAAGTACTACAAAAAAATGAGTTAAACACCCGCTCCACCTGTTGGAGTTATTACGCAATAGATGGCGGTTAATCTGGGTCCGCCTGGTCTCCTTTCTAAAAAAAACCAAACAAATAAATACTTTGACCTTTGACCTGGAAGTGATTTAAACAAAAATCCCACTGTCTGTAATAACTAGAGCAACATTATAACATAAAAATAGTGTAATATAGACCCTTTATTACTTTACAATGGATCATACCAGGCAAAGCAATAATAGCACCGCCAGAAAAGTTACACAGTGCCCCTTTAATACAAAATCCCTAGACGTTTTGAGCACAAATGAACATGCTTTTCTATATTTTTCTGTCAGATGCCTATCCTGTGTCAGAGGTAGTGTACACGTGGACAGAGGGTCACGCCAAATCCGTCGTGGTGGCTGAAGATGGATCCAGACTGAATCAGTACCACCTGCTGGGCCAAACGGCTGGCACAGAAGACATCCACACGAGCAGAGGTACACTTATTATTATTATTATGATGAAATTATATTCACAAAGGCATTCCTCGTATCAAAAAACGCGTCTAGACACTCAAGGCTGCTTCACAATACTGCATTCTTCACAGTTAATGAGACATCTCCACATATATAAACTAGGTAGGTGTGCAGTACTTGAACACTACCTCATTTTCTGTACTTTTTCCGGGTATATTAAAAATTATCTACAAAGCAGTTAAAGGGCCCATATTACGCCATTTTCTGATCTATGTTATGTTTTCTCGTCAAAAACATACCTGGGGTTGTGTTTTTGTTTCATTCACACGTGTTTAACACGCAAACCCGGCATCGTTAGGCTTTCTCAAACAGAAAACACCCAGTTCCACCTTTGATGTCATGTGGTAATACAGGAAGTGCTCCACTGTGTTTTTAAACTCCATACAGCTTCACGAGAATCATGCAGATCATTTCAGATCAGGAGTTGTCAGGAATCTCTACTGAACTAATGGTAAAAGGAGCTGTTAACTTGAAAACTACAGCTTCAAACAGCGATTTGTGAGGAATAAAAAATAAATAAATGAATTAAAATAAATAAATGTTATTTCAACATTAACTGTTCAGATTGTCCGTTAGGTTGCTATCACACAGCTAAATGTCAAGCAGTTCATCTTTAGTGTGGGATAATACCTGTTGTAAAAATAAATTATAGTTTTACACCAATCAAACAATTTGTGAAGAAGAGTTGAACAATCTGTTGAAAATTACAGGAAGTAGAAAGTTGTGTTTTAAAGAGTCCCATATTAATGACACCAGGGACGTCACAGGGGAGAAGTCTGTCCAATGTTTGGTACAATTTTCACGTGACACACATTTCTTTTTAATATTTTAAACATTATTTCAACAAAACAGTGGAGTTTTCTTAAATTTGTATTTGTGAAATAATAATTTCTGTGTACATTAGAGGAGTTTTGCCCCTGTATACAATATGTTTGCTAAGTAACAGTAATGGAATTCCCTAGTGTGTCCAACCAGAAAGCAAAGTTTGAAATTAGAGAAAAAATGTTTAAATTATTTTGTAAAATCTTAAATATAATGATCTTTACTGTGTTTTAGTAGAGTACAGTATCTAGTGGTGTATCTAATACCCGGATAGCAGGAGTGCCCAAAGTGGGGCCTGCAGGCCAAACTTGGCCCTCCAGGGGCTCTAATTGGACCCGCAAGGGGCCCTGAGGTTTTAAGAATCTATTTTGAAAAAAACTGTACTGAAAAGACTGTCAGGAGATCGGAAGGAGGTCACTCTTGTCTATTTCCTAATCTTTAAAGTCAGTTTAATGATACATTTTTTTGCAGAACATTTTTATGTGCAAACTTTTCTTACAAACTTCTTTAGGTTTGGCCCTCGGCCCGCTCATGTGCATTCACTAGTTTCAGTGGAGTCTGCTCCGCCCTTCACACAGGCAGTGTCCACCAGCAATCTGACCACAACTGAAGAAGCTGCTTGAACGAGCTTTGAAACGTCATCACTCACCAAACTGAATTTTTCTCTGCTAACACATACCATATTTAGATCACCATGTTCTCTTCTATTGTTTTGAAAATGCTATATTGGCAGAAAACAACATTAACATGTTTTAAAGGTTTCAGTTTTGTTTTTGAGGCTCGGAGTCTCTCCTCTTTTTGCTCCCTGCATTAAGTCACTCCCCCTTCAGAGCGCTATCACAACACAATCAGTGTGCATCCCGATAATGAAATTAGGGCACATCACATTGTTTGATCATTATTTATTATAGAAATCGATTTTTATCTGAGTTTAGTTTTTTTCCCCCCAAACACGTGACCTGAAAGTAGTGATCTGTGTGTCTGGATGTCTCTGTGAATGAGGTCCTATATAGTCCACTTAAGAGCTTAGGGGCTATGGTGGACATTCAGACACAGCCAATGGAATTATTGATATTCAATATTGTGTATCTATGGCAACGCACCCATAAGGAAAGATCCGGAATGACATTACCTGAAAACGCCTGGCAACACGTTCCATCAGACATTCTATTTGTTCATGACATCACTAAGCTTTGACTGAAACTTATGTAGGTGCAACACACGCCCTGTACAAACTCATTTCAAATCAGCCTTCGACCGAGACACACTGACCCAACTCAGAGACGCAAACATGTCTAAAGACTGGAACGACTACGATCCTGCAGACGATGAACTCCTCTACAGCCAGGAGTTCAACCTGATGGAGGAGCTGGGGGTAGCACCCACCAACCCACAGCAGACCTCCGGACCATCTGAACAGGTGGTCCACACCTCTCTAACTCTGGAGGAGTTGGAAAGAGAGCAGCTAGGACCTCAAAGCCAACAGAGGTCTAAGGAGGAAGACGAGAAGGGCATGGCCAGAGTCATGTCACAACTCGAAATGGCCTCTAAAGCTGCTCAGGCCAGAGCCAGAGAGGAGCATTTGCTCAAACAACTGGAGGAGCTCCAGAAGCTTCGAGCTAGAGACCTCGATCAGTACGAGGAGGAGAGGCTTAAGTTGTTGAAGGAAACAACGGTGATCATTGTAGGTCATATGAAGCAAATGGAGCAAAAGGACTCAGTCATACGAGATCTCCAGACCGCACTGGACACAGTGAAAGAGGAGAACCAGGGTCTGACTAAACAGGTCGTAGAAGTTCATGATTTGGTTGAGGAAATGAAGGCACAGTCTCACCAAAAATCAGAAGAGTGGGAGCTGGAAAAGCAGAGCCTCTGTCTGCAACTGGAGGACTCTAAGGAACAGGTCCGAAAGACGCAGAAAATGCTAAACACCTCCAACAGAAACCTGAAGCAGCTCACAGAGCAGCTCAGGGGGACTCAGGAAGAGCGTGCCCTGCTGGAGGAAAAACACTGTATGCAAGAGCAGGTGCTGAAGAGAACTGAGGCAGAGCGCACCCTACTGGTCCAGAGAAACAGTGCTCTGGAGCAGGAGCTGGAGCAAACGAAAAGAGTCAGAGTGGCAGTAGATGAGAACAAGGCTGCCATTTTGACGAGCGGTGAGATCCTCAAAGAGCAGCTCAGATCGGCTCTTGAAGAGCGCACCCTGCTGGAGGAGACCAGCTGTGCGCAAAAGCAGCTACTGATAAAAGCAGAGGCAGAGCGCACCCTACTGGTCCAGAGGAACAGTACTCTGGAGCAGGAGCTGGAGCAGGAGAAGGAGGGTCTCAGATGGGCTCTGGAACAGCACTCCCTGCTGGAAAAGGCATACAGTGCTCTGGAGCAGGACCTGAGGAAAACTCAGGTAGAGCGCACCCTGCTGGAAGAAAGGTGTATGGCACTGGACCAGGCGCTTAGGAGGTCTGAAGAAGCACAGACCCTTCAGGGTAAGAGGTGCAGTGCTCTGGAGCAGGAGCTGCGGAAAACTAAGAACGAACGCACCCTGCTGGAAGAAAAGTGTATGACACTTGAACAGAGCCTTAAGAGGTCAGAAAAACAGCGCACCCTGCAGGAAAAGAGGTGTATTGTGCTCGAGGAGGAGCTGAAAAGTTCTGAGGAACAGCGCACCCTGCAGCAAAAAAAGTGTATGGCACTTGACCAGGACCTCAACAGATTCAAAGAACAGTGCACCCTGGTGGAGGAGACATGCACTGCTCTGGAGCAGGAGCTGCAAAAAACTCAGGAAGAGCGCACCCTGCAGGAACAAAGGTGTATGGCACTGGACCAGGCGCTTAAGAGTTCCGAGGAACAGTGCACCCTGCAGAATAAGCAATGTATTGCCCTTGAGGAGAAGCTGAAAAGCTCTGAAGAACAGTGCACTCTTCAGGGTAAGAGGTGTCGTGCTCTGGAGGAGGAACTTAAAAATTTAGAAAAACAGTGCACCCTGCTGACCGACATGAGCTGTGCCCTGGAGCAGGAGCTGCAGAGGAAAAAGAGGAAGTGGTACAGGAGGTTCTTCGGCCGCTAAATCCTCTCATCACCTGACTTCATTGTCAGCATAAATAAACATTAGCATAACAAAAACTGAATGTGTTTTGTGTTTTGAGTCCAGATTAAAATTATCATTATCGAGCCTGCAACAAATAATATGCATACAGTTACATCATAAACTGAGTGTTGTGGAGCAAAGATTTTGTATTTAAACATACAACCATCTCAAAGTCCAAAATTCTTGTCTCATTTGCCTTTTTCCAATATTTTTAACACCTGCAACTCTCAAATTAAACCAAGTGTCATAACACCACCTCACTTTATGCGTTAAAAGCTTATAGATTAGAAAAGGATCACAACGTTGACATAAGCGTGTGAACCTTCCAAGAGTCAATGGGTAAGGAGTAGTCTGTCAGATCACCAGCTGTCCCTACCCCTCTCCGCACTACCAAGGCTGCACGTTAATTCCTGCATCTATTTCAACCAATCAGCTTTCAGAAAACACCATGACAACGCAGAGGAGCAGCGTGATTGGTCAGTTTAAAGGTGCACTGTGTAACTTTTCAGTGGGGGGGGGGGGTCTGTCACCTTCTAGTTTCTATGGATGTGCCATTACTCTACCTGGAATGTCATAAAACAGCTCTACATTACATGTATTCAATTACAGGTGGTTATAAATACGTAGAAAAACAGCCATTTTGACTGTGAGTGGGGTCGCCTCTCCACAGATCTGACCTGTAACTTTATGAAAATAGAAAGGTTTAATTCCACACTGTGAAACATTCCAGACAAAGCAATAACATCTCCATGAAGAAAAGCATTTGACGTACCCTCCACCAGAAAAGTTACGCATTGCATATTTAAAACTGCTACTATTAGAAATTAAATATTTAGTGAGGTTTGGGCGATTGCGATGAAAAAATAATGAAATTTAATAGTATCAGCTTGGCACAGAGAGTAGAGAAGGGCAGAGAGAAAGAGAGGGCACTGATAGCCATGTACTTAATACTGTTATGTAAAAGTCTAATACACTTGATAGTAGAATTAAAGGAGCAAAACTGCAGTGCTTCATATGGACGCTAATGGTGAAAGGGTTCCAAACAGAGAGTAGGTTATGATGTTAAGTGACGCAATAGGGTTAAATATGAAAGTGCATGCAGAGTTCAGACTGTACATATCCGTACTGGAAGGCTGCCATAGCTAAAAACAAGGGCGTTGCTAAGCTAGTGATAGAACAACCAGGCAGACATGGAAGATCATAATGTAATCATATTTTGAAGGGCAAAATTAGCAAATCGCAAAAACTGCACTTATTTAAAGGTCATACATTACACAAAACTGACTATTATGAGCTTTAAACCGTGTTATAATGTTGTTACCTCCTCAAAAACACACTCAGTTGTGTTTTGTTTCATTCACGCATGTTTGAGTAATCTTTTATTATTATCTGTCTGCATCTCCAAAGATCAAAATGCTCTGTTCCAGTGTGTTTTTAGTTTGAGAGAAGACCTCAGCCTAAATATGCAGGATTTGTGCGTCAAACATGTGTAAATGAAACAAAACACAACTCCAGGTCTGTTTGTGATGAGGAAACAGCATAACATAGATCAGAAAATAACATAATATGGGCCCATTAAGTTATAATGTTATATATAATAATGCAAATAATATACTCTGCATTCTCTGTGGGGTCTAGTCATAGTCTAAAGTGCATATTTAGTATACAACAACGTCCTTATAAAAGTTAAGCAGTCTTTTCCTACTTTTCTTATGTTTTGAAATGTGCCCAGCGGTCTTGATTTTGACAAATAAATTGCAAATGTATTCATATTTTGTATTCACAGTTCTTGTCAGAAATGTCAAAATGTGATAAGATTTTCACAATTTCTTGTTTACTGTTAAGATTAAAGACATTTTTTGCCTCGGGCTGTTGAATACTAGAACCATTGATTGACATAGTGGAGTAGCTGCTGCAACTATAAAAGTGGACAAAATTGAAATAAATTAGTCTGTGTTATTATTGGGTAGCAATAGTGTTTTGGAATACACTGACGTTTTGAATGTTTCTTTCGTTCACCAACCAAATTTAATAAAGCATTTAAAGGTCCCATCATACGCAAAATGGACTCTTGTGAGCTTTAAGACATGTTGAACTCGGCCTAAATATGCAGGATTTTTGTGTTAAACGTGTGAACGAAACAAAACACCACTCCAGGTATGTTTTGATGAGGAAACAACATTATAACATATTGTAGATCAGAAAATAGCATAATATGGGCCCTTTAAACCAATTTTTATGAAGTTAAACTGTCACTGAACAAGAATTCAACTAAAAACACAGCAGGTCATATTGAAAAATCACCCCAGACACAAACCCAGACACTGAGCCAGAAACCAAGTATATTTTGTTCTATATAAAAGACCAAATTTATCAAAACCGCCCTGCGCATTTCAAGGCCACTCCCAAACACACACTCTAATCTGTATGCATCTCCAAAGGTCACACGTGCGCAGCTATTTGCCCCAAAGTTTACTTGACATTATCGTCGTTTGCCCCCCTCTGTCCATCAGTGAACCATCTGGAGTCCCTTCTGCCACCAGTCAATGCCCAAACTCAGTGTTTGCGTCAGGCTATTGGACAGAAATAGAAAGATGTGATTGGTGAAAGCTGGCGTTGGAGAGAGGCCAGAGGAGAGCCAGAGACAGATGAGCTGCAGATGGGGTCAGAACTTGTCCACTGGGTTAATTTACTTCTGTACATGAGTGACTTTTCATAATATATTTGACCCAAGCCGTATGAGACGAGATGGGATCAGACACAGCTGTCGAATATGTGGAATAGCCAAAACATTATGACCACAAACAGGTGAAGTGAATAGCAAACTAGCGGATTATTCTGAATGTTTAAGGTGTATTTTGTCATTTTTCTGGTGGAGGGTCCCGTCAGATGCTTTTCTCCATGGAGATGTTATTGCTTTGTCTGGAATGTTTCACAGTATGGCATTAAACCTTTCCAGGACTAGACCACCAACTCGTAATATCTCCAAAACTGCAGCTCTTGTTAGTATTGTGGTTGGTTTCTATCAGAGGTGCTCAAGACTTGGTTTGGTCCTGGTTTAGTCCTGGTTTAAGTCCTGGTTTAGACCTGGTTTAGTCCTGGATTAAACTTGGTTAAATCTTGAGTTAGACATCGTGTTTAGTCCTGGGTTAGATCTGGTTTAGTCCTGATCCTGGTTTTAGTCCCTTAGATGCTGTTCAGTGTACGCAATTGTCAATATCTGTCAAGGGTGCTCAAGACTTGGTTTAGTCCTGGGTTAGACCTGGTTTAGTCTTGGTTAAGTACAGCTCTTGTTATCGATTAAGTACTATGAAAAAGAAAAAAACTCCATCTAGCTATTTTTGTAGACATTGTACTTAGAATCTTTCAGTCTTGTGTGCCAATAAGTTAAAATAAAGTCAACAATCCAACTATTGTAAACAGGCCAGTATGAATGTTAACCACTAATAACCACCGATAACCAATTTTTAAGTGTGAAAACAAGCCATAAAGCTAAATTATCCACAAAAAAGTATTCTAAATGTACAATAATGTTCCAGATAGTTGAGCTGAAGTAAATGTATAGCAGAACGCAACACTTTTGTAATTAGTTTGTGTAATTTTAGTTCATAATTACATTTTCTACAGCTCAAATCTTTTAATACAGCAGAAAAAATGTCCCACTAGCGCAAAGAAAGTCCCAGCAATAAATACCGAACCCCAACCACCACGCGCCCAGTGGAATAGAACAAATCTTCTCACTGATCTACTTGTACGAACAAGCAGGTGACGGACCCCCAAACCAAAAAAGTTACACAGTGCAGCTTTAAATTCCACTACTTTGCAGGTGGAGCCAAGTCTTGTCCCACAGATCACTTGCAGTTAAGCATTTTCTTCGGAGTTTGATTAAAAGAAAATCTGACAGGCTCCCGCTGTCTTTATCACGTCTAGACAAAGTAATGAAGCACTTTGAAAACCTCCCATTCAAAACACCAGCCAATTACTGCCCGGACCTCCTCGGGGTGAGCTAAGAGAGCGCGGTTCTATTGGCTGAACGTCGATATATAAAGATACAGTGATATTACAAGTCTCCAAGGGCTTGCATAAGACTACACAGCATCTTTATAACAACTGAAGCTTTATTGACAGTATTTTGGGCCCATTTTAAGTAACTGTGGTTAGCAGAATGGAGTTTCATTGCCATCTCTCTCATTAGTGACTGTATTCAAAACTAGATTAAAGGTGCACTGTGTAACTTTTCTGGTGGAGGGTCCGTCAAATGCTTTTCTCCCTGGAGACGTTTCACAGTATGGCATTAAACCTTTCTATCCTCATGGAGACCAAACCAGACGAAGTTACAGGTTAGATCTGTGAGAGGTTTTTCTCGGTATTTGAGCTGTGAAACCACCTGTAATTTAATACATGTAAAGTACAGCTTTTTAATGTCACACTGTGGAACATTCCAGAGCAATGACATCTCCATAGAAACAAGCAGGTGACGGACGCCCAACTAAAAAGTTACATAGTGCACCTTATTAGAAACTATTTAAAAAAATGACATTAAAAAATCGAATTAAAAAATTAAAAAAATCTAAAATCTAGATTTATAGATCTAAAAATCTAAAAAAAAAAATTTTAAAAAAAATTAAAAAATCTAATTAAAAAATTAAAAAATGACATTAAAAAATCTAATTGACATCTTTATTTTTTGAATAAAATAAAATGCAAAACTTGCTGGACTAAAACTAAACTAAATATGTGACAAAGACTTGAAATCACAAGATCAAGTTACTTTATTCTTCAGATTTTTCTTTCAGTTTTATAGTTTCTCACCAGTACTGCATTTATGACTTTTGTAATACTCATTTAAATTGAGTAGTATTTAGAGTACTTTTTTCCCACTGTTTTTAATAGGTATACCTGGCTTCAGCTTCTAGTTTATAGATGTCATTTTGAGGACTTTAGACCATCCAAAAAGGTATAATAATAATATTGAGTATCAAGTCTATTTCTTAGTATCGAAATAGAGTTTGAAATTTGAGTATCATGACCACACTAACTACAACAACTCCAAAAGTGCCTCTTTACTGTACTGTATTCATCTCTACAGCCACTGGGTGACCTGCTGTGGTCAGCGGAAGTGGGCGTGGCCTGGATGTGTGTAGTATGCCTTTAATTAGCGCCTTTAATCTGGGACAACACGCCCACTTGAGTCACGGCTCTAAGCGGGGCCAAAGCAGATTAACTGTGTGTTTCTTAAACACTTGGAGCTCTTTAAGGTTATGACTTCTGTGTCTCCTCACCTGCTCCCAACACAAAACTTCTCCAGAACAGAGCACAGGTTTGAAAAGTGAAGCTTGAGGACTTGTTCTGAGGAGTTCACAGTTAGTAGTAATAAAATTGCTCGTTTATTTGAATATAAATTGATTGACCTTTCAATCAAAGCAGTCTGAGTAGCATGGCATGACGATTTGGAAGATTTTTGTGTGAACCTTTAAAATTCATATGGTTCTGAGCAAGTTTGACGAATTATGACGACTAGATCATAACATTTCTAAAACTGCAGCTCGTGTCAGTCTTTGCAGTAGTTATAATCCCACCAAATTAAGTCAAAATTAAAGAATCATAAAATCTGTCATATGCACTTTAATATTTGAGAGAAGGCTGAACTATGAACTGATAAAATATTACAAGAACTCCATGTACACGATTTACACGACTGATTGAAACTGAAGTAAACAAATCAAAACCACAACTTTTTGGAGGCATCATAATTTAAATGAATGTCCTAATGAAGAGCTGTTCCAGGTCTAAACTTGGACTAAACCTGAACTATATCAGGACATATCTAAGACTGAACTAAACTGGGCCAGGTCAGGTCTAAACCAGAACTTAACCAGGACCAAACTAAACCAGTTCTACACCAAGACCAAACCACAGTGGAACTCTAAAACAGGAATAAGGGTCTAGGGTAGGTCCATTTCAAGTCAAAACCAGGATAGAGTCTGATCTGTACTAGAGTTAGACTAAGACTAGTAAACCACAACTGAATGAAGTCTTTACTAAAACTAAAGCCAAATTAATAATAAATCAGACAAACCCGGACTTAAACAGGTACCAAGACACAACAAGAATAAAACGGACACGAAACCAGTAGTCTTTTAATCTAAGTTTGAGAAAATTTAAGAAAAATATACGTTTTGACATATCGTATTCCGTCAGTGTAACCTTCAATTCTTTATAAACACTTTTTCCCGCCCACTCCACTTGCCCATTTGTTCATAGGCCCTGAGTGAGTGACAGGCGGTTTCAACCAATCACAGTGAAGCATGGACTCTCAGAGGAAGCAGATAGTTGTAGTTACATCTTTAAAGAAAATATAAAGCGACACAGTGTACACGACTTGTAATACGAAACAGAAATCATGATCTACGTTTGAGAAAATTGTGACGTACAGTATCTGGCAACCCTTGTATCCACTGTAATGTGTAGTAGGGCTGTGAAACATATCGAAAATGAGATACAAATCAGTACAAAAAACTAGTATCGAAACTAGATACTCATTTGAGCAGGTAACGATACTAAAAAAGTCACATTTACAGGACAGAAATGAAGCTTTTCTGAATAGTTTTAGAATGATCTTGAGCTGTATCAGAAGACATAGACTAGTATACGCCCATTTAATGCTGAAAATCACGTTCTATTGTCTAAAGAAATTATCATTATGGTAGCCAAATCTGTATTGTGTGTCAAGTACAACAGTTAGTACTACAATTATGCATTTTCTTTGTGCAGGCCTCACTCACCAGTTGACCAACATGGCAGCATTGTTCCCAGTGAGAAAAGGCAGTTCTCCTTTGACATGTTCCCAAACACATCCATGGTACAGCAGTATTAAAAAGCTCCAGATGACCATTCTTTCGCCCCCTACCCTGCCCGGATCCATGCATTCAGGTCAAAGGGTGACGGTGATCCTGGGGGGGTATCCCGACTTTTCGCAAATCTGTAACGGGGGCAGTTAACCAGACGACCCTGAGTCATGGGGGCAACCGGGGGTCAGTTTTAAAAGCCAAGAATCAAGTTTTCCAGTTGAGACATTGCGAGTTGCCAAGGGTTACGACGATGCATTTTCTGATACGTGTAATCCTCGTTTATCCAATGAGAAATACTGACTCGGAAAATCCCAAAAAGTTAGCCACCCTCCATCACAAGTTAATTGAAATAAACGGCTGTATACGAGATCCTAGCTGTAGTCGTCAGTTCATGCGTGTTGCCGTGGCGATTGGTGCGTGCCGTCGCGGTCGGGATTGGCAGAAAGGGGCGGGGCTTAAGCGAGGATCCCGGGACAGGAAGTAGAAGGATTGCACTAAACTGTCCCCTCCTCCCTCCTTCTCTCTCTCGCTCCACTCTTCTCACTGATGGCAGGGTGCAGATTGTAACCAGGGATTAGGGCGGTTCTCAAAGCGGATTTTGTCTGTGTGTGTGTCTGTGTGTGTGAGTCTGTGTGTGTGTGCGCCAGGGTTGCTTGTGTGCATGTCATTTGATTTATTTTTTATAGTTTGCATTCAGACAGAAAGAAGGCCACTGCAATTTTCACTGTTTTAATAAATATATTAAAGTTCTTGAGTTCTTCTCTCAAACTGAAAACACCCTGTTCCACCTTGTGATGTCATGTGGTAATACAGGAAGTCCATTTCTACTGAACTAAAGGTAAAAGGAGCTGTTAACTTGAAAACTACTGGCTAAAGGACAAATTAGGAGAAATTCAATACGTCAACTGGACAAAGTTTGTTTGTAAAAGTTTAAAGTTCATTTCCAGTTGACGTATTGAATTTCTCCTTTTGCCGTGGATTCTACCTGGACGACTGAGGGATTTTACACACGTCTTGAAAACTACAGCTTCATGACATCACAAGGTGGAACAGAGCATTTTGAGCTTTGGAGATGTAGACAGACTAATAACACAGGATTACTCAAACATGTGAATGAAACAAAACACAACTCCAGGTATGTTTGTGATGAGTCAACAGTAATATAGGACTTTTTAGGATCAAACTACGACTAATGTAGAATTTTACAAGTTTCAAATCAATAATATCAATAAAATGTACCATGTTTCATCAAATAGTCTGCAGCACTACTAAACCATTAATACAAACATAAAGCTTTATCAGACCAGTGCTTTTTTTGAGGTTGCCAGATAAGAGTTTTGCATATCACAAATCTAATTACAGAATTTCAGATTTTTGCAAATTGTATCCTTAAAGACGCTGTACCCAGTTTTTGTCTTGCTGCAGCACATATACGCTGTATTTTTTAAGCAGCTCTTGAGGTCTGCTGTGTACTGTCTGCATCTAATTGTGAAGTATTTTATTGTGCGACTATCAGGAAGTGTGCGTTATCATGCTAGTTGCAGTTTGCTTTACTGTGACTGTAAAACTCTCTGGTCTCTGAGAGTTGAGCGTGCTTTATAACTTGATTAATAACTTTGGACCACTGCAAACCTTTAATTTAGAAACTATTAGCTGCAAACATTTATCAGCACGTTGCAAATTAAAATATTCATATTAACAAATTGTCATTGTAATTTGTGCTCTATTTTTCCATCTTCCAGCCTATTCATTTACTCCCAGCGCCACCAAAACTGACACACTGGGAAAAAACAAAAAAAACCACTATTTGTTTTGGCATTTGTATTTTGTTAAATTTCTCGCCTTTTTAAAAATTTTGTATTCAGTTTGGATTCGCAATCACCATTTAACGCTAGGTGGGTTCCCAAATTGACCATAAAAAAGTAACAAGAGCATCATTTGCCTTCGACATCCACCTCAGCCCTTTCTGCTAAATCAAATCCACTCTCCTCTGTGAGTAGATCAAATTTTCCTTAATAATCCCTTTTTGGTTGGAGGCGCCCATCATTATAACGCATTTATTCCGCGGTCTTGTTTACCACACGCGCTAACTTGCTATCCTTTTTATTTGTTTGTTTGGCTCCAGGGCAGTACACAGTGATGATGGCGCACTTTTACTTGAAGAGGAAGATTGGGTATTTCGTCATCCAGACATATATGCCCTGCTTCATGACCGTCATTCTGTCTCAAGTGTCGTTTTGGCTCAACCGCGAGTCTGTTCCCGCCAGGACGGTGTTCGGTGAGTGAAACCGCCGAGGCTAATTTCACCAATTCCACAAGCTTGGGTTTGTTTTCAAAGTCCCATTCACACAGAAATTCCAGGAAATTGCCAGAACACCACCATTTATACTTTGCAGTGACATCAAGCTGGGAGGAGGGTCTGCATCTATGTCTATGGCAGAATGTTCAGCAGTTGCCACGGTGACACGATGCACACATTACCAAACACTGCCAGAAGTTTTAATATGTTCTGAAAACTCATGAAAAAATGCAAGACATTTTCAGGAGTCCGTGATCAATTTAGACTTTGCAATAACATCACGCTGGGGGGAGGAGGTTCTCCATGTATGTCTATGATGGAATCTTTGGCTGTTACCATGGTGACACAATACTGCCAAGAGAGTTTTAAGGAAAAGTCTGAAAACAAAATAAAAATAAAAATACAATGAGCCTGTGATCAATTGATACTTTGCGGTGACATCATGCTGAAGGTGCTCTACATTTATCTGTATGGTAGAATGTTCAGCAGTGACCATGGTGACACAATGCACACATTAGCAAAGACTGCCGGAAGTTTTAATATCGTCTGAAAACTCAATAAAAAAATACAAAATGGATTTTAACAAGACATGGAGCCCCTGGTCAACTGATACATTGCAGTGACGTCAAGCAGGGAGGAGGGTCTGCATCTATGTCTATGGCAGAATGTTCAGCAGTTGCCACAGTGACACGATGCACACGTTAGCAAACATTGCCAAAAGAGTTTAAAGGAAAAGTCTGGAAAAAAATACAAAATGGAGGGAATGTTGACATCAGCTGCAAAGTATCAATTCACACGTGCACCAGTCCCAGAACATTCCCGGGTCGGCTCTATTCACACATAACCCGGGATTTGTCTCTGTGCTCTCTCACCTAGCAACACACTGCTGTATCGTTTAAACTGAATGAGAATGGAACGTAGCGTAACCAGGAAACCAAGCTTGTAACCAAGTAAAGCAAGCTGGTAAACAGAAAACCAGACAGTTTTCTGTCTTTATATACTTTACACTGAGAAAACGTCACCCTTTCTGTAACTGCTGTGGTCAGGCTTGGTCTTATAATGTTCGTATTAACCCACTCTATATGATGCTGGAGTTTTTTATTTCATTATTTTGTCCGTAAATAAATTCCTATTCCTAAAATGGAACTCTGCTCCTATAACTGCCAGCCTCAGTGAGCTGCATTTGACTGGAGCCGAACGCTGTGGGTAACGTCACACTGCCTTAGTCCACCTCTTTATACAGTCTATGTAAACAACCCTGTTCTGGCAAAATAGGCTTCGAGGTAAATTCCCAGATCAGGTTGTATGTGTGAATGGGACGTCATATCACCACTGAACAAACCAGAAAAGAGAATAATAAGTGCAATAACACAGTGCAGGAAGACCGCACTAAAATCATATTAAACTCTGTGTATCGAATGAACCCAATATACTTCGCTTCTCATTTCAAAATTGTGTTTCCTTCTTAATGAAAAACATTATTGCGACTGGGTTGCCATATAAATGACTGCTGTAGTCATTACTAACTGCTGTAGCTCAGGGACACGTTTGGCAACCGAGTCATAGACTAAATTAATGTATAATTGGGAAAAAATAACAAGTGGAAGTAGCTATAGTAGTTGCAGCAATAATAGTATTAGCTTAAGCAAAACATGAAGTAATAATAGAATTCATACAGTAGTTAAGTAATTACAGTACAAGTAATCTCGACAATCATAGTAGGCTAGTAGTCGTAGTGGTGGTAGTGGTAGTGGTTGCAGTAGTAGTAATAGTAGTAGTTGTAGCAATTGTAGTCATGGTAGAAGTTGTAGTAGCAGTAGCAGTAGCAGTAGTAGTAGTAGTAATGGTAGTAGTAGCAGTAGTAGTTGTAGTAGTAGCAGTAGCAGCAGCAAAGTTGAAGTTTGTAGAAGTAGCAGTAGCCACAACAATAAACAGTAGTAGTAGTAGTAGCAGTGACAATAGAAGAGTACCAATACTGTACTTATAGCTTTGTTGAAGTAGCAGTAGTGACAATAGACAGTAGTCATAGTAGTAGTAGTAGTAGTAGTAGTAGATCTTTCCATTTATTCTGTACTTTTTAACCTTTTAACACGCATATCTTCCCTCCAGGTGTAACTACAGTCCTGACCATGACCACTCTGAGCATCAGCGCACGAAACTCCCTCCCTAAAGTGGCGTACGCTACAGCCATGGACTGGTTTATCGCCGTGTGCTACGCCTTCGTCTTCTCGGCGCTGATCGAATTCGCTACCGTCAACTACTTCACCAAGAGGAGCTGGGCCTGGGACGGCAAGAAGGCCCTGGAGGCGCAACACCCCAAGGTACCATAAGGGGGTGACAAAATTAAAAACACCCACACATCACTGGGGTTGATAGGAGCTCGGTGTCCTTGTACACAACAGCATAATGACATCCCAAGTGTAAGATTATGTTGGAAATATAATAAAGGTGCTATAACTACTGACAAAGTTATTTTAAAGGGACAGGCTAATATAAACCTTATATATTTCAGTATGTAGCCCATATAAAACTAGCAATAGATGGGAAGTAAGCTACTACAAAAACAGGACAGTTGGTGGAAGTTGGAAATTGTCTAAAGGGTCTAAACCAGTATATGACTAAACCAAGGCAAGTATTACATTGTGGGATTGAAAACAGGACTAAACCGGGGCTAGAATTCTAGTGAGTCCTGGTCTAGTCCGGTCACATTCACAGGACAGAAATGAAGCTTTCCTGAATAGTTTTAGAATGATCTTGAGCTGCATCAGAACAAGTATAAGAGCACATAGACTAGGAAACGCCCATGGACCACTATGGAACCTACAGGACCACTGAGGGATTACACAGATATAAGACCACATGGGAATATAAAAGAAAGTACTATGATTTAATGTTGAAAATCCTTAGTATCGAAATCAAGTTTGAAATTCTAGTATTGCGACAACACTAATGTTTACATAATCATCATTAAAGTACAGCAAACAGTTACTCATTATTCTTCTAAAGTGAAAATTTCATTTGTGAACTTATGTGGGCCTTTAAATATATTGGCAAATATCAGTTACCTGCTACAACAGCTTGACTAAAATCAGTATCAGCTGCAAAAGTCCGAATATCAGCATTGTTAGATTAGACAAACAAATCAAAATGATAAAATGTTCAAAATAACTAAGTGAAAAATACAAACATACTCAGCTGACCCCAATACATTTTTGGTCATTTTTGATTAAGAGAATCTTTTTCCCCAAACTGGATCATTGCCCTGCAGGTGTAAGGCTGGAAATAGGGCAGTGAATAAATTAGCATTAGCTTTAGCATTTCAACATAACAGGCTTGTTTACTCAGTTACTTTAAATTCTCTGTATATGGCTAAATTATTTCAGTCTATTCTATTCTTATACAAATTAGCATTTTATGGGTACGTCACATTGTCATTCAAAACCAGTGGTGGATGAAGTACTTAATTTGTTTACTTAAATATGCATTGTGTAACTTTTTCTGATGGAGGGTCCGTCAAATGCTTTTCTCCATGGTGATGTTATTGCTTTGTCAGAAATGTTTCACAGTATGGCATTAAACCTTTCTATTATCACGGAGACCAAACCAGGCCAAGTTACAGGTCAGATCAGGTCAGACGCCTGTTTTTCTAGGTATTTTTGAGCAATAAAACCACCTGTAATTGAATAAATGTAAAGTAGAGCTGTTTAATGTCACACTGTGGAACATTCCAGGCAGAGCAATGACATCTCCATAGAAACAAGAAGGTGACGGACCCCCAAACGAAGTAAAGTACAAGTACAGAGTCCACCACTGTTCAAAACAACAAGAAGTCATTTCAAAGTTACCAAACTTTTGACAAGATATAATCCCGTAATTTTGTTTTAGTGGTTCCTTATATACGGTGTAAATATATGCAAATTAAAATAGCAAAAAGTACGTTTCAGACCAGCAGACGAGACTGATGTACGTGACTCCAATCGCTAACGCAGTCTTTCCACTGGAGGGCGAGACTCAAAATGTTTACCAGTGTACAAATCTCCAATCATTACAGAAAGAGAAAGAGAGAGAGGGAGGAATCGATCGTCTGGGGCCGAGGACGGAGAGCCTGATTCTCCTCCACTGTGGAAAACACGGGCGTAACAATGTGGGACCATTATTAGTTATAGATGTAGGAATTTGTGTTGTTATCTGTAAGCAAAAGGAGATGATAGGAAATGGATTGTGTCGTCTTGTGTAGTACAGGTCTGTTGCTAGAACCAAGTTTAGTCCTGGTTTAGTCCTGGTTTAGTCTGGTTTTCAGTCCTACAATGCAATAATAGTTTAGTCCTGATTTAGTTCTGCTTTAGTAATGGTTCAGTCCTCATTTAGACTCTTTAGAATCATATAGTCCTTGTTTTTCATTATTAGTTTGGTCTGATTTAGCCTGTTTTCCATCTTATTGTCCAGGTTTAGTCCTAGTTTAGATATAGATATACTTAAGAAAATGGTAAAAACTAGATACATAGATAGAAAAAAATCACATGAATAGAGCAAAATTGGACCTTTCCAGAGCAGTTTTTGAATGGCTGTAAACAATATCAGACCACATGCTGATATTAAAGAGACTATCATTATTTTTAGTTGACAGTTGTATTATATTATCGACAAAAAGAGTGTTCCAGTATCATTATGGTATCAAAATCAATATGGAGTAGCATGCCTTTTCACTACCAGTATCAAAATTGAGTTGAATGACAACACTGTTATAACCAGAATTTTTCAGGAAAACATACTGATAAATACTCTTTTCCTCCAGAAACGTGACCCCATGGTGCTCTCCAAGAAGCCCAACAATGTCTGCTCGGCTGGGGTCAACTACACCGCAAACCCGACCAAAGACGTGTCCATCGCCACCATCTCCAACATGACCTCCGTCCCGCTCCGAGGATCTGAAAGCAAGATGATGGACCCCAAAAAAACCTACAACAGCGTCAGCAAAATCGATAAAATGTCGCGAATAGTTTTCCCCGTGCTTTTTGGTACCTTTAACTTGGTTTACTGGGCGACCTATCTCAACAGGGAGCCGGTTGTCAAGGGAGCTATCAACCCAACGTAATTTTTGGATTTTGAATTGTTTATTTTTATTTTTCTGAAAGACTTAAAAAAAATATTGCACAGAACCGAAGAGTTTGTGGGACGGTTTTCTTTCTTTCTTCTAGACAAAAAAATATCCAAGCTTGGAACTGTCAAGCCAATTGGATGCAAGATCTTGTTTAACCCGTTTCGCCTAAAACTGCTTTAAAAAAAAAAAAAAAAAAAAACTGCTAGTTTTTCTTCTGCTGCTGCATGACGCCATCTTGAAAAATAAGGGAATTTCTTTAACATCGTCAGACTTGTTTACAAATGTATATGTCTATTTAAATGTATGGATACGCACATTGTAAAGGTGCAACTTTTTGGTCGGGGGTCCGTCACCTGCTTGTTTCTATGGATACGTCATCGCTCTGCCAGGAATGTTCCACAGTATGACATTAAACAGCTCTAGCTTACGTTTATTCAATTACAGGTGGTTTTATTGCTCAAAAATACTTAAAAAAACAGGAGAGTGGAGTCGCCTCTCCACAGATCTGAAACTTTCCAGACAAAGTAATAACATCTAAATGGAGGAAAGCATCTGACGGACCCTCCACCAGAAAAGTTACACAATGCACCTTTAACATTTTGACAGCGTCCACTATGCTTGGAAAAACTGCAGTACCCCATCCAAGAAAGTGTTTAAAAAAATCATCTATTTTGAGTGAAAGAATGGTTTCCCTTGAGATTAATGCTGCAAGTTGCTTAATAATTTAGCATCACATCTTAGTTCGCAACAAAAGAAATAAAAAAAAAAATATTCTCGTCTCTTTCCATCGCAGTGGCTGTCTCTGTACAGCTTCACTTGAACATTCAAAAGGACTTTTGCTGCAGGCCTGATTTCCCCAAAGAATTGCTAGTCAAAGCAGTTCATTGTCTTGATGTAGAATACGCTAAAAAAATGAAGGAAATAAAAATAACATCCGGCAAAAAATACAAGTACAAGTTATGGGTGAAAATCATTGAAGCGTGCGATTTAAATAAAAAGTTCTTGACCCACTTTTGGACCATGTTGAAAATGGAGACCAGATATAAGTGAATTTTAAGGTTTGGTCACTCGACTAGGAAGCAATTATGCACAGTTCAGAAGGCAGTGCTTAAAATGAAAATTGAGTTGGTTTCAAGTTATATTTTCAGTTTCAACAAATGGACTTTGAACTTTCAGACATTAGAAACAACTCTTTGCTATTCTCTAGTTGTTATTCTTACAGCAGGAAGGTTGTAGGTTTGATTTCCTAGAGCTTTAGTGGCCTTTCTGTGTTGAGTTTGCATGTTCTCCCCGTGTTAACTTGGGTTGCGTCTGGTTGCTATTGTTACCAGCCTGAACCATAAATATTTAATGGGTAATCTTTCAGTTAGGTACTCCTGAGAAATATTGTGCTTTCAAAATGCATTGCAAATGTTCACACTTTACCGTTCAGTAGTGTTTTACCCCAAATTTTAGAAAATCTTTGAGTTTTGTTTGCGATGAAAGGTGCAAACCTAAAAAAAAATAATAAAAAACAAACGTAAATTTCATGGGTAGTCCTTCAGTTAAGTTCTCCTGAGAAATAGAGCTATTTCCTGGAGCTTTAGTGGCCTTTCCGTGTTGAGTTTTGCATGTTGTCCTCGTGTTAAATTTGGTTGCGTCTGGTTGCTATGGAATGGTTACCCAGGTAAAAAAGAAACCAATAAATAAAAATAATAATAAAACATGCACATTTAATGGGTAATCCTTCAGCTAACAACTCTATTTCGCAGGAGAACGTGAGTACGATGTCACTTCTGGGTCCATCAGCTGATTGAAAAACAACAGTTTACAATTTCCTCCTTTTTTATTTTATTTTATTTGATGAATAAAGAACAAAAACAAAGCTAAAACACCTCAACGCATATATCCAGTCTTACCACTTACAGCGTTTTTACCCATTTGAATTACAAAACCTTTGATTTTTTTTTTTTTTTTACAATGAAAGCAATAAATGTAATGACAAAATATGTACAAAATACAAATAACGTCAGAAACCATTTTACCGCAAAACACCACTCTTTCAAGGCCCTTTTTAGTAACCATGGTAACCAATTCTGTATGGCACCTCCAGTCTAAACTATATCAAATCCAAATCCAAAGATAGATAACTCATTTGAAATCATAAGGCAATTCTGCTTTTTGAAGAGCTGCTGCAAGACTTATGACATTTGGTGAAATTAGGCCGACACATAAGGGAATCGTGTAAATAGACTTCTTTGACTTTTTTTTTTCCCTTCGTTGACACAAAAATATGTTTAGAAAATCCAGATAGATGTGCTTCAGCTCAACGCTGCTTTGTTGAAATAATTTATGTTACAACCAGACATAGTGTATTCATAATAAGCTGCTTTTTGAGGCATTAGAGACAGACAGATGGTAGAAAAAGTAAAATGAATACTCAAGTAAAAGTAAAAGTGTCACATGAAAAATCTACTTAAGCAAAAGTATTAAAGTACCAGTTTAGACATGTACTTAAAGAGGAAAAAGTCAAAGTATTTCACGCACAGTTCTGAGGTCTAATAAAGCTTTAAATGTAGTGATTTGACACAGATTTGTGTTGAATTTTGTTTTCATTTGTGTATTTTTGTTGGGTCAAACTACAAATGTGTTAAAACTAATTCAGCAGGTCTCAAACTATCATAAAAATACTTTTACTTTTCAGTCCTGTTCAAAAGTGTAGTGGAGTAGAAAGTACAGATACCTGCTCTGAAATGTAGTGAAGTAAAAGTATCTGCTTTAAAATGTACTTCAGTAAAGCACAGATACCAAAAATGTATGCTTAAGTACAGTACTTTACTACTTTTACTTTGTTATGTTTCACTACTGGAGATGGAAAATATAAAAGTGAAATAATTTGGTTAAAAGTAAGAATTGTTTTATTTTTGGGTGGACTATAGACTCAGTTCTATGGTGAAGAGTATTATAGATGTTAATGTGATAAAGAAGAAGTCTTGAATGGACCACTATGTTTTAATGGGACTACACTAGTTCCTATAAAATATAATGCAGTTTGAAATATCACCGAAAAGTTAAAGAAGCAATACGTAACCTTTCTGGTGGATATTTAAGGGCCAATATGACGCTATTTTCGGATCTATGGTATAATGTTTCCTCATCGAAAACATACCTGGTCTCAAACCCTAGACTAGTTTAGTAGCCAACAAACTAGTCGTACTGGTCTCGGACTCTGGTCTCGGACTCTGGTCTCGGACTCCGGTCTCGGACTCCGGTCTCGGACTCCGGTCTCGGACTCCGGTCTCGGACTCTGCTTTTAGGCCTGTCACAATAAACTGGTCAAGCTATTTAATAAGGAAAAGGTAAAATATGTTATGGTGACAGGACTCCTAGTCTCTGACCCTAGACTAAGACCAGGACCGGACCATGGGCTCTGACATTGGAACTCAGACTGGACTTGGACCCTGGACTCGGACCTGGACTGGGACCGTGGACTCGGACTTCGGACTCGGACCTTGGTCTCGGACTCTGGTCTCGTCTCTGGACTCGGTCTCCGGACTGTGACCCCGGCAGCGGACCTAGACTCTGACCCTGTTCTCGGACTGTGGTCGGACTAAGGGCTCGTACCTGGAGCTCAGTCCTGGTCCCACCCCTGGTCTCGGACCCTTGTCTCTGTCACTGGTCTCGGACTCTGGTCTCGGACCCTGGTCATGGTCTCTGGTCCCTGGTCTAGATCCTGGTCTAAATCCTGGTTTGGTTCTACGTTTGTGAACTACCCTAGCCCGCATTTAGCTACGACGAGATTTACTTAGGAAATAAAATGGCCCATGCGAATAGTGAAATGTTCCATGGACGTTTTATGGCTTTAAATGTGCACTCCGCCCACTCTGTTTCTATGGAGATGTTAAAGCTTTGGTTTAAATTGTCCGCAGTATGGCATTAAGATAATCTGTCTTGTATTTATTCAACTACAGGTGTTATTTATTTCTAACAAAAATAACTTAAAAACAAATTCTAACTGAGTGCGGTCGCCTCTCCACAAATCTAACCTGTAATTTGGTTAGCAAGTCTCCATGGAGATTCTTAAAGGTTGGGGGTCTGTCTCTGCTCTGCCTGGAATGTTCCACAGTATGACATTAAACAGCTCTACTTTACATTTATTCAATTACAGGTGGTTTTATCGCTCAAAAATACCTAGAAAAACAGGTATTCTGACTGCGAGCGGGGTCGCCTCTCCACTGATCTGACTTGTAACTTGGTCTGGTTTGTTCTCCATGAAGATAGAAAGGTTTAATGCCAATAACATCTCCATGAAGAAAAGAATTTGACTGATCCTCCACCAGAAAAGTTACACAATGCCTCTTTATGAAACATCTGGTCTGTTTGCATTTTTTATATTTAATCACAATGAGATTTAAAGACCACCAAGGACCACTATACTTTGCATTTTTTCAAATTCTGCTTAAATTACATATTGCGCAGCCCTAATTTACATTTTTAATTCGATTCTACCAAAAATATGAGCAGATTCTTTATGTTTTGTGCTTGTTAGTTCAGCCTCTGTGTTTAAAAGCAGTTGAATAGTGTTGAATCTATATATGGGTCTGGAGACGTGTCGCCATGGCAGCAGCTCTTTTCATATGGATTGAGTCTGTCCCTGCCTGCGCTAAATACTGTGACTATAATGTCCTTTTGTTTTTACTTTTCACTGACAAATATGTTGAGGTAATACAGTTTATAGTATTTATTTAAATTATGTACATTTTTTTTTTACATTCCTTAGCTTAAAGGGCCCATATTACGCTATTTTCTGATCTGTGTTATAATGTTGTTTCCTCATCACAAACAGACCTGGAGTTGTGTTTTGTTTCATTCACACACACAAACCCTGCATATTTCGGCAGAGTTCATCCCTCAAACGTTAAACACTCTCTTCCACCTAGTGATGTCATGTGGTAGGAAGAGCTCTACTGTGTTTTTAAACTCTATACACCTTCACTAGAATCGTTTGGATTATTTCACCTGTAGAATTGCCCATTTCTACTGAACAAAAGGTAAAAAGTAAACTTCTTCATGACATCACAAAGTGGAACAGAGCATTTTGAGCTTTGGAGATGTAGACAGATTAATAATAAAGGATTACTCAAACGTGTGAATGAAACAAAACACAACTCCAGGTCTGTTTTTGAGGAGGTAACAGCATTAGAACATGACGTAAAGCTCAACAAGAGTCAATTTTGCGTAATACAGGACCTTTAAAAACAAAACTTTTGAATGTATGGTTTTAAATTTTGAGAGGAAATAATATATTGCATCGCTAGAAACAAAACCAAGAAACATTTTTTAAAGAGTTTTAGAATTTAGTTTGAATATTTAGACTTAATAAATTATATCGTAATAATAAATTCTTCAAAACTGGGTCAGAACATGTTCAAAACTGCAACTTTTTTGTGGGGCGTTCCTGGTGCAATAGTCAGAAATACCAAATTCCAGTATTGCAATGTTAGAACACTCAATGAATTTTAATTAATGACATAACGAGGCTGCAAATTAGAGTTTGAATTTTGACCATGGATTTTATCGTATTTTATCTCTCCGTCTCCAAGCCGCTCCTCCCCCTCTCATCCACCGTACATCTGTTAAAGAAGGGATTAAGTTGCTTCAAAGCCAGTCAAACCTCGTCATTACCAAAAAAATAAATAAACTCTTATTTAAGCTTGCAGACGGTTGGGTCACGATTGCCTGTGTATTTCCGAGTCTCGTCTGGACAGCTGTGAGTACATTGGGCTGAGATGGCTTGCGGCGAACAGACCAGACTGGATTCACAGCTGTGACGTTGTACGCTACAGTGAGTTCGAATGAGGAGATGCGCCATTACAATGATAGAACTGGATTTTATTTTTGTTTTGTTTTTTTAATACATTTTTTGGCAATATCTGCAGATAAGAACGTATTGTTGTTTTCATTTATTTAAATCCAAAATACCAACCGTGTTAACAAGGGGCAAAACTTATGTAATTACCACAGACTGTATAAAGAAGTGGACTAAGTGAGTGTTCAGTCAAATAAGGCTCATCGAGGCTTGCAGTTATAGTTATTTAAAAACATCAAGATCATGTAGAGCGGGTTAATACGACAATTTTAAGACCAAAATGACGAGGCTCACAGCAGCGGTTACAGAGAGGAGAGTGACGTTTTTTCAATGTAAAGTGAATTGGAGCCAGAGTCAATGGAGACAGAAGTGCACCCATGCTCACTTCATATTTGGAATGGTAATTACACTATAGTTATGATTAGACTAATAATAATAATAATAATGGGTCAAATGCAGAGGGCAAATTTCCCTGCGGGGACAATAATAATGTGTTCCTTAATGTTAATGCAAATAAATGACACTGCCAGAAAAGAAAAAATGCATTTTGGTTGAAATTTTATTATTTGGTATTCCATTTTAAAATCCTTCGCTACTTCCTGTATTTTTGTACCTTTTTTTTCTCCATAGACTGCAACTTAACCAAGTAATAATTCGAAAAACCTGCTCTTAAATGTGAAAAGCATTTACCCCTGACCTAAAAACATTTTCTACAACATATGAACTGATTTATTATGACCTTTGTGGAAATTGTGGAAATGTACCTTCAAAATAAAAGCCTTGTGAGAATACCTTTAACACACAAGCTCCTGAGTGCCTCCAGTGCCTCTATTAACTTTAATTTGTTAAGTGATGTTAATTAATTTAGTCACATTATCTACAATATTGTGACAAACTGGCTGCTTAGTAGTTCTTCCCTTTAAAATTGCTGTACTAATACAATGGAATATATTTATGTATATTACAATTTTGAGAATCAAATTTTCAACTAGATTTTATTTTGAAAAGCAGTATGTTGCAAATTTGAGGTATTACTGTTTTATTTTATTCAAAACGTTTTTTTGTTTTTTTTTTAAAGGTGCGCTGTGTATTGATCCATTTCCATGGAGACAAGCACCATGCCAATTCACAGGTCAGATTTGTGGAGAGGTGGACCCACTTACAGTAGAATTTAATAAAACAAACAATCAAAACGAAAAATATGCAAATACAACACCTATAATTACATAATAAGCAGTAATGCCATACTGTGGAACATTCCAGGGAAAAGCAATCTCCATGGACACAACCAGGTGCTGAAAAGTTACATAATGCACTTTTAACGAAATGTAACAGAACAATTGTATATTTATGATTACGTTTTTTGTTAACTAGCAACAGTAGATTAGCATAGCGACACTGACAGCATGGGAGACTTTGTTTAGCATTTACAGGTTTTTGAATTTTGTTGCTATTCTCCATGGCAACCTTGAGTCACTATAACCAGGCTAGCATCTGTACGATCCTGTTTCATGCAAATTATTAAAATAAATACAAATGTTGAACCCAGATTGTTTACAAGTTTGTTCCACTAGATTTTATTTTGAAAACCACCGTGTTACAATTTTGAGTCATTACCATTTTATTTTGAAAACTGCTCTACGACATGTTCAAAATGTTTCCTCTTTGTTTTTTAAGTGACATATAGAAGAACATTTACGATTTTACAATTACCTTTTTGTTAACTAGTAACAGTAGGTTAGCATAGCAACACTGATAGCATGGGAGACGTTTTTAGCATTTTTTTAAATTTTGTTGCCATTTTCCATGACAACCACGAGTCATTGTAGCTATAGCTGGGCTAGCATTTGTACGATCCTGTTTCATGTAGCTTCCTGTATCATTTCATGTAAATTATTAAAATAAATACAAATCTTGAGATTTTGTTTAACATTCACAGTTTTTGATAAATTTTGTTGCTATTCTCCATGACAACCATGAGTCATTGTAGCTGTAACTGGGCTAGCATGCTACTGTATCGTTTCATGTAAATGATTGAAATAAATACAAATGTTGAACCAAGATTGTTTACAAGTTTGTTCCACTATCTGAATTAGTTTTTGGAGATTCTGTTCAGTTCAACGCCCACGGCTCCACATCCCACATCGGAGCAAAGAGACATTTTTCTTTTAATTGTCATCCATTATTTTTGGTGCAAATCATTATTCCTGATCATGTAGCGCATTCAAACTGCAGTTTCGAGAGCGATTATGCAAAATCGCAATCATCTTCATTAGTCTTTTTAATGAACAATGCAGAACAGGGCTTCTCTAGATGAGGCTTCGAGGATTTTTATTGAACCAAGAATAACAAATAGTTTTTGATGTTTGTGAGAAGAAAACGGGCAAAAGACACGGTTCAAAAGTAGTGGTAATACTAGTCGTAGTAGTGATAGTGGTGATGGTAGTGATGTAGTAGCAGTGGTACTAGTAGTAGTAGTGGTGGTTGTAGTAGTAGTAGTAGTGGTGGTTGTAGTAGTAGTGGTGGTGGTGGTTGTACTAGTAGTAGTAGTGGTGGTTGTAGTAGTAGTGGTGGTGGTGGTGGTTGTAGTAGCAGTAGTAGTGGTGGTGGCGGTGGTGGTTGTAGTAGCAGTAGTGGTGGTGGTTGTAGCAGTAGTGGTGGTGGTTGTAGTAGTAGTGGTGGTGGTTGTAGTAGTAGTGGTGGTGGTTGTAGTAGTAGTGGTGGTGGTTGTAGTAGTAGTGGTGGTGGTGGTTGTAGTAGTGGTGGTGGTGGTTGTAGTAGTAGTGGTGGTGGTGGTTGTAGTAGTAGTGGTGGTGGTGGTGGTGGTGGTTGTAGTAGTAGTGGTGGTGGTGGTTGTAGTAGCAGTAGTGGTGGTGGCGGTGATGGTGGTGGTTGTAGTAGCAGTAGTGGTGGTGGCGGTGATGGTGGTGGTTGTAGTAGCAGTAGTGGTGGTGGCGGTGATGGTGGTGGTTGTAGTAGCAGTAGTGGTGGTGGCGGTGATGGTGGTGGTTGTAGTAGTAGTGGTGGTGGTGGTGGTTGTAGTAGCAGTGGTGGTGGTGGTTGTAGTAGCAGTGGTGGTGGTGATTGTAGTAGCAGTAGTGGTGGTGATTGTAGTAGCAGTAGTGGTGGTGATTGTAGTAGCAGTAGTAGTGGTGGTGGTGGTTGTAGTAGCAGTAGTAGTGGTGGTGGTGGTTGTAGTAGCAGTAGTAGTGGTGGTGGTGGTTGTAGTAGCAGTAGTAGTGGTGGTGGTGGTTGTAGTAGCAGTAGTAGTGGTGGTGGTGGTTGTAGTAGCAGTAGTGGTGGTGGCGGTAATGGTGGTTGTAGTAGCAGTAGTGGTGGTGGCGGTGATGGTGGTTGTAGTAGCAGTAGTGGTGGTGGCGGTGATGGTGGTGGTTGTAGTAGTAGTAGTGGTGGTGGTGGTGATGGTGGTGGTTGTAGTAGTAGTAGTGGTGGTGGTGATTGTAGTAGTAGTGGTGGTGGTTATAGTAGTGGTGGTGGTGGTTATAGTAGTGGTGGTGGTGGTTATAGTAGTGGTGGTGGTGGTTATAGTAGTGGTGGTGGTGGTGGTTATAGTAGTGGTGGTGGTGGTGGTTATAGTAGTGGTGGTGGTGGTGATTATAGTAGTGGTGGTGGTGGTGATTATAGTAGTGGTGGTGGTGGTTGTAGTAGAAGTAGTGGTGGTGGTTGTGGTTGTAGAAGTAATGGTGGTGGTGGTGATGGCTGTAGTAGTGGTGATGGTGGTTGTAGTAGTAGTGGTGGTGGTGGTAGTTGTAGTAGTGGTGGTGGTGGTGGTAGTTGTAGTAGTAGTGGTGGTGGTTGTAGTAGTAGTGGTGGTGATGGTGGTTGTAGTAGTAGTAGTGGTGGTGATGGTGGTTGTAGTAGTAGTAGTGGTGGTGATGGTGGTTGTAGTAGTAGTAGTGGTGGTGATGGTGGTTGTAGTAGTAGTAGTGGTGGTGATGGTGGTTGTAGTAGTAGTAGTGGTGGTGATGGTGGTTGTAGTAGTAGTAGTGGTGGTGGTGGTGGTGGTGGTGGTGATGGTGATTGTAGTAGCAGTGGTGGTGGTGGTGATGGTGGTTGTAGTAGTGGTGATGGTGATGGTGGTTGTAGTAGTGGTGATGGTGATTGTAGTAGTAGTGGTGGTGATGGTGGTGGTTGTAATGGTGGTTGTAGTAGTGGTGGTGGCTATAGTAGTGGTGGTGGTGGTTGTAGTAGTAGAAGTAGTGGTGGTTATGGTTGTAGTGGTGGTTGTAGTAGAAGTGGTGGTGATGGTGTTGTAGTAGTAGTAGTGGTGGTTGTGGTGAAGGTGGTTGTAGTAGTAGTAGTAGTAGTGGTGATGGTGGTGGTTGTAATGGTGGTTGTAGTAGTGGTGGTGGTGGTGGTTGTAGTAGAAGTAATGGTGGTGGTGATGGCTGTAGTAGTGGTGGTGGTGATGGTGGTGGTTGTAGTAGTGGTGGTGGTGATGGTTGTTGTAGTAGTGGTGGTGGTGATGGTTGTTGTAGTAGTGGTGGTGGTGATGGTTGTTGTAGTAGTGGTGGTGGTGATGGTTGTAGTAGTGGTGGTGGTTGTAGTAGAAGTAGTGGTGGTGATGGTTGTAGTAGTGGTGGTGGTTGTAGTAGAAGTAGTGGTGGTGATGGTTGTAGTAGAAGTAGTGGTGGTGGTGGTGGTTGTAGTAGAAGTAGTGGTGGTGGTGGTGGTTGTAGTAGAAGTAGTGGTGGTGGTTGTATTAGAAGTAGTGGTGGTGGTTGTATTAGTAGTAGAAGTAGTGGTGGTGGTGGTGGTGGTGATTATAGTAGAAGTAGTGGTGGTGGTTGTAGTCGTAGTACTGGTGGTTGTGATGGTGGTTGTAGTAGTGGTGGTGGTGGTTGTAATGGTCGTGGTGGTGGTGGTTGTAGTAGTGGTGGTGGTGGTTGTAGTAGTGGTGGTGGTGGTTGTAGTAGTGGTGGTGGTGGTTGTAGTAGTGGTGGTGGTGGTTGTAGTAGTGGTGGTGGTGGTTGTAGTAGTGGTGGTGGTGGTTGTAGTAGTGGTGGTGGTGGTTGTAGTAGTGGTGGTGGTGGTTGTAGTAGTGGTCGTGGTGGTGGTGGCTGTAGTAGTGGTGGTGAAGGTGGTTGTAGTAGTGGTGGTGGTGGTGGTGGTGGTTGTAGTGGTGGTGGTGGTGGTGGTTGTAGTAGTGGTCGTGGTGGTGGTGGCTGTAGTAGTGGTCGTGGTGGTGGTGGCTGTAGTAGTGGTGGTGGTGGTGGTGGTTGTAGTGGTGGTGGTGGTGGCTGTTGTAGTGGTGGTGGTGGTGGCTGTAGTAGTGGTGGTGGTGGTGGTGGCTGTAGTAGTGGTGGTGAAGGTGGTTGTAGTAGTGGTGGTGAAGGTGGTTGTAGTAGTAGTAGTAACAAGCAGAAGAAGATCCCCCTCCAGACAAACTAAGTCAGGTTTGTGGAGATGCAAGCCTGGTCAGGGTAAGGACGCATGGAAGTTGATTTTTTGGCAACAAGCTATATACTGTGACTTCAGAGGTGCACTGTGTAACTTCTCTGGTCTGCTTGTCTCCATGGAGATGTCGTTGCTTTGTCTGGAATGTCCCAGTATGGCATTAAACGTGTGAGAGTGAGCGGGCTCGCCTTTTAACAAATCTGACAAGTAACCTGGCCCTGTGGCAACACCTGCTGACTCCAAAATAGATAAATGTGTAATGCCATATCGTGGAACATTCCAGATAACATCTCCATGGAGAGAAGCAGGTGATAAACCCTACGCCAGAAAAATTACACAGTGCACCTTTAAATTACCATTGCATTTATGTTACTTCCCCACACCAAGCTCAGTTGCTCATTGAATAAGCTATAATTATTTAGAATCTAATTATGTAAACCACAAATAATTATTTTTATGTAATAATAATAATAATAATAATAATAATAATAATAATAATAATAATAATAATAATAAATAAATAAATAACTAAATAACTAAATAAATAAATAAATAAATAAATAAATAATGATAATTTAAAAACGCCCCGAAAATGCGGCCGTGTTTGTGTTTGTATCCTCCTTCACCACCAGAGGGCAGTAATGTCCCTTAATTTCTTCGAGCGCTTTCTCCTCCGTTTCATTTAGAGGGAGCTCTGCGAGACCAGTGACAGGTGGATGTGACTTCCAGTGGAGAGGATTGTCAGAAACAAAAAAAGAAGTAAAGTAAACAAAACCTAAACCGGAACCATGCCGTTTCTTTGTCTCTTTACGCACCGCTGCAGCCCGTGCGTGACTTTGGCCCCTTGTTCCTTTATCAAACCCTACATTAACCTTCATTAATATGCGGCCCAAACAAACCTAACCTTTGTCTAATTAATTCACTGGTCGTTTACTTACAAAGCTGCTGCGTAATGAGCTTTGTAAAAAGAACAGGAGGAGAACAAAACAAACCAAAGTGGCCATCTATAAAATGCTGCTTAATTAGATGAATCAGACCACGGCTAATTGGTCTCCATCTTTCTTGTAAGTCGCGACGTGTCAATTACGTAAAATATTATAATTAAAATGTAAACAGAGCAAAGTCTGAGTTTTAGCAGTACTGAAAAAAGTGTGTTTGAAATTGAAAAAAGTGTGACTATAGTCCTAAATAAAATACACACTTTTATCTTAAAGGTGTACTGTGTAACTTTTCGGTTAAGGGGTCCGTCACCTGCTTGTTTCTATGGATATGTCATTGCGCTGCCTGGAATGTTCTGCAGTGTGACATTAAACAGCTCTACTTTACATTTATTCAATTACAGGTGGTTTTATAGCTCAGAAATACCTAGAAAAACAGGTATTCTGACTGTTAGTGGGGCCGCCTCTCCACAGCTCTGACCTGTAACCTGGTCTGATTTAGTCTCCATGATGGTATGCTGCGAAACATTCCAAACAAAGCAATAACATCTCCACAACAGACCCTCCACCAGAAAAAAAATCCACAATGCAGCTTTAATCTAACTACAGTCTACGCCCCAATACATTTAGTTATCTTTTTTTTAATTATTTCGCTTTCTTAGTTATCCCAGTTGAAGATTTTAATGATGTTGCTGATACTGTGGAAGGCCTGGGTTATTTCTCTGTGAGATTTGAACCTTATTTTGTTCCTTTACCGGTTGCCATATTGAGTACTGCAAAGTTTATCTGAAAATATCCTTGTTTTTGGCATTACATCATTACACAGAGATCAGCGGGCTTTAGTTTATCCAGGTGCACTCTGCTGGATGACTCACGCGTAAAGACGATCATCTCACCAGCGGCGGTTCACGGGAGCTACAAGCGGCGTCACCAAAAACCTCTTCATCCCCGCGCGCACGGACGCACGGACGCACACGCGCACTCACAAGCGCGCACGCACAGGGAGGGGGTGTGTACCGGGGGATGAGAGAGCGAGAGGGAGAGGAGGAGAGAAAGAGAGATCGGTTCGACTTCTCTCATTGATTCTCAGCTCCCACGGACACCATACCCGGTCTACCCCCGTTTCCTCCCGCCTCCTCCTCGTGCAAGCTCGTCGGGCACGCATGACACGCGCGGGAGAAGAAGGAGCAGAGAGCGCGTGGGCGGATGAGGAAGTTCACTGAAGAAAACAGTCGTATTTTCCGGGCACTTTAACGCCAGCGACCGATACTGCACTCCCCGGGTCTCCTTCTTTTTTTTTTCCTTTTTTTTTTTTTTGCACCTTTTCGGTTGGCACAGGTGATCCTCCGCATATATGGCAAAATGACAATCAAGTTTGTGGGCATACGTGTAGTCCTCCTGGCTCTCCTGGTCGTCTACGGAGCACGGTGAGTCAATTACGCACGCCCGTTTGCGCCATTGATGCTTTAAAAGTTGCACGGATTGCGGGTCGATTTGGGTTGACGCAAGTTCTGTTTTCGGAGGGGCTTTCCCCACGTATCCCCGCGCGCGTTCACGTTTACAGACTTTGCCCGCACTTGCACCGCGCTCCCAATGTCTCACCACTGCAACCCAAACAATACGCGCTAATTTTGACGCAAACTTTAATTAGTGCGCAGTCTCGAATTGCACCTGCGCATTCAGGGATTCTTATGTTTTGTCTCATGTCAATGCGCACCCCAACCCTATCTCCTCTTCTTCAGTTGTGATCTACTGGAATATGGCGACGAAGATGAGGAAGACCAGCACGACACCGCTGTCAATCAGCTGTTGGTCCCCAGGTCGCACCAAGCAGACGCTACGAACATCCTCAACAATCTGCTCAAGCAATACGACAAGACGCTGCGCCCCGACATTGGAGGTAGGAGCACTGGAGATGGTCTCAACTAAGTTACGGAGTTTGGTGAATGGATTTTGGTTCAGCTGTTCAAGAAGATTTAATTATTTGGGTTATAAAACACAGATTTGGTTTTGCGGTGTTGTTTCTAATTATAGTGCAGTGTAAACCAATAGAACCCAGTAGCCTATAGTGAGTAATGCCTGTGTATTATGGATCTGGAATAGAAAGCCAAGTATCTCTGTTAGTTTTGTTTCTAAAGCTGCACTGTGTGACTTTTCCGGTGAAGGGCCTGCCACCTGCTTGTCTCCATGAAGATGCCATTGGTTTGTCTACAATGTTCCGCACTGTGGCTTTAAAGGGTCGTGTTACGCTGTTTGTTATCGATGTTATGTTTTCTCGTCACAAACATTACCTAGAGTTGTGTTTTGTTTCATTCACAGATGTTTTTTAACACACAAATCCTGCATATTTAGGCTGAGTTCTTCTCTCAAACAGAAAACACTCTGTTCCACCTTGTGATGTCATGTGGTAATACAGGAAGTGCTCCATTGGGTTTTTAAATTCCACACACCTTCACTAGAATCATCTGGATGATTTCGGTCCTGGAATGGCCAATCTCTACTGAACTAAAGGTAAAAAGTAAGAGCTGTTCACTTGAAAACTTCCACTTCATGACATCACAAGGTGTAACAGCATTTTGAGCTTTGGAGATGTAAACGGACTAATAATAACGCTCACAAGAGTCAGTTTTGTGTAATATAGGACATTTAAACTTATTTACAATTACAGGTGTTTCAATCGCTACAAAAATATCTTGAAATCCATGCATCCTTACTCTGAAAAGGGTCACCTCTCCACAGATCTGACCTGCAGCTTCGCCTGGCGGTATCATCCACTTGTCTCCATAAAGAGTCAGGTTCAATGCCACACTGTGGAACATTCCCGACAAAGCAATAACATCACCATAGAGTCAAGTAGGTGCAGCCATTCCACCAGAAAAGTTACAAAGTGCAGATTTAACTTTATGCTTTCTCATTTCATCTTCTAAAATTTGCAAATTAATATCAAGTTTTTTGGTATACGCTTGGTTGGATAAAATGCCGAGTAAGAGGCACTTGTCTACTAGTATTGAAAGCATACAAGCATTGGTTTGCGAGTTAAATGGTGCAGTGTTGATTAAGATTTCAATTTGATTTTCTCTTGAATCGTATGGTGTCATGGTTTAATGGTTGCCAAGTAATAGACTGAATTAAACATGTCACGGTGCACTCCACTTTGTAGCAGGAGAGAAGCTAAAGCTGGAGCGAAATTGCCTGGATTAGATTTGGAGAGAAATTAATTATACGATGAGATGATTGGGAAAAACTGTCCAGAAATGCTGTTTTTGGTAGCCAATTCACCAGAGAAAATGAATGTGTGGTTGCTCGTGTATGTAGTCATGTATGTCTCAAAAATGTTAAAGGTCCTATATTACACAAAATGGACTCTAGTGAGCTTTAGTCATCTTATAATGTTGTTACCCCCTCAAAAACATACCTGGAGTTGTGTTTTGTTTCATTCACACATGTTTGAGTAATTCTTTATTAGTCTGTCTACATTTCCAAACACAAAACACAACTCCAGCTATGTTTTTCACGAGGTTATAACACTATAACATGGCTTAAAGCTCACAAGAAACCATTTAAATGATGTCACAAGGTGTAACAGAGCTTTTTCAGTTCTGTTTTTGATAAGGAAACAACATTATAACGCGTCGAAAAGCTTAAAAAAGTAGATTTCGGAGAGTATAGATCAAAAGCACAATCGCCGGTCATATTTAAGCTCCTATGTGGGAGGTTGGCCTTTCACTTTCCTGATTGCGAGCTGTTGGACTTTCAAGTGATTTTTTGGGGTGTTGCAATCAAAAACAATGCTTTTTGGTCGGACTCAAACTGTCACCACCGAGTACCACACAGAGGAGGTTCATATCTTCTGCCCGCCAATCAAACCCACCTACCCACGTCATCCCCCCTGGGAGACTTGACCCTCCCAGCATGCCCAGGGAGCAATGAAAGGGAGGTTTTGCATTGTTTTAGGTCATTTCAAAGAAATGCACCAGGTAACATCAAAGCTAGGGTGCTGGCTGGGTGGGTGGGGTGCTTGGGTGCCACATCCGATGAGAAAAAAGAAGTTGAAATGGACTTGAATATGACATATGTACGTGAATAAAACATGGGAATTGTGTTGACTTTGTTGTGCAGATTTGAATCCTGATTTAGTACGAGGTTTTCAACCAGTGCGTTGCTAACACAGACTGTATAAGGAAGTGGACTAAAGGAGCGTGACGTCAGCTATAGTGTTCGGCTCCAGAAAAATGAAGCTCACCGAGGGTAGCAGTTATAGGGGCAAATTTGGAGCCGAGTTCCATATTAGGAATAGGAATTTATTAACAAAATAGTGAAATAAACCCACTAGGAGGCTCAAAGCATCGGTTACAGAGAAAGGGGGGACAGTTTTCCAACGTGAAGTCAACTGAAGCTAGAGTCAATGGAGCCGGAAGCGCTCCCATGCTCACTTCTTATTTGGAACGTGGCGGTTAGCGGGTTAGCTATGTCCATTTCTATACACAGTCTATGGTTGCTAATGAAGTTGGAGATAAAGTTATATATAGGGATAAAGGATTATTTTGGTAATCGATTAATTCTTTCAATTAATCGATTCGCTATTTACAACCCGAAAGGTCTATGAACCTTGAGAACTTCTTCGTTAAGTATTTCAGTTTTGTGCCTTTTTTAATGTAATAACTGCTCTGTCTTCGTACTAAAACCTCTTCTTTCCGTGCATGGACTGTTTACAATTATTCCATTACTAAATTAGTTGACGATTACTCCAGTGATCGGTGAGTTGCGATTAATCGATTAACTTGTTGCATTTCTAGTTGGATTTATGTTTGAATGTGATGCAGTGAAACCAGAGATGACAGTAGCTCCTCTTCTGATCTGAAGGTTGCCGGTTCGAATCCCGCTCTTGACGTAAACATCGTCGGTTGAGCATTCCCACAGGTTGGCAGTGCGATTCCAGCTCCCACGATGAATGCTGTTGTTGTGTCCTTGGGCAAGACACTTAAGCCCCTGGTGTATGAATGTGCGTGTGTGAATGGGTGAGTTGGTTTTGAGCGCCTTGCAGTTGAAAAGCGCTGTATAAAACATGACCATTGTACCATTTAGATGCAGTAATATTGTTCAGACCTCCACCGAGGCGTTTGCCCCGTCTTGCATTGTGTTTGTACAGACCGCTGCACCTGTGTGTACTGCCACTATGGGCCAACCTGACCTGCTTGTGTTTTTAGAGATAAGGGAACTACAGCACCCAGAGGAAACCAATATAGACACAGGGAGAACATGCAAATACTACACAGAAAGGCCTTGACCGGTTTGGGAATTGAACCCAGAATTTTCTTGCTGTGAGGCACTGGTCCAAGCTCCAAGACCATCCACCCCGATACTATGGAAAACAATCTGAAATACTAATTTTGACAGCACAAATAATAAACAAAAACATGATTTTCTATGGAATGTAATTTCAAAACAAAGATTTTTCCTGATTATGAAGAAATATGAAGCTATTCAGGACAGGTACAACTTTGTTCCATTTACATAATTATTTTTCAGTATCATTACCTCCTCAAATCAGCATCAAGTTTCAATATTAGTTTGTATTGATACTTAGCAGTGTTCCACATGTATCTCTATCGTGGAATGTTCAGCAGTTACCATGGTGACACAATGCACACATTAGCAAACACTGTCAAAAAGGTTTAAGGTGCTCTGAAAAGAAAAAGTACAAACTGGATTTTAACACATTTTCAAGAGCCCGTGATGAATACGAGCGTTCACGGTCAATACGAGCGTTCACGGTCAATACGAGCGTTCACAGTCAATACGAGCGTTCACAGTCAATACGAGCGTTCACGGTCAATACGAGCGTTCACAGTCAATACGAGCGTTCACGGTCGGTCCTGTTTATGTGTTTTATTTTCAACAAAAAGCTGAGAGAAACTGTTGGCTAATGCTATCTAGCTTGTGACGAATATTTGTGAGGGATTATTTAACAGCACAAACCAGTTCAGACATTGTACTTTCAAGACAGCTCTTACTGGTCAGACTGTGTTAAAACAGAGCTTCAGACGCAGCAGTGCCTACAGTTAGAAGCACACCCCGAGGAAATGTTGATTTTTGACAATGCAACTAATCAGTCCAAATCCTCTCCAACTAAAATGCATACATCGATACGATTTCGATATGTTTTAAGGCGCTTTTCGCGCCTTAAAACATATCGATCTCATGTAATTTTTTTCTGCTAATGAATATAATATAATCACACTATGATATTAATGAAGCATTACATACATTATATACAGTACATTACAGTAGAACTACTGTATCGTTATAGTTTATATGTGAAGTGTTTTAGTTCATTTGGTTCAACGATTTACAGCATTTTTATTCAGTGAAAATAAGAACAGAGCTTTCTCAGGCTATTTTATATTTTATAATATAGTCAGTCTACTCTTAATATAGAGTGCTAGAGGAGCTACACTATCAGACATTTCCTTTTTTGATGATTATTTTATGATTCCTTTTCTTTTCCTCCTGAGTTTGTCTCTCACTGCATTCACACAGGTGATTTCTTTTCTTTTCCTCCTGAGTTTGTCTCTCCTCTCGCTGCGTTCACACAGACTCCTGTATCGGTGCTGCTCTGCCTCGTCTCCAGCAGCAGCAGCAGAGACAGACAGCAGCTCCTCCCACACTCTGCTCTTTTTACACACACCGTGCTCTCCCATCTTCTTTCTGAACACTAAAACTATGTTACATTACATAGAAACGTCTCAACAGACCGTCTGAGGAAAATGTACGAGATAGAGTCTAAAAGATCACGTATGTTGTCTCACCGCGGGTGCGTATACAAGCACATTTGATTAAAGCTGATGTAAAGCCAAAATTGATTCTAAAGTATTTAAAAGTTAGTATCTTTGTAATTTCTGGGTCTGTCAACGTAAAATAAAAAGTGACTGAAAGATAAAATCCACCTCTGTTAGAATATTTCATTTGCAAATCCCTATGGAGCTGTTTTCTTGTTGCATCTGAGGAGGACACCGCGATAACTTTTACTGTTGGACCAAAATAAATAACACGGCGCACATGGAGGAACACGTGCGTATTGACTCGTGACACTCGTATCGAACAATTCAATATTATAGTGAAGTAGTAGTTGTAGTTTTATTTGTTAATAAATTCATTAAGAGACAAACAAAAGCAAGAGCAGTTGAAATGTTCAAACTCCACAAACAAAGCTCACACGCTCACCCTGAGAAGTAACAGCTCCAGCTCTTGATTTTCATGTAATTACTCAGAAAGAGGTGTGAAAGTTTAAGCTAAATTGCGTCACGTAAGCAGCAGCAGCAGAACGATACGCCACCTCAGCCTCTCCATCCATCACCAGTGTTGTCACAAAACTGTTTCAAACTCAACTTCGATAATAAGGCTCAGTACTGGTTTTCCATATCTCAAGGGTAGAAAAAACGACTATTTTGACAACAGAGTGTAATTTTCAACACAAAATGAAAGTTGTTTCTCGAATATTGCCATTTGGTGTTACTAGTTCAGCTTTAAACCGAGATAATAAAAAGAAAACAATCCAGAAAGGTCCATTTTTGTCCTATTTCAATTTCAATAGTGATTCAAGAGTTTTACTATCCTACTCTGTACCAGTGACTTTCATACATTTCATACCAAGTACCGCCAATTTGACTAGATCTAAACCAGGTCTATAACAGGAATATTCCAGGTTTTAATTAGGGATAAACCTGTCTAAGGAGTCGTAGTAGTTCTAACTAACAACTCCTTATTCCTCTTCCCCGAATTATATCATTTGAATTTACTACACACTCATCCACAACCTAATTTTTGCCAAAAATCTTTCAGAGAGCTGTGTAGTTAACTTTTGGCTCTTCACACTAAAATGTTCAAATAAAGCATTATGTCATTATTACCTGGCCAACCTCTATACAAGTCTGTCTCTAATTTGGATATATAAATGTAAAAATATCTTATCAAAATAACGACTGGGGACTTTAGACAGTATCATTAGCTGCTGTTTGGAAGAGAGAAGAAACAAGCGTGATAGTTAACATTGCATTCTGGCACAGCAATTAAATGAAAAACTCTCCTTACCAAAGTTACAAAACAAGTCGAAACAGTGAGGGTGCAGCTTGGCCGAGTGGGAGTCCTAATCTGCACATCATTACAGCGGCTCATTTGTGTTTGGAGCATAAAAACCCAGAGGGAATACGACACGACGATACTATTTCAAACTCAATTTCAATACTAAGGACAAGGCTCAATACTGATTTTGATACCTCACTGATAATCCACAAAAAAAAAAAAAACACTGATCATAATTTTATAATGTTTCTTCATCAAAAAAACGCCTGGAGTTGTGTATAAAAATGTGACTGTGTACCATTTACATCATGACGTCACAAGGTGGAACAGAGTGTTTTCAGTTTGAGAGAAGAGCTAAACGTGTGAATGAAACAAAACAACAAATCCAGGTGTGTTTGTGGTGAAAAAAACGTTATAACAGCTCAGAAAAAAGCGTAAAATGGACCCTTTAACGGTTTTGAGTGAAGAAACAAGCGTGCTAGTGAACGCTGCATTTCGGTACAGCAATTAAATTAAAAACTCTCCTTACCAAAGTTACAAAACAAGTCTAAACAGCAAAGGTGCAGCTTGGCCGAGTGGGAGTCCTAATCTGCACATCATTACAGCGGCTCATTTGGGTCCGGGGTTTGTCGCAAATCACCAAGAAGCAATTTTTATCCACAAAAACCCATTGAGAATTGATTTTCGCTTCCTCTTTCTCCGGCTGCTCCGAGGCCCCTCACACCTTGATAAGGGAATCTCCCGGTAGTCTTTGGTAATTAAGGATGAAAATTTGATGAGATGCAGTTGACAAAGCTTAGTACACGCCATGAAATGTTAATGTAGTTTGGGATAATGTCACCGCGGAAACAACACAGACGTCGGGCTATAGGAAAAAACACTGTGTGACAGATCTGGGACAGTTAAGTGATTGTAATGGTGTAGCAACAGGCGGTATTAGCATCATTTAGCATAATTTAAACTCATAACCGTTTGGAATTAAATGTTTCAAGACGTCAACCAAAACATTACGACTACAGTATTTGAACTGAAAAAGTATAAACTGTATTAAAGGCTCTATATTTCTGTTTTCTGTCTGTTTTAATGTTGTTTCCTCATCACAAACAGACCTGGAGTTGTGTTTTGTTTCATTCACACATGTTTAAAACAGAAATCCTGCATATTTAGGTTCAGGTTCTTTTCTCAAACTGAAAACACTCTGTCCCACCTTGTGATGTCATGCGGTAATACAGGAAGTGCTCCACCATGCTTTTAAACTCCACACACTTTCACTCAAATCATTTGGATAATTTCAGCCCTGGAATTGTCCATTTCTACTGAACAAAAGGTAAAAATGTAGCTGTGAACTTGAAAACTACCACTTCGTAACATCACAAGGTGGAACAGAGCGTTTTGAGCTTTGGAGATGTAAACAGACTTATAATAAAAAGGATTACTCAAGCGTGTGACTGAAACAAAACAACTCTAGAAATGTTTTTGAGGAGATAACAGCATTATAACATGGCTTAAAGCTCACAAGAGTCCATTTTGTGTAATAAAGGACCTTGAAGAAGCAAGAAAACATTTTGTCCCTTAAATTAGAAACAGAAAAGACTTTGTTGCTAACTGTGCTTATCCATTTACTGCCTTCAGCCAATCACAGACAGCTACTTTGGCTTCTCAACCAATCGCATCAGTCACCCTTATACTTGTTCTGATACAGCTCAAGATCATTCTAAAGATACTCAGGAAAGCTTCACTTCTGTCTTGTGTATGTGACTTTTTTAGTATCGATACCTGCTCAAATGTGTAGTTTCGATATTCTCAGTTTAGCCTCGATTCGCGTCTTATTTTCGATACTTTTGACAGAGCCCTAGTTGAAATAACATTAAAGATACTCAGTGCATACATTAAACCATCAGACTTTTCAGTTTGAGATCTGCTCTGTACTTGTTTACGCGTCGCCAACTGTGAAATGTTCTCCGCATAGTCGAGATTTTCCTAATTAATTGGTCATCATTTCAAACTGTCTGAGTGAAGTTTGCCCAAACAGAAACAGTGGAAGACGCTTTTGACGTTAATTTCTTATCTGTTCGCTTATCACGTAACATATTGTGTTTTTTGACCTATGTAAATATTGTTATAAAAACGTAATTTATATGCTGGCAAAGGACCAAGACAGTTTATGATGTAATTTTCATTTTGTAAGCACCTGCGTTGCCAGATCAAGCCTCTACATTTCTCTACATTTGGCTCGCTTTGTTGAGTTTCCAGCTATTGTGCCAGACAGACCCCAGCGTCTCATCCAGATATAATGTGTTATATAAAATTAACATAAACATCAAATTACGGACAATAAAATGCTTGCTTTGTTACTCTACAAGCAAAACAACTAAAAACAGTATTGGGATTTTGATGGGGGAAAGAAGATGAATGCACATAAGTGTTTTCACGATGTACTCAAATTTCAAACTCGATTTTGATACTAAGGAATAGACTTGAAAGCGTCATTTCTGTCCTGTGAATGGGACTTTTTTAGTATTGATACCTGCTCAAATGGTGTTGATTAGTATCTGATTTTCAATACTTTTCACAACCCTAATGCATATGATTACAATTGCAAGATAGGGCCACAAATGCTAGTTTAAGCCTGCAACATCATGCACTGAGCTAAGATGGTTGGTTTTTTGGGCATTTCATTGGCAAGACTGAACTAAAGCAACAAATGTATGCAGATTTTTAATTACTGTTAATATTTACCATAGCAAGATAGGGCCAAGATACTAATTCCAGTTGTAGCATTGCAGGATAAGGGCACAGATACCAGTTCTAGCCACATGGGGGCAGTAAAGGCAGTAACTAAAGTAACTTGCATATTATTATCTTACATTATTCAATCGCCTCTGTTTTTATAGCTCAATAACACCTTGAAAAACATGCATTCTTACAGTGAGCAGGCTTGCCTCTCCATAGATCTGACCTGTAACTGGGCCAGGTGGCGTTATCTGCTTGTCTGGGTATAGAAAAATGCGAAGTGTGATAAACTATAATGCAATATAATAACTTAATGTTTGCTAGTTTAACGTTTCGTGCTAAAAATATTGACCTTCTTTGACTGTTCCAAACTCCATTGACTTCTCAGCTGCGCCAATGTACAGAAACTAAAGGCTTTAAATGAGCTTCATTCATTTGCACGGCGTTCATTTGTTCTTTTGTTTGACTAAAGCTGCACATACGCACACACGCACACACACACACACACAAAGAGTAATACAGGATTTAGCGTGTCGGCGTTTAGCTCAAATCATCTTTCATTCAGAGTCTTTTTAGTTGTTACAAAGCAAATAACAATTCAAACCTAAATATGCCATTTGCGACTACTACTACTACGACTGTTACTACAACTGCTACTGCAATAACTACAACTACAACAACAACTACTACAAATACAGCTACTAGTACTAGGCTAAAGCACCAACACAGAATAATACAGTAATCTATAATAGTCTGGATTTAGATCAAATTATCTTTTGTTTAGGGTTGTTTTAGTTGTTTCAAAGTAATTAACAATTCAAAACTAAATATTACATCTTTTGAATGGGCAGCTACTTGTACTACTACCACTACTTCCACTACAACTACCTACCTACCTACCACCACTAGAAGTACTACCACTACTCTAAAGCAGGTGACGGTAATACAGGATTTAGCATGTCTGCGTTTAGCTCAAATTATCTTTCTGGTGGAGAGTCCGTCAAATGCTTTCCTCCATGGAGATGTTATTGCTTTGTCTGGAATGTTTCACTGTATGGTATTTATCCTTTATCGCTATGGAGACCAAACCAGACCAACGTGCACGTCAGATCTGTGGAGAGGCGACCCCGCTCACAGTCAGAATCCCTGTTTTTCTAGGTATTTTTGAGCAATAAAACCACCTGTAATTGAATAAATGTAAAGTAGAGCTGTTTAATGTCACACTGTGGAACATTCCAGGCAGAGCAATGACATCTCTATAGAAACAAGCAGGTGACGGACCCCCAACCGAAAAGTTACATAGTGCACCTTTAAGTGTGTGTCCTGGAGGGAAATATGTTTTGGATGTCAACAAGAGTCAGGCCTGTGAACCCGTCATGTCCCGTCCATCTGCACCTTGTCAAACGCTGAGCTGTGATTGGTCGGATCAGCTGTCAATCATTAATGTTGTGGGACAGCATCACCCCGGGGTAAACAATGGAACAGAAACTACTGACAAGATAAAAATGAGTTCGACTGTAATAGAGACACTTACAGAAACAAGTGTATAGTTACAAGTAATCCATGGGTCTAGCACCGTTTCCATAGCAATTAACAATTCAAAACAAAATATTAAATCTTTTCAATAGGCAGAAGTCATCAAAATCTATTAACAGGAAGCTAAAACCCATGAAAATTTAAATAATACATGTATAATAACCTTTGTAAGGCTAAACACCACCTACTACTACTACTACTACTACTACTGCTACTACTGCTGCTGCTACAACTACTGCTACTGCTGCTGCTACTACTACTACTACAAATCCCTAGTTAAGACCTGGTTTAGTCCCAGTTTAGTCCCAGTTTAGTCCCATTTTAGACCGGGTTTAGACCCAGTTTAGACCTAGTTTAGTCCTAGTTTAGACCTGGTTTAGTCCCAGTTTAGTTCTGATTTAGTCCTAGTTTAGACCTGGTTTAATCCTAGTTCAAACCCGTTTTAGTCCTCATCTAGACCTAGGTTCAGACCTGGTTTAGTCCTAGTTTAAACCTGGTATAGATCTGATTTAGTCCTGATCTGGACCTGATCTAGACCTGATCTAGATCTGGTTTAGACCTGATCTAGACCTGATCTAGACCTGGTTTAGACCTGGTTTAGACCTGGTTTAGTCTTGATCTAGACCTGGTTTAGACCTGATTTAGTCCTGATCTAGACCTGATATAGACCTGGTCTAGACCTGATCTAGACCTGGTTTAGACCTGGTCTAGACCTGGTTTAGACCTGATCTAGACCTGGTTTAGACCTGATTTAGTCCTGATCTAGATCTGGTTTAGACGTGGTTTAGACCTGATTTAGACCTGATTTGGACCTGCTTTAGACCTGATTTAGACCTGGTTTAGACCTGGTTTAGACCTGGTTTAGACCTGGTTTAGTCCTTTAGTCCTAGTTAAATCTTGAGTGCGTAAACATTGCTGTAACTCCTCCCTCTTCCTCTGCAGCACTTCTTCTTCTCCTTAACGTGTCACTGATCCAAACATACAACACAAAACCTGGATTCTTCTTCTCTGAAAATCTCACACAGAACATCCAATATGTCCGCCTCCTCCTCCACAGAAGAAGAGACGCTCCTGCTCCATTCGTGTCACTTTCCTTTTGGTTTAGGAGCGTGATTTGCAAGTGTGAGACCGGAGTGAACGCGTGGGAGAGAGGGAGAGAAAGAAATATGGGGGAAAGAGGGAACAGAGGGAGGGGGAAAACGAAGAGATGGAGTAAGGGGGGAGATCATGAGAGGAGAGAGAGAAAAAAAGAGATGGAGAGAAAGGGAGAGAACATGAGAGAGACAGATGGGGCGGAGAGTAAGAGGGGAAAGAGGGAGATGAGAAGGGCACAGAGGAAGATGGAAGACAAGAGATATGAGCAGCGAGAAAAGAAGAGAGACGAAATAAGGAGGGATGGGGCGGAAAAGAGGGGAGAAAGAAAGATGGGAGATACAGAGGGGGGAGGCGGAGAGAGGAGGGATGGAGAAAAGGAGAAAGAGGGAGGAGAGAGAAGAGGGCAGATAAAAAGATGGAGAAAGATGGGGATAGAGAAAAGGTTGTGAGAGGAGAAAGAAGGAGGGAGGCGTAGAAAAAGGGAGAGAAAGTGTTTAAAAAAAGGAGAGCAGAGATGAGAGAACACAGGAGGAGAGATTGGACAGTGGGGAGAGATGGAAAGATGGAAGGAGTGTGTGCAAGAGAGGGGAGGGGTAGAGAGGAGTAGGGGAAAAAGAGAAGAGGGAACAGAGCGATAGAAGAGCGCAAAGAGAAAGATGGGAGAGATTAGAGAAGAGACAAGAGAGAGGTTGGGAGATAAAGAGGGAAAGACATAAAAAGAAAAAGGAAGGGAGCCAGAAGAGATGGAGAAAGAGGGTGACAGAAAAATGGGAGAGACAAGGGGAGAGACAGAAAGAGTAAAACAGGAGAGAGAAAGAAAAAGGTGACTGACAGATGTCTAAGGATAAAATGGAAGGGAGAGAGAGAAGGGCAGAGAGAAAGATGGGAGAGATGAAGGGAGAGACAGACGAGATAAAAAGGAGAGAGAGGAGAGAAAATGGAGGAGAGTAAAAGAGGAAAGAAAGGGCGAGAGAGAAGAGAAAGAAAGGGGTGACAGTTGTCTGAGGATAAAATGGAAAACTCAAGTCTGGAGGAGAAAAGTGGAGGATTTCCGCTGTAATTCGGGGACAAATACGGAAACGTAATGAGCTTTGAGTTTAGTTTTGATTTGTACAAATGAGAAACTTTATGTTCAGTGGATCAGGGACGAGAGTTTTGAACTAAAGATCTGCAAAGTACGAACAGCAAAACATTAAAATAAAACTGTCAAATTAAAAGTGGTCCACAGTATTCATTGTAGTAGTAGTAGTAGTAGTAGTAGTGATAGTTGTAGTTATAGTACAAGGACAATACCCGTTATACTTTATTGGCCGTGTAACTACTTTTATGTAACAAATAACCCTGTCAATCATTTCATGTTTGCGCTGTTTTCTTTACGACCTCTTGTATTTAGCTGAGATATTTTTATTACTATATTTCTATATTTTATTTTTACTTGTACATGTACTTTTATATAATTTTTTGACATCAGTCTCTTGCTATTTTATTAAACCATTTCTCTTTGTTATTATAATATGTTGTGAGCTCATGTGTCCAAATAATTTCACTTGTGGATCAATAAAGTTTGTCCAAGTCTAAAATACATAAATAAGTAAATAGCCCAACCTTACTAGCAATAAACTTACTACTACTACTACTACTACTACACCTGCTGCTACTACTACTACTACTACTACACCTGCTGCTACTACTACTACTACACCTGCTGCTACTACTACTACTACACCTGCTGCTACTACTACTACTACTACACCTGCTGCTACTACTACTACTACTACACCTGCTGCTACTACTACTACTACTACACCTGCTGCTACTACTACTACTACTACACCTGCTGCTACTACTACTACTACTACACCTGCTGCTACTACTACTACTACTACACCTGCTGCTACTACTACTACTACTACACCTGCTGCTACTACTACTACTACTACACCTGCTGCTACTACTACTACTACTACACCTGCTGCTGCTACTACTACTACTACACCTGCTGCTGCTGCTACTACTACTACTACTACTACTACTACTACTACTACTACTACTACTACTACTACTACTACTACTACTACTACTACTACTACACCTGCCGCTACTACTAGTACTACTGCTACTAAATTACTACACCTGCCGCTACTACTAGTACTACTGCTACTACTAGTAGTACTACTGCTACTAAACTACTACTACTACTAAACTACTACTACTACTACTACTAAACTACTACTAAACTACTACTACAACTACTACTACTTAGAATTAAAACTTAGTAGCCCAACTTGCCAAGTACTGCATCAACAAATCAGGAGCAATACTACTACTACTACTCCCACTCCAACAACTACTACTACTACTACTACTACTCCCACTCCAACAACTACTACTACTACTACTACTACTCCCACTCCAACAACTACTACTACTACTACTACTACTACTACTACTACTACTACTACTACTACTACTACTACTACTACTACTACCTCTGTACTTTCAACTTTAACCATCATGTATATAACCTTCATTGCCAACTGCTCAATTTATGCCAAACAAAACAGATTTATGATACCCCAAGACAATAGAAAGTGATTTTCAACATTAAATTGTAGTACTTTCTTTTCTGTTCCCATGTGTCTTATATCTGTGTACTCTGTGTACTCCCTCAGTGGTCCTGGTAGGTTCCATACTGGTCCATGGACATGTACTAGTCTGATTCTGCTCAAGATCATTCTAAAACTATTCAGGAAAGCTTCATTTCTGTCCTGTGAATGTGACTTTTTTAGCATCGATACCTGCTCAAACGAGTATCTAGTTTCGATACCAGTTTTAGCACCCATTAGTATCTGATTTTCGATATTTTTGACAACTATAATTAGAACCTTCATTGCCAACTGCTCAAAATATCAAACAAAACTGTAAAGTACATTTGAAAAAGCCTGAAAAGTATTTGCACCACAAGAACACTCCCATGTACTCATATAGAGACAGCACTACTTTTGAAAGCACTGCTCGAGTAGGCAAAAAAAAGTAAGAAAAGAGGGGAAAAATCAGGTGAGGGAGTGTAGATGTTGCAAGAATACTGAAATACGCACTTTCCTGACACTTTCAAGCCCTACATTGAATATATCTGAGTCCTTTTCAAAGTACGGCACTGCTGAAAAAGTGGAAAAAAATGACTAGATACTGAAGATATTGTTTTAAAAGGTTCTGTTTTGGAAGTTGTGTGGTTGGGGGAGGTTGTGCGTTTGGTCTCTTTGGTCTCTTTGTTGAGTCATAACAACTGGAGCTAAGGGAAAGTACAAGGGAAGAAAATCCATTCAAACTAGAATTTCAATGGTACAATAGTCATTATGTAGTTCTGGTTTAGTCAAAGATTAGACCTGTTTTAGTTCTAGTTTACACCTGTTTTAGCCCCAGGTTAGACCTGGGTTAGTCCTAGTTTAGACCTGGTTTAGATCTGCTTTAGCCCTACTTTAATCCCATTTCAAACCTTGTTTAGACCAAGGTTAGACCTGGTTCAAAACTGGTTTAGTCCTACTTTAGTCCCAGTTGAGGCCTGGTTTGGACCAAGTTTAAACCTAGTTTAGTCCCAGTTTAGACCTGGTTTAGACTTACATTAGAAAAGTACAAGAAAAAACTCCATTCAAACTAGCGTTTCATGGGTCCAATAGTCAATATGTTGTAGGCAGCTGTTTCCGTAGTGATCGGTTTAAACAGATCGATCAGATGAAGCTCGACTAATTGCAGCTACTTGATGTTATTGACAAGTTTCACTGCAGAGAAAAACACTGTACAATAAAAACTATCCTGCGACTTCTGTCTGTGCTCACTGTAACGGCACAGGAGATTTTTATCCATATTCTACTACAGAACTGCTTGGTAAACTGCTGAAGAAAACCTCAAACACACTGCAAATCAGAGGTCCTCTGCCATCCTCTTTTATCTGGTTTAGTCTTGGTTTAGTCCTCATTTAGTCCCAGTTTAGACCTGGTTTAGTCCTTTGTTAGACCTAGTTTAGACCTGGAGTAGGGTCAGACCTGGCTGAGTCTTGTTTCAGACCTGGTTTATACCTAGTACAGACCTTGGTTGCGTCCTAGTTTCAATCTGATTTAGTCCTAGTTGAGTCCTGGTTTAGTTCTAATTTAGACCTAGTTTTGTCCTAGGTGAGTCCTGGTTTAGTTCTAATTTAGACCTTGGTTTAGTTCTAGTTCAGCCCTAGTTTGAACCTGCTGTAGAGGAACATTTCTTTCAAGTTTACACTTTAAGTCTAAACTTCTGGAAGCACAAATATGTTCCAGGCATGTCCCCAAAACTTCCAAAATCTGCCACGAGTTTGTCACAAAATCTTTTCACGAAAACCTCGGTATCCATGACGACTTTTTTGGCATGCTGGGAGAGAAACTGCCAAATTTGGACATCAGAAATTCACTCAAAAACAAGCTGTCATCTTCCTCCAGCTCATTATAAACCAGGTTCATGCAAAATGGAGCCATCTAATAGTTTTCCGATACATCCAACTTGACAATAAAAATAATTGTCAGATATCGATCGACTGGCTTTGACCTGGTTGGTACGATCAAAGGTTCATTATTATAGTCCTCTTTCAATGAATGGAAAAGCACAATACAATAAAAAAGCATTTCCGAGATGTGCTGGATAATAGTTATAATGGCTTTAGATGCGTGTAATGTTCACAGTCAGGGAAAAGTTCAGACTGTTTCCATGGCAATTAGCAAATCAAATCAAAAATTATTATATAACTTTTGAATGGGCCTCGAAAAGTTCTTCAAAACAGTACGAAGATAATGTCCCTCTGTAATTACTGGGCCTATTATGAAACAAAAACTGGCACAAATTTCAACATCTTTGTCAATATAATGAATAAAAGTTAAATGTTTTAGTTTTTTTTTATAATATAGTCAATATAAAAAAAAAATAGAGTCTGGGGCAACACTTTTGGACATTTTATTTCTATTTTTCTTTATTTGGAATTTGTTCAAAAACAGTGAGTCACCCTTTTCCACTGGATTGCCTCTGACATTATAAAAGTGAAGTTTTTGTTTTGTACAGGATCCAAGTTGAGGCTGGAACTAAATCAGGGTTGAAACTAGGATAATAGTGATAGTAGTATTTGTATTAGTATTTGTATTAGTATTAGTACAGTATTAGTTTAGTATTATGTTATAAACTTCGACTTGATAAGCTAGTACATTTAAATAAATCTGTTGTTATCTATGAGGTCAAGAACTGTAGAAATATTGGAAACACTTCGTAATAACGACACTTTATTTAGCCTTAATAAAGCATGAACAAAGAGTTAATTCATAATGAACAAATCGTTTATTTATGGGTCAGGCTGAAAACACTCTGATGTCATGCGGTAATACAGAAAGTGCTCCACTGTGTTTCTAAACTCCACACACGTTCACTAGAACCATCTGGATGATTTAAGCCCTGCTTGAAAACTACCGCTTCGTGACATCACAAGGTGGAACAGAGCATTTTGAGCTTAGACAGACTAATAATGCAGGATTACTCAAACATGTGTGAATGAAACAAAACAACTCCAGGTATGTTTTTGAGGGGGTAACTACATTATAACGTTGTATTAAGTGTAGTTATTTCCAAGAATCATTGAATCATTGAAGATTATCACCATGGTATGATCTATGTCTAACTATCCTACTTAATATTGTGCCTCCCAGTCTCGTCTTCTCGTTTTCACGCCGTCAGCACACTGTCAGTCGTAGTACGTGAATAATAAAAAGTGTATTTGTGTCCTTTTTGATGGCGGCGTCTTTAGTAAACAGAATAAATGCATGCTTAAATCTGGAGTGACTTTGATTTGATGAAAGAGTGCAGCAGGAATAGAAGCCCTTCACGTGATTGTCTGCAGCTGTTACCGTGGCGCTCGTGTCTGCTGGGCTCTGATTGGTCAGTCCGGACATTACTGAAAATACATTGGACTGATTAATTAAGGCTAAGTGGCTGTGATTTAAATAACGTTGGAATTTGAATACGGGAGAGTATTCGTGTAATGGTTTGTGACGAAGAAACTGCGAGTTATAAGGTGTGTGTATACTTTTTAGGCTTTTTAAAGGTTCTTGTGAGCTTTAAGACATGTTATAATGTTGTTACCTCCTCTAAAAACATATCCAGAGTTGTGTTTTGTTTCATTCGCACATGTTTGAGTAATCCTTTATCATTAGTCTGTCTACATCTCCACATTTCTGTCACGAAGCGGTAGTTTTCAAGAAGAACTGTTACCTTTTACCTTTAGTTCAGTAGAGATCAGCAATTCCAGGTCTGAAATCATTCAAATGAGTCCAGCGAAGGTGTAGCGTAAATCTCGTAATATGGGCCCTTTAAACTTTGCCATTTTCAAATTATATAAATGTTATGATTGTTAACTTAAAGCAACACTAATTGGCCTTTTTCCATGTGCTTGAACAAAACCTGACTTTATTATATTATATAAGCAGCTCTTGAGGTCAAAATAAGTCCAATCCGTACTTTCTGCATCTAATTATAAAGCGTGTATTGTCCGATAATCAGGAACTGCACGTTAGAATGCCAGCTGTTATCTTTACAAACTCCAATCTGGTCTCTGAATTGTAAAAAGCACTTATAAACTTATCATGGTGAGTAATTACGATGCTCTGAATGCGTAAAGTAAGTGAGGAATAACTTAAAAATGAGTTAGATCTGTTTTTTTACATATTTAAAACAGTAAAAATCAGGTACAGCGTCTTTAAATGCACCAAATCTGTCTTGAATATCGAGCGTTTAGCTTTGGTATTGGCGGTGGTCACGTGTGGACAGAGGCATTTTTTATACCAGTCAAATAAACAGCATTTAAAACGTGTGAACTCAAGTGTGAAATATGTTGTGAGAGGCAGGTGTGCAGAGGAGTGCTGAGCTGAATCCTGTCGACTCCTATTCCACTCAAAATCATACAAATATTCCTACTGCGTGTACTCCTGTCGGTACTTCTACTGGGAGTAGTATTACAAGTACTAGGATGACTTTCACCAAACATGTAAGTAGTTATTCCATTATCCCCTTACAAATGTATAGTGTTAAAATTATAAGGTACTACTACTACCTACCAACAATTATTACTACTACAAAAAACGACTGGTGTAATATTAATAAATCATTATATGGCGCTTTTCCAGATGCTCAGAGTCGTTTCGTGCTTTATTCATTCACTCCAGTGGTAAAATACTATTGTAGCCACAGCTGCCCTGGGTCAGACTGACGTAAACGAGGCCGCCAATCTGCGCCACTGCCACTAACAACTTACTACTACTGCTACTAATACTTAAACTACAACTTACTACTACCACTAAATAAAAACCGAAGTATATTTCCCATTGTAACTCAGGGTTTTGTTTAAAATTAATACCTATTGTACATTTACGAAAAAATTTCTATTTAGAGAAAAAAAATATACAATTTAGGAAAAAAAGAAAAAAAATTAATTGGATTTTTGTTTTAATTTTCCTTCATTCTATTGATTTATCACACCACTACTCCAAACCATAACCCGAGCGTAGTATACAAGTGTAAACCTTTTACAATTGTACTGACTCTTCCTGTTGTAAACTTCAAAAATCTACTACTACAAATACTTCAACTACTACAAACTACTACTACTACCACCCAACTAACCCAAGTACATTTCACATTATGGTTTTGTATGAAGTCAACATTTTAGGAAAAAATAAATAAAAAATATTGGACATTAATTCTTCATTCTATCAATCTCTATTAAAACTCTAATTAAAACTTTATTTTTTTTTTAAATACAAGTCTCTACTGAAATCTAATTGGGCGACATCTTCTCCGTATTCCTCCTCCACCAATCTCCCTCCATCTCCGCAAGTCTCTTTCCTCTTCACCCTATCAGCGCTCATGTCCGCCTGCATTATTTAGATCAACACGCCGAGTCCACATTTGGGAACAAACTAGTTTTGAAAAGTGGGGAGTTATTTTGACCCACTTTGCATCCCGTAGAATAGTCCAATCCTCCCATACTGTCACATTCAATCAGCCTGAAGCATTAAAGCAGAGAAGGATGGAGACTGTTCAAATCATCTGTGGAATATTTAGCTGTGTAATGTGTTTGGCGTTTGAAATAAATTGAAAAATGAATGATGTTATTACCGTATTATAAGCAGAAGTAGTCATAACTAAACCATGAGAAAGCCCGGTTGTGATTGTTTTGTAATGACTGAATAAATTATGCGACACGTTATTTCACTTAGCCTGAGGTCCACCTGTGTGTGTGGGGCCGTCGTCTGAAAAAAAAGAGGCTCCTTTCACTTCAAATACACATAGGAAGTACTTTGATATTTATGAGGTAAAAGTACAAATACAATATTAAATAAAAGTATTAAATGTTGAGATTTTACTACCATTGACGAGTAACACCATCCCTAGAAATCTATTTGCTAAAATTAGGCCTACTACAAACTACTACTACTACTACTACTCACCAATATTACTAGTAGTACCACCACTACCAATATCACTACTACCATCACTAATGTTACTGTTATTACTACTACCATCACCACAGTAACCACTGTTACTATCAATACTACTATCAATGTTACAGTTACTACTAGCAATGTTACTACTACCACGGCCACTAATATTACTACTAGTACCACCACTACCAAAGTTACCACTACCAATGTCACTACTATTATCACCAGTGTTACTGTTATTACTACTACCATCACCATAGTAACCAGTTACTATCACTACTACTACCAATGTTACAGTTACTACTCCTACTACCAGTGTTACTACATCACCAATTTTACTGTTAATACTACTACCACCCCCAAATATTACTACTAGTACCAACACTACCAACGTCACTACTACTATCACTAATGTTACAGTTACTACTACCACGAATGTTACTACTACCACCAATATTACTGTTACTTCTACCACCACCAATGTTACTGCTAGTACCACCACTACCAATGTCACTACTAGTATCACTAATGTTACTGTTATTACTGCTACCATCACCATAGTAACCACTGTTACTATCAGTGTTACTACTACCATCACCAATATTACTGTAACTATTACTACCACCACCAATGTTACTATTACTGCCAATGTTACTACTCGACTACCAGTGTTACTGTTAATACTAACAATGTTACTGTCACTTCTACCACTATTGTTACTGTTACCACTACTGCATATATTTGTATTTGTATTTGATATCTGATTAACTAATACACAAAAACTATATATTCGTTTCTACTCCCTGTTACATCTATAAAACACAAACTTTTGTACAGTTTTGTTACTGATATTCAAAACTGAACTGAACTGGTACTTAAAAAAATGCTGTACTGACTACTATACTAGTACTTCATTTATTTTTAAGAGAAATGTCAAAAGCGTCTTGACTTGTTCTGGTTAATAACAGTTTTCATTGTTGTAACAGTTTTCACATTGGCCTCGTCTATAAAAAGCATTTAACAGCTCTACACAGAAGAGATTAGCCTCGGTAATGGTCAGACCACTCACAACTGCACTAAACATAGTATTTTTGCAGCACTCATGTCTGAGCCCTCGCATCAGTCATCATTGTGTGCTTTTAAATCGAAGGGACACATCATTTGTAATGGCTCCAGGCTCCAGCACAGTTTCAAATGATCGCAGTGGGATTGGACCAGTCTGACTGACCCAAAAACTCACAGAAAAAGACCATTTTGTGGAAGGCAATACAGAGCTAGAGGTTAACTTAGAAAAGGTAACATATGAGGACAGTACTGGCAACTACTTTACAATTACTACAGCTTAATTAGTCTTAATAAAGCATGAACAAAAGCAGTACCGAATTTAGATGTGCAGTCAAATATGAGGTGATCCAAACTGGGAAATCATAGTAATGCGATTTAAAGTCCCACTACTACGGAATTTCATGTTTTATAGCTTTAACTATTGTATACATGTGGAAAACAACTACTGCGACTACTACAAGTGAAGTATGTAACTTCTGAAACAGCAGTAGTGGCAAATTTAGCAAGTATTCAAAAACTACTACCACTACTACTAACTACACAAGTTCAAATGACAAGAAACATCTCAGAACAGTAGTACTAGTGGCAAATTTAGTGTTCAAAAAGTAATGCAAGGTAATTTAGCAGAAAGGAGTACTGATTAACAATTGCTACGACTATTACTGTTACAACTACAATTACTACTACAATAATTACTACTACTAGCACCCGTGAGTAGTAGCTCTTGTACTCTCTCTGCTCAGATGTCCAGGTCGACCAGCTGGAGCCCTTCTCCGTTTGATCTTTGCACACATGACATTTGGCTCACGAGTGAAGCTACGGGAGCCCAGAAGGGACAATCTTCACATGAGCTGCTTCTCCAACCGGATCTCCAGCCCAGACACATTATATTAAACAGAGAGAAGCTCCAACTCAGATGGAGCTGTGCTGGACTGGGTGAACAGAAAATGACTTGTGAGGTAGAAGATTGATTTTTGAGTAGTTGAATGCATTAAAAGATGAGAAAAATGAATAAGAATTAGTTGAATTTGTTTAAAAAAAAAAAAAAAAGAAATATACATATATTTTCTACAATATACATTATTCCATAGATGTGCCATTTTAGTTTTTGATGTCGCTTGATAAATGGATGGGAATTTGATTAGGGAGGGCATCTGAACTACTACCATGACTGCTAATGCTACTAGAACTACCACTACTACCATGAGCATTACTAGAACTACTACTAGAACTACTACTATTATAACTACAACTACTACTACTAGAACTACTACTATTATAACTACAACTACTACTACTAGAACTAGAACTACCACTACCAGAACTATTACTAGAACTAGAACTACCACGACCAGAACTACTACTAGAACTAGAACTACCACTACCAGAACTATTACTACTACTACTAGAACTACTATTACTAGAACTACTACTAGAACTACCACTACCAGAACTACCACTACCAGAACTACCACTACTACTACTAGAACTACTACTACTATTGGAACCAGAACTAGAACTACTACTACTACTACTACTACCACGACCAGAACTACTACTAGAACTAGAACTACCAGAACTATTACTACTACTACTAGAATTACTACTACTACTACTACTACTACTACAACTACTACTACTACTACTAGAACTACTAGAACTACTACCACTACTACTACTACTACTAAAACTAGAACTACCACGACCAGAACTACTACTAGAACTAGAACTACCAGAACTATTACTAGAACTAGAACTACTACTACTAGAACTACCACTACCAGAACTATTACTACCACTACTAGAACTACTATTACCAGAACTACTATTACCAGAAGTACTACTACTACTACTACTAGAATTAACACTTCTACTATGACTACCACTACAAGAACTAGAACTACTACTACTAGAACTAAAACTACTACTACTAGAAATACCACTGTTAGATCTAAAAATACTACTACTACGAGGCAGTTCATTTACAAGAAAGAAGTTTTATAGGAAATCAGTCATTTCTAGTGTTCGGTAGCAACACAAACCAATAAATTGAACAGAAGCAACACAAATAAAATAAAAGTAAATAAATACACTAAAAACTAAAATATGCATCCATTTTGACAGCAACAAGGATGGCTCTTTCATGCAAATTCTGAACCGTCTGCTTGTCAAAATAGCTTTTAATCTTATTCTTCACAAATTTATGCACACGAATGACAAATTAAAAAATGTCAGCTGACGTTATGGAGTGTGATAAACATACACGGTGACAACAGTTTGGAGAAGTTGTATTTTCTGATGATCTCATTATAATACCGAGCTCCTTTTCTGAATATATTACCAAATAAATGAGGTTCTTTGTAGCAACATGGCTGACATCTCTACCTGAATTTTGTTTTATTTACTTGCAAATTTATTCAGCTTTGAAGGTTAATTACTGGGAAAAAAAAAATCATTAAAAAGGTATGGGAATCGAAAGTTTAAATCATACTTTCGAACATTCACCATGGAGATACATTTTATGCCATACTGTGGAATATTATACAAAGAAACAGCATTTCCATGGAAACAAACAGGCTGAGGCCCCTCTCTAAGCCAAATAACAGTCAGGTTTGTGGAGATGCAAGCCCGTTCAGAGTAAGGGCGTATGTTTTTCTTGTTTTCATTGCAACAGAAACAGCCAAAATGAAAAATGCAGCTTTTATTTGAGTCTATTTTTGGCTAAAAAGTTACATAATGTGGCTTTAGGCTGATGTATTGGCTGATCTGTGTGTGTTTATGGATTTATATAATTTTTTTCTAGTTTGTAATGTATGCAAAATTTGATAACGTAATATTGAGTATGAGATTTAAAAATGTCAATAAATGGTATTAAAAGGTCCTATATTACGCAAAATTGACTCTTGTGAGCTTTAAGCCATGTTTTAATGTCGTTTCCTCCTCAAAAACAGACCTGGAGTTGTGTTTTGTTTCATTCACACATGTTTGCATAATCCTTTATCCTATATAAAAACAAAAACGACAAAATACAACATTATTTTTGTCAATATCGCCCACCCACTTTGTATACTGCATTCAAACTAATGAAAAACTAGCAATTAAAAACTTTTCTTGACGTAGCCTTGGCAACCCTTTTTTGCCAATTTATGAAACCACTAATTACAAGAAATAAACTTTTCCCCAAAAGAGTGATTTTCTTGGAAGTTGCTTTGTGTCGTCTTTTTATTCCTCTTGCATACCGCCGCTAATGAGAATTCTCAGAGGAATGGCCGGGGCAGTCGTGTCTCCTTTACAACGCTACCAAAAGAAGAGGGCATTAGCGCGTAATAGAAGTTGGCTAGCTCCAGATCACGGCATCCAAGAAGCGCCAACCATTTAATCAATTCCGATCGGGTCATGCTACTCCCGACTGCGAGGGAATGATGGGAAAAAATATGGGGATACCAGGGATAGACTTGGGAGAATGTTACAGTAAAAGAGGAGATGGGGAATCCAATGTATTTCCTGGAGCTTAGTGGTATGCACGCTGAGTTACAGTGGCCTAATGTGTAGGATAGTCAGTGGAAGCTATTTTCAAAGGTCTTATATTACACAAAATTGACTCTTGTGAGCTTTTAGTCATGTTAGAATGTTGTTTCCTCCTCAAAAACATACCAGGAGTTGTGTTTTGTTTCACTCACACGTTTGAGTGAGCCTTTATTATTAGTCTGTACATCTCCAAAGCTCAAAATGCCATGTCATGAAGTCGTAGTTTTCGGTTTAACAGCTACCTTTTACCTTTTGTCTAGTAAAGTTTAAAGTAGTAGAGTTTAAAAACAAAGTGGAGCACTTCCAGTTGATCCAGGTGTTTTCTGTTTGAGAGAAGAACTCCTAAATATGAAGGATTTTTGTGTGAATGAAACAAAACACAAGTCCAGGTAAGTTTTTGATGAGGAAACAACATTGAGACCTGCAAGAAAATAACATAATACGGGACCTTTTATATATATGCATTTAAAATTATTCATTTCTTCACAAGTCTTGACTGAATATATATCGAATTAGCTGGGCAAAAATAAACCAGGCATTTTGATACTTTGCTGTGACACCACACTGGGGGTGTTCTACATGTCTGTATTGGCGGAATGTTCAGCAGTTACCATGGCTGCACAATGCACACATTAGCAAATAAAGACAAAAATACAAAATGGGTTTAAACTACACATTTTCAGGAGCCTGTGATGAGTAAGAATGTTCATAATCCTGTTCAGGACTTTCGAAAAGAAGGTGACGAACTGAAAAACTGTTGGATAATGGTAGCTTGTGACTCATTTTATGTTTTTACAGCACAAATCAGCTCACCTGCTCCAAATAAGTCCGCTCTTTCCGGTCAGACTGTGTTCAAATAAAGCTCAGATTAGGTCTAACTTGAGTAACAGCGCTTCAGACAGTGTAGTGCTTCCAGTTAGCATCACACCCCCAGGGAATGTTGACGACATCAGCTGCAAAGTATCAATATATGAATTAAGGCTAAATGTTCTTCACCATCACAGTCGTTGGTAGTAAGAACCGGTAAGAACAGGAACATGGTGTACAATATCTAAACATTCTGAACTTTTTGAATGTGTGTTTTGAATATTTTGAATGAAATCCCAAACTTCTGGTGTTACCAAATCTAACACTCGATTTCTCCACATTTGGCTCTTTTATTGCACTTTATAAATAACAGTGTGGAGCATTTCTTCTAGCAGCAGCTGTGTACTTAAATGTAAAATGTAAAATAAATAATGCCAACTGTGTAACGTAATTAAAAAACATGATTCCCAAACGAAAGATATTCTTAAAATATACAATTATATGCATTTTTAGGGACAAAAATATAAATGGTATGAGGTGAAACACTGTGGCTTATAAAAATTTAAATTAAATAATGCCTGTTTTTGTGGTTAAGACATTTCCTCATTTAAAGCCCTGGATTAAAGCTACAGGATTAAGAATGTAGAATGTATCTGCATCCTTTTGCCTGGAATGTTCCACAATATAGCATTATTTTTTTTTCTTGCAGGCATCAATATAACTGCAGTTTTTTGCTGCTAAAACATTCTGGGCCCGCTCACCTCTCCACAGATCTGACCTGACCTGTAACAAAGTCTAGTTAGTTAAACTAGAGGCTTAAAACGATTATTTAAAAACTGCGCTGTGTCTACCTCTGACGTAACAATCCTGCGAATTTTCAAACAGGTTTTTGTGATGCTTGTGGAGTCAGTTTGGCATAATGTGTGTCCTTTAAAACACATTGTAAGTTAGAGGTTTATCTGTGTTGCTTTCAAAATCCTTTGCTCAGAGTTGGATAAAATAGTCTCAATATTCTGTATACATTGTACTATAAAGTCAACAACGTAAACCTTGAAATTACGTCCCTTCCTGTACATTTGGACGCAGGAGGCGAGTATTGTAGTAATGTTAACGTAAACACGCAGTAGTAATGGACACAATTTGACGTCAAAAAGGCTTAAAATTATTATGACGACGCAACAAAACTGGGAAATTTCAAGTGTCCTTTAAAACACATCGTCAGTTCGAGCTTGAATTGTGTTGCTTTCAAGGTCCTTTGCTCAGAGTTGGAAAAAACAGTCACAGCATAAAGTCAAAAATGTAAACCCAGGAATTACCCCATAGATCTGGACACACGGGGTGACTGTATTGTAGTAAAGTTGCTGTAAACATGCAGTAAAAATGGACACAGTATGACGTCAAAAATTATGATTTATGGACTTAAAAACTGCTTAGGGCCTCTACCTTTGACATAACAATACAGGGAATTTTCAAGCAGTACTTTGTGACGGTTTGTGAAGTAAATTTAGCATAATGCGTCCTTTTAAATTGTAAATTAGAGGCTGAATTGTGTTGCTTTGCTCAGATTCAGTACACATCGCACTTTAAAGTCAACAGTGTAAACCCAGGAATTACCCTGTACTTCCCATAGATTTGGACACAGGAGGTGACAGTATTTCCGTGTAAAAATCAGTGCAGCGTGTTGTTTTGCACTTGTTATGTTGTGGGAGTAGAATCATGCATAATTCATTGTTTACCTGATGGACACGCTGTCTAATTAAATGTGTAAAAAACGCATGCAGTTGTGATGGACCACTCAACCTGCTCCGGTACGTGTGACAAAGTTAGAGATAATAAAACTCCCAGTGTTACCGTGGGCTTTCCCTGTACGCCGCTGATACTCAGAGACACCGTCAAGCAAAGGGGGGGAACAAGAAGAGACAATGGAGCCAGTATTGTGGAGAAGTTTGGGGTTTTTTGCTCCTGTGTGGGCGGATTTTTGTTGTGATTGCCAGATTATCACGTAGAATACTGATTTTTTTATTTCCCATTGGTGGTTTGACGTCTTACTGCGTCACAAATGTTGCTGTTGCTAATAAAATCGAGTATACTAGAACTACTACTACTACTACTACTACTACTACTACCAGGACTACTACTTCAACAATTTCCAGTGCGAAATCCTCCCATTGATAAACAAATTAGCATATTTCCATCCAAGCACTATACAAAAGTGCTCAAATCTGCTCAAAAATGTTAGCGTATTATAAGTGAAAGGTTGGTAGATGGATCCCTTCAGGCTTTGTGTCTTTGGGCAAGTCGTTTCACACGTTTCTAATATAATAATGTTTTGTTTATGTCCAAGTCTGTTGCTAGAACAGGCTAAAATCAGTTACGGATAGTAGCAATATCATTTGGAAAAAGCAAAAGGTTGGTAGATGGTTCTATTCTGTCATTGTGTAGTTGGGCAAGACACTTCACACATGTTTCCTGTAGGGTATATCGTTTTCCATAGCCGGTTTCTTTATCATTGCTAATAATTCACTAAAACAACCAGAGACAGGTGGTAATGTCATATGGAACTTGGCACATTATAGGTGAAAGGTTGGTAGACATATTCTGCTATGGTGTCCTTGGGCAAGACACTTTAAACTCACTTCCTGTCGCGTATAGTATTGTCTTTTCATTGCTGGTTTGTTGCCATGTCCTGTGCAAATTGAAAATAAAATCAACAAGGCGTAGCAGCAGTGACATTTGGAACTTGCACATTATAAGAAAAAGGTTGGTAGTTTGATTCTGCTTGGTTTCCACGTGTAGGGTTAAAGTCCCATTGGTGTAAGTAGACTAGTCATTATTAACAAAAATAATAGAGGATCGACCCCTGCTGTTGCACCCAGCCATACAGCCATTGTGTCCTTAAGCAAAACACTTTATTTCTAACACTAGAAGAAATGTGTTAAGAGAGGCCATTACCACATCTACGGCAGTCTGCCCCAGGACAACTCTGGCTTTGAGATAGGATTACTGTAGAAATATTTTATTAAAACATTGTCTGTTTTCAGTGTCAGAGATACAGGACTACATTCATACCATACTCCATACATTTGTATAACAGCTCACCCTTATGTAACAGATAATACTCCCTACAACTGCACAACAACTCAATCTTAAGTAACAGATAACCTTATGCCCTGTCAATCGGTATATTATTGAATTGCTGTTCTTGTCTCTTGTATATAGCTGTGATTTTATATTTTATTTTATATTTTATTACTTATTTTTATATATTTTTTATATTTTATTTTGACTTGTACATATTTATTTTTTTATAATTATGTCTCATTTGACATCTGTCTCTTGCCGTCTTTTTGCTACACCATCTGTTTTTGTTACTCTGTTATTATATTATATTGTGATGTTTGAGCTACTGTATCCAAATAATTTCCCTTGTGGATCAGTAAAGTTTGTCTAAGTCTACGTTTTAAACCTGTTAAAACTACGTCCCATATTGCTCGCCTGTCGTTTGAAGAGTGCTTTTCCACCTCAGTCTCGTCTTCTCCCGTTAAGGTGATGATGTTTTTACTTGTTCCTGTCGAGCACATATATTTGTCATTGTTAGCACAGGATTAGCCGCAGCTTAGCCAAAGCACCTGCTCTTTATTTGTGAACTTGATAGCTTAGGCTCGATTTTCAACGTACTGAGAAGTAGTGCCGGCTTTTAGCATCAACCTCCAAATCCTCCCATTTACGCGTAAACAAATTAGCATATATCCAAATAAGCACTGCCAAATCTGTTAGCCGGTTAGCGCTACTGGTGGTTTGGAGTTGCAGTAGCCATCGTGTACTTTTGCACTGTCACTCTTCCAAATATTTTTTTGTGTGTGTGTCCGTAAGTGTCACAGCTATCATCTCTGTCTGACAAGTCTTTATAGAAGCTATAACTACTGAAAATACTACAACTACCAACAGAATACTACTACAACTACCACTAAGTACGTGTAAGTAACATTACAAATACTTCTACCACTACTACCACCATGACTACTAAAGGAACCCTGCTGCTACTACTGCTAAAACTACTGAAAATACTACAACTACTAGCAAAAGCACTACTACATCAAGTACCACCACTATCAACATTACTAGGCCTACTTCTACTACACCACTACTACAACTACTACAAAAGGAACCCTGCTACTACTGCTAGACCTTATAAAATGACTACAATTATAGCACTACGACTACTACTACTGTGACTGCCAACTACTAAGACTACGACTACTACCACCACTAGGAATACAATGACTACTACTACCAGGACTATGACTATTACCTACTACTACTACCTCTACTTTCCAACTAAGCACTACACAAAAATGCTCAAACCTGTTAGTATATTAGCACTACGTGTGGTTTTGAGTTGCAGTCTTCGTCTCTCACTCATCATCACTGTCACTATTTCAAATCCTTTTTTTTTTTTTTTTGCGGTTTTGGCAGTGTCCCTGAGTGCTCCGTGAGTGTCACAGCTGTTATCTCTGTCTGACAAGTCTCTATTGAAGCAGATGAACGTTATTTAAGAGAACGCAGGTAAAAAAGTGCGGCCTCCATTTACCCGACGAAGAGAAGGTTACTTATAATTACTCGCCTGATTGTTGCCACGGCGATAGTCCATGTGTTTAACTATGAACGAAAACGGAGAAATTTAGGGATAAAAAGTGTTTCAATGGCGCCCGATTCACTGAACTGAATCCATTGCCTAAACTTAGAACTAACACCATTATTACTGCTGCTACTACTGATAGAACTAGCTACCAAAATTACTACAACTACCAACAGAAGTACTACATCCACTACAATTATAAGCACCACTAAGGAACCCTGCCACTACTACTGCTTGCTAAAATGACTACAACTATAGCAGAACTGCAACTACCAGAAGTACTATCCTACCACTTACACTACAATTACAAGTACCACTATCACTACTTTTATACAACTATCATCACATCTGCTAAAGGAACCCTGCTACTACTTCTAGCAAAACTACTACTACTAGCAATAACCTACTACTCTTATGACTACTACTACCACTACCATAACTAGGAACCCTGCTACTACTACTACTGATAGAACTACTGAAAATACTACAACTACTCGCAGAAGTACTACTACAACTACATTTCTAGACTACTACCAAGACAACTGCTAGAGGAACCCTGCTGCTGCTACTACTAGACCTACTAAAATTACTACTACCACTACTACTACCACTACTACTACCACCACTACCACCACTACTACTACCACTACTACTGCAATATAATACTATAATAGCCTACTACTACAAAACCACAGAACTACTACAATAACTACAGCAGAACTACAGCTATTACTACAACTACAGCAGGACTGCTACTACTATTCCTACTACTACTACCTGCTATCTACTAGGAAAACACAACACTGGCCATAACTACAAAGAAAACATTGGAAAAAAAAAAGAAAGTATTCTCATATTTGTCTATATATTGTCATTAGTTTCCATAACTGCTCACTCCACAGCTGAAAACACTGCACACACAGGCTCTGGCTTAAATCACAGCGCCTCTCCAGTGTCCTGCTCGTCTCTGTGCTGTTGTATCATTGCCCAATTATCCCCCCGCCGGCCTCGTCCTCCTCCCTCTCCGCCCTCTGCTGTTGGCTCGCTCGGGGCTCCATAGGCTGCCTGTCTGTACTGTCACTGTCGTCCCCCAGGCTCCTCTTTTACCCTGGCAGACAGACTCGTACTGAGGATGTTCTTAAAGCAGTTCACTGTCTGCAGACGGGGCAGGTGGAGGTGGAAGGCACTTTGACTTTCTCCAGGGATTTTGAGGTAAACTTTAACAAGTTTAGCCAACATTGTACAATATATCGCAAACTGCAAGTACATCTGGAAATATGCCGTCTTTTTGTAGAGAAGAATCTTGTTGTAGTTTAGGCCTCAGCAATGTACAAAACCATAGATCAGGGGTCTCCAACCTTTTTCCTCCAGCAGCAGTTGCAAGAAACTGAATAAATATGAGTCAGAGCAAGCCTTAGAATGGGTACGCTTACAAAATATAAACCATTATCCATTTATTATGTACAAAGTTAGGCATCAAAATGAGGCATTCACAATGGTAATGGGTATTCAGTTACATTTTTGTTATTCAGCTCAATATGTATAATTCAGGATCATTAAATCATAATAAAACAGTTATTTTACTAATGCACTGCTAAAATCCTCCTGTTCTGTAGCCACTGCCGCTCTGGAGTAGACTGCGAAAGTGTGGCTGTCATTTATTATTATTATTATTTATTTATCTTATTAGTGGGTGAAATTGAACCATCAGCCTTACAAACTGTTGACAACTTTACTCATCTGCTACAAATAACACAATATATGTAAGCATAAAAAAATAAAGCATAAAACAAAAATTATTATCCATTTAACTAAATTATGAAAGTTATTCTATTCAAAATGTACAAGTATTTGATATTTTCACACCACTTTTCCTCAAAATCCGACACATACACAAAGTTATTTTTAAATTTGAAATCTTATCATTTACCCTGAACACACAGAAAAGGCTGAATTAGTTTGACGGTTTGATATCTCTGCGTCACATGTCCAGAGGAGTGGCAGCAGTGCATTGTGGGTATTGGACGATGGATGACTGCGGAGGCGTCTGAGGAGCTGTTCAAGAGATTGATGAGAGAGGGTCAAAGTTCTCTCAGTCTGCGCAGTTATAAAGAGGACAAGAATCTTTCAATCATGGCCTTGAATTCTGAGTGGGAGAGGAGGAAGAGAAGAGGAGGAAGAGGATGAGGACGAGGAAGTAGAGGAGGGGGAAGAGGAGGGAGAGGATGAGGAAGAAAAGGAGGAAGAGAAAGGAGAGGAGGAGGAAGAAGAAGAAGGAGAAACGTGAGGAAGAGGAGAAAGAAAGGAGGAAAAGCACGAGGAAGAGGAGGAATAAGAGGAGGAGAAACAGGAGAAAGAGGAGGAAGTGTGGTAGGACACAACGTACTGTTCAGATCCAATTTGGAGGTTTATATTAGTGTTCATTTTTATGTTTTTTTAAACTTAATTCTATTTATGTACATTTTTATGCTATATTTCTGTATGTTACATTTAATTTACCATTATTTGTATTAGTTTGCTATATTTTTTCTTTCATTATACTAGCATTATTTTATTTATTTATTTATTTATTTATTTACTATTATACTGGTTACATCAAAAAAGTAAAAAAAAAACAAAACAACACTCTTTGGCTCCATTCCATGCCAGTTGCGTTTACATTTGGGAGGGCATCTGGCGTAAAACCCTTTACAATCAGGTTGCAAACTTCTGCACCATAGTAAATGACCTGTGTACTTTGATACACTTGATTTTGGATTTATAATATCGAACACTGATAACTCAAAACACAAAGATCAGATCAAGAAATACACACAGTTAAAATGTTGTTTATATTGAAGTAATAATTTCCTTCAGAACTTTTACGACAAAGTAAAACACACACAGGGTTTCACGTTTCCATAACAGTCGATTTTGAGGAGATATTTTCAAATGTCACAACTTTTCATTAACTCCTCGAGTCATACAAACATTTCCACACGATAAGCCCGTTTTTATGAAGTAAAGATCTGTGTTTTATTCGCATTTGCCATTACCACTGCTCAGGTTGGCTTACTATATCTTTGGGTAATTTCTAAAGACCATTTGATCGTATTAAATCTATAGAAAATCCCTTTAGATGTTTGAGATCAGCCTGTTACTGCACAGTGTGTCGATATCCGTCTGAGAACCAGCTCTTTTCATTACACAGCTCTAACACTGTGAATGTACGAGGTTTTATCCGCGGCCAATCAAATGAATTCTATTTTTGTGTTGTTTTTAATGAAATGCAGCGTGCGGAGTCAGTGGGTCGAATGTCACTATTTAATTTTAGTTATCAGCGGATCTGGGGACTGGTGTTGTGAATGAGTCTGCGCTGTAAACGCTGTGATACCAGCTTCAGGTTCACTTCATTGTTAACCTCGGTGTTTTGTATCTGTCCTTATTCAAATAAATGAAGTAAAAATGCTACTGTTGTAAAAATAAAACTAGGATTTCTAATATGATATCTTAAAGGTGCTATATTACGCAAAATTGACTGTTATATCCAGGATTTGTGCTTTAAACATGTGTGAATGAAACAAAACAACTCCAGGTGTGTTTGTGATGAGAAAACAACATTATAACAGATCGGAAAATAGCGTAAGATGGACTTAAAACATAATATAGAGTGTTTAAAAAGGGTAATTTCAGGCTGGCCAATTCAATTACCACAGAAACGTGGACAATGGCAGCCCCAATCTCTCTGCCACTCAACGGAAAATCCGCATGTGAAATCGACTACAATTATGAAAAATATGTGACGGTTTCTCATTTTCATTGCGTTCTAATAGAGTTTATGTTGTGCGCTTTATCCTGGTCAGAGCAGCTGCCGTCCTGTCATAGTTTTTAGAGCTTAAAGTTTTGCATTCTCAGTCCTTTCCAGTAAACCAGATGTCTTTTGTTCAACATTCATTTAGTTATGAAACATTTCAGAGCCAGTCGGAAATTATCGCATTGACCCAGACCACGCCACGGTGAGGAAGAGGAACTGCCAAGTACGGGCTATGTAAGAGGAAGGAGCTGTGTGTCAAGAAATAAATAACTCTTAATTTAAATGAATGGCCATTGAGTCTCGAAAACATTCAGAAAGGAAGAGTGGATGGAGTGTGGCGTTTCATGACATTTTCTCAAATATTATGCAAATTTCCCAACTCGGTGAATGCGCTTTCCCAATTTCTATTTTTAATTTTAAGAGAAAAATTCCCCTAGATTGTGATTGAAGCATTGCTGATTGGAGACGTACGCCAACCGCACTCCCAGATTCAAGTAGTTGGTGAAACTGCGACGTCGTTTAAATCATGGAAATTTGAATATACCAGTGGAAAACAAGTAAAAAGTGGTGAAAAAAATTGAGTTTCACAATAAATTTCTCCAAAGACTGGATAGACAAAGACAGTGACTCCATTAAAAGTCCTGTATTACACAAAATGGACTCTTGTGCGCTTTTAGCCATCTTATAATGTTGTTATCTCCTCAAAAACGTACCTGGAGTTGTGTTTTGTTTGAGTAATCCTTTATTATTAGTCTGTCTACATCTCCAAAGCTCAAAATGCTCTGTTCCACCTTGTGATGTCATGAAGCGTTTTTACCTTTTAGTTCAGTAGAGATTGGCAATTCAGGGGTTGAAATCATCCAAATAATTTTAGTGAAGGTGTATGAAGTTTAAAAGCACAGTGGGCACTTCTTGGATTACCACATGACATCACAAGGTGGAACCGAGTGTTTTCTGTTTGAGAGAAGAACTCTACAACTACAAATATGCAGGATTTGTGTGTTAAACGTGTGAATGAAACAAAACACAACTCCAGGTCTGTTTATGATGAGGAAACAACATTATAACATAACCACAGAACTTGGCTTTGTATTGCTGTATTGCAAGATAGGGACGCAATATAAACTTCAACCACAAGGTGTCAGTAATACAGATTCCATTGCAAGATATGGGAGGAACTTTGTAACTCAATGAGCAGGTGCCATTGACCCTTATACTAACACATGCCAAACTGTGAATATATTTTGGACATTATCAGACAGGCCCAAAGTCGTGTCTGTGCGCTCTGTCTGCTTATAGCAGCCAGTTTTTATTTCAATTATTGATAATAGACAACAAATTGCTGCATTAGTTCCATTTGGTGCGGTGCAGTGGAATGCCAATATGCAATTTATACAATTTATACTAGGTCCTGTGTTACGCAAAATTGACTCCTGTGAGCTTTAAGCCATGTTATAATGTTGTTACCTCCTCAAAAACAGACCTGGAGTTGTATTTTGTTTCATTCACACATGTTAATAATAAAGTAATACTTTATTATTAATCTGTTTACATCTCCAAAACTCAAAACACTCTGGTCCTTTATTTGTTTATGTTTGTTTATTAGGATCCCCATTACCCAGGACCAGCTAGTCTTCCTGGGGTCCTGTTATTTAAGAGAAAATAACATTTTTAATTTCATAAGAAGACATGTCATATTGTGTATACAAACATCACCTTGTGATGTCATGAAGTGGTAGTTTTCAAGTTAACAGTTCCTTTTCCCTTACGTCAGAGATTGGCAAGTGCGGAGCTGAAATTATCCAAATGATTCTAGTGAAGATGTATGAAATTAAAAAACACAGTGGAGCACTTCCTGTATTACCACATGACATCACAAGGTGGATCAGAGTATTTTCCATTTGAGAGAAGAACATGGATCAGAAAATAGCGTGATCTGGACCCTTTAACTCAACCTTCAGCTCTCTGTAACCGTCCAAAGATCATGTCATTTTGCCGGGCTACAGTGTTACATGTGACGAGCTTCACTCAATGCCCGACAGGGAGACGGAGCTGTGGAACAGAGAAACGCAGCCTGCCCCATTTGTGTCCATCCCTAGGGGGCGCCACTGCGGGCACGGCACAGATATTCCTCTTGTCAGTTTGTATTTATGTGAAATTTGAATCCTGTGGCGCTGTATGACTCCAGCTGACGACCTCGGGATTCTGCCCTGGTCCAAGGCTCGCCGTTTTTCACCATTAAATTATGTCGGAAGCGTTCTTTTTCATAATTCATGCCGTGACCTTTGACCCCTCGATCTCTGCACGCATCGGGAAGTGCCATTCATCTCAGCGCTGCAAGGTCAGAGAGGGTGTGAAGGATCTGGGAGCACATTTTTGACTTTTGCTGCAGTTTTGTAGTCATTTTTACATAACTGCTTCTTATATAGTGCAACTTTGGCTAATGTGGAGTTTTGCTGGGACGGTAAAGCAAATGACAACTAGCATGCTAACGTGCACTTCCTGATTACATTTTATTATTACGCCATTTTCTGATCTGTTATAATGTGATTTCCTCATCATAAACAGACCTGGAGTTGTGTTTTGTTTCATTCACACATGATTAACACACAAATCCTGCAGAATTACGGTAGACTGAGTTCTTAAGAAAATGCTCAGAAAACGCTCTGTTCCACCTTGTGATGTCATGTGGTAATACAGGTAGTGCTCCACTGTGTTTTTAAACGCCATAAATCTTCACTAGAATCATTTGGATAATTTCAGCCTTGGAATTTCCAATCTCTACTGAACAAAAGTAAAAGGAGCTGTTAACTTGAAAACTACAGCTTCATGACATCACAAGGTGGAACAGAGCATTTCAAGCTTTGGAGATGTAGGTCAGACTAATAATAAAGGATTACTCAAACGTGTGAATGAAACAAAACAACTCCAGGTGTGTTTTTGAGGAGATAACAATGGCTTAAAACTCTACAAGAGTCAATTTTGGATAATATAGGACCTTGAAATGAAATCTTGCAAGGCCTTTGAAGATTAGACTTTGCTGAAAATTAAACAGATTTCTCAAACTTTAATAAAATGTCAAAATTTCAGTTTCAGTTTTGGCTATGATTAAAGCAATCGACCAAACATCTGTTAAAAATATCACTAGTGAAATCCATTGCAAAAATTAGCAATTTCCTCTGATGCAAGACTGGTCCAAACACTCGTCCAAACAAGGATTTCAGAATTTAAGAGACAACTTGATGACTCACTTGTCTCAAACCACTGGAATTATTAAATTATCCTTTATTCAAAATTACAGTTCAAGTTTGATGATAACTTTTGCTTCACTAAATCAGGTCCCTTGACAGAAGTATTGGTCATAACATATTTAGTGATTTGATTGTGCGTTTTTTTAAGAAACAAATACATTTTAGCGACAATATTTCTTTGTTAAACCACTACTTGTGCAAAGTTAATATGAAACACGTCTATTTTAATCATCAGAACAGTGAATGTGCCAAGTGTATTTCATAAACAAGTTTCCAGCCACTAAATTAGCATCAAAATTTTACAAAAAAAACCCCGCTAAGATACCAAAAAATAATCTTGCAGATGTATCGATTCAGTAGTCCACGATGATACTGTATCGCCAAATTTAGTACATAAACATTTACACAATTACGCCTTATTTGACATCAGTCTCTTGTTATTTTTGCTACTTTATTATTATCATTTATATTTTTGCTCTTTATTATAATAATAAATTGTGATGTGTGAGCTATTGTGTCCAAATAATTTCCCTTGTAGATCAATAAAGTAAATATGGGTCAGAAAGACACAGTGGGCTGGGGGCCTGATGCTAACAAGGCAGTGGGGACATGACGTGTGATTACAGTGTGTGACATGGGCCTGGAGACCACGGGGTATGTGCTGATGGATTAGACGGGCCTACGTGATCTATAGCTGAGACTTCAACAGGGGGAAAATAATTTACTGTTAACCTCAAGCCGATGATCTGCAGCGGTAAAGAAACGGCGAAGAATAGAAACATGTACTGAAGTCCAATGGGAGGATCATTCAGGGTGTACGAATGTATATCTATACGTTTATGTTTATGTGTGTGAACTAATCCAAACAACTGCAACACATTCATGCATCAAATGTGTGAATTTTGAGCTAAATCAGATCACATAAGAGTGGTATAAACCGACTGTTGACGTACAATATAAAATAAAATTCAAAAACGTAACTGTACAAGCAAAAAAAGAAAGTCGAATATATCAACATTTTCAAATTGGTATAACAGCAAAAAAATAATGAAACAAAGCATCCCTTTTTATAATACTAATATATTTTTTTTCATATATTTGTTTGGATTATTAAATAAATAATAAAGACATTGGACACAACAGTTCCATCATAATTTAGCAAAAACAAAACAGCTTTTTTTCACATTCTGACCTAAAACTTAAATGGCCCTAAAGCTGATCCTTGAGGGACAACCCTTCACTGACTAATACTCAGTCTTCCACACATTTCTATTCATAATTGCAGGTGATTACAGACTATTATTAAACATTGGGGTTATGGAAAATACTCCTTACTTTATTCAGTCATATCCAACCCTAACCCACAAGCTCCTCGCTATGAGACAAAAGCACTAACCACTCTGCCACCATGCCTCTCTTACTTTTAATTACGTTTCAGTGATTCAGTGATGATTCATTATTTGGCCATTCTGAAAGATAATTAGTGACAAATTGTTCAGAAATTCAACAGCGGTTTGACAGTTTGTCCACCTCCGGGGCAGTCTGAGCGTCCCAACAGTCTGACACGGTAATGCCTTGTTTTCAGCTGTTAGCCGCTATGCTAATGCTCGGTGTAGCGTCTCAAAGCCCACTGCTGCTGGACTGGGACCATATGGACGATAAGTGGTCAGAGGGGCACAGAGCTGCAGGAGAGAGTGTGTGTGTGTCTTTGTGTGTCTTTGTGTGTGTGTGTGTGTGTGTGTCTGTGTGTGTGTCTGTGTGTGTGTGTGTGCGCGTGTGGTGCATTTGTGATAGGAGCAAGAAACAGAAAAGAAATCCTGTCTGCCAATCTTGCCAGTTTAACACAGTCTACAATACTTTTTTATGGTTCCAAATACAAAATAGAGATTGACCGATATGGGTGTTTTCATAACTGATGCCGATACCGATTGCCGATAAACTCTGCTGATATTTTTAAGCCGATATGTTAAGCCGATTTTGATTATTTTCCTTAAATGATGCAATTTAAATTTACATCAAACTCACCCACAAACCCATAAGGGAACTTTGTCGTCATATTTTGCGCAGTTTTCTTTTCTTAAGTGTTAAAATAAAGCTTTGTGTGTGTTTTTAAGCAGCGGATCGACCAAAACGAAAGATCGGCCGATGCTTGAGATTTGAGGCCAATAGCCAATATGCTAAAAAGTCCAAATATCTGCGCGATATATCGGTCTATCACTAGTACAAAATAGACATAAATAGTCTAGACAAGCTTGGAAATTGCGTGTATGATGACAATAAAAGGTGCAGCATGTAGCTTTTCTGGTGAAGGGTTCCCCACCTGCTTGTTGCCATGGAGATATGTTATTGCTTTGCCTGGAATGTCCCACAGTTTGGCATTAAACTACTGTATCTATTGTAATTTACTTATACTGTGAATAAGTTTAAACATCCAGTGCTGCAGTAAACAGGGTCTCCATCTCCACAGATCTGACTGAACATGGCTTATACCTGCAATACCTGCTTTTCTCCAAGAACAGTGTTAACTTTAATGTCATATTGTGGAACATTCCAAGCAGTAACATCTCCATGGAGACGAGCAGGCAGCAGACACTAGGCCTGAAAAGTTCCATAATGCATCTTTATCTTTGAAATGTTCAGCTGTCAATGGAGCTACACAATACAATTTATATTTATCCAAAAATGCAGTTTACATAAAAATGGCTTGTAGTGATTACACGTAGTTTCTGACATCATTTATGCCAGATGCCCTCCCTGACTTTTCACCTCTTTGTGACTCCGAAATAGCTTAATTCACACTGGCACTTTTAAATTTCTCACTTCCTTACTTCTGAAGCCGGCTTGTTCGGATCAAAGATTAAACTTCCAAAATCGTTCCATTTTTAGCTCGTCTTTTCGCACGCGGAGAGACGGGAAAAGAGCAAAGAACTTTAGAAAAGAAGTGAAACTGAAAAGATGGTGTCATGAATTTTTAGTGGAACAACATTTGGTCCCGATGAGCGCGCTTTATGCGATTCCTCCATTTTGGACACGTGTCAGCCCAGATCAGATCGACTGCATCTGTTCAGAACTCTGAGTCCAAAAGAGGAAAGATTAAAGGCCATTCACCAGTACTGCTCTACTGCAGTATGGAAGTAGTAATACGAACAAGAAGAAGTACTGCAACTGCAAAAATACTCCAAAGTACAATTCTATCCCTGCTGCCCAGTGGTGGAAGAAGTACTCAGTGTTGTTACTTAAGTAAAAGTACAGATAACTAGAGCAAATAAACATACTCAAGTAAAAGTATCACATGAAAAGTTCGCACTTTCTAAAGTACACGTTTTAAGATGTATTTAAAGAGTGAAAAGTCAAAGTATTTTACTAAGATTTAAAAAAGATCAGATCTAATAAAGCTTCAAATGTAGCGGTGAAAATTGTTCAACAGAAACTTCATTGATTTGCTGTTTTTATTTGTATGCAGTACATATATTTTTGCTCAAACTTTGAACGTGTTAAAAATAAACCCTCAGTCTTTTCAGCAGGTCTCAAACTATAATAAAAAAAAGCAAAACACTTTTACTTTTCAGTCCTGTTAAAAATGTAGTGGAGTAAAAAGTACAAATACCTGTTCTCAGATGTAGTGAAGTACAGGTACCTAAAATGTACTTTACTACTTCACTCTGTCACAGTCTACCACTCCTGCTACGTATATACACTTACTTACTTCTTACCAGTATTACCACAACTGCTCTGAAGTAAGCAATAATATATGTAAGTAGAAACCTACAGAATCAAGTACAAGTTTTCTACCTGTACCAAAAAAAAATGGTGTTACTAAATATTTGATTGGGATTATAAAAGACAGTACAGGTACTTCAAGAACGTGTCGTCAAAGTACAAGTTATTTTCTGTTAATGCCACGATGTCAACTACCTCTTTAAAACCTCAAGTGATTACACATGTATGAAAAAGCTTCTAAAAAATGCAAATCTTGATAACAAGTTTTGATTTTGTGTTAAATTATTCCTCATTACACGCACAAAAGGACCAGGTCTGTCACATGGGCGCAGTAAGGGGCTGGAAATGAATATATTGAATTAAAAAGCTTTGAAAACTTATTATTATTGTCTCCTGTGTATTTTTTGACAGCAGATATTGGTACAACTTAGCTACATTTACTTTCTAGTACTTTTTAGCAGCATACTACTATTCCTACTTGAGTTTTTTTGTATTGAAGTAACAGTACTTCCAAGTAAAAGTAAAGTAAAAGTAAGTCCACAAGTGACAAAAGCTTGTTGTTGTTGACAATATGAAATTATTTGAACATTTGGGTTGCGTGCACAGCTCCCTTGAAATACTAATACCTTTTTAAATACTGCAAAAATACTTCAAAAGTACTTCAAATTTTATGAGTACTACTAAAGCATCTGTTTACATTTCTACTCTTGCTGCTTGTATACAGATACTTCAATATTACAGCAACTGCTACTAATACTATCTAACACTAATACTGTACTGTACTGTATTATGTAACAGATAATACTCCCTACAACTGTACAACAACTCAGCCTTATGTAACAGATGTATTTGTGTTACTATTAGAGACGGGATGGGACAATTTCAACAACAACAAGAACATGAAATCAACAAGAAGACGAGATTTTAACCTAATTCCTAATATATATTTTGCCATTCACTTTCCAATTTTGGCCTCAGAATTGTCCAATTTTAAATAATATTTTTGTTTCCATAGCATTGCTTTTTGGAGCTATAAGAGTTGTAACTCACCAATACCAATACATAAGCCTTTTTTGTCCAATCCAAATGTAAACAGTTGGGAAAAAAATCCCTAATTTCTCTATTTGTCTATTTTATTTTGACTTTTCCATACACATTTATATAATTATGCTTTATTATTATATTTATTATGATGTGTGAGCTCCTGTGTCCAAATAATTCCCTTTGTGGATCAATAAAGTTTGCCTAAATCAAAATCATATCACCGTTTTGTTCCCTCGACTATTTAACGTAAACTCCAGACTGTTCTACACAAATCATTGTTCTGTTTGGCAGGTTTTCCTCTAGTTTTCCCGTCAGGATACGAGTTTTGAATGAACGGAGAAGAATGGAAGCTGTAGAATTTTGACATTAGGATTACGCATTGTTCAGACAGCGGTTAACGCCAGCTCCACAACACAACGGGACAATGGACGGGCCAGTTTGGGAATCCAACGGTGGATCACAGCCCAGAATCCGCACACAGTTGTATAAAAGAAACCAAACGCAAAGGTAACAAGGAAATTAATCGTGTTTTGAAATATATTGTATGACGATAAATAGGGAAAAAATGAATGCGAGAGTACGAAAAATGGATTTGACAGGCTGGACTACTCATTTTACTAAAACTGTTCATTAGATTTTAAGAAATTACAAAAAATTTCAAACATTTTTCCCAGTTTGGCCATTTTTTAGGTTTCAAATTTGACTTCACACACTAGGGAATTCCATAACTGTCACTTAACAACCAGATTATTATTTGACAAATACAAATATAAGAAAACATCTTTATTTTGTTGAAATAATGTTTAAAATATTGGGAAAAAAATGTAAATTGTGCTGAAATTCTCCCAGTGATGTCATCAATAAACTAGAAAACTTCCTGTAACTTTTTCAAAGTATTTTTCAACTTTTCTTTGCAAATTGGTGTAAAACTATAATTTAAATTTGAAACAGGTATTACCCCACCAAAATAAGTCAAATTTGAGAATAATCAGAACCTGTAACATGCACTTTAAAGTTGGATTACGCGACTTTTCTGGCGATGGGTATCTTTTTGTTTCCATGGAGATTTAATTATGGGTGTTTTATTGCTGAAAGAAACATGCATTCTTACTACGAGCGAAGCTGCCTCTCCACAGATCTGACCTGTAATTTGGCTTAAATGCGCATTTACAACTGGCTATTTTATTGACTAACTATCTGACCTGATTTAATGCCATGCTGTGGAACATTCAAGCCAAAACGATAACCTCCATGGAGAAAACAAAGCAAAAACCCTTTGTCAGAAAAGTTACATAGTACAACTTTAATGTAATATGGACTTAAAAACTGTAAAAGTTCCTGCTGCTATAGTTGAAGCTTCAAATACATTTTAATAAGAATTCAGTAAATTTTTTTCAATCAAAAGTACGACAAAAAGTAAAAAACGACTATATCGGGGCAGTTATGATGCTTCAAATTCATTTTTCTGTATTTCTTTTTAGAGTACGGGGTTTGACGCATTACAGACGAGACGGTAAATTAAATTAAATATGGTAAGATGAGACGGCATTTTGAGTAAGATTAAAATAAAAATAGATGTAAATGTGGGTTTGCGAGATGAAGGATAGAAAATGAACAGACGACGTTAAGCATCGGGATAACGAGAGAAAAAAGTGAAGTACCTGAGCTCCTGGAAGAATCAGGAAAAGTCTTGGGTTTGGGTTTTACCACTGCAGTCGTAGTTGGAGATTCTCGTGGGTGCCACAGTGGTTCAGCGGTTCGTCCTCCTGCCCCATAACCAGGAGGTCCCACAGTGGAGTTTCCAGGTTCTCTCTGTCGTCTTCTCCGGGTGGCTCAGGTTTGCCTGTGTGGAGACAAGTTGGTGAGACTTGTGGGTAAAAAACAGGCCCTCTACGAGTTTCTGACACGTGTTTTTCCTGTCGTGGACGCCATTTTGAGGACTTTTTGTCATTCTAAATATCCCCATTCACCACTAGTGTGTTTATTTTTACATTATATTATTTGAAAATGCTGGAATGTTCCACAGTGTAGCATTATGTGTATCTATAGTGCACTTATTAAGTTACTAATGTTGTGTTAAAATACTTGCATGCATTGTTATTGTGAGCGGGGTTTCCATATCTGGTCTCCGTAGAGCTACATAAATTTAATGCCATACTGTGGAGAATTCCAGGCAACACATTCCAGGCAACGTTTCCATGGTGACGAGATGGCGGCAGCCCCTCAAACACAAAAACTGCAGAGAGAACATTTCACTAGAACAAATTCAGTGGAAATTTGACACGATTCTGAGTATTTCTTGCTGAACTAAAAAAGTACTTGCAGTAGCAGAAGTAATACATAATAATTATAATTTATTGTAGTAGCTGTGATCATTTAAAGGTGCATTGTGTAACTTTTCTGGTTTTTTCTTCGTATTTTTGAGCTATAAAACCACCTGTAATTAAATAAATGTAAAGTAGTGCTGTTTAATGTCATACTGTGGAATATTCCAGGCAGAGAAATGACATATCCATAGAAACAAGCAGGTGACGGACTCCCAACTAAAAAGTTACATAGTGCACCTTTAACAATACTTACTATATGTACTTGTACTTGCTTTTTGGGTAATTCGAATCAACTGTAATCCATATTTTAAGTCCTTCTCCAGTACTTTTTGTGGTAGACTGGCCGATCTTTCGCTTGTACCTTATTGTGCGGTTGGTGGAGCGTAACATCATCATCCTCCCAGCAGGACCACCCCCCTCCGTCTCTCCTCTGCCCCAAAACGAGTGCGCGTCAGTGGGCACGCGGAGCTCCGGAGGTCCCCGGAGTCATGGCGCAGCTGTGAACATCCAGCACCCTGACTCTGAAACACACAGACGCACAAATGGAGAGTGAAGGATTATATGGGTCACACATTAGATCAGATAGAAAAAAAAACAGATTATATTATGGTTAATGTGTGTCTCATTTGAATAGCCAGGGGTTAAAGTACTTCAAATTAGTAGTACTCAAGAAGTCTGTATATTTTAAGATTACTTTTTTAGCCTATAATTGTAATTTCCTTTTCTATTCTGTTTTATTTTTATTTATTTTTTTAACTTCATGTCACCTGCATGATTACCAACCCTGTATAAATTTATGGAAACTTTGTGGAAGGGCATCTGGTGTACTTTCCCTACACACTGTAAATATATCAACACTGGTTATTGAAAATTCTACATTTTTACACCTTATAACCACCAAATCTGAAGAACTCTTTAAGTCCCAGTTCAGTATTTATTAATTGGAAACTTTCTGGAAGGGCATCTGGCGTACTTTTCTACATAAACATCAGTATTGGCTACAAAAAATACTACATTTTTACTCCTAACCATTAAAGTTGACCAAGCTTAAGTACTTTTAAAGTACCAATCCAGTACATATTAGTAGGAAACTTTCTGGAAGGGCATCTGGTGTAGGGAGGATTATACGGGTCACACATTAGATCTGATAGAAAAAAAAAACCAGTTGTATTATATTATGGTTAATGTGCGTCTAATTTGACTAGCCAGGGGTAGAAATAATCAAATCATATACGCAAATAAAGTACTTCAAATTAGTAGTACTCAAGAAGAACGTAGTATATTTTATCCTGGATTTTTTTTTTTTTAAGTTATAGTATGTAACTTTCTGGAAATGCAATGTCACCTGCATGGTTACTTGGAAATATAAAGTTAAAAAGCGTTCTCCATGGAGATAGGCATGTTTTAAGCCATACTGTGGAATATTACAGCCGAAGGAACAACATTTCCATGGAAACAAGCAGGCCAAATATAGTCAGGTTTGTGGAGATGCAAGCTTTCAGTGCATTGAACACAACCAACATCAATTTTTTGGCTGAAAAGTTACATACTGGGGCTTTAAGGCTTATTATTATTATTATTTATTTTGGTTTTTTAAATGTTTTGCTTTGTTTAAATCGTTTACTTTTTCACTGTTTTCTATAAGCACAGAGAATTTCCTATTTTAAGTGCAAAATAAACTAAATAAAAATAACTTGTGCTAAAGCTGCACTATGTAACTTTTTGGTTGGGGGTCCTTCACTTTGCTTGTTTCTATGGAGATGTCATTCCTCTGCCTGGAATGTTCCACAGCTTTACATTACATTTATTCAATTACAGGTTGTTTTATAGCTCAAAAATACCTAGAAAAACAGGCATTCTTACCGTTTGTGGGGTCGCCTCTCCACAAACCTAACCTGTGATTTGTCTTTAAGTCGCCATAGAGAAATTTATGGCTATACTGTGGAACATTCTATGCACATTTCCATGGAGACAAACAGGTGACAGACTCTCCACCAGACAAGTTACACAGTGCGTCTTTAATAATGCAAATAGCTGAAGAGATTCTCCTCTAAACGTTAATCTACTTTATATTAATTTGTGCAGCTCCGGCCGAGGTCAGAGGTTAAACACAAGACACAAAGGGACATTTCACCGGGCTAAAGAATACGTCTCACTACTACGAAAAATACTTCATTTTTATGCCTTTTTTAACCACAAGAGTTCACAGTTTTAAGAGCTCAGCAAGACCTAAACGGTATATATTCATTTTGAACTTTGTGAAAGGGCATCTGGTGTAACTTTCTACATAATTACATCAACATTGGTTATTGTAAATACTACATTTTTATATCTTATCCAACTACAAGAGTCCACAATCTTAAATCGCCTACTCAAAGTCTCAATCCAGTATACATTATTAGGGATAATAGGGAATTTTCTGGAAGGGCATCTGGTGTACCTTGCTACATATACACTTCAACTTTGGTAATTATAAATGCTTAATCTTTATACCTTATAACAACAAAAATTGTCCAATCTTAAGTTTTCTGCAAGTCCCATTTTCATATAAATCAATAGGAAACTTTCTGGAAGGGCATCTGGCATATATTTCTACATATACATCACCATTAGTTAGTCAAATCCCATATGAAATACCTGGAAAGACCATTAATTAATTAATTCTTTTCAAGTATGTGTATTCACTTCACTGGTACATGTGCTCCCATTGTTCTCAATAGGCAATTTTTATTTTTCTAATTCACTTTTTTCATATAATCCTCTTTAAACACACAATTTGAACCTTACTTAAAATATAAATAACTTAAATTTAATCCTGACTGTCTCGTCACAAACTAAAACGCAGCTCCACACTCACCTGGACCTGTTGAAATCCCACAGAGAGAGGGCGTGGTCTCCTCACGGCCATTTTGAAAGTTTGGGCTAAACCAAGTCATGAACGGGGGAGATCAAGTTTAGCGTTTAAGCTAGTTTTCAGTGTTATTTTTTAGATTTTGAAGTTAATTTCTTTGTCCTTGTTACGTTTGATTTACATAAATATAACAGTAAACAAAACATGTAAATAAAATGTGTGATTAAATAGTTATTAAAGTCAAAATAAATAGTGCTACCTTTAATTATCTGGAATTAAATGCCTGGACTCACACAGGGAGAGCAGATGTGGCCTGGAGCGTGGGTCTTTCTTGCATTTGGTCAAGTAAACATGTATTTTTTAAATTTTTAAATTTTTAATTTTTGTAAACACAAATATTTTCCATTTTCCAGAAGTTTTGAATAAATTTTGACATGAATCTGACCTCACTGAATATGGCCACACTGGTTAGCTGCAGTACAAATAACGTGTGTAAAAATGGTGTTTTAAAACATATATTGTAACCTGTAATTATTAATATTTATATTTAGTAGTTTTGATTCACTTTGATTAAAAATTTGATTGTGTTTATTCAATTTCGTTATCATATTTTAGTCGTGGATATTAACTAAATTATACTTTCACAAACTCAAATTAGCCAAATAAATATTATAATTTTAGTTGGAATAGGCTTTTACAAATCAAATTAACTTTCAAAATATTCATAGCCAGAGCCAAACATGCTTGAAACTAGTCACTAAAAATACAGAAAAAAATATATTAAATGTTTGATCTAATTCTGATTTATAAATTTAATTCATTATTTAAAAAAGACAAAGATTTATTTACTTGACGTTCTTTATTTGCAAAAAAGTACAGCAAGTCACAATGTGCTTAAGTTAGAACTTAAAGGTGCACTGTGTAACATTTTGGTGGGGGTCTGTCACCTACTTGTTTCTATGGAGATGTCATTGCTCTGCCTGGAATGTTCCACAGTGTGACATTAAACAGCTCTACTTTACATTTATTCAATTACAGGTGGTTTTATGGCTCAAAAATAACTAGAAAAACAGGCATTCTGACTGTGAGCGGGGTCGCCTCTCCACAGATCCGACCTGTAACTTGATCTACTTTGGTCTCCATGAAGATGCATTTGATTAATGCCATACTGTGAAATATTCCAGACAAAGCAAAAACATCTTGGAGAAAAGCATTTGAGAGACCCTCCTCCTGAAAAGTTACGCAATGCAGCTTTAACTCAGTCTTCAATCAGTGAATATAGTTTTAGTTCTGTAGTTGACCAAAGTACTGCACAGTAGTAACCAAAATCTTAATTAATTACGCCTTATTCAACTCCAGTCTTGCCATTTTTACCACTTGTTTTGCTTATTATTACTATTTATATTTTTACTTTTATAAAAATATATTGTGATGTGTGAGCTACTGTGTCCAAATAATTTCCCTTGTGGGTCAATAAAGTTTGTTTAAAGAGCCACTAAACACCAAAACCATTTCTATTACTGATACTGTGTAAATGGGTCTAAAATATAGTATAAAAATAGAAGTATATACCAATCCCTGGCCTTATTTTTGGCATTTTAGTGGATATTTGTCAACTATGGCCGCTACATTTGACTTTCCAGTTTGGACAAACGGCCGCCGATGAGTCAGATGCAGATTTTTACGTGAGAAGCACAGCCGCTCATGGTCAGCTCACGGCATAAACCGTATATATGACTGGACAAAGCTAACGCACTAGCCGCCACGTTCCAAACAGGAAGTGCACCAGGCGGCTCTTCCGGCTCCTTCTGACTCTGGCTCCCATTGACTTACATTTGGATCTTGTGGCTCCTCTCTCTGTACCTGCTGCTGTGAGCCTCGTCATTTTGGTCTTAAAATGTTCGTATTAACCCGCTCTACGTGATTTTTCATTACGCTATTTTGCTCCTAAATCAGGATATGAACATAAATAACGGACCAATCAGGTGCCTTCATTCCCCGAGGTCACTCCCGCTTGCGTTAGCAACAGGTTTGATTGACGGCTAGTGCGTTTCGTTGCTAAGTAAGCACCTTTCCTGCTTTCCGGTGAGAAGGGCGGGCACATTTAACAATCATGTTAACAATCATGTTAAATGTGGTTGCTATGATACTCACGGTCGGATTTCCAAATATGGGGCCTGTCTCCACATTCACTCCTGTCATGTTGCATCGGGAGCTTCATTTGAGTGGAGCTGAACGCTGTGGGTGACGTCACACTCGCTTAGTCCACTTCTTCATACAGTCCACGGCTCACGGTCTGTGGGCGGTACATGAGGAGCCGGTCTTAGCCCCGTCTCTACCTCAAAGCTGCGCTCCGTGGCCAAACTCCCGTCTCTGTCACTCTTCATTGGCAGTACGCTAATGCTAGCTCTCACTGACCGGCGCTGTCACCCGGCTGTCACTCACAGGTCAAGCCCCGCCCCACATCACCCCACCCCGCCGAGCACCGCCCACTTTATTGGATTTTTCAGATTTTGACTGTGGGCACAGGCGTTTAGCAGCTCTTTAAGTCTTAGCGTAAGGCTGGTGGTGCGATTCCAGCTCCCACAGATGAATGCTGCTGTTGTGTCCTTTGGCAAGAGACGTCACCAACCTTACCACTGGTGTATGAATGTGTGTGAACGGGTGAGTGGTTCCTTGATGTAAAGCGCTTAGAGAGAGTGCCTTGATGATGGCATTTTGTTTTTTTACCATAATAGATTGTAATAGGAGTAGATGCAAACATAGTACCACCCTGAAAGCCATTACTCTGGGCATGCTGTAGAAATAAAAATATTCAGTATACAAGTGTAGAGAGCATTGCACAGATCTTTGTAAAGCAATTATCCATAAAAACTAGTTTCAAATGCTGCAGTGAAGAGAGAGGACGAGGAGGTCCAGATGGAGAGGGGAGCAGCACTGTCCTAAGAGACAAATAAGAAGAAAAAAAGAAGTTAGTGACCAACTAACGGAGACAATAAAAAGGAAACATTCCAGTAACCGCACACACCATTAAAGGTTTTATGGAAGCTTCTGAACTTCTCCTGCTCAGTCCAGTTTAGTCCCTATACTGTTGGTTTGGTCCTGTTCTAGTCCTGGTTTAGTTCTGGTGTTCTGATGTGTTTGTATGCTTAGTATTGTAACTGTGAATGTGACTTTTTTAGTATCGATTCCTGCTCAAATGAGTACATAGATTCGATACTAGTTTTAGTATCGATTAGTATTTGATTTTCGATATTTTTGACCACCCTAGTGTAAACCAGATCCCACACCAAAACCACATAATTTGCCAAACTAAACTAAACTAAAATTCAGATTAAACCAGGATTTAACAAGAACCAAACTACAATTTTATTTTTAAGGAGCTTTCAGCACTTGGACTGGAAATGACTCGTAAGTACCACAAGCCAAGAAGTATTTTTTAAACAATACTGGATCAAAATTACCCACTTTACAGCCATTGACCCAGAGTTATGAAGTAAGTGCCAAAACCTTTCGCCAACCTCGCCCGCTTTGTCTGGCAATACCATTAATCGCCATGGCAACTGTATGCAGAACACAATGAGGCAGCGAAATGTTCATGTCCGGAAAGTAAAAACATACTTTTCGTACGGTTGGTTGGATGGATAGATGGGTGAATTTGCGCTTGTCGTCGTGGCAACATAGTGAACAATTATGAAATCTAAAATACTGAAAAAAAAAAGTCTATGTTGGTATATTTTTGGAGACTTTTTCTGATCCTAATAACATTGTGTAAAAAGAATACTACATCACTGGAATATACTGTTTAAAGGTGCACTGTGCAACTTTGTGGTTGTGGGTCCGTCACCTGCTTGTTTCTATGGAGATGTCATTGCTCTGCCTGGAATGTTCCACAGTATGACATTAAACAGCTCAAAAATACCTAGAAAAACAGACATTCTGACTGTGAGCGGGGTCGCCTCTCCACAGATCTGACCTCTAACTTGGTCTGGTTTGGTCTCCGTGAAGATAATTGCTAGAATGGTCACATCTACTAGAAAAGTTTCACAATGCAGCTTTAATATAGGTGACAATAACTATGACATATAGCAAGTAGTAGAAAAATCTGTTAGGAGTCAACTTTTACAAACTGCACTGTTCATATGCCAAAACTGTAAATATATGAAAAGTAATGTAAAAGTATTAAGTGTGTAAAACTTTTCTCTTTTGTTTTGTTTTTTTTACAGTGAAGCCAACCGTGATTGACGTGGGCATCTATGTGAACAGCATCGGCCCGGTCTCCTCCATCGATATGGTGAGTCCGGCTTTAGACCTGGTTTAGTCCTGGTTTAGTCTTGGTTAAGTTCGGTTAAATCCTGATTTTGTCCCCAGTCTATCTGTAGTTCTGGATTTGTCCAGGTTTAGTTCTGGTATAGTAGTGGTTTAATCTGGTTTTAGTCCTGCTGTAGTCTGGGTTTAATCCTGGTTCAGTCTTGGCTTTGTTTTGGTTCAGTCCTGGTTTAGTCCAACTTAAGTCCTGTTTGAGCCCTGCTTTAGTTTTGGTTTCTACTTTAATTCTGGTTTTGTCATGCTTTAGTTCTACAGGTGTTTAGTCCTGTTTAGTCCTGCTTTAGAAATGCTTAGTCCTGTTTTAGTCTTGGTTTAGTCCTGGTTTAGTTCAGTTTTCTTTTTTGTCCTGGTTTAGCCCCGCTTCAGTCCTTGTTTAGTCCTGCTCTAGCTCTGCTCTAGTCCTGTTTCAGTCCTGGTTCAGTCAGCTTTAGCTCTGGTTTAGTCCTAGTTTAGTCCTCCTTTAGTCCTCCTTTAGGCCTAGTTCAGTCCTCCTTTAGTCCTGCGGTAGTCCTCGGTCTCTCGTGGCTTGGTTCGGCCTGGTTTCTCTCTCTGCGGGGCTGAGTGGAGTCAGGAGAGGCAGGTGTGGGCGCTTTGTCGGATCATCCTGGATTAAGCAAATGAGTGATTCCCCAAACCCACCAGAGACTCCATGTTCTACTGAGAGAAGACAGGAGCAGGCAGGGGCAGACAGGGGCAGGAACAAGAGAGGAGAGGAGAAGACAGGAGCAGGCAGGAGCAGAAACAAGAGAGGAGACGAGAAGACAGGAGCAGACAGGAGCAGGCATTAGCAAACAGAAAAAGACAGGACCATATACGAGCAGACAGTAGCAAGGAGCAGACAGGTGCAGACAATAGCAATGGAAGATGACAGGGGCAGACAGGAGCAGAGTCAAGAGGAGACAGGAGCAGGCAGAAGTAGACAGGAGCAGTCAAGGGCAGGCAGGAGCAAAGAGCAGACAGGTGTAGCGGAAACAATGGAATCAGACAGGAGGTGGCAGGAGCAGAGTGAAGAGAAGAGAAGAACAGGCAGGAGCAGACAGAAGCAATGGAAGCAGACAGGAGGTGACAGGAGCAGAGTGAAGAGAAGATAGGAGCAGACAGGGGCAAAGTCAGATGCAGATAGGAGTAGACAGGAGCTGGCAGGAGCAAACAGGAAGCAGGACAAGACAGGAGCCGCAACTATGGAAACTGACAGGAGCAGGCAGGAGCAGAGAAGAACTATGGACGCTGACATGAGGAGGCAGGAGCAGAGAGGAACTATGGACGCTGACAGGAGCAGGCAGGAGCAGAGTGAAGTGAAGATAGGAGCAGGCAGGAGCAAAGTCAGATGCAGACAGGAGCAGACAGGAGCAGGCAGGCGCAGACATCAGCACAGTTAGGACTTGGCAGGAGCAGACAGGAGCAGGAACTATGGAAGCTGACAGGAGCAGACAGGAGCAATAAAAGCAAGGACATTTCTATCTTTCTGGGATTTTTGTAAATTGCTCCACAACAGAGAAACGTCCATCTCCCTTCACAGGCCTGAGCTCGATGGTAAAACAAAACACCAGTGTCGTTTTATCACCGCGGCATCGTTTTCATGTGACACATTTTCATATTTATTGCTACGGCTAACACCTAGCGCCTGGAACATTAACTGTGGAGGCTCTACAGATGCTAAAAACGCTCACTGGTGTAGCTAGCTTATGGACGGTGTTTATTATGCAAAGTCGCCATGTGTTTTGGTCATAGCTTCGTTTTATTGGCCCTGAAATCATGAAAATCCTTCAATATATGAAAGATGGAACAATATTTTTGGGGGTCAGTATTTATCGTGTGTACATTTTCTTTGTAGTACTGGGAAATTTGGGGTTACTTTTTGGCTATATGGTAAGTTTAATGCTTATATATATATATATATATATATATATATACTTCAAAATTTGTTATTGTGCCAGACTAACTACTGCTTCAGAAATACACAAGCTGCTTTATTCTGGTGCAGAATGGTTTAACTTCAAAACTTTGCTAATCATTCACTTTTTAATTAAGTTTTATTGACTCGTTTTGTACATGAATACATCCATGTCTGCATCTTTCTCTAATTAATCTTTGTGGTCCCCAGTGATTGGTGGGGCCTATGGATTAGCAAACACAGCCTTTGCCAGGAAACAGTACTGTACATATTGAGGCTGTCTGTTCCACTTGCTCTACTATGTTTTTAAACTTCACTAGAATCATTTGGATGATTTCAGCCCTGGAATTGCCAAAATCTATTGAACTAAAGGTAAAAAGTATCTTGAAAACTACCGCTACATGACATCACAAGGTGGAACAGACCATTGCCTTGTCTGGAATGTTTCACAGTATGGCATTAAACATTTCTATCTTCATGGAGACCAAACCAGACCAAGTTACAGGTCAGATCTGTGGAGACAGTCAGAATGCCTGTTTTTTCTAAGTATTTTTGAGCTATAAAACCACCTATCAGTAATTGAATACATGTAAAATAGAGCTGTTTAATGTCAGACTGTGGAACATTCCAAGCAGAGCAATGACATCTCCATAGAAACAAGCAGTTGAAGGACCCCCAGTGAAAAAGTTACACCCAAAATACAAAGTAATTACTAGGTGTTATTTTAGTGTTAGATTGTACAGCACATCAAATACATTTCGACAGCAGAGAGGAGCTGACAGGGACAGGCAGGAGCAGGCAGGAGCAGGCGATACAATACAATATTCATCCTGTTTATTTCAAAGTTCCATGAATAAACCAGGCCTGAGATGTACTTTTCAGTTTGGAAACTCGCTGCAATATTAACAAGAGCTCACATCAGAGAGTGAAACGTTTTGAGTTTGAACCGCTCCAGGCCAGATGTGGAGTCTGCTGTTGCCTAGTAACAGTAAACACACCCTATATAAGAGACTGGACCTTAGATTAGCAAAGTCCAAATTCATTTAGCTTCATAAGATCACAAGGTGGAACAGAGCATTTTGAGCTTTGGAGATGTGAAGACTAATAAACCAGGATCACTCAAACACGTGTGAATGAAACAAAACTCAACTCCAGGTTTGTTTTTGATGCTGAAACAACATTATAACATGGCTAAACGCTCACAAGAGTCCATTCTGCGTAGAACAGGACCTTTAATACAAAACATGATTTGACCTAATTGTTTTTATGATACAATTTGAAGACTTCAGACTGAGCAGTGCTTCTCTTAAAACGCCTCTTAAAGTCTGGAGAGCTCCTAATGAAGAACTGTTCCATAAACTTAATTACGTTTTCCAAATTGCACTTCGGACTGAACCTTAAACTTCCTCTGCAACAGGCTAATGCGAGCTTTAATGGAGTCAGGTCTTCATTTGGGCCTCAGAGTCTGACAGTGATGGAAGAAATAGTCCATTTTGAATTCTGGATGTGAATGAAACAAAACAAAACTCCAGGTATGTTTGTGATGAGGAAACATTAGAAAAGTGTAATATGGGCCCTTTAAACTTATCTACATCCATTCCATTGGAACATTCAAGTTTTATACCATACTGTGGAAGATTATTTCCATGGAAACAAGCAGGAAGAGGCTTTCCTCGAGGCCAAGTAATAGTCAGGTTTGTGGAGATGCAAGCACACTCAGAGTAAGGACACAGGTTTTTCAATGCAACAAACATTATTTTATTTTGGTCTATTTTTTGCGAAAAAGTTGCATACTGTGGCTTTAAATAAATGCAGGATACATATGTTTAATATTATACTGTGGAACATTTCAGATAAAAGAATAAAAATAATATCAATGCAGCCTGTAATTACCAGACAGACAGACAGATCTTTTATTGATCCAGAGGGAAATTCAACTTTTGCTGCAGCAAACTGTTGCAGTTGATGTTGCTGCAACATTTCCACTGCATTTCTCAGTGACCTTTGTGTCTCAGTCAAAGGTTTAACAGGAGGACTGGTCAGGGAGGGTCAGCAGATCCTGTGTCAGGGCAGTTTGAGGAGAGGAAGAGCCTAAAGTGTCCCTCCTCTGTGTCCTGCAGCATCACAGCAGCCTCCAGGGGGCGCCAGGTGAACACAACAGTAAAGGCCTCGCTCTTACTCTGCTCTGGTGTGTCAGTTGCTGATGAAATGGTCCATTCCCTCAAAGTGTTTCCTCTGGAAGATCTTCTGCCACATTTGTTGTCACATATGGTGTAAAAAGCCTGTAGCATCTCAAATGTCCATAGCTAGCTCCCTAGCTAGCCTCTTGCACAGTCTCCATGGATACGAGAAAAACAAACAAAACAATCCAACACTCCCTTGTGTTCCAATGTTTTTCCTCTGAAGATCTTCTGCCATATTTGCTGCCACATATGGTGTAAAAAACCTGCAGCAACTCAAATGTTCATAGCTAGCTCCTTCACTAGCTCCCTAGCTAACGTGTTGTATGGTTTCCATGGATACAGGAAAAACAAACAGCTCATTTCACAAAATCCAACATTCCCTTACTTCTGTCATTTGATCTGCACATGCTGCACTTAATTGGTTAAAATCCCATGATATGATGTCAAAAACTCTCAAAAAACAAAAAGTTTCCAAATCTGCTCAGTGTGTGAGCCAGGCAGCCACAAAAGCAGCATATTTTATATATATTATTTTACTAACATTTATATATTAAGAAATTTCCAGTTTTTCTGTTTATCATTTTAAACATTTTAGGAAGCTACTCATGATTTTTTTTTTTTTTTTTTTTTAGGTTTGAACTGTTCATCTCTATGGCAACGGTTATTTATTTTTTATTATTGAGAAACCCATGGCTACATACTGAACCTTTAATAACCTTATATACAATAAGAAATTTCCATATTTATTTTTATAATTTTAAACATGTTATGAAGCATTTCATGGGTTTCAGCTTACTGTGATGCAACATTTTGAGGACCTTTTCCCATTCAAAAGATCTTAATATTTTGATTTGAATTGTTCATCTCCATGGCAACATTCTGAAACCCATGGATACGAGACTCCTTCCTGGTCCTCTCCAGCTGTACTGAAATGCCTGTCTCTCTATAGTAAGTCACTGGAGCACGAGCCTGGTCCCTCTTCCCCTCTGCGCTCACATTTGGATCAGTTTCTTGGACGCTGGCTCTGACTGGCTGAGGCCCTGTCACCTGTCATGAACGATGGATTTTGATTGGCTTTGGCCCTGTCAGGAGAGATGGATTCTGATTGGCTCATTCAAACGTAAACATTCCAGTTTCCTCCGGGCATGACTAGACAGGAAGTACTGCCAAATTACAAGCCCTGTTTTACCCCATATACAGCTCTGCATGCCATTTATTTTGGTTTACAGTCTTCATACTTGGAGTATGGAGTTTAAAAACACAGTGAAGCTCTTCCTGTGCCACCACATGACATCAGAAGGTGGAACCAAGTGTTTTCTGTTTGAGAGAAGGTATGACTTTAATGAGGAAACATTATAGATCAGAAAACAGCATAATATGGACTGTTTAAACATTACATGAGGACTGACAGTTGTACAGTTTTCTTGTTTCCATGCTTTGCCCGGAATGTTCCACAGTACGGCATTAAACTTTACTATCTCCGCGGAAAGGCCCCAAGGTATTTGTTAGCAATAAAACCATCTGCAATTGAATAACACAAATATAGACTGATTTAACGCCATACATTACAAGCAAAGCAATAACATCTCCATGTAGAAAACTATTTGATGGACCCTCCACCGGAAAAGTTACACAACGCATTTTTTAAATCAACACCATTGTCCATTTCACAGCACACTGACTTCAAGCTGTACCTACATGGCCCTATATTATCCAATCTATCATGAGACCATTGTTGTGTCGGCCTCCTCCTGTGTTGCTTTCCACTTGAATAACTAGGCCAAAGCCACAAGACGGACCCTAGACAAGCCGTATCGATCACAACACTATCTCCTCTGGCTTTAAAAATACTCTTCCAATTCTCACTTCTCTGCTGTGTCTTGTACTGGGAGTGTTGTCACGACCTAACCCTAAAATTTCAAACTCACATTTCGATATAATAATATAAAACACTCTTTATACAGACAACAGAATGTGATTTTCAGCGTTTAATCGTAGTACTTTCTTTTCTATTCCCATGTGTCTTATATCTGTGTACTCCCACAGTGGTCCAGGTAGGCTCCATAGTGTCCTACTTTGTCCGTGCGTCACTATGGCTACAGCAGTTATGAAAAGTTACTCATTAAACTTGTATTTATTCAATATAGTTTTTATTGTTTAATGGTCCTACTGTATATTACACAAATCTGAATCTTGTAGAACTTTAAGTCATGTTTTAATGTTGTTTCCTCCTCAAAAACAGACCTGGAGTTGTGTTCAGAAAATAGCGTAATATTAAAAACATTCTTGTGCTTGTGGTCGCCTCTCCACAGATCTGACCTGACACAAATAAAACATCTCCTTTTATCTTCTCACTGTTAATGGCCATTGGCTGGGTTCACTGCCAAGAGAAGCTAAGTGTAATTTTGTGATGTGTGCGTGAGTGATTAACAGTGATTATAGACTGGAGAGAGGGATAGATAAAGGAGATAAAAGAGGAGATGGGTGGAGGCTGGAGGGAGAGATGGATAAAGGAGGTAAAAGAGGAGAGGGGCAGAGGCTGGAGAGAGAGAGAGAGAGGAGGTAAAAGAGGAGAGGGGCAGAGGCTGGAGAGAGAGAGAGATAAAGGAGGTAAAAGAGGAGAGGGGCAGAGGCTGGAGAGAGAGAGAGATAAAGGAGGTAAAAGAGGAGAGGGGCAGAGGCTGGAGAGAGAGAGAGAGGAGGTAAAAGAGGAGAGGGGCAGAGGCTGGAGAGAGAGAGAGAGGAGGTAAAAGAGGAGAGGGGCAGAGGCTGGAGAGAGAGATAGAGGAGGTAAAAGAGGAGAGGGGCAGAGGCTGGAGAGAGAGATAGAGGAGGTAAAAGAGGAGAGGGGCAGAGGCTGGAGGGAGAGATAGAGGAGGTAAAAGAGGAGAGGGGCAGAGGCTGGAGAGAGAGAGGAGGTAAAAGAGGAGAGGGGCAGAAGCTGGAGAGAGAGAGAGGAGGTAAAAGAGGAGAGGGGCAGAGGCTGGAGGGAGAGATAGAGGAGGTAAAAGAGGAGAGGGGCAGAGGCTGGAGAGAGAGAGGAGGTAAAAGAGGAGAGGGGCAGAGGCTGGAGAGAGAGAGAGAGGAGGTAAAAGAGGAGGGGGCAGAGGCTGGAGGGAGAGAGAGAGGAGGTAAAAGAGGAGAGGGGCAGAGGCTGGAGAGAGAGAGGAGGTAAAAGAGGAGAGGGGCAGAGGCTGGAGAGAGAGAGGAGGTAAAAGAGGAGAGGGGCAGAGGCTGGAGAGAGAGAGAGAGGAGGTAAAAGAGGAGGGGGCAGAGGCTGGAGGGAGAGAGAGAGGAGGTAAAAGAGGAGAGGGGCAGAAGCTGGAGAGAGAGAGGAGGTAAAAGAGGAGAGGGGCAGAGGCTGGAGGGAGAGAGAGAGGAGGTAAAAGAGGAGAGGGAGGGAGAGATAAAAGTATAAATATAAAAATCAAATGATCAGCCACCTCTTCCTCTGAGAGATAGAGTAAATAAACGAGTGTACAAAGGCATCAGTAGTGACTGGTCAGCTGTGTCCAGAGAAACAGAGGCAGAGGTGGCTGATCATTTGATTTTTATATTTATACTTTTATCGTCATTGTAAAAGTAACAAATAGCATGGTAACTGAGAAATTCCTTCTTTCTAATCAAGAGTTTCTTATGCAACTTATCTGGGGCAAGACAAATTTTGCTGAGTACATCTCTGTATCTCTACTTCTCTGAGCACTCAAAAATGCTCCGTTCGCATTTTGCCTGTTTAGTTACGTCACAGGTAAAACTCCAGACTTCTCCTGTTGTTTAAGCCCATAAACCGTCACCCGACTCATTCTGCACTCAAATTGTTTTAGCAATGAACACCTGGCTCTGTTAGTAAAGCATCTACGCATAAGTACTTAATTTGTTTTACTTCATCATAGTTCATTCTCGTTGCTGACAGCAGGGGGAGCTCCAACACCTCATTGGAAACAGAGGTGAAGTTTATAAAGGATATTTTCCGAATGCAGACATTATTTTAAATGAAATACTAATCCCAAGGTGACCAAAAGCATATTTAAAAGAAAATTAAACCCACATGAATGCATAATATGTATTCTTTAAAGGTGCATTGTGTAACTTTTCTGGTAGAGGGTCTCTGAAATGCTTTTCTCCATTTCTCTTTTCTCTATTTCTCTTACTGCTTTGTCTGGAATGTTTCACAATATTTTCACGGTATGGAATGTTTCACAGTGTGGCATTAAACCTTTCTTATCTTCATGGAGATCAAACCAAGTTACAGGTCAGATCTGTGGAGAGGCGACCCCAGTCACCACAATGACAACGCCTGTTTTTCTAGGTATTTTTGAGCTTTAAAACCACCTGTAATTGAATAAACATGAGGTAGAGCTGTTTAATGTCACACTGTGGAATATTCCTGGCAGCACAATAACGTATTCAACCAAAAAGTTACACAGTGCATCTTTAAAGAGCCCTATGATTATAAACTAGTACATAAAATACTCTCAGATGAAATCCTAACAGGTTCATATATGGGTCAGTACATGATGTTGAATACAGGATGTTCTTTTCTTTCCTTATTATCCGATGTGTTCTCCTCGGGGCAATGCTTCGCTCCAAACACGTGTGACTCAAATGCCAAATCACATAATGCTTTTCCAATGGTCAAGAAACGCACGCCAGATGTGTCCCAGCTGGGCTCCCGTACACTAATTTAACTACACATATGGGTCTATATTAAAAATACACCGCGGTCCACACATTGTCAACGCCTGTAGGAGGAGTAAATAGCTGGCGGCCAGTCCAATTGAAATCGCAATCAGAGTAATTAAAGTACGAGCGGATGAGAATGTGTCCAGATTGGAGAAGGTTACAAGGGTTACGCTGTTTTTTCTTTTTCACGAGAAGAGATCTGATTAGCAACTGCACGTCTCAAAATAAAGTAATCAGGTTTTAATGAATGGGAATACAAGCTAAACACGATGGAGCTAAAGCAGACGCTACAAAGGTACATGAATCACAAGCAGTAGCATTCAAGTATGCATTTGTAGTAGTAGTACTGGAGTATTTTAGTATTTTAGCTCTGGTGACAAATATATGGTACGCTTGTTTTTTAAATGGATGGTAATAGAAGTGGTAGGAGCTGAAGTAGTAATAGTAGTAGTTCTAGTAGTTGTAGTAGTAGTGGTGGTGGTGGTAGTAGTTGGAGTAGTAATAGTAGTAGTAGCAAAGTAATAGAAGGGGTACTAGCTGAAGTAGTAGCAGTAGTAGTAGGAAATGTAATAAATAATAACACTCACACGCACCACATTCATACTAGGCAATGTGGATGAAGTGTCTTGCCTAAGGACACAACAACAGAACTTGGTCCAAGCAGGAATCGCTCTAACCACTGTCGTAGTAGTAGCTGGAGTAGTAGGAGTAGTACCAATATACCAATACTAAATATATTAACAGATACATACATTTTAAAGGTGATCTGTGTAACTTGTCTGGTGCTTTTTAAAAAATATGATTATTTATATATTTGGTGGGGACAGTACACGGTAATGCAGTAATATAGTCAAATAAAGTCTATAACTGTCAATTCATGTTTTATCACAAATTAAAAATAAAAGAATCAAGGCCCCAGAGCCGTTACTCCAAAATTAAACCAGTATTTCAGCTCCCAACATCATCCCCTCTCATGTTATCTTTAAGTATCTTTGGATTTCCATTCACGGCAATTAAAATCTTTGCAGACACCGCCTTTAAGAGTTATATTCTGATTAATTTTTTCTCTCGGCGCGATGAGAGCGGAGCGAGACTGTGGCGCTCGTCTGGCTCTTTGAAATATTGCCTCTGTCAGGGCCCATATCTGCGATGGTGAATGACATGGGCACAAGATTAGTCATGTAAACACACTTATCTGGTCTAATGCACTACTTAAAGTCTATTCACATCAGCACAGAGTGGCACAGGAAGTACCTTATATGGGCATGTACAACTGCAGCTATAGTATATATAAGGGTTGTGAAAAGTATAGAAAATCAGATACTAATCGATACACAAAACTAGTATTGAACCTAGATATTTGAGCATCTGGTCTAATGCACTACTTATAGTCCATTCACATCAGCATAGAGTGACACAGGAAGTGCCTTATATGGGTATGTACGATTGCAGCTATATATAAAAGAATGAATGGTTGTCAAAAATATTGGAAATCAAATACTAATCATACTAAAACTAGCATCGAAAGTAGATATTTGAGCATCTGGTCTAATGCGCTACTTATAGTCTGTTCACCTCAGTAAAGAGTGACACACAGGAAGTGCCTTATATGGGTATGTATGACTGCAGCTGTATGTAAGGCTTGTACAGTGTCAAAAATATCAGAAATCAGATACTAATCGATACTAAAACTACAGTAGTATCGAAACTAGATATTTGAGCATCTGGTCTAATGCAACACTTATAATCTATTCATATCAGCATAGAGTGACACACAGGAAGAACCATATATGGGCAGGTATGATTGCAGCTATAGATAAGGGACTGTAGGGTTGTCAAAAGTGGGTTTTTATTGACTTGCCTCTCCACAGATCTGACATGTAACTTGGCCCTATGATGTCACCTGCAGAAGCTGGTGAAAAGTGACACAGTGCACGTTTAAGAACAGCTATAGTGTAGTGTAGTGTGGGTCTTTCTATGATCAAAATCCTTCAGTGCGGTTTGATATAATTTCAGCTCCGTCACCATTTCGTTTTTATTACTCCTGATGAAAAATTGTGCGAGACTGGGGCTCTCTTGAGTAACTCTTGACACGTTTTTACTCTTTGATCAACAGATTCTTTATTCCTCTTTCTCACAAGCCGAACATTAAAAGTCTTCCCCTTCCTTTTGAGATTTTGTTTTCACTTTATCGTATAAATCTCACCCAAGCTCCCCGATCAAGCTGTTGTGTGAATGCTAACTAAACAACCTAATGCAGTTTTTATAGCAGCACATTTAAAGGTCTTATATCACACAAAATGGACTCTTGTGAGTTTTAAGCCTTGTTATGATGTTGTTACCTCCTCAAAAACAGACCTGGAGTTGTGTTTTGTTTCATTCACATGTTTGAGTAACACTTTATTATTGATTATGATTCTGGAGAAGGTGTATGGAGTTTCAAAACACGGTGGAGCACTTCCTGTATTACCACATGACATCACAAGGTGGAACAGAGTGTGTGTTTTCAGTTTGAGAGAAGAACTCAGCCTAAATACGCAGGATTTGTGTGTTAAACATGTGTGAATGAAACAAAACACAACTCCAGGTCTGTTGTAATATGGTGTAACATGGGCCCTTTAAACGAAAACAAAATTGCATATTTTTATCGCTGTTCGCACGTCATCGATCTAATTTTCAAAAGATCGGAGCCTTAACCCAAAACAAAAAAGATCAGCATCTGTAATTTTCTGCTTTTATATTTATCTTGCGTTTATTTACTCTCTCATCCAAGCCACTGGTGTGCAATCATAGCACTAATTAGCCGAGCACAAAGAGCATTATGGGTAATGTAGTCGCGCTCTGGGAGGCAAATTGGTACATCGGCCGCATCCAAAAACATCATTTAGGGAGCCAAGTGGATGCTGCGGTCAGAGGAAATGGGGCTAGACAGGTTAGTTTGATAAATTTGACTGTTATTGTCAAATTGCTTCCTATTTCCCCCCAGAGCAGTGTAATACATTCAGTCATTTGATGGAGCGAAATCTGATTAAAATAAAATGCTACAATTCTACTGTGAGCAGCGTCGCCTCTCCACAGATCTGACCTGTAATTTGGCTTTGTGGCATTTTCTGCTTGTTGTATTACACTACGATCTAATGTTTCCTCATCACAAACATACCTGGAGTTGTGTTTTGTTTCACACACATGCGACATAAAACTGAGCTAAAACTAGAATTATGTAGCTGTATTTTTATTATTTTTATTATGATGATTTCAGTTTTCAGTTACTGTAAAAGGCCCATATTACTCTATTTTCTGATCTATGTTATATTAATTTAAACCTGGAATTCTGTTTTGTTTCATTCACACATATTTAAGACACAAAACCTGCATATTTAGCCTGAGTTTGTCACTCAAACAGAAAAACTCTGTTCCACCTTGTGATGTCATGTGGTGATACAGGAAATGCTCCACTGTTTTTTGTTTTTTTTTAAACTCCACACACCTTCACTAGAATCATTTGGATCATTTCAGCCCTGGAATTGCCAATCTCTACTGAACAAAAGGTAAAATCACAAGGTGGAACAGAGCATTTTGAGATTTAGAGATGTAGACAGACTAATAATAAAGGATTACTCAAACATGTGTGAATGAAACAAAACACAACTCGAGGTACATTTGTGATTAGGAAACAACATTATAACATAGATAAAAAATTGTGTAATATGGGCCCTTTAAAGTAACACTAAAAAACTAGAGGACAGACCCACACCATCATAATAAAAATAATAAAAATAATAAAAATAATAAAAATAATAAAAATACAGCTATCATAATTCTACTTTTAGCTCAGTTTTATGTCAAAATAGAAAACATGCAAACATATTCTAGTGTACCAGCGTGCACTGAGTTTCCACGGAGTCTAAATCACAACAGTCACATGTGATAAAAGTGACAGGTGTCATCAACTCGCCGACACCTGCCACAAGCACCCGCCGTCACCCACAATGCCCACCGGGGGAGCTGTGTCACTGAGCTGCCTTGGCTCTGTGTTACTATGAGGTGGTGGGGTTCTTTCTTGCATTTAGATTAAAGGGCCCATATTACGGTATTTTCTGATCTGTGTTATAATGTGCACTGTGTAACTTTTCTGGTGGAGGGTCAGACACCTGCTTGTCTCCATGGAGATGCTTTTGCTTTGCTATGAGGTGGTGGGTGGCTGTCTTTCTTGCATATACATTAAAATAGGAGGAGGTTTGGCGAGTCTCACAGTGACAATGTTGGATTTTCAATCAAGTGTGATGAAAGGAGCAGTCATTTTTTTCTGGTGTCCATGGAGATGTAGCTTTGTGAATGTTCCACAGTATTAAACTTATTTATCTCCATAAAGACAAGCATCAAAAGGCCACGTTACAGGTCAGATCTGAGGAGAGGCAACACCGCTCACAGTATGAATGAATATTTTTAAGTATTTTATATAAAAAAAAACACAAGTAACAGAACAAATGTAAGACAGAAGAGTTTAATGCCATACTCTGGAACATTTCGAGCAAAGCAACATCTCCATGGAGACTGTAGAAGTAGAGGTAGAAGTAGACTGGACTGAACCTACAATTTGTTTATAATTATACCTAGGGATGCAGCTTTTTCTGTTCCGATTCCGATTCTATAGCTTTAAGGATCTGCCAATACCCGATATCGGCTGATACCAGAGACTGAAAACGGCATTTATTTACTTTAAACAAAATAAAATAAGACAAAACTGATCCAAAGGTGTTAAGTAGCTGTTATTTATCCCCCAAGAAATGTTGTTTTCTATATATTTACTACTTTCTACACATACATCCATACATATACAAACAGAATACGTCAAATATATGAAGTAAGATACATGGAGTTATATAGCAAAGAAAATCCTCAAAATAGCCAAAAAATATTTAGTTTTTAAGCCTTTAACTTTTTTTTTTAAATGTCTTCAAATGTAAAAATTAGTAAACATATTGAAAAATTAAAAATAAAGCTCACAAACATATAGAAAAAAAAGGAATGAATAAAAAATAAAAAACATATATATAAAAAAAAAAAGTCCAAACTTTTGCTTGGTATTGTAGTTTGCAGAGTTAATACCAAGACACAGAGAAAAGCAGCTATCCATCTGTCTATCCATTAAAGGTGCATTGTGTAACTTCTGAGGTAGAGGGTCCGCTGCTTTCTTGTCTCCACGGAGATGTTATTTCTTGACATGGAATTTTCCACAGTATAATATTAAACATATCTGCCTTGCATTTATTCAATTACAGGTGTTTTATAGCTCAAAAATTACCAGAAAAACACGAATTCTTACCATGAGCAGGCTTGCGTCTCCATAGATCTGACCATAATCTAGGCAAAGCAGTAGCACCTCCATGAACGCAGTGCACCTTTAACTATCAAACAAAAGCTAACCACTCTGCCAAAGTCAACAAATCTCCAGTAACTCTCCACGTTGTTGCTTAATCACAGCCGAAAGCTCGTCTCGTTTACTTTTGATTGGCAGTTTCCTCCGTCAGCTACTTGAGTTCGGTGTATTTCAGTCGAAGTAATGTATGCTAATTGTAAATCATTCGCCAAGTGCCCCCAACCCAGGCAGAAAATCTTTCAGAGTACTTTCACTTTGAGTATTTAAAGTTCAGCTGGACTACTGACTTCTGGTGGGGAGAGCTAATATTTATTTTGTTTTTAACTCTCTGGATGTCCACACAGTTTAATCTGTGTAGGAGAGGAAATCGGGGAATGAATTTTGACTTTAAAGATGCACAGTGTAGCTTTTTGGTTCAGGCTCTGTCACCTGCTTGTTTCTATGGATACGTCATTGGTCTGTCTGGAATGTTCCACAGTATGATATTAAACATTAAACAGCTCTACTTTACATTTACTAAATTACAGGCGGTTTTACTGCTCAAAAATACCTAGAAAAACAGGCATTCTGACTGTGAGCGGGGTCGCCTCTCCACAGATCTGACCTGTAACTTGGTCTGGTTTAGTCTCCGAGAAGAAACATTTCAGACAAAGCAGTAAAACCTTTTGACAGACCCTCCACTAGAAAAGTGACACAATGCAGCTTTAAAGAGAAAGACAAAGCTATTTTAGTAGTAAAGGGCGCATTTTAAATCATATGTGAACTGCTTTGTGTATCTCCATAGCAACAACTAGGTAAAATTAATAACTAAATGTATTTTAGAGGCATATAAAATTATTTGTTACATGTTTGTGTAAAAATACACCCAAATAATGCTTTTCTATTTCCATTTCTAATAATTAATCTGTTCAAAAAGGGCACTCAGTAACTATGGCAGCGTGGAAAAAATATCGGTATTGAATATCAGTATCGAGAATCTGTCAGTATTTAGTGAAATATTTAGAACAGGAGATCGGGGAATGAATTTTGGCTTTAAAGAGAAAGACCTGGCTTTATTTTAGTAGTAAACGGCGCATTAAGAGGATTTGAAATCATTTGTGAACTGGTTTGTGAGTCAGTTTTTCTTTTTAATTTTCTGTTAAACGTTCAACTTTTCTGGTGGACGGTTTGCCATCTGCTCGTCTCCATGGAGAGGTGGCTGTTGCCATGCCTGGAATGTTTCACAGTATCAAATTAAATGTGTCTGTCTCCATAGCAACAAACAGGTAATTATAGGTCAGATCTGTGCAGAGTTGAGCCCACCTAGAAGAATGTAACTCATGTATTTCAGTTTTTCAGGATATTTTTCAGCAATAAAAACATCTGCGATTGGTCGAACAGGTATCCACACTTTAAACTCCGCCCCTGTAATCAGTGCAGTCCTGTGTGATGTCATGTAGTACTTGAAACTGCAGTGGCAACTACAGGCAGTATACATTTTTAGAAAGCTGCAAATGTACCTACGTTTTAACTAGACATCTGATATCAAAATTATGGTTTTAAGTATCTACCAATATCTGATATTAACCGATACCAGTGTAGGAAATGAGAATTTGAATTTTTTTCTCTCAAAATAAAGTTAACTTATTTCAAAATTGATGCGACTGTGTTGTGTAACCGTCATGTATCCTGCGAGTAGCTCAACAGCTTAGTATAAATTAAAGTTCAAACATCATGAGGCGTCCTGGGCCTGTATCAGTCAGGAAAAAGTCCAACCAGGATATCGAATAAACCGAAATCATGAAATCGAAACACACTGCAGATGTTCCTGGATCGGCACTAATATTTGATACAAGTATCGGTATCGGTACACCATATACACAGTTAAGTAATTCCATTTTAAGCCCATACTGTGGAACATTCCAAGCAGAGCAATAACATCTCGACTTAAAAACTAAACTAAAAGCTATTAAAACATACAATACCTATAGGAAATATCTATAATTTAACAGTATTATTTTCCCCTGCACTTAATTTAATTTTGTTTAAGTGCATTTGCGTTTTTTCCTCTTGTGTAGTTAGTTTTTGTGTGTCGCCCTGTGTTTCGTACGTGTTGTTTGTGCGATTTTGACGTCCCTGGTTGTCCCCTGATTATGTTAATTAATAAAAAAACTAAACAAAACAAAAAAAAACCTACTACTTCCTGTCTCCTATATCTCTCAGCCAATCACAGCCTAGTACCCTTGCCTCTCAACCAATCACCTCTCAAGCCATTCATATAAATACACTCCACCTCCCTTCCCTTTAATCCTGAAAGTTCACTTCACGAACACCAGTCTATTTTCCGACATTTTTCCTGTTATTGGAGTAAATAATAAATAAAACACAATAAAAGTCTTACATCTTGTTTAAAAGCTACAAAAACCCCGGAGTTCGCGACAGACGCTCCAAACAGATGCTGCTGTTTTTGTTTCTGTTTCTCCTGCACAGTTATTATTATTATTATTAGTACAAAGATGTCAAAATGTTCATACTGCAAATGTTTACACAAGCGGAAGTCATTTGGTAGTAATTCAGCTTGAACCAACTAATCAGAAGATTAACGGTTCAAACCCCACCTCCTGTCATTACGTACTGTTGTAGTGTCCTTGGGCAAGACACTAAGTTAGATTTCATTTCTCATACATTTTCATATGTCAGAAATGAGGAAAAATACTGCAAATCATCTAATAACAATTTATTTTTTTATAATACAGTGCAGCCAGAGGGGAAAAAAGAATTAAAGGTCCTTTATTATGCAAAATTGACTCTTTTGAGCTTTAATCCATGCTATAATGTTGTTACTTCTTCAAAAACATACCTGGAGTTGTGTTTTGTTTCATTCACACGTTTGAGTAACACTTTATTATTAGTCTGTCTACATCTCCAAAGCTCAAAATGCTCTGTTCCACCTTGTGATGTCATGTAGTGGTATGTTTATAATGTGTAAATAACAATAACATAAATTAGAGAACAACTTAACATGCAGTAGCTTCCATGGTGCATGCTATCGCTAACTAATGCTAATATGGTGACATTTGCCTTTTTATCTGTGCTGTGCATGACTGGAAAACCCAAAATACTTAACAGACCCATATTTCGCGATTTTCTGATCTGTTATAATGTAGTTTCCTCATCACAAACAGACCTGGAGTTGTGTTTTGTTTCATTCACACATGTTTAACACACAAACTCTGCATATTTAGGCTGGTGATGTCATGTGGTAATACAGGAAGTGCTCCACTGTGTTTTTAAACGCTATACACCTTCACTAGAATCATCTGAATCATTTCAGCCAATCTCTACTGAACTAAAGGTAAAAGGAAGCTGTTAACATGGAAACTACCACTGCATGACATCACAAGGTGGAACAGAGCATTTTGAGCTTTGGGAGATGTAGACAGACTAATAATAAAGTGTTACTCAAACACGTGTGAATGAAACAAAACACAACTCCACGTATTTTGATATGATAAAGAAACTACATTATAGCATAGATCAGAAAAGAGTGTAACACTGGCTCTTTAAATCCAGTCTAATCTGCAGGGGGGGCTGTGAGCAGAGGGAGCAGCTTGTGTTTGGTTCATGTCTGACCTCAGTAAGTGACTCATTCAGAACACACAGAGCAGAGGCAAATGGAGAGATCTGAGCAGAATGCAGCAGGTATTTCATAAAACTACATTAGGGGGGTATCCGAGGACATCCGAGCACTGCAAGAGACCAGTACTGCAAAATCATCTGTTTAGGTACAACGTTTAGGAAAACTTACAGTAAAAGTACTTCAAAAATATGTACTGAAATACCTGACCACCACAATTACTGCTGCTACTATTACTTACTACTACGACTTACTACAAATTACTACTAATGCTACTATTACTACTGCTACTACTACTACTACTACTATTTCTACTACTACTATTACATATTACTAACCACTACTACTACTACTACTGCCTACAACTATTAATACTCCTGTTACTGCTACCACTACAACTACTACTTACTACAAATTACTACTAATGCTACTATTACTTACTACTACTACTACTGCTACTGCTACTGCTACTACTACTACTACTACTACTGTTACCAACAACTATTACCTACTACTAATAATACTTCTGTTACTACTACTACTACAACTACTACCACCAGTACCACTATTACTGTTACTTCTACTTACTACTACTTACCACTACTATTACTACTGAATGCCTGTTTAAATTGAAATCACGTACTCCTAAAAGACATACCACAATACCATGTGAAGTACTACTACCAAAAAATAAGTACAACTACTACTACTATTTATAATAATTTGTCAATATCACACCTGGTATTGACTGCTGCTGGTACTTTGATTCCTACTACTTTATTTAAACCACATATTGGGCTTGTGATGCTCTGTAGTTATAATCTATGACACCCATGGATCATTATGTTAGAATTTGAACGTTTTAAATCACAATATTCATCTAAAACGACTTAATAAAAGTAACAATTGCGCTGAGTTCCGCGTGAGAAAACTGCGATGTCCAGTAGGAGCTGACGTCGCCGTAAATGTCACAACAAAGAGTCAGCACCTCCGATCAGACCAGCGAGCAGCAGATTTTTGTTTTCATTTGTACCGAAACGACTACGTGACGCTGCTGAATCCTGCTGATTAACAAAATAAAATGGGAGAACGAGGTAAGTACAGAACAGTGGGCGTGTACCGGCGGCAGTGAAAACAGGAAAAATAAGTGGTTAAAGTTTACTCAAACATGCACGAATCACTCCAAATACAACTTCTAGAGGGTAAATGAGAAGGGGAAACAACTATAACATGGATAAAAACTCTAAAAATACTGCTAAATACTAAATAAATAAATACAAAATACTGCTACCGAAGTGGAAGTAAGCCAAAGTATCTGTGAACTCTTGCCCTCCGCGCCCTGGCTGCCTCGGATCTCGTGAACATGACTGGGTTTGGCAGGCCTGAAGTGGTCACAGTGCGGTACCGTTTCAGGGCGCTCTGTTCCCATGGTAACAATACACAACAATACTAAAATGAATTCAGAAGACTCCAGCGTCCAGCCCACCGGGTCCACCACTGTGCGCTAACCAACAAAGAACTCCGGTCTGGAAATCTGGACTTCTTTATGTTGGTGTTTTGTGTAATGAACAGCCAAGAATTGTACTGTAGTAATAGTAACGTTACTTCAAAGTTACTGAAGTAGAAGTACAAGAAAATCCAGGACATTACTGAGAGTGACAGTAAAAATGTATTTCGGTAAACTACTATTAGTAAGAGGAAATTAAAAGTGCAATGTGTAACTTTTCTTGTAGCTGGTCGATCACCTTCTTGTTTCTATGGATACACATATCATTGCTCTGCTTGGAATGTTCCGCAGTGTGACATTAAACAGCTTTTCTTTACATTTATTTAATTAAAGGTGGTTTTATAGCTCAAAAATACCTGTAACTTCTGGTTTGGTCTTCATGAAGATATAAAGGCTTAATGCCATACTGTGAAACATTCCAGACAAAGACAAAAAAACACAGAAAAGTTAAACAATGCGGTTTTATTCTGATTTATAATTTGAAGTTAATGTAATTGGCAGGACAAAAGCAGGTATTTTCAAAAGCTAGAGACAAAAATGAGAAAAACAAAACATCTGAAGGAGCGGAGCAAGAAACACAAATGTATTGTCGACAGAAAGTTTTGTCACTTGTAGACAAATACTTTTACTCAAGTATAAGAATGGTACTCAAGTAGTAGTAAGAGTATGCTGCTAGAAATGTACTCTGAAAAGGATAATTTCTTTAAAAAGTTACTCAACTTAATGTTACGGAGTACTACCCACCGCTGGAAATGAAATAAATATACTTTTTAGTAAATGTATTGAATGCACTGTCCTAATTTTTGTTTCTAAATAATACTAGTTAGGTTGGAAAGTTAGAAATAAAATACAATAAAACTAAATAAAATGTTGCTTTCTTGAAGTTAATCTTACAGTACTTTTAAAAATCAAACTTAAATAATGCTAGTCAGGTTGGAAGGTGAGTACATCTTTTGTGAATAAAATAAACAAATGAAATAAAATGAAATAAAAATTCAATTCTTGGTCTGCTGGACTGATTTGCTGATTTTCTGTGCACAGAAATTTAAAGAGTAAATACTGAAAACCATCTGTGGCTTTTTAAATGTGCCCAAAGTGATTCATGGTCTGGTTTTTTGTTTTTTTTTTGTATAAAGAGGATACAGGTGCTGCTCTGACTCAAACTGAAATCATGTCACATTTCCATCTCTTTTGGATTGATATTTATGTATGATTAAAGCTGCACTATGTAACTTTTCTCCACCTGTTTGTGCTGTGCCCTGCTCCACAATATGGCATTAAAACTTCTCTGTCTTAGTTTTATTAAATTACAGGTTTTATTGCTCAAAAATACCTAGAAAAACCTGCATTCTATATGAGCAGGCTCACTTCTCCACAGATCTGATCTGTAACTTGGCCTGGTGCTGTCACTTGCTTGTCTCAATGAAGAAAGGTAAGTGGAATATTCAAGGCAAAGCTATAACACCTCCATGGAGACAAGCAGGAGACACATTTAGGCCAAGTTACAGGTCAGATCTACGGAGAAGCGACCCCTCTCTCAGTAAAAATCCATGTTGTTGTTTTGTTCTTGTTTTTGAGCAATAAAAACACCTGTAGTTGAATAAATGCAAGACAGATAATAATGTTCAGAGTCAATTTTGCTCAGTATAGGACCTACTGTAATTACCTACTGTCAATAGCGTCGCCATGGTGACGAGCAAGCCAGCCCTCACCCGAAAAGTTACACGTTCCTCTTTTAAACCACCATAATACCCCCAATCTTCTTCTCTTGTTCAGAAATAGCAGTGTTTGTAGAGAAGTGAAGGTTTCAGCCTAAATAGCGGCTTTTGTCTCGTAATCCTCTCTAACCTGCGCCTGTGTGCGTCGTGCTCATTTCCTCATCGTCACGGCGATGGGTAAACAAAATCACAGGTGCTGGTCGTACGGCGAGGGAGAGGACGGAGACTGGCGGAGCGAGGAAAACACGCGACGCCGTGTCATTTTTCATGATTGTGAATAATAACTTTTGTTCTGTGGTACTTGATGTGAGGAGGAAAAGCTGAGAAAAGTAAAAGATGAAAACAGAGGAAAGATATTAGAAAAGCAAAGCAGGTATCAGGCCCATATTACACTATTTTCTGATTTCTGTTATAATGTTGTTTCTTCATCACAAACAGACCTGGAGTTGTGTTTTGTTTCATTCACACGTTTTTAAACTCCACACACCTTCACTAGAATCATTTGTATAATTTCAGACCTGGAACTGCCAATCTCTAGTGAACTTAAAGGTAAATAGTACCACTTCATGACATCACAAGGTGGAACAGAGCATTTTGAGCTTTGGACATGCAGACAGATTAATAATAAAGTGTTACTCAAACGTGTGAATGAAACAAAACACAACTCCAGGTCTGTTTTTGATGATGTGACAACATTATAACATGGATTAAAGCTCACAAGAGTCAATTTTGCGTAATATAGGACCTTTGAGCGCTTTCTTGTCCAGGAATCAGGAAGTGCGGGTTAGCATGCTAGTTGTCGTTAGCGTTTCACTGACACAAAACTCCGCTCTGGTCTCTTGAGCGCTGTGAAACGCACTTACAAACTCATCGAGGTGAATAATTACGATGTTCAGAACGCATAAGGTAAGTGAGGAATAACTTTGGCCCGCTGTTTTTCACATATTTAAGAGAGTAAAAATCAGCCATTTCACAATTTGATCTGTTTTTGTTGAATTTGTTCAGAAATGTCATTTTTCAAAAACAGATTTAGCAAAACACAACAGCTGCTGATTACTTGTACCATTGTTCCAACAAAATTCAATTAACTCAAGGTTAATTGAGCTCATTTGACTCTAACTTTTTAAAAACATTTTTAAAATTTAATTACGAATTGAAAGACTTGTGTCAAAACAAGGAGACAGTGTTTTCAATACTTGTAAAATTAGTCTTTTTTTCTTTTTCTATTGCAAAGTTTCAATAGCAAAATACACAACTTTGGTAATATACAGTATATTCAACAATTTTTCCCAGAATTTCACTTTTATTAAACTCTGGAGACTGGCAAAGCATTCTGGGATATTGAGTTCTGTGCCTTTCCATTAGCGTACTACAACTGATGTTATTGTTTTGCCTGGAATGTTCCATGGTATGACTTTAAACATTTCCATCTAACATTTACTCATTACGGGTGTTTCTTTTGCTCAAAATACGATAATTCCTTCTGGGAATGGGGGCGACTCTCCGCAGATCTGAACTGTAATGTAGCGTAGTGCTGTAACCTGCTTGTCTCCCTTGTGATTTAAAGTATACTGTGGAACATTCTAGACAAAGCAATAACATTTCCATAGAGACAAGCAGGTCTTTATGGAAATAGAATAGAACAGTGCACTTTTAAGGCTGAAAATCACATTCGAGTATTTTTTATTTTATGGTGGTATTGCGTATCAAGTTTATTCCTTAATACTGAAATTAAGTTGGAAATTTCAGTATCGTGACACACTTCTAGCTAAGACCCATAGTCGTTGTATTATTTAAGCTAAAATACACACTACATAGACAGAGTGAATGAGTGTACATATGAAAATCCCTGTTTAATTCCAATATTGTTTCAGTGGGATGGTTCGTGCGCTGTGGTGTTTGCCGTCTCTCCCTCGCTCTCTCCTTCATGAAGAATTGAAAACCAGTCCAGTCGCCGTCTTTGCGATCTAAATATTTCACTTATAAATATGTATTCCATCTCCACGGCGACGCTTTGGCCCCGGGACAGAATTAGTCAGTGATCTGTGCTAATGCTTCTGTCAGCTCGTGTTGGCAAAGACAGAAAGGAGATATACGTACTTTTACTCAAGTCTTTTCAAATATACTCTGGACTAAGTGTATTTCAGTACTTTTGAATGAAATGGAAGACAAGGCGGACAACACTGGTAGTAGTCAAAGCAGTATTATTAGTAGTACTAGTAGTCTTAGGGGTAGTAGTAGTAGTTGTAGTAGTAGAAGGCAAGTTTATTTGTATTGCACAATTTACGATTTCACAATACAAACAAATGAAAAAACATAAAAGTAGTAGTAGTAGTAGTCGTAGTAGGAGGCAATGCAAGTTTAGCACTATTTGTACACAAAGTAATTCAAAGTGCTTTAGAGAATAAGAAAAATATTAAAATCACATACAAACAAATGAAAAAACATAAAAGTAGTAGTAGTAGTAGTAGTAGTAGTAGTAGTAGTAGCACATTTACTTCAACGTAAATATATCAGGTAGTTTAGACTCAAGTAATTTCAATATATTGTGAAGTATATTTTAGTACTTGAGTGGAAAAATGAATAGGATTTTGAATGAAAGGGAAGATAATATACACTGGTAGTAGTAGTAGTCAAAGTAGTAGTAGTAGTAGTAGTAGTACTAGTGGTAGTGTTGGTGGTAGCAGCTGAAGTAGCATATTTGCTTTTATAATTATGTTATTAAGTTAATTTGTCAGGTGGTTTGTGGCCAACTGTGGTAGACAATTAGTAGTTATAGTAGAAGAAATAGTCTAAGTAGTAGTAGTAGTTGTAGCAGTAGTAGTAGTAGTAGCCGCAGTTAATAATAATAGTGACGATGAAGGATAAGTAGTAGTTATAGTACTAGAAAAATTAATCTGATCAGCAGTAGTAGTTATTTAAGTAGTAGCACATTTACTTTGACAGACAAATATTAGTATTAGAAGTAGTCTAAGTAGTAGTTGTAGTAGTATCAGCACTAATAGTAACAGCTGCTATTAAATTTATCAGCATTTTTAGTTGTGATTATGTTGATGATAGTAAATTTGTCAACAATAGTAATAGTGGTATTGGAAGATAAAGATAGTAGTTGTAGTATTTGAAGAAGTAATCTAAGTAGTAATAGTAGTAGTAGTAGCAACAGCAGCAGCTATTAAACCTGTAGCATATTATCGTTAAAATAAATCTGTCGGGTGGTATGGGGGCAACAGTAATAGTACTAGTAGTAGTAGATGTATTAGAAGTAGCCTAAGAAGTAGCACTATAGTAGTAATGAAAGTAGTAGCAGTAGTAGTAGTAATAGAAGGACTCCATGGACATTTATAGGACTACAGTATTTTAAAAAGGCCAAATCCCTGAAATATATCATATACAGTACTTATGTTATACTCAGGGCAGTAGACGGGGGGACAAAGGCGTCTGCTGTCCTGGGCCCCGGAGTTTTAGGGGCCCAGAATTGGACCTTCTTCCGATTCATTTATAATCGAGGGGGGCCCATGTGAGGCTTCTTGCCCCGGGCCCCCAAATATCTGTCGACGGGCCTGGGTATTTGCCAGTACTTTTGAACTCACTTTTTCCTGCGTTACAGTTCGGCGCACGTATCCAATTTTTTAAAGATGAACTGAAACTCAGCTTGAGCGAAGCCTTTTAGAGCTTTATCGAAATCATTAAAAACAAGGTCGCGCGCTAATCTCGCTAACGTCACCACAGCGATCGTTTCTTTTGAATCTACAGCTCGCCAACTGTGACTCAAAAGCCCCCTCGCGGCTCTCTATCCCTCCGTGGCGTTTTTAGTACATAAACGTTGAAAATGGCCGCTGTTTTGATGGGTGAAGGAGCAGTTCTTGGTCTCGTTCCCCAGCGAGGGAGAGATGGGACAGGATAAGCACGCTCTCATTTTGAAAAACTAATTAATTTCAGTTCCACGCACATCCTCTGGCGATCGCCCCCAGCTAATTTGATCTGATTCTCACTTATGTTCGGCCGTGCTTTATTAGCAGAAGTGCTGAGAAGTACTATAAATACTTTTACTTAGGCATGTTGTCCTACTATAGTGAGTACTTTGTTGTTATTGATTAGTTATGAAATGTGCATTGAGATATTAGCAAATTGGCAGGTAGTTGTAGTAGGGATAGTAGTGGAAATGATAGTAAAAGTAATCATAGTAGTACTGCTGGCAGTTTGAGTATAGTAGTAGTAGTAACTGTAATTGTAATAGTTGAAGTACAAGTAGTAGTGGTGATAGTTATAGGACTCATAGTAACGACTGTAAGTGTAATGAGAAACAAGTACTTATATGGGAAGCAGTAGTAGTTCTTGCAGAAGTAATTAGTAATTGTAGTATCAGAATAAGTGGTAGTATGATTTGCTTTAATAGTAGTTGAAGTATGAGGGACTGAAGTACTCCATACACCTTCACTTGAATCATTTGGACCATTTCAGACCTGGAATTGTCCATCTCTACTGAACTAAAGGTAAAAAGTAGCTGTTAACTACCACTTCATGACATCACAAGGTGGTACAGAGCATTTTGAGCTTTGGAGATGAAGACAGACTAATAATAAATTGTTACTCAAACACGTGTGAATGGAAAAAAACACAAAACACAACTCCAGGTATATTTTTGAGGAGGTAACGTTATAACACGGATTAAAGCTACAAGAGTCCATTTTGTGTAATATACTGGCAGGTACTAGTAGTATTAGTACTAGTAGTGATGGTGATAGCAGTAATAGTAGAAATGTAGTAGTTAAAGTAACTGTAGTACTTAAATATTGAAAGTAGTAGTAGTACTGCTAGCCGTAGTAGTAATAGAATAAGTAGTGGTAGTTTCAATAGTGGTTGGTGTATGAGGGATTGAAGTAGTAGCAGATAGTCGTGGTCTAGTTGGTCTTGTAGTACTAGTAGCAGTAGTAGTGATAGAAGTAATCATAATGCTGGCAGTAGTAGAAGTAGTTGTAGTAGTAGTAGTAGTAGTTTTAATAATGTTTCTGAGAAGGTAACAGCATTCTAACATGACTAAAAGCTCACAAGAGTCAATTTTGCACAATATAGGACCTTTAAAATGTATATATCAAATATTTCTGGCCGAAGTAATGAAGTAGTGAGTTGTATTTTTTCCCTCTCCTGTTTCTCTCTCCCATCGCTCTTTGAATCCCTGTTTTTGTCAATAGACATGAGTAATGCTTCGGCTTCACACAGCTGTTTTTCAGACTTCCAAAATGGCTCCCCGGGGGACACAAGTCAGACTCTGGAGTTAATTTGACTCGCGTATCTCTCTACACTGGGCTTTAGTTGTTTTGCATAATGTCCGTGAATAATGGACCTGCTCTGTTGCCGTAGTTGTCTTTAAAGCTGCGGTATATTGAGTTATCACAGAATGGACTATAAGGGGCAAAATACTGAAGGGTTTAAGGTGGTACAAATGTTTAGGAATAGTTTTTTTATGTAATATCAGAAACGTAGCACGGATTTAGACTTTATTTACAGTTCAGACCTGGTTCAGTCTTATTTAAAGGTTACGCACCATGGACCTGACCAAGTTACTGGTCAGGTCTGTGGCGAGGTGACCCCGCTCACAGTCAGAATGCCTGTTTTTCTAGGTATTTTTGAGCTATAAAACCACCTGTAATTGAATAAATGTAAAGTAGAGCTGTTTAATGTCATACTGTGGAACATTCCAGGCAGAACAAGGACATATCCATAGAAACAAAATGGTGACAGACCGTGGAATCAGTTTTGAGTATCGAGTCTAAATCGAAAATCGAGTTTGAAGTTTTAGTATCGTGACAACACAAGTCCAATCTACTTTAGTCCTGGTTAGATCCTGGGTCCTAATCCTGGTTTGGTTTGGTCCTTTAGTCCCAGTTTTATTCCTTTTCCAGTCTTTATTTCTCCTGGTTCAGTTCTGGTTTAGCCCCAGGTAGAGAATCCCATTATAAGACTTGCCTGTACCTTACATGTACCTCTCCTTGCTGCTGTCTGGCTTATGAGTTGTGGCTCTCCTGTAGGGTGCCCCCTCATCATTAGCACCCATAGGTTACCGCGGCGACAGGGGCTGGGGGACCTAGTGACAGATGAACGAGGAAGGTCAGGCCCCTGGTGAATATTTGGGAAAAGGGCACGGCTCAAAGTGCGGTGTGCAAAATGTGCAAATTCGCTATGTACATATTCTGTTTTCAGTGTTTAGTCTAATGTTGTCACGATACTGAAGACTTGATACTCAATACCGATTCCGATACCACTATGATAATAAAAACAAACACTCTTTAGACAATAGAATGTGATTTTCAACATTAAATCGTAGTAATTTCTTTTCTATTCCCATGTGTCGTATATCTGTGTTCTCCCTCTTATACTTGTTCTGATGCAGCTCAAGATCATTTTAAAACTATTCAGAAAAGCTTCATTTCTGTCCTGTAAATGTGACTTTTTTTAGTATCGATACCTGCTTAAATGAGTATCTAGTTTCTATACTAATTTTAGTATTGATTAGTATCTGATTTTCTTTGTTGTGACTGAAGTAGAGTTGTCAAAAATGAATTTCCTGATACTAATTAATACTAAAACATATTAAAAAACAAACCTACTCTAAAATTACAGCAAATATTAATGTTCGGCTACATTTATTTTATTTCTGTGATCCATTAAAGCTGTGTTTATAATTTTATTTCTTTCTTTAAAAAAAAATTAAGAAAAACAAAGAAACAACAAAACACAAAATTTACCAGTTCCTAAAGCTAATCCTAACCATAATCAGACTGTGGGGAAAAAAATACATCACCAGTAATGTACATTTATGAGCATAGCCGCTAATACAAAGTGGCTGTTGTTCCACACAGCTTTATGTTGACAAAAAATCTTTTCTTCGCTTTGGCTGCACAGGTGAAGAGAAAACACTGTTATAAAAGTGATGCAACAGAATGTTAAGACCCCCGCCCCAGACGAAATACCAAACTTTTATGGAGCTGTGAGGTTTTACAGTGGTCCAGACACTGGCTGAAAATAACAGTCTGTGGTCTTTTTGAGCCAAGATGTCTGTGTAATCTCTCTGCAAGTTAATAATAATAATAATAATAATAATAATAATAATAATAATAATAACAATAATAATACTCAAAGACGCTTTTACAATTCAGTGCATTATTCATTCACTCAAACACTCGGTGGTGAGATACTATTGTAGCCACAGCTGCCCTGGGACAGACTGACGGAAGCGAGGCTGCCAATCTGCACCATCCAACACGCACACACATGACTTTCATAATAGGAAATGTGGGTGAAGTGTCTTGCCTAAGGACACAACAACAGCTTTTTTCACTGGCGTCCCACTGTGGCAGCTTTAGACAGATCGTTCATCAGAGCTGTGTCAAGAAGCTGCTCAGATTTTTTTAATTTTTTTATTTATTTATTTAAAAAGGGGGGAAAGGGGGAAAAAAATGAATAAAACACAGAGGACCACACAAAAAAGCTAGAGAATAAAATAGGGTCTTTTCATTTTGGCTTTGTTTGTTGCTTCTTTTTTTTCTGCTTTTTTGTTTCTTTTGTTGTCATTTATTTATTTTTTTGTTTTCTTTGTTGATTTTTTTTTGTTTCATAGTGCACATATTAAACTCCAATAAATATTAAAATAATAATAATTTTAAAAAGAGGCTACTTAGATGAGGGCAAAACGTATTCACCAAAAAACAAACAAACATTGAATTCAACTATATTTTGACCTAAAGTATCTTCTACTGGGGCTTTTTTTAAATTGGCAATTTCTTTTCCTTTTTTCCTCGCTATGTAGCCTATACTTTATATAAAAACAACTGAATTCTGTAGGTTTAATTAGCAACTAAATTGAAATGAGTTAAAACTACTCAAATCAAGATTTATATTCCAAATTCAAGTCATTTTAAACGTGCACTGTGGAAATTTTCTGGTAGACAGCCCGCTAGTTACTTATCTCCATGGAGATCATATTGCTTTACCTCTAATATTCCAAAGTATGGCATTAAACTTTTCTAATCTCCATAGAAACAAGCAGGAGATGCTGCCAGGGCAATTTACAGGTGAGATCTGTGAAGAGATGATAACCTTCAGTCAGAATACATGTTTTTAAAGGTGTTTTTGAGCAATAGAAACACCCTGATACATGAAATAAATGCATCTTATATGAAAAGTTACACAATGCACCTTTAACTAATACGTTTTTCAGTTTGCCATCTTTATCAAATATTTGCAACTTGTCTTGTACAACTTAATTATCAGCTACATTTGCAAAGTCATCTGAAACCTTTGCGTGATTTTGTTTATAATCCTTTTGTTATCCGGTAGTCAACACCAAGCAACTGCATTTCATTAACACAAAGACGTTTCTAATTTAACAAAAGCGAAAATAATTAGCATCCGCATTAGCATATTTTTTGCGAACTCAAGATAGCATAACGCCGCTAACTCAGGTGGGATTGTGAACTGCTCCTTTCAAGCCCCTCGCTGTCTGACCTTATCACGCTCTGTTGTTTATATTCTACCGGGCTTCCCGCTGATGCCGTGACCTTCTGGCGGCCATTTTGGAGGCCCGTACACTCAGCGGCGATGGGAAAAACAAAGAAGAAGAAGACGAATGGTGTGTGTGGAAATGTGTTAAGGACAAATGAGTCCATGAGGGAAGCTGGTTGTGTGTACGATTCATTTTATGGTTAACAAAAGACAGGACTTAATACAAATACAGCGTAAATATAGTTAACAGTTGGTGAAATTTAAGACTGATGTTTCCATGGTGACAGGGAAATGAATTCAGGTGAACTTTTGACCCCACGCAGAGGGTATAAACTGGGGCACGTTGATGGAATTATAATTGGTTTTCAGGTGACTTCACAACAGTTACAGGCTGCTATTCCGACATGCCGCTATTTAGACATTGACGTCTAATTGTCGGAGTAGCGGCATAAACGTTATTTTTCAAACTTTCCACCTTTTCGACATGAATAATATTAATGTGATAGCCTATTAAACTTTGCGCTTCCATATTTCATAAGATGCTTGGGCCGGTACTTGTTCAAAGTAGTTGCTCAGAGAATACTTCGGCCACATGGGATAAAAGACAGTGGGAAAATGTCCGAACTGATGCCGTGGGAAACAGTCATGCATTTAAAAAAAAAAAATCTGGAAAATATCAAATCTAAAACGGAGTCTGCGAGGGAACGAGACACACGCCTGGATAGACTAAAAAGTGTTGGAAAATCGGCATGTCTTAATAGAGGCATGTCGTAATGAAGGGATGTCGGAATAGGCGGCGGACTCCCTTCACAACATAGGGACTGATTGCAAGCTTGTATTGTTTATGCTCATGAAATCAATATTAAAAGCAAAAATAAACTTCTATCTATAGCCTATATCATTATCTATAGCCTCTAGTCTACATAGCGTTACATTGAGCTGACTTGTAACTGTCAAAATGCAGACGTTTTCACCTGGTTTATGGTTAATATTTCTGTAATTTCTGGGTCTATCCTAAACTGTCTCACACCAGATTTATGTGTGTGTCATCTGACTGGTCGAAGTGCCACAACAGCGGAACAAGACGAAAAATCAAACTTATGTTAAATCCAGTTGAGAGAAAAACTGACTTCCCTGTCCACAAATGCAAAACAGTAACAAAAACAGTCTGTATTGATGCTAAAATAGTCTGAAGGATGTCTGTGGTGTTGCCATGTTTGTTTTGGTTCATTTGGGCACTTTGACCTCAAACCTCGTGATTGGTCCGTCCGCCCGATTATCTGAAGTTCAAGTTGAATGAGTGTCGTATTTAGAAAATCTCAATTTAAAGTCCCAGCGTGTAAAAAATAACGGATGGTTTTTATTACACTGAAAAACGAATCAAAACGTGTCCTTAGTCTGAGCGGGCTTGCACCTCCATAAACCTGACTCTAACCCTCACCTGACCAGGAGGAGGATCTGCTATAATATTGGCAATAACATTCCTATGTCATAAAACTCATATATTTCCATGAGGACTGTTCCGAAGTGCGGCTTTAACTTTGTAGTTCTCTAGAATCATACAGGTGACGTGCTGCCTCTATAAAGTTACACAGTGTTGCTTTAACATAAGGTGAACTGAAAATACTCCTGAGCTCTTATTTTTCTTGCTCTAGCTCGTCTCGTCTCCAGTAAATGACCACCCACTAGTGTTACAATGATAAATGTGTCATTAAGCAGTGAGTCAGAGTGGAGGTACACAGCTTACACTGAATGGCCCATTATAGACTCAGGTTTGGAGGGACCACTCTGCCTAATGCACGTACTGTCCCCTCTGCGTTCGGAGGCGTTTAAAATCACACAGGTTTTCTTGTTTTTCTAATTATTTATGACTCGGTTCGGTGGGAGAGGAGCTGAGGTCAACGTTTGTCACAGTTTTACATCGGTTAAGTGGCAGTTTGTGGAAAAAAGTGGAGAAGAAAAGTGCAATAATACAGGAAGTAGCAGTGAGTACTAAACCGGATTACCTCTACCTGTGTCAACACCACTGAAAATTCCATACAAAATGCAGAGACAATTTACACAAGGAAGGCGTTTCTCTGGCAGTTTAAACCTTCATTTAAAGGTCCTATATGGCGCGAAACCGACTCTCGTTATAATGTTGTTACCTCCTCAAAAACAGACCTGGAGTTGTGTTTTGTTTCACACATGTTTGATTAATCCTTTATTATTAGTCTGTCTACATGTCCAAAACTTAAAATGCTAAAATAAATGTGTATAAAAACATATAATAGAGCATTTTCTGTTAGCGTTGCACCGATACAGTGTTATATATTATATTGAGAATTTTGGTGGATCAGATATCGGTTCAACTAATCCAATTTAAATAATAGTTACAAAGCACATTTGGATAAATTTTTAACATATATACGCCGTTTGTGTTTAAAGGAAATAAATTATGAATATTTCCAATCTCTGCTCTGGTATCGGCTGATATCTGTAAACACTTAAAGCCATAGTAAGAGAAAAAGCCGGAAAGGTGCATCCCTACTTCCTGTATTACCACATGACATCACAAGGTGGAATAGAGAGTTTTCAGTTTGAGCCTAAATACACAGAGTTTGTGCGTTAAATATGTGTGAATGAAACAAAACACAACTCCAGGTGTGTTTATGATGAGGAAACAGCATAGCGTAGCATAATATGTACTCTTTAACAACATAAAGCTGTTGTCGTTTACTTTTTTTAGCCTAATTATAACTATTGTGTAATGTTAACTTGTCATGGTTGCTAGGTAACAGTTGAAATGGACTCACCTGTCACACATAAATGCTGCACATGGCCAACCAGGAAGACAAATGATACACTTCTTAATGTTGTTTAAAGCTGTAAAGTGTTTTTCTGCGGTGTATATGGGTCTGAGTGATGGACAGGTGACATTATAAAGCGCAGGGCTCAGACGGCTCACACTCTGACATTAAAGAGAGAAGGCGCTCACAAAATAACATACACTTTTAATGCATTATATGTTATCAGGAGTCAGTATTGGATTTACTCACCTGTAAAATACATGTTTCTTTGCATTTATTTAGGCATGGAGCTAGCACAAAAACATCACTTTTACTGTAGTTGGAAAATCTGTGACTTTTTAGTACAAACTACATTTTCTACATGTCTACAATTCTCTACAGTATAAATGTAAATTTCCTACCATGGAGATGTTATTGCTTGCCTACAATGTTTCATAGTGTGGCATCTAACTCCATGGAGACAAGAAGGTGATGAGTTATAGGTCAGATCAGTGGTGAGGCGTCCCAGTTTGTCATGTTTTTTATTTTTTAGCAATAAAAACAGCTGTAATTACAAATACAGCTGAATAAAAGTTACATAGCGTTCCTTGAAAGATCCAATATTAGGAGGAATTGACTCTTGCAAGCTTTTAGCCAAGTTACAATATTGTTACCTCATCAAAAAAAACAAAAAAAACCCTGAGTTGTGTTTTGTTTCATTCACACATTTTATTATTAGTCTGTCTACATCTCCAAAGCTCAAAACGCTCTGTTCCACTTTGTGATGTCATATAGTGGTAATTTTACCTTTTGTTCAGTAGAGGTTGGCAATTCCAGGACTGAAATGATCCAAATGATTCTAATAAATGAGTTTCAAAACACAGTGGAGCACTTCCTGTATTACCACATTACATCACAAGGTGGAACTGAGTGTTTTCTATTTGAGAGAAGAACTCAGTCTAAATGTGCAGGTTTGTGTGTTAAATAAACATGTGTGAATGAAACAAAACACAACTCTAGGTGTGTTTGTGACGAAGAAACAACATTAAAACATCAGAAATCAGAAAATGCCGTAATATGGGTCCTTTAAATACACATTCTTTCTACAAAACACATACTTTTCGCACTCTGTCTGTTCTTAAAGGGCACCATATACACGTGTACACAGGGAATGCCTTTAATATATGATCACAAGCAACCCGCTGTGTGCAGATGAAGTGAAATCACCTATATAAGAACTTAAAGAGGGGAGTTTTTCATATAAACTCTGGGGTTGAGATGGGGGTGTACGGGGAAAATGTGCTGAAATAAACAGTTTGTGTAAAGCGAATCATTGAATTTCCATTTCAAACACAATGAGAAGACGAGAGGGGGCCCATCTTTTGAAGTCAATACTGGAGTTTGGGCATTATGTAAAAGTGGGGGGTTCCCAAACGGGTGCACGGGCTCAGAGCTACTTTTTGTTTATGGACTGGGCTATTTTCAAATGTCGTGAGAAAATAGTTGTTTATTTTGTTAAAGGTGCATTGTGTAACTTCTCTAGTGGAGGGTACGTCAAATGCTTTTCTCCATGGAGATGTTATTGCTTTGTCTGGAATGTTTCACAGTGTGGTATTAAACCTTTCTATCTTCATGGAGACCAAACCAGACCAAGTTACAGGTCAGATCTGCGGAGAGGCGACCCCGCTCAGTCAGAATTCCTGTTTTTCTAGGTATTTTTGAGCTATACAACCACCTGTAATTGAATAAATGTAAAGTAGAGCTGTTTAATGTCATACTGTGGAACATTCCAGGCAGAGCAATGAAATAGCCGTAGAAAAAAGCAGGTGACGGACCCTCAACCAAAAAGTTACATACTGCACCTTTAAAAATAAAATAAGCTAAACTCAAAATAGTCAAAAGGCTCAGATTCATTACTAAATATTACACAATGCACCTTTAAACTTTTGTCTATTAGTTTGTATTTGGTAGTTTTATATATTTAGAAATGTAAAAAAGATAAATAAGTTGTAATGTCTAATAGCATTATTTTTGGTCATTTTGGTAAGAATTTTGATGAGAATTTTAGAATTAATATGAGAAAGTTTGTTTTAAATTTTACATTTTATTCATTCAAGTCCAAAGTAAATAACCTGTTATTATAATAGTTAGTATTTGGTAATTTTATATGTTTAGAAATGTTGAAAAGATAAATGAGCTGGAGTGTCAAAACAACATTATTCTTTGGTAATTCTGAAGAGAAATTCTATCATATTTCAAAATGAGCTTTTTGACTATTCAGAGTTTGAATTTTGCATTTTATTTGTAAAAATGTAGTCAGTCCACAGTCAATGACAATTTTTTCTATTAAAATGCACCAATGTACCAAGGAAAGTACACAATATAAGTATATAAGTACAAATACGTGAAAAAGCCATTAAGTACACAGATAGAGATTAGAGGAACTGGACTAGACTCTGCACAGCTGGAACTTTGCTTTCTGTGGAGTGAAAAAGACGTGTGGCTCAGAGTATTGACCGATCTCTCTCTCCCTCCTTCCCCTCTGTCCCTCTTTTCACATCCTCCCTTCACTTCTCTTTCTCTGTCTGTTTTACCCTCCCTTCCACCTCTCTCTTTCTCTCCTTTTCTCCCCTATGTCTCCCTCTCGCGTTTCTTCTCGCTCTCCTTTTGTCCCCCTCTCCCTTATCTCTCTTCTGTCGCTTTTTGCTCTCTCTCCCCATCTCCTTGTCACACTCTCTCTCTTTCATATCCCCCTCTAACTCTTACTTTCTCCTTTTCTCCCTCGTCTCTTTTTCTTCGTTTTCTTCGTTTTCTCCCTCCTCTCCTCTCTCTCTCTTCTCATCCTCTTTCTTCTTTCACTCCCCCATCTCTCTCTCTTATTTACCCCCTCACTTACCCCCCCCCCCCCCTCTCTCTCTCTCTCTCTCTCATCCCTCTCTCTTCAGGAGTACCAGATCGATATCATCTTCGCTCAGACCTGGGTGGACACTAGACTTCGGTACAACAGCAGCAGCATGAGGCTCCTCACACTCAACAGGTAAAACCAACCAAACACAGAGTCACAATCAACTCAGTCAAATCGGAATCAAATTGCAATCAAATCATAATCAAATCACAATTAAATCATAATCAAATCACAATCAGATCATAATCAAATCGCAATCAAATCATAATCAAATTACAATCGAATCATAATCGAATCGCAATCAACTCATAATCAAATCACAATCAAAACATAATCAAATCACAATTAAATCATAATCAAATCACAATCAGATCATAATCAAATCACATTCAAATCGTAATCAAAGCACAGTCAAGTCATAATCAAATCAGTCAAATCGTAATCAAATTGCAATCAAATCATAATCAAATCACAATTAAATCATAATCAAATCACAATCAGATCATAATCAAATCACATTCAAATCGTAATCAAAGCACAGTCAAGTCATAATCAAATCAGTCAAATCGTAATCAAATCACAATCAGATCATAATCAAATCGTAATCAAATCGCAATCAAGTCATAATCAAATCACAATCAAATCATAATCAAATTGCAATCAAATCATAATCAAATCACAATAAAATAATGATTTAGTCCAGTCTCCATAGCAACAAAACTATTAGATCTATATGTGTGGTACCATATGGATTCTTTGAGCTGTTACCGATATCCGATATTTCATTTGCTTCTGTGGTTGATGATTTTCTGTTCCTATTTGCCCTAACCAAATCCAGCCCAAAACCCACAAATTTATGTTAAAGGACCCCCAGGGTAATGCTAACAACAACTAGCATGCTAACCTCACATTTCCTGATTCTCGGACAATATAACGCCTTATAATTAAACGCAGGCAGCACATAGCGGTGTAATTTTGACCTCAAGAGCTGCTTATACAATATATCTGTACTGAGGCAAGACAAAACTAGCTCAAATACATTGTAAAAGTCGCCAAATGACAGAGAATCCTGCATTTTCTATTGACCTCATTTATATCAATACAGACTTTTTTCAGAACGATCAACATCTCATTAATCTTCAATAACTGGGAAGAGATTCAACAAACAGCTGGTATTCTTACATGAGTTTGAGCGTCTCACCTGAAGCAGATGGAGGCACAGTTTTGTATTCGCTCAGTACTAGTTTTACAGCTGCTGTCCGTCATGTTTGTTTACCCAAGATCAGGTTTTATCAGAAGAGATTAGGGCGGTCATGCATGATTAGAAATGAGGAAAAAAAGACAAAGGTTTAACATGATTTTAATACACAAAGAGGAACATATTGAAAGAATTGCTTTTTGTTGAGTTACCTTATGGTCCAAAATTCATTTCAAAATATTATTAAAGCCTGCATTTTTCCATGGTAATAGAAATTTAAAACCACATTTTTATCAGGAACATAGATAAGTTTTATATCATACTGTGGAAGATTATAGCCAAAGCAACAATATTTCCATGGAAACAAGAAGGAAGAGGCTGTCATCTATGCCACATTAGTGTCAGGTTTGTGGAAATGCAAGCCCACTCACAGAAACATTAATTTCTGTCCAATAACCAAAAAAACTAACAAACAAAAAAACATGCTTGTATTTTAGCTATGGCATTAACATTAAAAAACATTTATTTTGAATTAAATGAATCAAAAAATGATCTATCTTGCATTTATTCAATCACAGATGTCTTTATTGAAGAAAAAGAAACGGAAAATCACGCATTTTTATTGGGACCAGGCTTGCCTCTTCACAGATCTGACCTGTAACTTTACCTGATAGCGCCAACTACTAATGCAACAGAGATAGATAAGTTTAATGCCATACTGTGGAACACTCTTGGCGAAGCAATAACATCCCCATGGAGACGGGCAGGTGGCAGATCCTCCATCAGCAAAGTTACACGGTGTACCATGAAATCCAAAACACCATTGTAACTGGACTCAAGCCACTGCCAAATCTTTATTTCCTTTTTGAATTATACCACCATTTTTCCCCATTCAGCACTCTGTGGAACATTCCAGACAAAGCAATAATATCTCCATGGAGACAAGCAGGGGGGAGATCCTCTTTCAGAAAGTTACACGGTGTGCATTAAGTCAAAAATACAAGCCCTTAAACCATTACTAAATCTTTCTCCTTTTTGTATAATAGGACAATTTTTCCCCATTGCATACAACATTTTCCGGTACATTCTACATAAAGTAATAGCATCCCCATGGAGACAGGCAGGGGGCACATCCTCCATCAGAAAAGTTACACAGTGTGCATTAAGTACCATGCGCTTAAACTAATGCTAAATGAACTGCTAATGCAACAGAGACACATATTTAGAACTGCGCTGTTGTGTTTTGTTTCGTTCACACGTTTAACGCACAAATCCTGCATATTTAGGCTGAGTTCTTCTCTCAAACTGAAAACTGTTCCACCTTGTGATGTCATGTGGTGATACAGGAAGTGCTCCACGGTGTTTTTAAACTCCATACACCTTCACTAGAATCATTTGGATCATTTCAGTCTAGGAAATGTCAGTCTCTACTGAACAAAAGTTAAAAGGTAGGTTGGAAAGTACCGCGTCATGACATCACAAGGTGGAAGAGAACATTTTGAGCTTTGGAGATGTAGACAGACTAATAACAAAGGATTACTCAAACAAAACACAACTCCAGGTATGTTTCTGAGAAGGTAACAACATTATAACCAGGGATCAAGCTTTTTATGTTCCAATACCGATGTCGATATTTTGGCTTTAACCTCCTACGACCTGGCGTCCACATATGTGGACAGCACATTTTTACAGTGTTACACTGTTACAAAGGTTTTCACACATAGGTGGACAGTTTAGAACAGCAACAATGCAAAAATGTTCAATTTAGACTATTTTTAAGAGTTTGTAATGTTTAGAATAATTTAATTTAATATAAAAATAATTAATAAATGTAATAATTTAATTTAAGTTAATTCTTTGTTTTTGCACTTGTCAGATCCTAATCAGCCCAAATAACAAGGAGAAATCAATAAAGCATGCAATGCAAGAGTTCAGGTCTTAGGAGGTTAAGTATCTGTCTGTTCGATACCAGGGCAGAGATAGAAAATATGATTTATTTCCTTTAAATACAAACAGCATAAGGTAAAAAATTATCCAAATGTGTTGTGAAACTACAGAACAACTTTGTAAAAAACAAGATTAATATTATGAGACATTTTGAGCCAACATTGACCAGTAAATTTTCTTATTACATCAGTTTATAGACCAAAATGAAATATTGGCTTGGAAACCGATATCCAATCCACGAAAATGTTCAATATTGGACTTTTAACGCCATACGCTAAACAACAACATCTCCACTGAGACAAGCAAGTGGCAGAATCTTCTCCACGAAAAGTTAACAGCCAACATTAAATCAAAAACAAAAGTGCCAAATGGTTTTCCTTTTTGAATTATAGCTCCACGCTTTCCCCCACTCAGCACTCTGCAGCCCCATTCGTTCAGTACTAATAAACCCCAGCCATTTCTCCTTCTTCTTCTCCTTCTGTCACTATTGTGTTTGTACTCTTTCGCTCCATGAACATCCCATTTGAGAACAATGTCTGCGCTCCGTGGAAGAGAGCCTATAATTAATGGAACCAATTGATTAATGTGCTTTGACTTCCCTGTGTTAGCATACTCTTTTATTATTTGCTTATTTGGGAACGCTAGCTTTTCTGGGGTACGTTTTTTACGCTAAACTCATTCTCTTTTACTTGGTTTTTGTGTGTTTTTTTCTACAGCAATATGGTGGGGCTCATTTGGCTGCCGGACACGATATTTAGGAATTCCAAAACGGCGGATTCTCATTGGATAACGACGCCCAATCAGCTGCTTCGGATTTGGAACAATGGGAAGATACTCTACACGCTCAGGTAAAGAAGAAATGTTACACTATAGGGCATTAAAATGGATTAAACTTGGGAAATTGTATGAGGAGTAAGAGGAGATTACTGCTACACTGCTCAGACAGACAGTTGTAGTAGTAGTAATAGTAGTAATAGTAGAGAAACCACTGCAGGATTACTACTCACTTACTTACATATTACTACAGTAAAATCTATGTTAAGTTGACTAATTCTTGTGTAATATAGTACTAGTTTTGTGGACTAAGGGAATGTCACGTCACACATAGCGTTCGTCTCCAGTCAAATGAAGCTCACAGAGGCTAGCAGTTACAGGAGCGAATTTGGAGTTCCACATTAGGAAAAGGAATTTATTTATGAACAAAACAGCGAAATAAAAACACCAGGATCACGTAAAGTGGGTTAATACGAACATTTTAAGCCCAAAATAAGGAGCCTGACAGCAGCGGTTACAGAGAGAGGGGTGATGTTTTTTCAATTCAAAATGAATTGAAGCTGGAGTTGATGGAGCCGGAAGCAGCGCCATGCTTACTTCCTATTTGGACAGCTAGCAGGTTAGCTATGTCCATTTATACAGTCTATGATAAAAAGGTCATATAATTAAGGTGGTAGTTTTTGTTATTGTTTAGCTTATTATTAATTTGTATTTTTTTGTTTTTTAATTCAACTAATTATTTTATTAGGATTAAAATGATTTAAATGGAAAACAGTGTGAGTTAGCCATAGTTTTGGAACAGAGAGGAAGACAGTTTAATGCACCTTTTTACTTACTTTATTCCTTTCCGGATACTTAATCGTTTTTTTTTTCTTTTTTACAAGGTCTTAATAATTTTGAGAAATTTGCCTACGCCAGTACCTCATCACACCGTCTTTTATGCTTCTAGAACATTCTGATCAGTACATCCATCTCCCCCGGTTAATCATTTCAGAATACTCAGAAAAAGCGCACTTCTCTAAACTTTCGCAACTCAGCCTTGGACAGTTATTTCAGTTAACAATAAATCTATAATGATAATTCCAGTCTGTCCTTAGCCCCGATAATACTGTACGACTGTTACCTTCGGATATCTACTAGTTTTGTATAGAAGTATTTTTATCCTCACCAACAATGCAACTCTGATTGGATTCATTTGGGTCTGACGTACTAGTAGATATTTCTTGTAATTTATTTAGCCATATGTTTATTGTGGCAGAGTGGTTAGCCCCTCTCCTCATAGTCCAACCCTGTATGAAAACTTTTCAAATGCACCGATTCTGATACTGGTATCGAATATTGGAATCGATTCAGGAAAATTTGCTGGTTGGGCTTTTTATTGGAAGAATATACAGGTAACACAATTGTGAGCTTTAAGTCATGTTATAATGTTGTTTCCTCATCAAAAACACACCCAGAGTTGTGTTTTGTTTCATTCACACATGTCTGTCTACATCTCTAAAGCTCAAAATGCTCTGTTCCACCTTGTGATGTCATGAAGCGGTAGTTTTCAAGTTAACAGCTACATTTTACCTTTAGTTCAGTAGAGATTGACAATTCCAGATCTGAAATCATCCAAATGATTCTAGTGAAGGTGTATGAGTTTTTCCTGTATTACCACATGACATCACAAGGTGGAACAGAGTGTTTTAGGTTTGAGAGAAGAACTCAGCTTAAATATGTAGGATTTGTGTGTTAAACGTGTAAATGAAACAACTCCAGGTGTGTTTGCGATGAGGAAACAACATTAGAACACAGACCAGAAAACAGTGTAATGGGCCCTTTAATATCAGGCACCGACGGAGAACAAAAAACAAAAAATATTGGTATTAGAACTGAAAAAAGCTGGATTGATGCATGCATAAAATTAACTGAAATAGCTTTTGTGCTTTTGAAAACATTTATAGAAAGTTTTCATCAATTAAAACGTAAACTAAATGTGCGATATACAGGAAGTTCATTATATCTATGAAAAACAAGACTTTGATTGAAAATACGTCTGTAGCAGCTGCCACTGTTCTGTTGTTTAAAAATCTGCCTAAAATGGTGTCCTTTTTAAGCGCCTGCCACATGTTGAGGTCTAAAAATAAAAGGTATGAAACAGGCTTCTCAATATAGAGCGCAGAAATATTTTGTTTTTGTTGCAGGGAGACGAGAGACAGGAAGTACTTTGGGTCTGAGTTAAAGAGGAGATTTGAGACCACACCGGACCATTTGGAAATCTGAGGCGGAGAGGGACAATATTAAAGCGGACCTATCATGCAAAATGGGCTTTTCAGAGTTTTTAATCATGTCGTAACAGTTGTTTCCTCTTCTCAATTACCCTTTCGAAGTTGTATTTGGAGTGATTCATGTTTGAGACGCCATTTTGCAGATTATTCCCTGTTTTTACCACCACCTGTACAGACCCACTGTTCTGTACTTACTTCGTTCTCTAATTTTATTTCTTAACCAATAATACACGTAGGATTTGGCAGCGTTGCGTGGTCATTTTGGTACAAATGATAAAAATGCGGTGCTAGTTACAGTGTGATTTGCAGCTGTCCATTGGCGGTCCAGACTCTTTGTTGTGACGTTTACGGCGACGTCAGCTCCCACTGGGCACTGCAGTTTTCAAACGCAGAAGAAGTTTCTTTTATTAAGTCGTTTTAGATGAATATTGGGATTTAAAATGTCCAAATTATAACAAAATGATCCACGGGTGTCAAGCACAAGCACAATATGTCTTCGTTAAGGACAAGACAAAAAGCTAGTGTAGTAGTAGAAGTTGTAGTACTAGTACAGCAGTTGTGCCAGTAATTAATAGTATTAAAGATTTATTTTATTTAGTAGTAGTCATAGATTATAAGGTGGAAAAGTGAGGAATGACTTTGGACCACTGCAAACTGTTTAGACTGAACTTTAAGACGGTAAAAACCAGGCCTTTAAAAAAACAAAACACGATACACATTTGGACAGATTGTAGTGGGGGTAGTACTAATTAGTAGTAGTATTAGTAGCAGTAGTAGTTACAGTAGTAGTGGTAGGACTGCCTTTAAAAGTGACTAAAAGAAACAGCTTTCAGTTGCACTGCAGTAGCCTTTGTAGTAACAGTTATGCCAAGTTAGGTGCTTAATTCACCGTACCACTTTTTCGATATGTTTCATTACCTGCTCCACCTCCATCAGTGATCCTGTCGGCCATCTTTGAACTGCCACTGACCTGTCCTCCCCTGTGTACAGCAGTATCATGGCCGCCTCTCCTCTCCTCCTGATTGAAGTCTCTCTTTTGTGCGCGCAGTCAGAAGTTTAATGAGGAAGTGTAGAGCTCACAAACACAACAACCAACTACAATGGCTAAAATTTAGTTTTAATTAATTGTTTATAGTAAGTACCGGTAGTAGAAATAAGTACTTGTACTAATAGCAGTATCTAACCAGTACCAGTAGTAGTAGTAGTGGTGGTAGTATTAGTAGTATCTATTAAGTACATCTATCAAAGACAGCATCAGTAGTAGTGGTGGTGGTTGTAGGAGAATAAGTATTTGTAGTAGTTGTAGTATCTAACCAGTACTACTAGTAGGAATAATAGCACCAGTAGTAGTGGTAGTAGTAGTTGTCGTTGTTATAGTAGTTGTACTTAACTCACTGTACCACTTTTTAGATAAATGTATGTTTCATTACCTGCTCCACCCCCATCAGTGATCCTGTCGGCCATCTTTGAACTGCCACTGACCTGTCCTCCCCTGTGTACAGCAGTATGATGGCCGCCTCTCCTCTCCTCCTGATTGAAGTCTCTCTTTTGTGCGCGCAGTCAGAAGTTTAATGAGGAAGTGTAGAGCTCACAGCGACACCAGCCCAGTACTAGAGCAGACTCCATAAAGGCCACGTGTTCAGACATGATCTCAAACTCTAATTCACTCTGAAGCTGATGTAGTGAAGCATGAGCCCTGAATTATAATGAGGAGTCTGTTTGGGCAGGACAACGTCTGGGCTCTCTGACAAAAAAAGTACTTCACTAACTTCTGATGAGAGTCCATTTATCTGTGGTAGAAGTAGTAGTTATAGTTACAGTAGTAGTAGTAGTAGTAGTAGTAGTAGTATTCCATATTAAATGTGACTTTCCTATGGGATCAATAAAGTATCTATCTATGTAAAAGTAGTAGTAGTAGTAATAGTAGTTTTTGTAGTAGTAGCAATAGAGGTAGTAGTAGTAGTAAAAGTAGTAGTAGTAGTAGCATTTGTTTCAGTAATCAGTATTATTATATTATGCGTTCGTTATAGTAGTTGAAGTAGTAGTAGCTATTGATTGTAGTAAATAGTAGAAATGTCTGTAGTAGTAGCAGCAGTAGTAGTAGTAGTAGTAGTAACAATGGTAGTAGTAGTAGTTGTTGTACTAGTAGCAACAGTAGTACCAGCTGTGCCAGTAACAGTGATACAAGTTTTCTTATGTCAGTCTAATTGAAAAATAAGCTTTATACATTCTGATTTGTTGTAGTTGCAGTAACATTTTTTTGTAGAATTTGGTGTATATTATTTGACAAAATTTTCAAAATACTCCTGTAGTAGTAGTAGTAGTAGTAGTAGTAGTAATAGTAGTAGTAGTGGTTGTAGTAGCTATTAGGAGTTATAGTAGTAGTACTATCTATCCAGTAGAAGTAGCAATAAGTATCAGTAGTGGTGAGTGTAGTAGTTGTCGTAGAATAAATATTATAGCAGTACCTAAACAGTACCTCTAGCAGTAATAGCTCCAGTAGTAGTAGTAGTAGTAGTAGTAGTAGTAGCTACTGGGAGTTAAAATATAAATACCATTTGAAGTAGCAGTATCTATCCAGTACTACTAGTAGCAATAGTAGCAGCAGCAGTAGTAGTAGTAGTAGTAGTAGTAGTAGTAGTTGTGGTTATAGTAGCTAGTAGGATTTATAGTAGGCTATAAGTAGTATTAGAAGTATAGTATCACTAACAATATCACTAGTACCAGCAGGCTAGTACAAATATTAGTAGGTAGTATCAGTAACAGTAATTAATTGTAGTAGTGTCATTAGTTGTGATATCTGCCCTAAGACAAGCATTAGTATTAGTACCTGCAGTAAAGTACAAAGATTCAGACTGACCTGTAAGTTAATATTGAGTATAAAAAGACAGACAGTTGGAGTTTATGATTAAATACTTGTGTCATTTAGAGGGATTTGAAGTATCAGCGAAACAGGCGAGCGAGCGGGCACCATCTGTTCTGCAAAAAAAAAAAAAGTTTGGAAGCTGTACAAGAAATCAGAAATATATTAATTGAAAATATTAATTTAGAGACGCATTTAACTCTTTATTTATATGCTGGGGTGTTCTACGTGTAGGCTGTGCGGATTGGCGGGATGTTCACCAGTTGCCATGGAGACGCAATGTACACGTGAGCAAACACAGACAAAAAAAGTAGGAAAAAAGGTCTGAAAATTCAAGATAAAAATACAAAAATGGATTTAAACAGCACATTTTCAGAAGTCTGTGATCTGTGAGCGTTCATGGTCCTGATTTTGATTTTCAACAAAAAGGTGAGAAATAATGCCTTTTCTGGTCAGATTGTGTTAAAATAAAGCGCAGATTAAGTCTAACTTGAGTAACAGCGCTTCAGACAGAGCAGTGCTTACAGTTAGCATCACACCCATCGAGAATGTTGATGACATCAGCTGCAAAGTCTCAACAGAATAATGTGGTAGCTGGTTTTGAATTTTAATCTACCAAATAAAAATGTGAAATATATAGAAAAATATGTTCCATTCAACGTAAAAGGTGAACTCAAATTAAGCCAGATGCCCTTCCTAACACACTGCTCTCAGTTTATCCATGCCTGGGACTATATTTAGTTTGTGTTCAATAAAACAGCTTTGAGAAATTGTAGCTTTCCTGATAAAGGGCCTGCCACCTGCTTGTCTCCATGGAGATGAAATAGTTTTACCAGTAATATTCCACAATACAACATTAATCTTTATCTTCATGGAGACAAACAGGGGCCAAGTTACAGCTCAGATCCGTGGAGAGTCTAGATACAGATACAGATCACTTACAATACAGAGGAACTTGCCTGGTGAATCAGAAAAGTTACATAATGCAGCATTCATTTTAAAGTAGACCTATTAAATTAGACTTTTTAGACCTTTTAAAACATGTTATAGTTGTTTATAGATATAGATAATTATTGTTAATTATAACATAAAGATTCACATTTGTTATAGATTATAATTATATGGCAGATACAAACACAATCATGTTTTGTTAAAGGTGCATTGTGTAACTTTTCTGGTGGAAGATCCGTCAAATGCTTTTCTCCATGGATATGTTCTTGCTTTGTCTGGAAAGTTTCACCTTTCTACCATCGGACAAACTCAGACCAAGTTACAGGTCAGCTCTGTGGAGAGGTGACTCTGCTCACAGTCAGAATGCCTGTTTTTCCAGGGATTTTTGCGCCATAAACCACTAAAATGTAAGGGATTTCTGTGGCACATTTTAAGCAGAGCAATGACATCTCCATAGAAACAAGAAGATGACGGACGCCCAACCTTTTCCAGATCTTTCTAACCCTCCTCCTCTTTTTGTTCTTGTCTGTTTTGGTTTTCTGCAGGATGACCATCAATGCCGAATGTCAGCTCCAGCTCCATAATTTCCCAATGGATGAACACTCATGTCCTCTGGTTTTCTCCAGCTGTGAGTGTTTCCACGCCTCACACAAACACACACACACACACACACACACACATACACACACATACACACACACAAACACACATGCACACACACATTACCATGCTCATAACTGTGGGACCTGCCCGCTGTCGTGTGAAAAACTCAGCCAAGCCTTTGTTTTGATGACACCTTTTTATACAAAACGCAACACAAAAAACACTTTTCTGGCACCTTAAATAAGAATACATTTTGTAACCACCTTTAAAGGTCCTATATTACGCAAAACTGACTAATGTGAGCAGTTCTATGAGTAATTTAGAGAAAACTGGTGGGTTTTCATTAATTTGCAGTGCTACACTAAGTAAATGTTGACTATATTAATAACCATGTGACCTTTAACCCTGTAATTCAATTATCTTGATCCAAAACAAATACGTTACATTTTATAACCATCTATTTGAAATACACATTTATTGGACAAAATATAAAAGAAGAGGAAAACACTGTTCCACCTTGTGATGTCATGTGGTGGTACAGGAAGTGCTCCACTGTGTTTTTAAACTCCACACACAAGGTGGAACAGAGCATTTTGAGCTTTGGAGATGTAGACAGACTAATAATAAAGGATTATTCAAATATGTGAATGAGACAAAACACAACTCCAGGTCTGTTTTTGAGAAGGAAACATCAACATGGCTTAAAACTCACAAGAGTCAGTTTTGTGTAATATACGACCTTTAAATAGGACGTGCATACAACAATTCTAACTGGTAATCAGCTAACAATTTTTTTAAAAATCAACCAATTTTAATTAAAATTTTATGGCTTGACACACCAAATGTTATGTTTTCGGAGAACTTTTTTCAAAACATGGAGGCATGAAGTACTGGAGGAGGATGTGATGGATAGAAATGAATTAATTGAGCTCAACACTGCCCCCTGGAGTTGCCATCTGAAGCTACACTTAATCCCTTTGCTCAAATACTACTCTTTTATCCTAGTGGGCTTTGATCAGAGTCCTAATCAGACACATGTTGAAATGGTGAATGAGGTCAAAGGTCACAGTCTATTTGGGAGTTTGAAAAGACTCATTTACTGCTGTGCGACTGGTCCCAGGTTTTCTGTGATGTTTGGATAAAACCAGGTTAATGAACTTTGGGTTTTGAAAGACACTGACAAAGATTTGAAATGGAAAAAAAAAACATATGGATGAAATTAGGTCAGAGAATCCATTAACTTTTTCAACTTGAAATTCATAAATGTAATAAAAAAATGTGTTTAGAAGAGAAAGCTATAGAGTTTGGGTGGCCATTTTTGAGTTATAATTCAATTCCAGTGAAGCACAATATTAGATAGATTTCTAGTTTCATGCCCAAGTGTTACGTTGGAAGGGCATCTGACACATTTACTTAACTAACATGATAAGCAGAGTAGGAGTACTTATGAGCAATAAAAAATTTAAATATATATATTAGTTTTGTTTACATTTAGTGATAGTTTTGCAATCTCAAAAACTTGACAAGCATTTCGAGTTAACATAACACGAAAAATACAATACTTTTTGCAAGCAGATATAAGTTTGTCCCTTCTAGGTAGCCGTAAACTCTTGGATTCTTTTACAGTTGGCAATAGGAAATTACAGTAAGCTTTTTTTAATAGTTATGGTGCCATTACCATAGTTATGGTGCAGTAATAGCTAAAAAAAAACAGAGGGAACTGCATACACCATGATCCTTTGCTCCATTTTAGTGCAGACTACATAAGAAATAACTGTTATAAGCATTTTTTAAATCTTAGTTCTTCTTGTCAAGACATTTTAAGAGGAAAGAGTAGTGTCTTCACAGTTTTGTTAGTCTCCACAAACTATTGTGAGATGAGAATATCATTACATCTTTAGTTAAACATGAATGAAACAAAACACAACTCCAGGTCTGTTTGTGATGAGGAAACAACATTAGAACATAGATCAGAAAACAGCTTTAAAACCGCCATATTGTCAAAACATCCCGCATTGCTTCTTTACTCTTATGGAAAAAACATCTGTCCACACGTTGAACCCCACAGATGTTTAACCTGGTGTTTAACATAGCAGAAAATCTCTTTTGAAAACCGCAGAACCACAGAAGAGCCACGTCAGGACCACGGCTCGGTCTGTGAGGAGTTCTCAGATTTGTGGAGCAAGTGAGCAGTGTTTTAGTGAAGGCCAAGCAGTCTGTCTCCTCCCACGCACACACACGAGCAGATGGAGAGGAGATGGAGAGACAGAGGGAGGGAGAGATGGAGGAGAGGGAGAGAGAGAGAAAGAGATAATAGAAAGATGGGGCAATAGATGGAGAGAGATAGAGAGAAATATTAAGAGACAGAGAGTGAGACAGATGGATGGGGGGTGAGGGAGGGAGAGACAGAGGGGTAGAGAGCAAGAGAGGAAGAGAGAGGGAAAGACAGAGCGGGAGAAAAAGACAGAGGGGGAGATGGAGAGCAAGAAGGAGGAAGAGAGAGAGGAGGGGTAGAGAGAGAACAGAAAGATGGAGAGATTAATGGGGGGAAAGAGAGAGAGAGGGAGAAAAAGAGAGAGGAAGAGAAAGGGAGCGAGGGAGAGAGACAGAGAGAGAGCGAAACAGAGAGAGAGAGGAAAAGACAGAGGAAGAGCGAGAGGGAGGGAGAAGCGAGAAGGAGGTAGAGAGAGGGAGGGGTGGCAGAGAGAGAACAGAAAAATGGAGAGATTAATGGGGGGAGAGAGAGGAGGAAGAGGAGTTGAAATACTGTCTGTTAGACTGACTGAGCACTGGGCACAGTCAGAGCGTCTCTAACCACATATGGACTCATCACTATTCACCGAAGACAATATTGGACGTAGTTATGTCGCTACAAATCAGCACCAAACCCACGGAAACATGGAAGAGATGGGAAGGGCATCTGAGCTAAAATCTGTGAATCACTAGAACCAGAAGGGAAATTCCTAATCCTAATCAATAGCAATACATATCTTATATATTTATACATTTTTGTTTATTGGTTCCACAATTTTTGGTTATTTGATAGTGGTTCGTGTACTTCTTGTTCTTGCACTTCCTGTATTCATGACATCACAAGGTGGAACAGAGTGTTTCTTCAAATTAACCACTAAACATATTTTAAACGGTGTCAAATTACAGGTTATGCAAAAATTGTCAAGTTTAACCAGAATAGCCCAACAATAGAATAAAGCAACTTCTCCATTAAAACTAACCTCAAAATAATATTATAATCATTGGGATTTTAAAGCTGCATTGTGTAACTTTTCTGGTGGAGGGTCTGTCAAACGCTATTCTCTATGGAGACCCAACCAGACCAAGTTACAGGTCAGGTCTGCGGAGAGGCGACCCCGCTCACAGTCAGAATGCCTGTTTCTTCTAGGTGGTTTTGAGCCGTAAAACCACCTGTAATTGATTAAATGTAAAGTAGAGCTGTTTAATGTCACACTGTGGAACATTCCAGGCAGAGCAATGTCATATCCATGGACACAAACCAAGCAAAATGTTACATAGTGCAGCTTTAAATGACTCAAAGCCTTAAAAGCTCAGCCCAGTAATCATGTCTGAGCTTGTACTTTTGACGAACGCATGAACAAAAGTACTTAATGGCCAGTACACGCACTTTACAGTCTAAAAGGAGCCGTGAAAAACTGCAGTCCACGGGGCTAATATTATACCTGAGGCTACTTCACCGAGTCTCCATAGACATACATGTACCGCACTCCTCCTATAGGTAATCACAAGGGACAAAGTACACTTAAAGGGCTGTCATATGGGTTATAATGACACACATGCCTTTATAGAGCCATGTAAAGTTATACAGAAGAAGCTGAAGAAAGTTGTTGCCATGGAGATTGTTAAGTTCACTATAGTTTATGAGAAAAAAGTTTAGGTTTGAGCGATAAAAATCTATACCTGAACATTTATTTTGGTTGGGTCACTGTGTAATTTCAGGCTGAAGGTCTGTCACTAGGAAGATGCTATTACTTCGACTGTAATGTTCCAGAGTGTGGCATTAAACCAATCTGTCTTCACAAGCAGGTGGTGTAACGTGGTCAAGTTACAGGTCAGATCTGTGGAAGGGTAGTCATGTTATTTGTGTAGCAATAAAAACACATAATTGAATAAATGCTGTAAATAGAGGTTTAATGCCATACAGTGTAAAATTCCTGACAAAGCAAAAACATCTCCATGGAAATCAGCAAGTGGCGGACTCAGAAAAGTTACACAGTGCACCTTTAAGTAAGTAAATAGTCGTTAATTAGCATGTCACCACAAATTGTTCCTATAAAAAACAGATTTTAAAATTAACTTTTGCAATCTAGCTATAAGGAGGAGCTCTCCACAAACCTGACTTGTAACTAAGCCTGGTGCCAAATTACGCAATGTGGCTTTAATGGGGTTTATTGTTATGGCGAAATTCAACTTAACAGACACATTTATGATTGATTATATATTATTTTCTTTTCTGATCTGTGTTATAATGTTGTTTCCTCATCACAAACAGACCTGGAGTTGTGTTTTGTTTCATTCACACACGTTTAACACACAAACCCTGCGTATTTAGATTGAGTTCTTCTCACAGAAAACACTCTGTTCCACCTTGTGATGTCATGCGGTAATACAGGAAGTGCTCCACTGTGTTTTTAAACTCCACACACCTTCACTAGAACCATTTGGATGATTTCAGATCTGGAATTGCCGATCTCTACTGAACAAAAGGTAAAAAGTAGCTCTTAAATGAAAATTACTGCTTCATGACATCACAAGGTGGAACAGAGCATTTGAGCCATTATAACATGACTTAAATCTCACAAGAGTCAATTTTGTGTAATGTAGGACCTATAAATGCAATCTGGAAAATCTATTCTATTCCTCACAACAACTTTTCTAACTAACTTTTCTGCTTACTTCACATTAAATAAAATCTTGAGTTTTACATTTCACCGTCTTGCTTCTGAAAGGTCAAATTCGTCACGCGCTCCTCATCCGAGCTAATGCCAGGGCTAGTTCTGCCATTTTCTTCTCATCGTCATGACAACTGCAACTAGTCATTGCAAAAGACTTGGCCAAAAGTACAGGTTACGCGAAGGGAGATTTTCAGGAACAACTCTGAAACGGAGGTGAAAGGTTCTTGCAAGATTTCGGATGGTAAAAAAAAAAAAATTCTGTGATTTTTTTGCTTTTCAGTTTCAATCATAAATGCCAGACGAGATTTGGAGTTAAATGAATGTTTTTGCCATTTGAGAGAAAACATAACTGCAGTTTTCGTCACTTTGCACAGGTACAGAGGGAGACAGAGAGAGGTAGAGGGGTGATGCTGTCGTAGGTGAAAAAAAATTCACCCTCACCGCACTTTTCAGACAAAACTCCACAAACATGCACATTCAAACATCTATAATTTAATATAACGATTTAGATGTCCTTTTATGCAAAATCAAACATGTATTAATTACTATACTTTTTGACTGTATATTCCCTGCAGTTACTTTATATTTCTGCACTTTTGCATTTCATTTTGTCAAGAAAATACCCCAGATTCCCTTCATTCTCCATTTATCCAGGCTTGGGAATGGCTTGTGATCATGTTACCTATTGAACTAGATACAAAATGCAAGTAGATTTTACAGTTAAATCATGCTTCCTTTTTTTTAATCACATTTTTATTAAATTTGAAATGAGGACTCAGATTAAATGCCATTATATTTTGAAATGACTAATGTTTTGTTAGAGTACATTGCTATATTTACCAAACTAAAGCAAGTTCCCAAAACCACAGGGGGGAAAATGGGGAATAATTTCAAGGTAAAAGGCAGCTGTTGACCTGAAAACTACCACTAGATGACATCACAAGGTGTAACAGTGCATTTTGACCTTTGGAGATGTAAACAGCCTAATAAAGCAGAATTACTCAAACATGTACGAATGAAACAAAACACTCCAGGTATGTTTTTCATGAGGTAACAACATTATAACAAGTCTTAAAGCTCACAAGAGTCAATTCTGTGTAATACATGACCTTTAAAGTTTTATATCTAAGATTTACTCTTACCAAACTCATTTTCATATGGTCTATTTCTGTCAAACCAAGCCATTTTAGATTTTATTTTTCCCCAAATCCTTGTTAATATAATACCAGTAACCTTGCAGGTGATAATGTGTTTTTCAAGTATGCGCAGGTCAGTGAATGCATCACGGGTCTAGCATTAAAGCTTTTTAATAGGTTTCAGAGCCAACCTCCACATTAGAAAATTACCATCAGAATGAGCAGATCAAATAGAAGGCAACACATGACCTGTTATTTAGAGAGATACTAAAATACACTCAGATTTAAAGTGCCTACGTCAGCTTAGAGTACTCGTATTACTAAAACACAGTTAAAGCTCCACTATGTAACTTTTTGGTTGGGAGTCCGTCATCTGATTGTTTCTATGGATATAATAATAATAATAATAATAATGCATCAGTTTTATATAGTGCTTTTCTGGACACTCAAAGACGCTTTACAGGCAGACAGATAGTTCATTGCTTTGCCTGGAATGTTCCACAGTATGACATTAAACAGCTCTACCTTACTTTTATTACATTTAAAGGTGGTTTCATATCTAGAAAAACAGGCATTCTGACTCTGAGTGGGGTTGCTTCTCCACAGTTCTGACCTGTAACTTGGACTGGTTTGGTTCCCATGAAGATAGGAAGGTCTAATGCCATCGTGTGAAATATTCCAGAAAAAGCAATAACATCTCCATGGAGAAAACCATTTTACGGACCCTCCACCAGGAAAGTTACACAATGCACCTTTAATGCTTGTTTTGAAGACTACAACCTCGATTTTACGGCTGAAGGGCAGTACCTCTCTGTAGCTCAGGTATTATCTGTGGTATAGTAAATGGTGGGAGCCGGTCTCTCCTTTAAAAAGAGTTGGAAAAATCAATACCAACTCAAGCACTATATCGAAAATATATGATACACTTTAGACCATATGGGACTCTTCTCCAGTGGGGTTAGAGGTGGCATGTTCCATTAGACACCAGTGATAAATGTGAACAGGGTGAGCTGGGTGAAGATAACAACAGCTAGCATGCTTACGGTGCACTTATTGATTATCGCATAATACAACACTTTTATTTTATTGTTCTGAAGCTTTCTACCATGTTGAAACGGAAATTGAATTAAAATAAATTATTATTAAAATCTCAGAGCCCTTTGTGGGTCAAATGAGACCCCTGGAGGGCCAAGTTGGGCCCGAAGGCCCTAAATTGACCACCCCTGAACTACACCAAGTGTCAACTGTGCCTGAGTGAACCATGCTAGCAGATATTACCCCACAGAAGTAAAATAGCCCCTCTTTAAGATGGCTGACTTTATCCTCATGTGAACCTCATGTGAATTGTACTGCAATTTCCCCATTGTGGGACAAATAAAGGATTATCTTATCTTATCTTAACCTTCAAATCTTTGCTCCAAAATTTGCTCCACAACAGTTTATGATGTAACTGTATGCATATTATTTGTTGCAGGCTCAATAAAGATAATAATTTTAATCTGGACTCAAAAAAAAACACTACATTCAGTTTTTGTTATGCTAATGTTTATTTATGCTGACAATGAAGTCAGGTGATGAGAGGATTTAGCGGCCGAAGAACCTCCTGTACCACTTCCTCTTTTTCCTCTGCAGCTCCTGCTCCAGGGCACAGCTCATGTCGGTCAGCAGGGTGCACTGTTTTTCTAAATTTTTAAGTTCCTCCTCCAGAGCACGACACCTCTTACCCTGAAGAGTGCACTGTTCTTCAGAGCTTTTCAGCTTCTCCTCAAGGGCAATACATTGCTTATTCTGCAGGGTGCACTGTTCCTCGGAACTCTTAAGCGCCTGGTCCAGTGCCATACACCTTTGTTCCTGCAGGGTGCGCTCTTCCTGAGTTTTTTGCAGCTCCTGCTCCAGAGCAGTGCATGTCTCCTCCACCAGGGTGCACTGTTCTTTGAATCTGCTGAGGTCCTGGTCAAGTGCCATACACTTTTTTTGCTGCAGGGTGCGCTGTTCCTCAGAACTTTTCAGCTCCTCCTCGAGCACAATACACCTCTTTTCCTGCAGGGTGCGCTGTTTTTCTGACCTCTTAAGGCTCTGTTCAAGTGTCATACACTTTTCTTCCTGCAGGGTGCGTTCGTTCTGAGTTTTCCGCAGCTCCTGCTCCAGAGCACTGCACCTCTTACCCTGAAGGGTCTGTGCTTCTTCAGACCTCCTAAGCGCCTGGTCCAGTGCCATACACCTTTCGTCCAGCAGGGTGCGCTCTACCTGAGTTTTCCTCAGGTCCTGCTCCAGAGCACTGTATGCCTTTTCCAGCAGGGAGTGCTGTTCCAGAGCCCATCTGAGACCCTCCTTCTCCTGCTCCAGCTCCTGCTCCAGAGTACTGTTCCTCTGGACCAGTAGGGTGCGCTCTGCCTCTGCTTTTATCAGTAGCTGCTTTTGCGCACAGCTGGTCTCCTCCAGCAGGGTGCGCTCTTCAAGAGCCGATCTGAGCTGCTCTTTGAGGATCTCACCGCTCGTCAAAATGGCAGCCTTGTTCTCATCTACTGCCACTCTGACTCTTTTCGTTTGCTCCAGCTCCTGCTCCAGAGCACTGTTTCTCTGGACCAGTAGGGTGCGCTCTGCCTCAGTTCTCTTCAGCACCTGCTCTTGCATACAGTGTTTTTCCTCCAGCAGGGCACGCTCTTCCTGAGTCCCCCTGAGCTGCTCTGTGAGCTGTTTCAGGTTTCTGTTGGAGGTGTTTAGCATTTTCTGCGTCTTTCGGACCTGTTCCTTAGAGTCCTCCAGTTGCAGACAGAGGCTCTGCTTTTCCAGCTCCCACTCTTCTGATTTTTGGTGAGACTGTGCCTTCATTTCCTCAACCAAATCATGAACTTCTACGACCTGTTTAGTCAGACCCTGGTTCTCCTCTTTCACTGTGTCCAGTGCGGTCTGGAGATCTCGTATGACTGAGTCCTTTTGCTCCATTTGCTTCATATGACCTACAATGATCACCGTTGTTTCCTTCAACAACTTAAGCCTCTCCTCCTCGTACTGATCGAGGTCTCTAGCTCGAAGCTTCTGGAGCTCCTCCAGTTGTTTGAGCAAATGCTCCTCTCTGGCTCTGGCCTGAGCAGCTTTAGAGGCCATTTCGAGTTGTGACATGACTAAGGCCATGCCCTTCTCGTCTTCCTCCTTAGACCTCTGTTGGTTTTGAGGTCCTAGCTGCTCTCTTTCCAACTCCTCCAGAGTTAAAGAGGTGTGGACCACCTGTTCAGATGGTCCGGAGGTCGGCTGTGGGTTGGTGGGTGCTACCCCCAGCTCCTCCATCAGGTTGAACTCCTGGTTGTAGAGGAGTTCGTCGTCTGCAGGATCGTAGTCGTTCCAGTCTTTAGACATGTTTGCGTCTCTGAGTTGGGTCAGTGTGTCTCGGTCGAAGGCTGATTTGAAATGAGTTTGTACAGGGCGCGTGTTGCACCTACATAAGTTTCAGTCAAAGCTTAGTGATGTCATGAACAAATAGAATGTCTGATGGAACGTGTTGCCAGGTGTTGCCAGGTTTTGTCAGGTGATCATTCCATATATGGAAATGGGTGCGTTGCCATAGATACACAATATTGAATATTAATAATTACATTGGCTGTGTCTGAATGTCCACCATAGCCCCTAAGCTCTTAAGTGGACTATATAGGACCTCATTCACAGAGACATCCAGACACACAGATCACTACTTTCAGGTCACGTGACTCTGGTGTTTGTCTGTTATGCTCAGCTCGAACTTGATTTTTGTAATTTAAAAAAATAAATACAAATTTTATCAAGCTGTATCTCATGTATATGAACTGAATTAATCAGCTTTTTGTCAAATGTGGAAATTATTGATCTTTGAATAGCTCAAGCTAAGTTAAGCAGCTAACGTTAGCCCCTTTACACCAAAATGGTTTAATAAAGAGTGTTTTATTCAGAATCAGGATAAACAGCACATTAAAACAGTGCTTCTGTCTGCTTCATTCAGTCGTGTTGTGTCCAGTTAAAGACCTGTCGGTGCCCTCTGTTGTTTTTCCAATTCTCCCAATGCATTGTGGTCTCTATGATGTAATAAGACTAGCCTGGTCGTAGGCACAGACTGCATAAAGAAGTGGACTAAGTGGACACCCACAGCATTTGTCTCCAGTCAAATGAAGCTCACCAATTCTAGGAGCGAATTTGCAGTCATGTCCATATTAGGAATTTATTTACGTGCAAAATAGCTAAATAAAAACACCAAGATCAACAGTTACAGAGAGAAGAGTGACAATATTTCAATGTAAAGACAATTGGCGCCAGAGCCGATGGAGCCAAAAGCGCCCTCATGCTCACTTCCTATTTGGAACGCGGCAGCTAGTGGGTGAGCTATGTCCATATACAGTCCCTGACAAAAGTCTTGTCGCTTATCCATTTTGTAGAAACAAAAGCTTATAACCTGACTTTAAATTAATCGATTGGTTTTAGAAATGTCTCATATGAAAGCTAAAACCCTCCCAAATTATGCTCAATATACTAAAATAAATTTGCTTCACTGAAGAAAGATTGATCATTTAATGAACACAGAAAGGTCAGATTTTGGCAAGACAAAAGTCTTGTCGCCTTGTCATATGATGCACCCAATCCTAGATTACAGCCTCACCTGTGATCAGTTACTGATCAATCAATTAGTGGGTGTGTATAAAAAGAACCCCAGCACACCAGACCTTCACATCAACTGCAACTTGACCTCTGACAACATGCCTAAGATCCACCCTGAGACCAAAGCGTTAATTATCAAGAGGCTGAAGACCAGATCCACTGCTGAGGTGGCTGACACCTTCAATGTGTCTCAGCATCAACTACAAAGAATAAGAAAAAGATCTGAAAAGACTGGAGATGTTTTTGACAAGCCCAGGTCCGGCAGATCCCGCAAGACAACTGCTTGGGAGGACCATTTGTTGATTCGAAAATCCAAGGCCGGCTCCTTTTCCATTGCAGCAGAGCTCCACCAGGCCTGGTCACCTCAAGTCCCTGTGTCAACCAGAACAGTTTGAAGAATTCTGTCTCGAAATGGCCTCCATGGTCGAATCAGTGCACAGAAACCAGCACTAAACAAAAGGCAATTAAAAAAACCGTGTGGCATTTGCCAAGGCCCACAGCCTGCTAAAAGGATGGACACTGGAAAAGTGGCAGAAGGTGGATTTCTCAGATGAATCCTCGGTTGAATTACATCACAGCCGCCGCAAATATTGCAGGAGACCTACTGGAGCCCGCATGGATCCAAGATTCACCCAGAAAACAGTTAAGTTTGGTGGCGGAAAAATCATGGTCTGGGGTTACATCCAGTATGGGGGTGTGCGAGACATTTGCAGGGTGGAAGGCAATATCAATAGCCTAAAATATCAAGAAGTATTAGCTACCTCTTACATTCCCAACCATAAAAGGGGTCAAATTTTGCAGCAGGATGGTGCTCCATCGCATACTTCTATCTCTACATCAAAGTTCCTCAAGGCGAAGAAGATCAAGGTGCTCCAGGACTGGCCAGCCCAGTCACCAGACATGAACATCATTGAGCATGTCTGGGGTAGAATGAAAGAGGAAGCATGGAAGGCAAAACCAAAGAATCTTGATGAACTCTGGGAGGCATGTAAGACTGCTTTCTTTGCTATTCCTGATGACTTCATCAACAAATTGTATGAATCATTGTCGAACCGCATGGATGCAGTCCTTCAAGCTCATGGAAGTCATACAAGATATTAAATATGGATCTCACAGCACCACTACTTAATTCACTGACGTTATGCAACATATTTTTGTATTTGAAGTAAATTATTTGTTCAATTTTCTGTAGGCGACAAGACTTTTGTCTTGCCAAAATCTGACCTTTCTGTGTTCATTAAATGATCAATCTTTCTTCAGTGAAGCAAATTTATTTTAGTATATTGAGCATAATTTGGGAGGGTTTTAGCTTTCATATGAGACATTTCTAAAACCAATCGATTAATTTAAAGTCAGGTTATAAGCTTTTGTTTCTACAAAATGGATAAGCGACAAGACTTTTGTCAGGGACTGTACAGTCTATAGACGTAAGCAAGAAAAAAAAAATTGGGTACTGGCCCTTTAAACCTTCATAAAAACACACCATATATCTTATACTGTTGATATTGTCCAAACACACTCCATATGTCTACATTAAACACAGTGTAGATGCAGGCCTCTTCTGTACTGAGAAAAGTTCCTGAATACATTAGTATAAATTTAGCATAAATCATTTAAAATCCTGCAGACACTGAAGGCAGCATTCATTCATCTTGTATGTTACACTGTTATCTCCAACATGTTTTGACAACACGGCATATTTTAAGCCTTTGTTGCTTCATGATTGGCAGTAGAAGTAGTAGTAGCAGCAGCAGTAGTAGTAGTAGTAGTTAGACTTGTGAGTTTGAGTACAAGTATTAGTAATAGTAACTACTACTGCTATAGTAGGAATAGCAGTAGTAGTGGTGGTAATAATGGCTGTGGTAGCAGTAGTATCAGTAGTATCAATAGTAAGTAATAGTAGTTGTAGTAGTAATGAAAGTATAGTAGTAGCTGTAAGAGGAGGAGTAATAGTAGTAGTAGAGGTTGTTGTAGTAGTAACAACAGAAGTAGTAGTAGTTGGAGGATTTTGAGTACAAGTATTAATAATGGTAATAGTATTAGCAGTAGTAGTGGGTGTTGTAACCCACTAGTAACAGTAGTAACAGTAAGAAGAGTTGCAGTAGTAACAACAGTAATAGTAATAGTAGTGGTATTAGTAGTAGTAGTAGCTGCTGTAGTAGTAACCGTAGTAGTATGAGTAGTAGCATTAATAGAAGCAACAGCATTAACAGTAGTATTAGCAAAAGTGGTAGTAGTGGTGGCTAACAGTAGGAGTAGTAGTTGTTGTTGTTCTAGTAGTAATAATGTAGTAGAAGTAGTAGTAGTAGCAGTAGTGGTAGTAGAGGCAGTAGGAGTAGTACTGATAGTGGAGGAGTAAAAAAAGCCTTAAAAATGCTAATCAAGAATAAAAACACATCACATGATTGCCATAAAATATATTAAAAAAGTGAAGGAAATTCACAAAAGTTAAATTAAAAGACTAAAGACTGAAAATAACTATCAGTGTTTATTTCCTTTTTTAGACGGCTACCCACGAGACGAGATCATTTACAAGTGGAAGAGGAACTCGGTGGAGACGTCAGATCAGAAATACTGGAGGCTGTACCAGTTTGACTTCATGGGCCTGAGAAACACCACCGACGTGCTCACGACTACATCAGGTGAGGTCAGGGGGCAAGGGTCATCATGAAGAGGGACTTTTTGTGCTACTTGACGTTCAAACCAGCGCAAACAAATATTATCGAAACTAGATACTCATTTGAGCAGGTATCGATACTAAAAAAGTCCCATTCACAGGACAGAAATGAAGCTTTAGTTTTAGTTTTAGAACGATCTGGAGCTGGAGCACATAGACTAGTAAACAATCATTGACTGTATAAAGAAGTAGATTAAGGGAGTGTGACGTCACCCACAGCGTTCAGCACTAGTCAAATGAAACTCACCAAGGCTAGCAGTTGTGGGGCAAATTTGGGGCAGAGTTCCATATTAGGAATTGGTCTACAGACAAAATAGCAAAATAAAAACACCAGGATCATGTAGAGTGGGTTAATACGAACATTTTAAGACCAAATGATGAGCCTGACAGCAGCAGTTACAGAGAGGGGGAACTTATTTTTCTTCAATACAATGTGAATTGGAGCCGGAGTTAATGGAGCCAGAAGTGTCCCCATGCACACTTCCTATTTGGAACGCTAGCCTATGGTATACTCCAATAGACCACTGTGGAACCTACCTGGACGACTGAAGGATTACACAGATATAAGACCGCACTTTAATATAAAAGAAAGTATTACGATTTAATGTTGAAAATCACATTCTAATTAGTGTTTTTTTTAAATTATCATTGTGGTATCAAAATCCGTATTGAGTATCGAGTCTATTCCTTGTATCAAAATCGCGTTTGAAATGTTCGAATACCAATTACCACTAATGATTTCATATTTCACTCTCTTTATTGCTGTATCTGACTGTACCCCGGCCATGGCCCCGTCTCCACTGTGGCGATAACAGCTCATAAGAATTCCCCTCAGGTATGCGCGGGGCAAATAGGTTTTTCCATTGACATTAATCAGGGAGAGATTAAACATTCAGAAGACGCTTAATTATTAAATCCTTGTTCCTCTTCTCCGCGCCTCCTCTGTCAGCGCAGTTATTAGCCCTCTCATCCCCTCTTTTCTTGATTCAATTCCACCTTGTTGTCTCAAATTCTCTGGAAAACATCTTGCGCTCAACAGGTGAGGGTGCGCAATGCGATTCCAGGAGATTAATTACATGATAGAGACAGTGCATAGACTCTTAACCCCTCACAACCTTGTTTATAGTGGCGGCTCTATCGCTCCCTTCTTTGTCGTTTCCCATAATGCAATCTGATTTGTTAGCGCCGCACCATCCCTCATAAATATTCCCCAGAAGACGTGATTAGCGAGTGAGATAACAGGGAGTGGCAATGGATAATGACGCAATTAGCCGCAGAGTCCTGTTTTTCTAGATGTAATATGATGTTGGTTGCTAATATTTGTGATTGAGTGTCGCAATATAATGTGTTTAAGGCCAGACTGCGTACACAAAATGATGGTTTTTTACTGTGTCTTTAGTGTGCGTTTATCAGTATAATCTAGAACACTGGAATGGAGCATGAATCCAAAATATGTTTATATCCATAAAAAGCATGGCATTTACTTGATTTATATCTGTTTTAAAGATGCACTATGTAACTATCTGTTTGTTTCCATGGAGATATTATAGTTGCCTTGCATGGAAGTACAATAAGATCTGGAAGATGAATCCAAGATGGCGTCCTGTTCTTTTCAATGGTGTGTGCTCAGTGGCGCGAAATGCCGAAAAAGTTTATTTCTTCCGCTTTATTACTTCCTGAATACTGGCCCACTAGTCGGGGAGGGTCTTATCCAGTTCTTATAACTCTATGTTGCCTTGTCTGCCAAACCATCCATTCTGAGCAGGGTTGCCTCTCCGAAGACCTGACCTGTAATTTGGCCTTGTGAAGTCTCCTGCAAGTCCTCAAGTTTCCAAGGAAATAGATAAATGTAAGACAATACCAAGGAGCATTTTGGGTAAAGTAATAAAAGGATTGAGAGGTGATTTGTCCACCATGAAGGATAACTACATTGTGCCCTTTTAATTGGAATTTAATTATTTACTTCAGTCCAATTAGATCCATATTGATTCAAACTAAAAGAGAAATACTGTTTACAACTCACTGGGTTTTGGTCCATGTCCTGGTCTACACTTAATGCTGTTTCACTCCTGATTTCAGTCCTGGTTTAGCTCTGCTTCAGACATGGTTTAATTTTGCATTAGTCCTAATTGAACCATAAAGTCAAGTCCTGCTTTAGTCCTGGTTTAGTCCTGGTTTAGTCCTTCATCAGACCTGGCTCAGCCCTGGTTCAACTCTGATTTTGGTTTAATTCTGGTTTAATCCTGTTTGAGCCGTTATTTAGTCCTAGTTTAGTCCTGGTTTAGTTCTAGTTTCATCTTGGTTTAGTCCTGGTTTAGTTGTAGGTAAGTTTTGGTTTAGTCCTGGTTTAGCTCTGGTGTAATTTGAGCTGTAATTTAGTTCTGTTTAGTCCCGGTTTAGTCCTGGTTTAGTTCTAGTTTATTCCTTGATCAATCTTGACTCAGCTCTAGCTCAGTCTTAGGTTGGTCCTAGTTTAGTGCTGGTTTAGTTCTAGTTTAGTCCTTGATAAATGTTGACTTAGGCTTAATTCTGTCTTGGGTTGGTCCTAGTTAAGTCCTGGTATAGTCCTATGGTTTAGTTCTAGTATAGTCCTGGTATAATCCTATGGTTTAGTTCTAGTTCAGTCCTGGTATAGTCCTATGGTTTAGTCCTAGTTTAGTCCTGGTTTAGTGCTGGTTTAGTTCTAGTTTGGTCCTGGTTTAGCACTCTCAAACAAATCTTTTCAATTCACATAAACTTTTGACTCCAATCTCACCACATCTTTGACGCTATAAACATTTCCACATCACCATGACAACACATTTTCTCCAACACAACACATAAACCTGCCTATCTGAACTCGCTCCGCTATACGATCCCTTTCTCCCCTTCTTCGTTAAGAGTTATTTTAAGTCCATCGTTAATTTTCCTGACAAAGCTCCACTGCTCCGCGACATAAGGGGCCGTTATAATAAGCTAGAGTGGACCACAGCATCACTAGGGGGGATCCCCGCTGAAAACTGTTATCTATGTGCGTGGTCTGTTTCAAAGCCAAATCCCAAAACGTTTCACAAGCTTTTCAGTCTCAGGATCCCAGTGCAAGTTCCTGAAAAATTCCCACGACGCTCCAGTTTTTAGCAGTGAAGCAGCAGAAATGAATGTATTTTGTGCGGTGGTGGTCCCTGGGGTTTTGATGGTTCACCTTTAAATGTTAAAAATAGAGCTTTGTAAAGGGGGAGGAGACGGGTGCTGACTAATAAGAGACTAATAAGAGGTGCATACGTGGTTAGCATCACGTAGGGTGGTTAAATGTATCGAAAATCAGCTAATAATGAATATAAAAGGTCCTGTATTACACAAATTTGACTTTGATTGTCAGCTCTGTATTCCTACTTCTCGTTTCTGTAAAAAGTTCCATATGAGTGAAATCTGGTCCCACCACATACTGTGAGGGAGGCCATTAGGTGTTTAATGATGTTATGTTCCTATGATCAAATGTACAGAGATCAGACATGTTAGTACCACAGATGTATAAATATAACTGGGATTTGATATATATAGAGAAGTAACAAGATGCGTTTTATGGTGTAGTTTAGGAATGGTATATGAAAGACTTGCACTCTAAGATCTGAGCAAGCCACCTATTGGACCTGTATCGTTTCAATACCATTTTACCAATAAAAAGTATTTAAAGGGCCAATATTACACCATTTTCTGATCTATGTTATAATGTTTCCTCATCACAAACAGACCTGGAGTTGTGTTTTGTTTCATTCTCCACACACCTTCACTAATGTGATTTGGATAATTTCAGTCCTGGAATTGCTAATCTCTACTGAACTAAAGGTAAAATGTAGATGTTAACTTGAAAACTACCATTTCATGACATTAGAAGGTGGAACAGAGCATTTTGAACTTTGAGATGTAGAGAGACAAATAATAAAGAGTTACTCAAACATGTGAATGAAACAAAACACAACTTCAGGTGTGTTTTTGAGGAGGTAACAACATCGTAACGTGACTAAAAGCTCACAAGAGTCAATTTTGTGTAATACAGGCGCTTTAATCTCTGTAAAATAAAGTATTTGTTGTGTTTACTAACACAGCCCCATCATTGTAATTGGTGCAATGTCACTTCTGAGACAGCTGCAGTGGGGTCAGTGATGTCATCATCGTAAGACAGGATGATTAATGTTGATGATGTACATGAAAGGACAGGAGACTGAGCTCAGGAATGATTGTGCAATTTCACATTTAGTAGTAGCAGTAACAGTAGTAGCAGTTTTAGCAGTAGTAGTAGTAGTATAACAAATGCGTAGTAATGTCCAAAGTATTTTCTTGTTGTGTGTACTCTAATAGCCCCAACTGCAGTCAGAATTTGAAAAGCCAATTTGATCTTAACCTTAAATGATTAAAAATATAATAGGATTTAAGAGTTTAAATTGTACATTCAGCCTTCACTCCCGTCTCCTCGCCTTTCTCTTTCTCTTTCAAATGCTAAATGCTTATTATTCATCTCTTATGGTCTTTTAAACTTCCCGTGTTTATGAATGACCTTGGAAGTTACATTTTGGACTGGGCTAAAGTTCCTAATGGATTTCAGAATGAGATTTTAGACTTTAGACACAATGCACCACTATTTTACCGTAGACAAAAGCAAGTAAGGGCATCTAGTTTAAAAATAACATATGCCAAGTTTGATTTATTGATTGTCAGTGTGTGCATCTTTAAAATTATTGCTTTTTTAGTTTCTTTAAATCAATTAATTAGATTAGATCGATCATTTGGGTAATTCTTTGTTCACCTATAGAACAAACTTTGGAAAACATGTTCAAATTAGAGACGCACCAATCCAGCTTTTTCAGTTCTGATACGATTTCACTACTACAGCCTTAAATCTGCATTGTGTAACTTTTCTGGTGGAGGGATCAAATGCTTGTCTCCATGGAGAAGTTATTGCTTTGTCTGGATTTGGAAGACAATATCTGATCCAGCAAATTTTCAGTATCGACACAGATATCCAATACCGTATCAGACTGGTGCAAACGTAGTTCATATCATTTATAATTGTCACTTTTTTTTTATTTCAGGTTTTTATTTCTCAAAATGACCTTGAAAAACATGCATTCTCGCTATGAGCGGCTTACCTCTCCACAGATCTGACTTTTAACTTGGCCTTGTGGCACCTCCTGCTTGTGAAGTAAGTTAAATGACATACTGTGGAACATCTCAACATCTCAAAGCAACATCTCTATGAAGACAAGCAGCTGAAAAACCCTTCACCAGAAAAGGCTTTAATTTATGACTATAACTACATGGAGAACTAAACATGTAAGAATGTTACTTATGCTGTACTGGGGTTGTCAAAAGTATCAAAAATCAGATACTAATCGATATTAAAACTAGTATCGAAACTAGTAGGGATGGTACAAGATCTTGTGCCACAAGATCTCATGAGACAAAATTGAGAAATATGATCTTTTTCCATGTGATTACATTTGGATTGGACAAAAAAAGGTCATTTACTGGTGAGTTACATCTTTTACAGTTCCAAAAAGCAGCACTAGAATGGAAACAAAACTATGAAATCAAATAAATAAAAAATCATGAGGCCAAAATCGGAAACTGAACTGTGAAAAGTAAAATCTCGTCTTGTCTCGTTCTCGTGGACCCTCTGTGGAAATTGTATCTTGTCCCATCCCTAGAAACTAGATACTCATTTGCGCAGGTATCGATACTAAAAAGTCACATTCACAGGACATAAATGAACCTTTCCTGAATAGTTTTAGAATGATCTTGAGCTGTTTCAGAACAAGTACACGACCAAATAGACTAGTATACGCCCATGGACACTATGGAACCTACCTGGACCACTGAGGGAGTACACAGATATAAGACCACATGATAATATAAAAGAAAGTACTATGATTTAATGTTGAAAATCACACTCTAGTGTCTTTTTCATTATCATTATCGAGTACCAAGTCTATTCCTTAGTATTGAAATCAAGTTGTTCATTAAGAGTTTGTACACAGTCCTTATAAAGGAATAAATAAATAAATAAAGATGTAACCTATTACTGCAGTCGTACCGTCTCTCCTCAGTGTGCCGCTGTGTTTTTCTTTCTTAAGTTGAATCAATATAAAATGCCTCTGTTGTATCCAGTGTCTCAAGGTTTGTCTGTTTTCTCCTTTGGCTTTTTTCATATTGAAGAAAAAACACTTGAAATTGTTTTCTCAGATCTCCAGGGCTGTTTCAGAGCCATCAAACGTTATGTAATATACAAGAGAACTTTATTAATTTACCTGAACGAACCTTAAAACACAACAACTGATTTAAATCCCGTTTAAAGATGTGGGGAGGAGACTTCATTTATAGAAAAAAAAGAGGGCGAGGAGCAAGATGGCGTCGTGTAACAGTTAAAGGGCCCGTGTTACACTGTTTTCTGATCCGTGTTATAAATTTTTTATCTTCATCTCAAACAGACCTGGAGTTGTGTTTCATTCACACATGTTTAACACACAAACCTGCATATTTAGGCATATTTGAGTTCTGAAACTGAACTGAAAACTTTAAACTACTTGACAGGTACCCCAGAACTCTACTACTACTAGTGCTGCTACTACTACTTCTACTACAACTACTACTACTTCTACTGCCAACAACATCTATACTATTGTTACAAATACTAGTGGTAACTGTTGATAAGTAACTTAAGACTAAGAACTACTACTATTACTTCTGGTCCTACTACTACTACTACTACTGCTACTACTGCTACTACTACTACTACTACTACTACTACAACGAATACTACAATTACTACTTTACTATCTATTACTACCACTACTCATAGATCTACTGCCAACAACTATACTATGTCACAAATACTAGTATACTATGTCACAAATACTAGTAGTAACTGTAACTTTTGTAAGTAACTTTTTCTCCAAACAGAGACAGTTTTTTATGATATTCTGTTGACTTTGGATCATTTGGGAAATCATGAGAAAAATCCACAGTCCAGGTCAGATCGATTCTTCTGCAGCACAAAGACGGAGCTGGACTCACCACCACCAACAAGTCAATTTTTTTCTTTTTTTTTTTTTTATGATTTTTTTGGTGACGTGCTGTCTGGTGTTTGTAGTATGGTGTGTGTTACTATTACTACTACTACTACTACTACTACTACTACTACCACCAACAACTACTTACTGCTAATAACTAATACAGCAAGAAGTCAAATTTGTACTCAAGTAATGTACTTTAACATTCAAATATAGAACTACTACTACTACTACTCTTACTACAACTGTCTACTACCTTCAACTGCTACTACCACTACTACTAACAAAAACAACTACTTACTACTACTACTACTACTACTACTACAACTGCTACTACTACTAATACTACTGCTGCTACTGATGATGATACTACTAACAACCACTACTATTACTTCTGCTGCTACTACTACTACTGACCACAACTACTTATGAATAGAAACAAAATACTACTAACAACAACTACTTACTACTACAACTACTACAACAACAACTACTACTGCTGCTATTGCTACTACTACCTCTACTACTACTACTCTTACTACTACTACTACTACTACTACCAACAACTACTTACTGCTAATAAATACTCAAGACATGTAACTTACTTTAACATTCAAATATACAACTACTACTACAACTACACTTACTATGACTTCCTTGTACTTTCAACTACTACCACCATTACTACTAACAACTACTACTGCTACTTACTACTACTGCTACTACTACTTACTACTACTACTACTACTACTACTACTACTACTACTACTACTACCACAACTACTTCTACTATTACTACTACTGCTACTGCTTCTATTACTACTACTACTACTACTGCTACTGCTTCTATTACTACTACTACTACTACTACTACTGCTTCTATTACTACTACTACTACTACTACTGCTTCTATTACTACTACTACTACTACTACTACTACTACTTCTATTACTACTACTACTACTACTACTACTGCTTCTATTACTACTACTACTACTACTGCTTCTATTACTACTACTACTACTACTACTACTGCTTCTATTACTACTACTACTACTACTACTACTGCTTCTATTACTACTACTACTACTACTGCTTCTATTACTACTACTACTACTACTACTGCTTCTATTACTACTACTACTACTACTACTGCTTCTATTACTACTACTACTACTACTACTGCTTCTATTACTACTACTACTACTACTACTGCTTCTATTACTACTACTACTACTACTACTACTACTCTTTTACAGCACACAGGCAGAGTTAGACTCGACAGATGATGGGCTTTGGGTTATTTTTCAATTTCCAATATTTTTTGGGGTTTGTTTTTTATTATTTTTGGTGAAGTGCAGTCCGGTGTTTGTGGTGTGGTGTGTACGAGCTGCTAATACCAGTGGCCCAATGCTAATGATCGACTAACGGTCTGAGAGCTTTCAAAAGCAACAGGAACAGACGCGAGGTGTGAGGAGAACACAGCCAGACTCACATTCGATTCAAACTGGGGGAAAAAACTGGCAAAGTTCAATATTTTCACTAAAAGTTTGTTCAAATGAATCAAACAAAACACTGGTAAATGCAAGAGCAGAGGATACCACTCCCAACCACAAGGGGTCAGTAAAGAGACAAATGAGACAAATGATAAGTTTTTGTTATTGATAGGCCTGTCACAATAACGCATTTTAATGTCTGATATATTTCTGAAGACACAAATGAATGACACAAATACTACTAACAACCACAATCATTACCTCTGCACCTACTACCACTACTACTACTGTAATAACAACTACTTACTACTACTGCTACTACTATTACTACTACTGCCCACAACTACTTACTGCTACCAACTTCGTATTGCAATAACTACTACTGCAAGAAGTTAAATTTGTACTCAAGAAATGTACTTTCAGTATTCAAATACAGAAATACCACTACTACTCTTACTACGACTATCTTACAATATTTAAAGGTACTATGAATGAAAATGAATACTTTAAAACATATCTTTTTAAGAAAATCTACTCTGTTACTAACTTCAGACTTAACTTGACATTTTTTCCCAGTTTTCTCTTGTATTTAACATAATTTGACACTAATATTTTGTTTTATTTTGCTGTTTCAGGCGAATACGTGCTGATGACGGTGTACTTTGACCTGAGCAGGAGAATGGGGTATTTCACCATTCAGACGTACATCCCCTGTATCCTCACTGTGGTCCTGTCCTGGGTCTCCTTCTGGATCAAGAGTGATGCTACACCAGCCAGAACTGCTCTCGGTACCATCTAATACTGAGACCTGTGTAGTAACCAGTAAACATTATGACCACAGACACACAGAAAAGTTAAAAGAGCCCATTTTACGCTATTTTCTGATCTGTTATAATGTTGTTTCCTCGTCACAAACAGACCTGGAGTTGTGTTTGTTTCATTCACATATGTTTAACACACAAACTAGGGTTGGGCGATGTCCCTTTAATTGGCAGTTGACGATGTTTACAGTGAATCATTGTGATGGACGATGAAAATAAATATCAAACTAGTCCACTGTAAAATAACGCGTAACATGCTCAAGTCTTCTTTTATTTGGAAATATATTAGGATGATAAATGCTTAACATTCATAACATGTTCGTGTGCAGTGCTGGATGTTCGTGCGCTGTCCGGATGCCCTCCCGCAGCAGAGCACAGCCCCTCGCCCTCTTCCTGTATCGGCTTAGCGCTGCTCTATAGTTTGGTTTGATCTGGATGTGTACAAAAGCTGCTCATTCACATGAGGCCATTTACAGCGCTGTCTGAAAGTGTCTTTTCTTACCCTGTCTGCGGTTCTAATGCTGCGATGTCAGATTTCCTCACATCCTCGTACCCTTTCTGTCATCAGCTCCATTTAATTTCGTGACCAAATTATTCCCATTGTGCCGCTTTGGTTAGTTTATAAAGTTGTAGTTAATTCAGAGTGTGAATGAAACAAAACCCAACTCCAGGTATGTTTTTGAGGAGATAAAAACATGATAACATGGCTAAAAGCTCACAAGAGTCAGTTTTTAAATCAGTAGGGAGAGCACACAGCCACTTTTAATAAGCCTACTGGTTTAGACACGTCAGAACAGTGTATAAGGTTTGTGGTCTTAATGTTATGTCTCAATTATAGATGTACTATGTTTGCATGTGTAAATGTGTGTTTTCATTTTTGTTGCATGATTTTGTTTCTGTTTTATTGCATGCTTTCTATCAGTTGTGTTGCTTGGGTGTTTTGCATGGACTTGATTCACTGTTGGCAAATTTGGAGGTAAGAACTATGGTATTTTAAGCATCATTGACAATTACGACAGCAAAAGTAATCGCAGTAGATGGACGCAATTAGCAAATCACAAAGGGAGCAGTATTTGAGGTACCATAATTTCCTCCACAAACAACAAAATCTCCCTGTAGTTTAACCCTGTAGTTTCAATCTGCACAAACATGTTCTGAAACATGATTCTTCTACTAGTTTGTCTGTTCATACTTCAGTTTTTTGGTAAATTCTTCTGTACACGTTTAAAATTTGAACTTTAAACAGAATCCTATTATTAGTGCAATACGATGTCAGTCCAATATGTGGAGACACTGGTATGGCTGTCTTTTAAAAACATAAATGTTTATTGATTTGTACTGGACCATGAGTCTGTAATAAAGATGAACTGAAATATTAAAACATAAATGAAATCGAAATAAAATATATATATATATATATGAATTTGATATTTTCCCAAACTGTGCAGCCCTATTGACGATTACGGCTACCAATATTATCAATTGCTGTGAGTTTTCCCGTGCATTTGTTGAACCATACATCTATGTTCATCAGTTTCCATGGTGACATAATGCACACATTTGCAAACACTGCCAAAAAAGTTTTAAGATCGTCTGAAAAATCAAGAAAAAATACAAAATGGATTTAAACAGCATGTTTTTAGGAGACAGTGATGATTACAAGTGTTCATGGTCCTGTTTAGGAGTTTGATTTTCAATAAAAAAGTGAGAGTGACTGTAATGCTATGTTTGAGAGACTTGTGTAAGAGCTCCAATCATCTCATCTATTGTAGTTCCAGCTAAATCAGCTCTTTCTGGTCAGATTGTGTTAAAATAAAGCTCAGATTAAAGTCTAACGTGAGTAACAGACCTTCAGACAGAGTAGTGCTCTCAGTTAGCATCACACGCCCAGGGAATATTGATGACATCAACTGCAAAGTATAAATAAATCCTACCATATACCAACTCTTCTCCCTTAACCCTGATATGATCTGTACATAAGAAGTACTTACAGCCCTGAAGTACTGATGCTCAGAGCTATTAGTATTATTATTTTGGACTCACAATATCAAACAAGGTCATCTGGAAGCGTCTGCTACATGATACTACTTTTATCAGACCGCTCTATAGCTTTGTTCACTGTGAAATTATGAAAAGCACTCACAAAATTCCAATCAAAAAGGTAAGCTTAAAGTGGGACAAAACACTGAACTGCTGCTGAACTGAGCTGAACCTGGAGGGCTAAAGGTGAGAGTAAGGAGCAGGGGCGGGGTCTGGAGGTATAAAGAACAATGTGATTGGTCGAACAAGTATCTACTCCTCAAACTTCACCCCTCGCAGCTAAGTGTTTGTAATCAGAAACAATCAGGGCAGTCCTGTGTGATGTCATGTAGTGCTTGAAACTGCAGATTCCGCTGGAGGCAGCACATGTGTTTTATACGTTTATGAGCAGAAAGCTGCGCTCAAATGGCCAGAAAATGACAAGGAACAGTTGACTATGCTATTGAAACCCCACGTACACAGTTTAGCAGTGGAAAAAAGTGGAGTTAGTGTGTGAAAATTAGACAACGCAATAACTGCTCTTAAAAATATGTTGATGACTGCCCTTCCTTACACTTACATTACATTACACATTAAATTAATTCATACAAATCCTAAAAACCTAAGACCTGAAGGACTGAAATTGGTGGTTAATTATTTTGTGGTTGAACCTAATTTCTCAAAAAAATTAATAATTAAATAAATAAAATAAAAAATAAAAATATATAAATACAAGTTTAATATAATAATATATAATTTCCAATGTACAAAAGTAAAATTATTATCTTATATATCTTGAAATCATCTCTTTTTTTTTCTTTTTTGACCATTGAAAATTGTATGCACAAAGCAATATAGCCAGATTATTTGTAGCATAGCAAACTAACTGCCTACTGCTGGCTCCATTTTGTCCAAAGCTACACAAAACCTGCAATTCACTAAGAGATTAACCTGCATTTTACTCTGTCTTATCCCCAGGTTACACAGGGAAAGTGGAAACAGCGGGACTAGACCGTAGCAGACATGTTCAGTGGTAAAGAGATCCAAGCTGCTTCACTTCCGATAAACTCCCCAGACAGAAAATCATTTAGCCCTTTCTCCCCTGTTTTCTTTAGCCCGGCTTTATCCACTTCTTAAAGGGGAGGACAGATAAGCCACAGCACGCGGCAGGGACCGGAGTACTGGCAGGTGAAGGCTCTTGGCAGGTAGCGGGCACAAAATGTCGCAGAGGTGGGAGTAGAGTGAGAGAAAAGAAAAGAGAAAAAAAGGTGATTCTACCTTTGGACGGCGCGCTAACGTTAGCCAGGTGGTCCCTCCGCTGAGCTGTCAGTCAGACAGAAGGTGGTTTCCCGGGAGACCTACAGTAAAGGTGGGATTGGATTAGACAGGTTAGAAAAGCAACGGGCAAAGAAATAAGATATAAAGGTGTACAGTGTAACTTTATGGTTGGGGGTCCGTCACCTGCTTGTTTCTATGGAGATGTCATTGTTCTGCCTGGAATGTTCCACAGTATAACATTAAACTGCACCTTACATTTATTAAATTACAGGTGGTTTTATAGCTCAAAAATACCTAGAAAAACAGGCATTCTGACTGTGAGCGGGGTCGCCTCTCCACAGACCTGACCTGTAACTTGGTCTGATTTGGTCTCCATGAAGATAGAAAGGTTTAAAACCATACTGTGGAACATTCCAGACAAAGCAGTATCATAGCATAACAGACTGTCCACCAGAAAAGTTACATAATGCACTTTTACAGGTCTACTGCGGAACTTTTCTGGTGGAGGGGGCAACATCGGTTTGTCTCCATGTTGCTGTGGGTAGAGTGTTCCACAGTATGGCATTAAATTTACCAATCTCCAAGGAGACAAGCAGGTTACACTACCTGTTACAAGTAATATCTGTGGATAGGCAAGCCCGCTCACAGTAAGAATGCATGTTTTTGGCTGTAATAGGTGTAATAATTAAAAAAAAATGCAAGATAGATAGAGATAGAGAAAAGCAGGTGGCGTACGTTCTGAATCTGAAAAGTTACGCACCTCTTTAAAAAAATGTAGACTCTAACACTGGGTATTCTATCAGATGTAAAAACATATATTTTATGTCTAGACTGTTTTTAGAATACAATAATTTCAAACTACACAAGAAAGCATTCAATACGCAGTACCAATTTGGATACCCCGATGGCAATAAAAGACACTCTGTTTATACAATTGAATGTATTTTTAAACTCAGAAATTGTACTTTATTTAATATAGGCATGGAGTGTTCTGATATCGATCCAGACCAGTCTAACAGTGTTCAGGAAACACCCAACTCTGTCAAATACATATTTTTGCAGTAACAATATCTCCTCAAACTAATAATAGTTTTTGTATCACATAATTGATTTTTTGACAATCTTAGCCCAGACCGGTAAGACTCAAAACCCATATGAAAGCTGGCTTGTATAGGCTTGGTTTTGTATTGCACTACCTTTCTTCATTCACTCACAAAATGGTGGTTGTAAGATACTACCATTAGCCACAGCTGCCTTAGGGCTGACTGACAGAAAAGTGGCTGTCAATCTGCGCCACCCACATCCACATCTGTAATATTCTCTCCTTTTGTACTAGAAATAGCTTTAAACAATGAGATCGAACCAGCTACAGCGACAGACTTAAGTATAAATCATAAAAAAGACATTTGCACAAACATAGGTGGGTGAAATGTCTTGCCCAATAACACAAAGATAGGATCAAACCACCAACCAACGATTCCTCTACCACCTTGACTACTGTAATGTATTTCTCAAGATAATATAGTATTCAGTTTTACTTGAAATAAGATCGAACCAACTTGATAAACTTGAGTTAATAGAATCACATTTGCACAGACGTAAGTGGGTGAAGTGTCTTGCCCAATGACACAAAGCTAGAATTGCACCACCAACCAACGACTACTCTACCACATCTGTAATATTATCCATTTGTACTAGAAATAGCTTTAAACAATGAGCTCGAACCAACTAGACAGACTTGGGTTACGAGAATCACATTTGCACAAACGTAGGCGGGTGAAATGTCTTGCCCATTGACACAAACATGGAATCAAACCACCAACCAACGATTGCTCCACCACCTCTGTAACATTCTCTCCATTTGTACAAGAAATAGCTTTAAACAATGAGACTGAACCAACTAGATAAACTTGGGTTCAACGAAACTTCAACCAATCCCAGTTCCTATGGAAAAAAAAGGGAATTACATAAGGTTAGCGTAAACAGAACAAGTTGCGAGCATCAATCACTGTTCCAAGACAATTTACCCAACACGGCTATTCGCTACTAGCTAACAAATGCAACCGTTTACCCACAATGCATTGCATGTAACCTAATATTGACAATCCTGGCTCTTATTTCGCTACTCTTAACCTTTACGTTTAACTCTAAATTGAGCGTTTTACAAATTTACCAAGATGTAGACCCAAACCTGACATCACTAGCAGTGGTTTTCCATCCCTGTGTAAAGCTGCACTGTGTAACTTTTTGGTTGGGGGTCCATCACGTGCTTGTTTCTATGGATGTGTCGTTGCTCTGCCTGGAATGTTCCGCAGTGTGACATTAAACAGCTCTTTATTCAATTACAGGTGGTTTTATAGCTCAAAAATACCTAGGAAAACACTGTGAGATAGAAAGATAGAAAGGTTTAATGCCATACTGTGAAACATTCCAGACAAAGCAATAACATCTCCATGGAAGTTACACAATGCAGCTTTAATGGACTATTGGTGAACTGGGTGGTGAACTCTTGAACTTGCCTGATCGTTACATCTGTCCCTGAAATATTAATGCGAAAATACCAGAAACGTCAAAGCTCATAACTGATTTAAAAGGGTCTATCTCTGAGCAGTAGAAATCTCGTATTTTTACTTCAATATATTTTGTTCATGCAGTTACAGATATAAAAGAACAAATACTTCAAGTTAAATATTTGACCGTTTCATATTAATCATTTAAACTGACTCTTGTGAGCTTTCAGTCATGTTAAAATGCTGTTACCTCCTCAAAAACAAACCCGGAGTTGTGTTTTGTTTCATTCACACATCTGAATAAAACATGAGTGAACCTTTGTTATTAGTCTGTCTACATCTCCAAGTTCTTCTGAATGGAAAACACGCTGTTCCACCTTGTGATGTCATGTGGTAATACAGGAAGTGCTCTGCTGTGTTTTTAAACTCCATACACCTTCACTAGAATCATTTGGATGGTTTCAGCCCTGGAATTGCCGATCTCTACTGAACAAAAGGTAAAAGGAGCTGTTGCACTTGAAAACTACCACTTCATGACATCACAAGGTGGAACAGAGCGTTTTGAGCTTTGGGGATGTACACAGACTAATAATAAAGGGTTACTCAAATAAATGTGAATGAAACAAAACAACTCCAGGTCTGTTTTTGATGAAGTAACAACATTATAACATGGCTTAGTAAATTTAAATTTTTAACATTTAAATTCCAAACTGTAGAATATTCCAGTCAAAGCAGTAACATTTACAAGCTAACGGAAAGTGATATAATGCATCTTAAAAAAAACACAATCTGTTGATATGTGACAACCACCAGCATCTTGACATGCACTATTTTTTAAAATATGAGATCTTTCTGTGGCCTAAAGTACAGTATATTCTTTATTTATCATGTGGTGACTAAAGCCACAACTATTTATTTATATGTCTACCAAGCTCAAGGTATCATTTTGTTTACTCGCAGGGCCGTCATTTTGCTCCAAGGTTGCGCATTTAAAATACATTTCTTTTCTTTTCCAACATGTATTCCTTCGTTCCTGCTGAGGGCGCACTATCCTTGACACGTAATAAACAACAAAAACACCGTAATGACAAATCTTAAAGGGTTGGAAAATGGCCGCAGATAAAGAGACTGTATTAAACTAGAAATGCACCATCTCCAATTGGCTGTCGGCGTAATAGTAATTTAATTTAATGGTGGTAATTTCAGATGGAGGGCAGGGGGCTCTATAACTCTACGGGAGATTTACTATTTTAGCAAGAAATGTCCACTAACTTATGATCCGCAGTATTTACAGGTCCTATATTACACAAAATCAACTCTTGTGAGCTTTAAAGATGCACTGTGTAACTTTTTTTTCTTGGGGGTCTGTCACTTTCTTGCCTGGAATGTTCCACTTACATTTATTCAATTACAGCGCAAAAATACCTAGAAAAACAGGCATTCTGACTGTCTCCATGAATGTTACCGTGAAACATTCCAGACAAAGCAGTAACATCTCCATGGAGAAAAGCGTTTGATGGTCCCTCCACCAGAAAAGTTACACAATGCACCTTTAAACCATGTTAGAATGTAGTTTCCTCATCAAAAACATACCTGGAGTTGTGCTTGTTTTGTTTCATTCACACGTTTGAGTAATCCTTTATTATTATTATTCTGTCTACATCTGCAAAGCTCAAAATGCTCTGTTCCACCTTGTGATGTCATGAAGCGGTAGTTTTCAAGTTAACAGCTACCTTTTACCTTTAGTTCAGTAGAGATTGGCAATTCCAGTTCTGAAATCATCCAAATTATTCAACTGATGCTGTATGGAGTTTAAAAACACAGTGGAGTTTCTGTTTGAGAGAAGAACTCAAAGCTTAAATATGCAGGTTTGTGTGTTAAACATGTGTGAATGAAACAAAAAAACACAACTCCAGGTCTGTTTGTGATGAGGAAACATTATAACATACATCAAAAAAAGTGCGTAATATCGGTTCTTTAAACAGAAAATTCCACAATTGGAGTCTCACCTTTACCCCATTTTAAACTACAAGGATCTGATAACGTTTTGATGTCACATGAACGCACCCTCTTCCTTTTGCCTTAAGATTCAGTTCCTGTATTTCCTGCTGCGTCGCCATGGTATCCATCAGTCACACGAGCGGTTGTCATTGGCGATGTGTCAGATGGGTGTAGTTCCTGACAGGGATCCTCTTGGGAATTGCAAAGAAGAAGAGTTACAGATGGAATAGAAAGACCACGGCAGCTCGCATTCAGAGTGGCAAAGATGGCGGGGCGCTGTGTTCACCGCTGGGATCAAATTACTTTATGTTTGGAACGCCGTGTTTCCAAGTAGTATTTTTATGGGGAAAGAGATAGAGCTACTGGTAACAAAAGAGGATATAATAGGCGATATCGCTCAGACTTATTTAAAATGCAGATTCAGCATAAAAAACTACTTAAAAAAAACCTACTGTTGCTTCTTCTTAAAGGGCCCATTTTACGCTATTTTCTCATCTGTTATACTGTTGTTTCCTCATCACAAACAGACCCTTGGACCTTGGACCCTTTAATCCCAATTCATAAACTTGGGAATACTTTGCTTTTTAACAAGTCAACAAACAAAAAAACATCAACTTATCTCCTAACAGCTCCATGACAGAGAGCAGACATACGCTTTACTGTCAGTGTTCATTATATTACAACTAACTGGATTATATAAGGCTATTAACCATCACATTTCCTGCACTGTGAAGTCCAGAGATGAGTGAAGCAATTATTCACTCAATTATGAAGACGTGTTGAAGACGTCGCCCTCTGGTGGAGCTTAGACATATGGCAACGTTATAGGGCTGTCCGGGTGACTAGTCCTGGTTTAGATCTGATTTAGAGCTGGTTTAGACCTGGTTTAGAGCTGATTTAGTCCCGGTAAAGACCTAGTTTAGACCTGGTTTAGACCTGAACCTGGTGTAGACTTGGTTTAGTCCAGGTTTAGACCTGGTTTAGTCTTGGTTTAGCCCTAGTTTAGCCCTGGTTTAGCCCATGTGTTCTATTACAGTCTATTAGTCATACAGAGACTTCCTTTAATCAGGTTAGGTTGTGTTGTGCCCTGAGTCTGATCACTGCTTTTATTTTTACAGACGTGTAATTATTGTAAACAAACAAGTCTAGTGAGATGAGCGAGTAAAACATAGAAAATATAAAGATCTTACATTACACTTGAGTTAACTTGAGTGATTTTCAGGTTTGTACTCCAGTTTAAAATACATTTTACAGTTTAGCAGTACTTGAGTAAAAAACACTATGTAACTTTCTGGTTGGGGTCCATCACCTGCTTGTTTCTATGGATATGTCATTGCTCTGCCTGGAATGTTCCACAGTGTGACATTAAACAGCTCTACTTTACATTTATTCAATTACAGGTGGTTTTATTGCTCAAAAATACCTAGAAAAACAGGCATTCTGACTGTGAGCGGGGTCGCCTCTCCACAGATCTGACCTGTAACTTGGTCTGGTTTGGTCTCCATGAGGATAGAAAGGTTTAATGCCATACTGCGAATCATTCCAAAGCAATATCATCTCCATGGAGAAAAGCATTTGACAGTCCCTCCACCAGAAACAGTTACATTTTGCACCTTTAAGTCTGCAAGTGACAAAAGCTTTACGTTAACAATAATTTATTATTTTTTTACCCATCTTTTGTCCTTTGAAAATACCAGATCTTGTCAAATATTTAATGTTTTGTCCTTAAATCCAGGAGACACTGACCTCAGCAGAACCACAAATCTACACAAAGCAAAGGAAAACTGGTTTTGGATTCTATGGCTCATATTTATGGAAAACTAAATTGTGTAATCCTCTTATTGAATTTAAATATACTACTACTATTATTATTATTATCCTTTCAGACTGTTGTAATTGTGTTAACAGGTTCAACAGATATTTACATTTATATTTTATTATGCATTTATTTTAATTGTAATCACTGTAAATATTTTATGGCTTTAACGGTGTTTTATACTTCCTTGAAAACATGAGCCAATCTCAATGGGACTTCCTGATCAAATAAATTAAAATAAACCCATGGAGACAGGTTACCGACCCAGCACTAGAAAAGTTACATAGTGAATCTTTAAACGTATATTATGCAGAATTGACCTCCTCAAAAACATACAGACTGTCTGCATCTCCAAAACCCAAAATGCAAGGTGGAACAGAGTGTTTTCTGTTTGAGAGTAGAACTCAGCCTAAGTATTCAGGATTTGTGTGTTAAAAATGTATGAATGAAACAAAACACAGCTCCAGGTCTGTTTGTGATGAGGAAACATTATAACAGATCAGAAAATATCGTAATACAGGCCCTTATATATGAATAATTAAACTATCAACTCCTCAAGAGCCAGCTACTTCTCTGTACCTTTTGTTCACCGTGCTTTATCAGCACGCCTACTTCTCCCATATGAATGTACTCAAAAAAATGACTCAATACATCCTGGGCGCCATGGAAACAAGATAATCGCCGTTCACTTCACCTGTCAGATCTCGTAATCTCTTTGTCATGGCGTCGATCAATGGCAATACAGCTGTAAGTCTGAGGCACTGCAAAACTGCTCTATTCATTCCAAAGGGCTATAGAAATATTATTATTATACACTATAGGCTGGGATAGTGAATAACGAATTAAATTAATATTGTCATCTCAGGAACTATTAGTGGGGGGCTGTTTATGGTAGCGAGGGAACATTTTGTCCTATAGTTGGTGTTGTAAGAGGGAGAAGAGTTTCAGAAAGTTTTGTGAATAGAAAGACGAGTTAGTGCATTTCTAAAGCTGCAGTTCGAGAGGATCAGTCAAAGGCAGCGGTGGGAAGTAAAAAGAAATAAAAGTTCCTAGTTGCAGTCATTTGTATGTATGTTTTACTTTTACAATGGAGCACATTCAATTGTTTGTACCAAAGTATATTTTAGAACAAGTTTAGACTGGATTTAGAGCAGGTTTAGACCTTGTTTACATCTGGTTTAGACCTGGTTTAGATCAGGTTTAGACTGGATTTAGACAGGTTTAGATTAGATTAGATTAGACTGATTTAAAACTGGTTTAAACCTGGTTTAGACCTGGTTAAGATCTGGTTAAAACCTAGTTGAGACTTGGTATAAACCTTACCTTACATTAAACTCTTCACAAAATTTTGTTTAGTGTGAAATACTGTTAAGTACTTTAATTAAAATTCACTTTAGTAGACTTTCTAGATGATATTTATTGCTTTTAATGAAGCATTTTTTCTTTCTGTATTTAGACTAATCCTTAAAGGTCCTATATTACACAAACTTGAGGTTTAAACCATGTTAAAATGTTGTTACCTCCTCCTGTTTTATTCACACACGTTTGAGTAACCCTTTATTATTAGTCTGTTAGAGAGTTTTCAGTCTGAGAGAAGAACAAAACACAACTCCAGGTCTGTTTGTGATGAGGAAACATCATTATAACAGATCAGAAAATAGCCTAATATGGACCTTTAAGTAAATTCAGTACTTCCTCCTCCACATGTTTCGATAAAAGAACAGTGTATCTTCAAACACCAGACTGGTCATATTGTTTTGCTCAGTTGTTCTTGTCACATTTTACAGCTACAGACTTCGATCCAGTGGAGAGCTCCATTCCTCCTCCAGCTCCCCTCTGGACCTGCACTAGCATTTAACAGCTGTGTCACCCTAAATTAACTCCCCACCTGCCTCCGTGCCCACGAGCAAGGAACTACAGGGCTCCACTGCTGCTTCTTTCAAACCAAGAGAAGCAAGAGAAAGAGTGATCCCCCCCCCCCTCAACGTAAAAAAGCGAGTGTAAAATAAAAAAAAATTGAAAAATTTTATCCAAGTTTTGAAATCTGCCAAATATAAAACCAAGGGAGACATGTGGGCGTTGGTTCAATTACAAATAATTATTTACTGGTAGAGATTGGGACCCAAACAAGTAAAGCATTGTTTGTGGTTGTCATTGAAATCATTTCCCGCTTGAAAAATATCAGCTTTTACCAGAAAATGTTCAAAATAAAGAAAAACAGACTAAAATAAATTGTAAATGGAGGCTCTCGTCAAACTTTTACCACTTGTTTTTTATATTACTTTAACTTTAACAATGCAGATAGATAGCACAAGAGCAAATTCTGCATAATATAGGACCTTTAAAACTAAAAAAAAAAAAAACTTACCTGATGTAGCACCTTTAACATAATCATAATCATAAAAATACTTTTGAGATGTTGGCTGCTCCTGGAGGGGCTGTAAGCAGTAATTAGATCCCAGAGCTCCATAGCTTTTACCTACAGCATCAGGAGAAGAGGAAGCAAAGCACAAAGCAATACATTTGTTAAGATTTAAAGTTTGGACCTGAAGGGAGGGACTATGGGAGCGTTGTCACAAACTTGGATACTTTTAAGGTGACTCTGGGTAGTTTTTTGTTGTTTTAAAAGGTTCTATATTACACAAAATTGACACTTGCGAGCTTTAAGTCATGTTATAATGTTGTTACCTCCTCAAAAACAGACCTGGAGTTGTGTTTTGTTTTATCTGCACATGTTTGAGATTGACAATTCCAGGGCTGAAATGATCCAAATGATTCTAGTGAAGGTGTATGGAGCTTAAAAACACAGTGGAGCACTTCCTGTATTACCGAATGACATCATAAGATGGATCAGAGGTTTTTTTTTTTCTGTTTGAGAGAAGAACTCAGCCTAAATATGCAGGTTTGTGTGTTAAACGTGTGTGAATGAAACAAAACACTACTCCAGGTATGTTTGTGATGAGGAAACATTAAACAGCATAACATGGGCCTTTTAATAACACAGAAAGCATATGATTGGTCAATTCTTTCATGGTTATCTAAAAAAAAATAAGAAAAAATATCTGTTGTCTCTATTGGCTGTCAGGATGTGAAATAGGCTTTCTGTCACATCTTTTCACCTGGACACTGATCCCTGACCGTAGCTATTGTCCACTATTTTTAGCTCTAGACAAAAACACACTCTCAAAGGTCACAGTGTGATATCTGTTAACATTTTGCAGCTACGTCCTTGAATCATAACACGAACATTCTCCAGCCATGAAAGAAAATCGACTTTTGGTACTAGCAAATTGTAAAATCGTGTATGGACCTGCCTGTGACACCAGTGTAGTATAACAAAGCTCGTGCATACGTTTCATTATTGTCACAGCAATGAAAGGAATCTCCAGTTTGCAACCCTATTTCAAACACAATTCTCGAGCAATGCACCATGGAAAAAAATGAATAAATAAATAAAAAACGTTGATTTGGAATTGCAACCACAAATTGCGCAGCCGGTATGAAAAGACATGTTAGCAACGCGCTAGCTTGGATGCTATAGAGATTCCGCTCGCAAATGAAAACAACAGAGATGCAAGTCGCTACTTATTTAACGCTACTCAGATGTAATGATCAAAATGGGAAAAAAAAAAGTCTAGACAAGAGCCGAGCCAAAGGAGGGAGCTAGAAATAGACGGGCAGCCAAGTGGTCGCTATGGAAACGGAAAGAGTGAAGGAGACGAGGATGAAAGGGAAGGAAAGAGGAGAGGAAGGGAGGATGGAGAGGAGGGATATGAGTGTCTCTGTGGGGTCTGGTGTCACGGGGTTTGAAAAGAATTGATTTTCATTTGAACATAATATTAAGCGTTGGCGAGCCCCAGGAGTGCGCAGAGGCGGGGAGTACACGCCGAAAAACAGTTGTAGTTGTAGTAATTAAAAACTTAAAAGTGAAACTGGTAATTTGTTATTATTTGATATTTTTAAAGGGGCCATGTTAACTGATTTTTTGATCTGTATTATAATGTTTCCTCATAAAAAATATACCTGGAGTTGTGTTTTGTTTCAGTCACACGTTGAACACAAATCCTCCAGATTTGATTGCTGAATTTGTAGGTTTTCCCACTGACAAAAAAATGAACAGTCTATAATTTTAATGGTATGTTGATTTTAATATTGAGAGATAGAATATCAAAAAGAAAATCCTGAAAATAATTTTAAAGAAAATATATAAACTGATTTGCATTTCATTGAGTGAAATAAGTATTTGAACCCTCGAGCCAAAAAAGACTTAAAACCCTCGTTTGCAGCACAGAGGTCAGACGTTTCTTGTAGTTGATGATCAGGTTTGCACACATACTGTATCAGAAGGAATTTTGGTCCACTCTTCTTTGCAGATCATCTCTAAATCATTAAGGTCCCTTGGCGACTTGGAGCTTCATCTCCCTCCATAGGTTTTTCTATAGGGTTAAGGTCCGGAGACTGGCTGGGCCACTCCATGACCTTCATGTGCTTCTTCTTGAGCCACTCCTTCGTTGCCTTGGCTGTCTGTTTTGGGTCATTGTTGGAGCAGACTTTGTTTCGTGTTTTTCTCGTGTGGGTGGCATCAGAGTGTGCGCAGGGCTTGTGTGGTGAAGTCGTGCATGTGCACGTGCATGGATGCCCGTGCCGTGTCCCACCTCCTCCAGCCGGGACTTTTCTGTTCACAGTTGAATCCTGTAGTTTTTCTAACATTACTAGCAGTGGCTACAACTTATGAAAAAACTAGTTCATTAGGTCACAAAAAGCGTTAATTTCGCAATAAAAAAATTAACGGCGTTAAAATTGTTTTGCGTTAACTCGATAATAGCGCGATATTTTTGATAACAAATCAAATGAAAAAATCAACAAAATACAAGATGCAGACATGTTATTATTTGCCAAAACGTAACTTAATTTGATGACCCCCTGCTGTAAATAAATAAGTGTGGTTGTCTCAGAGTAATTTCAGTGTAGTTAGCTCCTCCCTTCAAACAGATATAAAGCAGTGTTCACCACCATCTGACCAGAACTGAAGAAGCAGCTTGGATGAGCTGCGAAACGTATTCGACTAAATAAACTTTTGTCCAGTTGATAAATTGAATTTCTCCTTTTGCCTATCTTTATTGTATAATTAGTTTTCTTAGGTAACCTTGCCCTTTGTTACTCTAAAACCTTGTAAATTACCTTTTCTGTAAATATTTTAGATCCCCCTTTTGTTTAATTTACTTTTACATTCCTGTTAATTAAATTACTTCTTTAATTGACCATTTTCCCACCTTGGTTTTTGTCACCTCCCTGACCCTTGCTGAGCTGAGTCGTAACACTCATTATATCAGCAAATTGGCGGCTAATCCTTACAGTCCTGACATTCATATCACACTTTTAATTCAGTGGGGATTTCAGTAGAGGTCAGGTTAATGGAAGCGTTACCACATATCGTTCATCACTGTCAATATGAGACAGATGAGAGTCTCACTGCTCCACAGACTGAGTAATGTTTTATCTGTACAGGGGCCCCTCTCAAACTCACACAAGAATTTTACTTTTCACTATACCATTTTCAGTATAATGTCCCCGGGAAGTTCAGATTGTGTATTTTTTATGCAAAATGTATTTACGCAAAATCAACCCTTGTGAGCTTTAAGTCGTGTTATAATGCTGTTACCACCTCAAAAACAGACCTGGAGTTGTGTTTTGTTTCATTCACACAAGTTTGAGTAATCCTGGTTTATTAGTGTGTCTACATCTTCCACCTTGTGATGTCATGAAGTGGTAGTTTTCAAGTTAACAGCTTCCTTTTACCTTTAGTTCAGTGGAGATTGACAATTCCAGGGCTGAAAATGATTCTAGTGAAGGTGTATGAGGTTTAAAAAACACAGCGGAGCACTTCCTGTATTACCACATGACATCACAAAGTGGAACAGTGAAAAGTCTGAGAAAAGAACTCAGCCTAAATATGCAAGATTCAAGTATTTAAGGTGTGTAATTGTAACAAAACACAACTCCAGGTATGTTTGTGATGAGGAAACAACACTATGTAAACTTTCGTTTTTCTACTTGTCTCCATGGAGATGTTATTGCTTTGCCTGGAATGCTCCACAGTATGACATAATCTTGCATTTATTCAGTTATAGGTGTTTTTATTTATTTGTGTGAGGGGAGTTGCCTCTCCACAGATCTGACCTTTAACTTGACCTGCTGGCGTCACATTGTCATTTTCTAATGTCAAGGACCTTCCATCTGAAATGCTACACAGTGCATTTATTTATTACACAGTGCATTTATTTATTACACAGTGCATTTATTTATTACACAGTGCATTTATTACGTTTCCAGTGTTTTGTATTTTAAGGTATTTCATTGACACATACATGAATTCAAATTGTAACTAAAAGAAATATAAGTACTAAAGTATTCAGTTAAAGGTGCACTGTGTAACTTTTCTTTTTCACAGTATGGCATTAAACCTTTCTATCTTCGTGGAGACCAAACCTGACCAAGTGACAGGTCAGATCTGTGGAGAGGCGACCCCGCTCACAGTCAGAACACCTGTTTTTCTAGGTATTTCTGAGCAATAAAACCACCTGTAATTAAATAAATGTAAAGCAGAGCTGTTTAATGTCATACTCTGGAACATTCCAGGCAGAGCAATGACATATCCATAGAAACAAGCAGGTGACCCCCAACCAAAACGTTACATAGTGCACCTTTAAGTTAAACATATTGCATAACATAGGTCCTTTTCATTTGTCTAAAAATATTAGGATGTAAATGTTTTGTACTGAGTTTGAAGGATGAGCACAGATGCTAAAGCTAAAGCTAAAGTGTTGACAGTGATTGAACAGCCAATTAGCTGCTGCCCAAAGCTACGCTACAGGTTAGCAACAAAGACGAAAAAACAGTCTGTGTGAATACAGGTAATTATAGGGACATTTCAACGGAACGTGCCTCATTTAAATATTCTTTTGTTATTTTAATATCATGTTATTACTCTAATTATTATTACTTTAAAAGGTGCATTGTGTCATCATTTTTCTGCTTCTCGTTTGAAACCAGAGCTATATCAGACAGCTGATGGTAAAATTATTGTTGAAGATGAACTACCGAATTTCCTCTCTGTAAAAATGAAGACTATGAGCCAGGATGAGATTTTGGCTGCAAATGCATTTGAGTGGATTGAGTCCTCCAAGAAGGCCCTTTTTGAGCTCTGTCCTACATCCCAGAGGAATGTCTCACATAAGGGGGCACAGAAAAATGCAAACAACATTAAAAGTTGCCTTGAAGTTTTGAATGAGTGTGGAGAGAAGGTTCCCATCACGTTCAATAGCCTGGGTGTTTCATGTCTCCTAACAGCTGAGTGCAGAGGTCGCCACGTTAAAACAGGCTGTGAATTCTCAGATTGACGTAACAGTAGTTAGAAGAAACAGTGACCGGGTGAGTGCTTTGGAGCGCACTATGGAACAGGCTAATGTGGAAGTGGCAGTGATGCTGTGACCCTGTTGGGGTGGAGACAGTAGACGTAGATGAGGTGAGGACCGCTGCAGAGGGGAGTTCACATGGTCTCCAACCGCCAAAGTGGAGTAATGTGGTGAAAAGGATCACGAGATTATTCAAATATTCATGGATGACAGCCAAAACCTCTTCAGGCTCGTTTTTCTTTAGGGAACAATGTTATAACATCGTAGAAAGCTCCAAAAAGTCAATTTTGCTTAACACCCCCTCTATAAAAAAAAAAATCCATAGCAATCAATATTTATTTAGAGAAAAAAATATGGTACAATTTGGTCCAACTGTCAACACTTTTCTGAGAGACATAGTTCAAAACGACTGAACAGATGCTATGCTATGGTCTGTTTTTATTTGTTATCATATTCTTGACAATATAATGTTCTGTGATAGAGCTGGCGAAATATAAATCCACTGTTTTATCAATTTTACCGTTTTATTGTGCAATGTTTTGTCTTCACATTCCAAAAATGTCAAGTCTTGTGTGAAACTTGTTTGAAATTGCCAATTTTGTGAGAATGTCATTTCCAATACTTCTCAATTTGACAGAGGAAAATTTTAAAGGTTGGACTGCACAACTTTTCTGGTCTCCATGGAGATTATTCATTTCAGGTGTTTCTATTGCTCACACAAACAGCATCATAAAACACATAAACAAACCTGGAGTTGTGTTTTGTTTCATTCACACATGTTTAACACACAAACTCTGCATATTTAGGCTGAGTTCTGTTCCACTTTGTGATGTCATGTGGTAAACTCCAAACACCTTCACTTCACAGCCCTGGAGTTGCCCATCTCTACTGAACTAAAGGTAAAAAGAAACTACTGCTTCATGACATCACAAGGTGGAACAGAGCATTTTGAGCTTTGGAGATGTAGACAGACTAATAATAAAGAATTACTCAAACAAAACACAACTCCAGGTATGTTTTTCAGGAGGTAACATTATAACATAACCTAAAGCTCACAAGAGTCCATTTTGTGCAATACAGGACCTTTAATATTTTGGAAAGAGACACAAATTCCAATAACAAAAGAAAAAAAAAATCTTAAAACGTTTTCAAACTTTTCTTTTGTGCATAAAAAAAAAAAGGTTCTATTTTCCTAAAAAGAGGGCATGATGTCTCTGCAGACCATTAACACTACCAAAGGTTATACTCATAAAGCTGTTATTTTTCCACTCACCGGATAGTTTAGTTCACAAAACTCTTTATTTTTTAGCTCTTTCCCTCCACTCCTTCTCTTCAGTCTGATAAACCCACCCTGTGTGCTTTGGAGATGTCAAACTTGACTGAACTTTACCAACATTGTACCTCTTATTTCTCGGATTTGAGCTACGTTTGAGTTGCTATGGAAACTGACAACTCCATAAAGGCGGTGTACCTGATCTTTACGGTCTTAAAAAACCTGAAAAAATAAAACTTTGCTCCTCTCTTTCCTTATGCGTGTTAATTATTAGGGATCCAGCTTTTTCTGTTTCGATACCGATGTCGATATTATAGCTTTAAGTATCAAATGGCACATGGGAAGCAATTATCCAAATGTGTTTTATAACTTACCATATAAAGTCAGTACAGAACAGAAAAAATACAAATTCTGTAATAATACAAGATGTTTTGGGCAAATATTGGTAAGTAAATAGTCTTATTACACCAGTGTACACACCAAAATGGGATATCGACTGAACCGATATCTGATCCATCCAATTTTTCGATATTGGCGCCGATATGCAAAGTTATTCCTCACTTACCTTATGCATTATTCACAGAGATGAGTTTATAAGCGCTTTTCGCAACTCCCTGAGACCAAATTGGAGTTTTGCCATGGTAATTTTAACAACAACTAGCATGCTAACGTGCACTTCCTGATTCCCGGACAAGAAAATGCCTTATAATTCTATGCAGACAGTACGCAGTGGACTTATTTTTACCTCAAGAGCTGCTTATTCAGTATATCTGTAGTTTGCTCAAAAACATAGAAAAGAATCAGATACAGGTTCTTTAATTAATCATTGTGGGAGACTTGGTTATGTTTTGGGGTGAAAAAGGAGCTAAAACTTCTACACAAACGTACCTACACCACTGCATGTTGTTAATTTAATTTGTGACAATGCAAAACAATATTTGGACCAAAAAAATCCAAATAGGAGGTGCAGAAAAGTGAGCAAACATGTATTATTACTGCCCTCTCTGTGTTATGTAATGTACGGCTCTCACATGGGTCGTCCCACCACTGACCTTTACTCATTTATCTCTTTCTGACCATCTCTCTCTCTCCCCTCCTCTTTTCCTCCTCTCTTTCTTTCTTTCTTTCTCTCGCTACCACCTCCTCTCGCTCTACCTTCTCTCCTCTTCTCCTCTCTCTCTCTATGCCACCCTTCTTGTTCTGCTCTTTCTCTCTCTGTCCCTTTCTCTATATCTGCCCTCTTATTCTCATCTCTCTCCCGTTCTCTCTCTCTCTCCTCTCCTCTTCTCCTTTCTCACTCTGTTTCGCTCTCTCTCTACCTTCTCTTCTCCTCTCTCTCTTTTGCTCTCTCTCCACCTTCTCCTCACTCTCCCTTTCTCATGCTCTCTTCCCTCCTCTTCCTCTGTCTTCCTCTCTCTCTCCCCGCCTCTTCTCCTTTCTCTCACTCTCTTTCGCTCTCTCTCCATTTCCTCTTCTCCTCTCTTTCTCTCTCTCTCTCTTTTGCTTTTTCTCCACATTCTCCTTTTTCCCTCTCTCTCTTCCTTTCTCATGCTCTCTCCCCTCCTCTTCTCCTCTGTCTTTCTCTCTCTCCCTCCCGTCCTCTTCTTTCTCTCTCTCTCTCCCTTTCTCTTATCCCTCTTTTTCCCTGCCCCTCATTATCATTTTGTCCGTCTCTCCTTTCTTGTCTTACCCTCTCTCCCTCTTTCTAACCCTCCCTCTACCTCCTTCTATTCATCTCTTTGACTCCCTCTCCCTCCCTCTCATCTGCTATCTCCCTCCTTCCTTTTGTCTCTCTTTTCCTTCTCTCTTTTTCTCTGCCCCTCATTATCCCTCTGTCTGTGTCCTTTCTTCTCTTACCCTCCCTGTCTCCTTCTATTTGTCTCTTTGACTCTCTCTCGCCATCTTCCTCCCTCTCATCTGCTCTCAACTCCCTCGTCCTCCTATCCTCCCTCCTCTCCATTTTCCTTTTCTCTGCCTCTCTCTCCCCATGTTTCATCTCTCGCTTTTTAAACTGTCCTAATATATATTCTATATCTCCTCTCTTTCCCTCTTTCTATGCACTGCCACATCTCTCTCTCCCCCTCCTATCCTCTCTTTTTTCTCTCACCCCCCTTGCCTCTCTCTTCTGCCCTGTCACAACCTCCCTCTCATCCCTCTATCTTCTTCACTGCCTCTTTCTGTCTCTCCATCTCACACCCTCTCATCTTCTCTCTCTCTTCTCCTCCTCTTTCCCATTCTCCCTCTTCTCTGTACCTCCCTTTCTCTCTCCTCTCTTGTCCTTCTGCCCCTCCGCTCTCTCTCTTACCCCTTTACCCCCCACTCAATCTCTCTCTCTCTCCTTCAATTTCCTTCACTATGTCTCTCTTCATCTCCCTCTCCATCAACCCTCTGTCTCCCTTTTTCTCTCTCTGCTCTTATCCCCTTCACCTTCTTTCATTCTCTTTTCCTTACTTTCTTTATCTTCTCCCATCTCTCTCCCTCCGTCTCACCCTTTCTCTCACTGTCTTTTTCCCTCTCTCTCTCTTTCCTTCCATCCCTCTCTCCGCAGGTATCACCACGGTGCTCACCATGACGACGCTGAGCACGGTGGCGCGTAACTCCCTGCCCCGCGTCTCCTACGTGACGGCGATGGACCTCTTCGTGACCGTCTGCTTCCTCTTCGTGTTCGCCGCCATGATCGAGTACGCCATGCTCAACTACTACGCCTACAACCACCGACCGCCGCCACGCATGCAGAGGATGGTGAGAGAATGTCCCGCACTGTGGCATTAAAGTTGGACTATTCATTTGATCAAAACGCAGTTAAGACCATTATACTTAAGATTTAAGATGAAATTTGACTATTTTTACAACATTTTTACAACATTTACAGCACTTTTTTAGTTTCAATCATTTAAAGGTCCTATATTACGCAAAATTGCCATGTCATGATGTTGTTACCCCGTCAGAAACATACCTGGAGTTGTGTTTTGTTTCATTTGCGATGAGGGAACAACATTATAACAGAGATCAGAAAATAGTGTAATATGGGCCCTTTAAGTAACATCTTTTATAAACCAAATGTGCACTGTGAACAGAATCCTGCATCACAAATTTAAAAGCAATTGGACTGTCTGTCAAGGATGTTATGAGGAGAATACTAAAGTACAAAAACTACTTCTGAAACACCAAATGAACCCTTTTGAAAGAAATCAGAAGGAGCAATTCTTCCAAAATTGTCAAAGAAAACTGTCACCATTTCATATTCATCTGCCTTCACATCTCATCAAACTGCACTACGTTTTGTTTCACTGCTTAGAAAAGTGGTGATATTAGCAATGCCACAGATCAATACAGTCATATCCACAGCATGTATAAGGATCAATACTGAGCGATAACAGCAAGAGCACTCAAAAACTGAAATAAGGCAAAGCAAACGGCCCATTTCAAAGCAGCTTTTCAAATTTAAAACAATATCTGGATGTCACTTGCGGCATTTCACTTTAAAAGGTTTGCAGGGGTCTAAAGTTATTCCTCACTTACCTTATGCATTCGGAGTATAGAGGCTTTTCACAACTTTCAGAGACCAGAGCAGAATTTCGCCATCAAGGTAAAGCTATTAAAAACTAGACAATAAAATGCGCTATCATTACATGCAGACAGCAAGCAGTGGACATTATATCTGTACTGGGGAAAAGCAAATTTAGCTGAAATATATGGGTTTCAGAATGTTGAAAAATGAGGACAATTGCCATAATAATTATTCTGACAATTCAAAACAAAATATCATATCTTTTCAGTGGTGAATAGTCTTCAAATTGTTGCCTAAAATTGGAATCTGAAACCACTGAATCCAATTAACATTACAGTCACATTAGCCTGCTAGCATTAGTCATACTCACATCCAAATGGAACCATCAACGCTTTTTAAAGTTTTTTGACAGTGTTTGCATTGTACTGAGACAAAATGTGTGCAAATACATGTTTTTGTTGAGATTCAAACACCTAAACAGTCAATTAATTACCATATATAAAACTTCCTAATAGCCTGCTGTAACATTTGTCCATATAACAATCAAATAATAGGGTGAGCTGTAAAACCACTATGAAAAAAAAAGATTAACATTCGCCACACAGTAACTTTAACTCTCTGGTATAATGAGGTCCCAATCACCCCAGTTAATTTCCACCCACACATTAGGCACCAGGCTTCAATTAGCACAGGTTTTTGTTGAAATTCAAACACCTAAACAGGACCATGAACGCTCGTAATGATCACAGGCTCCTAAAAATGTGCTGTTTAAATCCATTTTGTATTTTTTCACGCAATCTTAAAACTTATTTGACAGTTTTTGCCTTGCGCCGCCATGGTAACTGCTAAACATTCCACGACAGACATACACGCGGTACCCCCGAAGCACGATGCCACTCCGAAGCATCGTTTCTACCCCTGTATCGATATTTAAAGTATCTGACATGAGTTTTAGCATTGATCATTCTAAGGAGGCTTAAACTTTTTTGACAGCTGAATTTGTATCACACCCCCAGATCAAACTCACTCCAGCGCAAACGGCCGCCTCTGACAACTTCGATGATTTCTGAGACTTTTTTTTCTAGTCTAGACTTGTCATGTCCATTTTAATTGCTCCTCCAAAATCTCCATGCGCATTCCTCCTCTGACTCAACCCAGTCTCCAGCCTCTCTCCTCATTATTAGAAATAACTGAACCTCTTCTGTGGACTCAAACTCAGTTATATAGCTCCGTAATTACCTCGTGTTGTACCCACCGGCTGTGTTTTGCCCTGGTCGTTCCATAGAGAGGCCGCGATCCCCTCCTCTCCTCCCCGCGGTCGATGACTGCCTGGGCTCCGAATCCGTCTCCCCCTCCCCTCGCCCCTGGTTCTCTGAAAAAGACAGATTTGCAGAGTTAAAGTTGGTTGCTCTGATTTACGGTAAAACACTAGAATGCACTTTCACATTGAGTTGTTTTGTGCTCGATCTAAAAGCTAGTGCCACTTGGTCTTCGAACGCAAATGAAAAAAATAAATCTGGAGATGTGATTCCTTCTTCAAGAGTGGTGGTTCAAATGAGGCCAGTTGTTTTGTGCAGCAATGTAAGGGATTTAGGGTTTTTAATTTATCTACAGCCGTCATTAAATTAATTTTAATAAAATCTTCCAGCACCAGTTACAAGTTGCGCAGTAATCCCTAATGAGAATGTACGAGTGGTATTTTTATTTTTTTGGTCTTAATGAAAACTCATTCTTACAGTCAGTGGGCTCGCCTGACTGCTTGGTGGCGTCACTCGTTTCCATGGAGATAGATATGCCATACTGTGGAACATTCCAGGAGCAATACAATACAAGTAACACAATTTCCATGGAGACAAGCTAGTGGCAGGTCTTTTAGCGGAGATGTTATATTGTCCAGCTTTAATTCAATTACTATAAACCAAACTACATGCTTATACGGGCAGAATTCATCATCAGTTACCATGGAGACACAATCCACACATTAGCAAGAGAAAAAAAAAACAAAATAGCTTTAAACAACATTTTCAGGAGGTTGTGATCAATACAAACGGTCATGGCCCTGTTTGGGAGTTTGATTTTCAATAAAACAGGTGAGAGGGACTAACTGAAAAACTGTTGGCTAATGCTCTTTCTTGTCAGATTGAGTACAAATAAACTTCAGATTAAAGTCTAACTTTAAACGTTAAGCAACAAAGCTTCAGACAGAGCAGTGCTTTCAGTTAGCTTCATACCCCCATTGACGACGAATATTGACAACATCATCTGCAAAGGATTAATATGAATTGTACCAGACTTAAAGTTGTAAATGGCTGACAACACCAGACCGAGTTAATGGAGACTCTACGTATACGTTCCAAAAGGTAATTGTAATACATTGCATGTATTCATATTAAAACTAATTGGACAAAAACATATAGGGATTAATGGCCATGTTTGGGGCACAGTGTAATCTTTCCTGTATAGCAACAATTACTAGAGACTCAATTTATCATTATTAGAAACGGCTCACACTGGGGACAAGAGTCAGTGTAATGAGACTGTCCATTATAGTTCGTGTGGGCTCGACCTGTTACCAAAGTCAATTAATTACCATATATAAAACTTCCTAATAGCCTGCTGTAACATTTGTCCATATAACAATAAAATAATAGGGTGAGCTGTAGGCACTTTGTAAAACCACTATTTAAAAAAATATAAATATATATATTATTTGCCACACAGTAACTTTAACTCTCTGGTATAATGAGGTCCCAATCACCCCAGTTAATTTCCACCCACACATTAGGCACCAGGCTTCAATTAGCACAAAATGTTATGTCATTCACTCAAGGGCCCTGCTAATAGAACTATGAGGGTCAGTTGTATTTGACTCAAACGAATGACAAATGACTGGGTATTTTAAGTGTTTTTGAAAGCACTGGTCAAAAAGAAGCCAAAGGGTTTTAATTTGAAGTGGTTATTAGCTAATAGTGTAATGAAATATGAGAAAGTTGGCAGCTTGTAAACTGTAGACTTATTATATTGGGGTTTGAATCTGTGGCATGTTTTGAAAGGCAGTATGGTTAAAGGTCTCTTCAAATGGACTTATCTTGTTGACAGAATGGATAAATATATAGAGAAAGATACTTAGATCCCAAGGGAAATTCAAGTTTTGCAATAGCAACATTTACACTGCACATTTCAGTCACCGTTATGTCTCAGTCAAAGGTCTCAGTGCAGTTTAACAGGAGGACTGGTCAGGGAGGGTCAGCAGATCCTGTGTCAGGGCAGTTTGAGGAGAAGAAGAGCCAAAAGTGTCCCTCCGCTGTGTCCTGTAGCATCACAGCAGCCTCCAGGGGGCGCCAGGTGGACACAACAGTAAAGGCCTCACTCTTAATTTGCTCTGGTGTTTCAGTTGATAATGAAATAGTTAATTCCCTCACATTTCCTTTGGAATGTCTTGGAGTATTTCCTCTGGAAGGTCTTCAGCCACATTTGCTGCCACATATGCCACATATAAAAACTCTGTAGCATCTCCTATGTGTTGCAATTGGGTCACATTTTTGCATATTTTACAGTTATCAATATAAGCAAATAATTTGTAAGTAACATAATGAAAAAATGTGAAAATAAGATAAAAAGAGTATTGTAAATTAATATTTGATTCAAAATTCTTAGGAAGAACTTGTGCTATATTCAGTTAAATCTCTTATTTTAAATGTAGTGAATTACTTTGACATTACTAAAAGTATACTCAATTCCAAGTATAAGTTTAAAAATGTACTAAAAAAGGTTCAGTTACCTCCAAAATTGATTAGTAATTACTTACTTTCTACTCTGTATAACAATAATAATTGTAGAACTAATTATAGTCTTTTCTTTTGTCCTCTCCAGGCCTACTCTTCATTCAACATGAGCCGTGCGCCCCGGACCATGATGCCGATGGGCAACTCTCTCTTTTGGCATGACTACGAAGACAACTGCTTTTACGAATGTTTGGATGGCAAAGACTGCAAGAGCTTCTTCTGCTGCTACGAGGAGTGCAAAGAGGGCGGCTGGAGGAGGGGCCGAATCCACGTCAACATCCGCGAGCTGGATTCTTACTCCCGCGTTTTCTTTCCCACCTCTTTCCTGCTGTTTAACATTGTCTACTGGGTCAGCTACCTCTACCTCTAGTTGGCAGGTTTGGGAATTTTTCTAAGCCCTGCCTCTGCACCGAGGCTCGTGATTGGATGTTCGCACTGGTAGGATAGGACCTGTTGCCTTATAAGGAGTGCGTGAGAACAAACCCCGGTGCACAATACAGTATATATCAGCAAAGAAGACGCTTTCACATGGACAGTTTTGTTGTTTTTTTTTTGGAGAGTTTTTGCCGAATCTTTGCTCAGAAAATATTGGAACATGCACCCCCAGTGCCTTAAAGGGTGCGCGAGGGCGAGAGACACAGCTTTAGAATTCCCTGTGTTATATTATTACCTCATCCATCACGCAGCGCCGCATGCTGAGAGCAGTCTATTTGGGAACACACTTTCTGTTGTAGCGTTACTGTTGTTAGCATTAGCGCCTAGCCAACATGTGTTTAGTTGTAACAGCTTTTAAGCTTTTTTAACGCATTTTGCAATTCATAGTGCGTTTAAAGGTGCGCTGTTAAAGGTGCACTGTGAATCTTTCCTGCTCGTCTCCATGGAGATGTTACCTTGATTATTGCATATTATGGACATAAACTTGGTAATCACAATTGGGACAGGTTAATGGTCAGATCTGTGGAAAAGCAAGCCTGCACATGGTACAAATTCATGTTTTTTTTATCTAAACACCTGTAATTGAACAACTGCAAGGGAGATACGTTTAACGCCCTACTGTGGAACATTCCAGGCAAAGAAATAACATCTCCATGGAGACAAACAGGTAGTGGACCTTCCAACTCTCCATGGAGATGTTATAGCTTAGCCAGGAATGTTCCGCAGTATGGTATTAACCTTGTCTATAATTACAGGTGTTGTATTGCTAAAACAGTGGCATAGCCTGCTTGCCTCCATGGAGATCGATAAGCTTAATGCCATACTGTGGGACATTCTAGGCAAAACAATGAGATCTCCATGGATACAAGAAGCCAGCGGATACTCCACCAGAAAAGCTTCACAGTGCACCTTTAATTGTGATGAGATTACACAAAATGTTTACAATAGATGCCAAGAAAATGTGGGTATTTTTACAATAACTACTGGGTGACATCCATACACATTACACTACATATATGTATACAGAGCTAATGCTAACATGCTACGGTCTCCCCGAGGATAAGAAGGTTGATTTATTTAACATAATTTCATTTAAAACTGCCTTTCGCACTGAGGTAATACGCTGTAAAATGTGATGGAGAGGGAAACAGGAGGTACAGTGTCAGATGGTACAAATACAAGAGCCCAGGATCCCTATATAAATATAAAAACTCAGCCATAGTAGTTTGAATGCATGCTATGATAAACCTGCCATAGTCCAATGGGGCAATAGTTAAGTTGGGGCAAGGAGCAATGCATACTGTTGTTGTGTCTCTGAGCAAGACACTTCACTTACTGATGCTGTCTGTAGTGCGATTGCTATTAGGTGTTGATGTTGTAACTTCTGGGTAGAATTTCAGTATCATTCACTATAAGGGTATTTTTTATTTATTTATTTTTAGCTCTAAAAATGAAATACTGAATCAATACATTATCAAAAGTTGGACTGCACTTTTTTTACTTTTTTATTTTATTTATTTTTTTAAACACATTTTTTTTTTGTTTATCTCTACAAATAAAATGCTTCAACAGTACAGTTTGTTGGTAACTTTACACCTTGTCTTTACAGGTGTTTCCACAATTTGATCCTGGGTTGAGTCCAGTTTAGTCCTGATGTAGACTTGGTTTGGTTCAGTTAATCCTGGTTTAGTCCAGATTTAGTTCCTGGTTTAGTTCCTGATTTTGTCACACTTAGCAGTCCCATAAACATCATATTACAGAGGTTCCTAAAGCTACTACTGTATGTCTACCCAAACTGAAAACCCATATGACTTAAAAGGTGCACTGTGCAACTTTTCGGTTGGGGCATCACCTGCTTGTTTCTATGGAAATGTCATTGCTCTGCCTGGAATGTTCCGCAGTATGACATTAAACAGCTCTACCTTACATTTATTCAATTACAAGTGGTTTTATAGCTCAAAGATACCTAAAAAAAACAAAAAAAAGGCATTCTGACTGTGAGCGGGGTTGCCTCTCCACAGATCTGACCTGTGCCTTGGTCTGGTTTTGTCTCCATACTGTGAAACATTCCAGAGAAAGCAATAACATCTCCGTGAAGAAAAGCATTTGACGGACCCTACACCAGAAAAGTTACACAATGCACCTAGATTTCATTCAGAAAACTCTCACTATTTGCACAAGATCATCTGTTCCAACTTTAACATCTGTCGCCACTCCAACCGCGAAGCACACAAAACCACATATATTTACTTTACTTTTCCAACATGGTGGTGATGAAAAATGGATTAGCGATGTCCTGCTAGTGCGCGCGGGACTAGCCATTGCAGGTGCTGTAAAATATGGTCTTTTTTTATTGTGAACCACTCATGTACACTGTTCATAGATGTATGAAGCTTGTTTTGGACTGAACCAGAGCCCCAGAGCCCTCCTCCAAACATGTAAAATTAATGCCATAGCAAGGAGGGACATGGACACTCGAAAAAAACGAGACACTATGGATATTTTGTTTACTGTTTTCTTGTGTTTTTGCAGTGGTTTGAATTTGTAGGACAGCCACTCTTACCCATACCCTCTAACCACACACTTTTCCTTGTATTTCTATGTTGAGAACAAAGCTTTTTTGTCAGATGTATCTAATTACTGTTTCTATTTTCATAATATGGAATGTATGTATGGCTAGTAGCTATGGGCCCGTACTGCTCCTGTATACCAGTTCTGTCAGCCCACGAAGTACCTAAAGACATCTGCTATCTCCATCTTTCTAATTAGCACGACGTTAGCCTCTGGTGGAGCTAGCGACGGGCTGCTAGCATTAGCGGGCGCTGATTTAATCAAATTAGCGTTAGTGTTTAGCGCGGAGATCTTCGTGAGCTGACTGGACTGGACAGAGCGTCTGGCCCCACACTGCAGTAGACTCTCCTCTTCACCTGGTTTTTCTACTACACTTTATAAGTGTCTTAGTCCTTTGAGGTACTTCAATAAAGACAAGAATCACTATTTTCTACGTCCTACTGAACGTCACCTGTGTTTGAGCCCAACAGGGACCCGAAGTTTGATTTATAATCTTGGGGGACTATTAGTGCTAAACCAGGATCAGAATACACCAGGCAGACATTTTCAATCTTTATATGTCAGTGGCATATGGCAGTGTATTTTGAATAGTAAAAAGTACATGTTTTTTATGTAGTATGTTTTGTTAGTTAGTATTTAGTATGTACTAGTAGTTAGTATTTTTTTCATGGCCAATGGCAATACCGATTGTTCAGAATTCAAACATTTTAATTTACTACAAACTCTCCCCCCAAGCCCTTTTTGACCACAAAATTACATTAGAGCTTTGTAGTCACGTTTTGAGCAGTTGTTTCTTCATATTAAAATGTTAAAATAAAGCTCAGTGTGTATTTTAAGCAGCAGATCAATTAAAACAAAATATTGGCCTATAATGGAGATTTAAGGTCGATAGCCAATACGCTAAAAAGTCCAATCTCGTGTAAAAAGTCCTCAAAATGGCGTCCATAACAGGGAAATTAAATGTGACTGCATACCATGAAAATGTCAATTACCCATAATCCCACTTTTCCTTCTTTCTTTTCCAATGAAGCCTGTACAACACCTACGCCTTTAAGTTACGTTATCCAAGTCTGATTTAATATAATTTTCTATCTATCTATATTTTCTGTATTTTCCCACTGGTATTAAATTTTGCTGGTTCATGACTTTGTAAATCTTGGCCATAACGTAAGAAATACTGTGTGTTTTTCAGCTTTCAGTTCTCAGTGGTGGTAAAGTTCTGGCTGGTCTGGTCCTGGTTTATCACTTCTGGGTCAAATATTTTATGAAAATTGAGTCTAGGGTCAAAATAGTCTCTTTTTACTAGTGTGTGGTACATTGCTTATATAAATAAACTGTTTTGGTCAAATGCTGTTGTCCCATTCATTCATTTATTTATTTGTTTAGTTAATTTGCATATTAAATTGTCTTCTGGAGTGCAGTGATTTGCATAGTAACTACACACAATTTAATTAAAGCAGATGCCCTTCTTGATTTCAAGGTCAAATATTTCACAGAATTGACTCGAGAGCTTTTTAGTCATGTTATAATGTTGTCACCTCCTCAAAAACATGCTTGGAGTTGGGTTTTGTTTTGTGATCCTTTATTATTAGTCTGTCTACATCTCCAAAGCTCTAAATGCTCTGTTCCACCTTGTGATGTCATGAAATGGTAGTTTTCAAGTTAACAGCTACTTTGTACTGTTAGTTTAGTAGTCAGATATGTTTTTGATGGGGAAACAACATTATAACAGATCAGAAAATAGGGTAATATGGGCCCTTTAACGTACAAATGATGTTTCTTGGAATAGTTTGGTTGGGCATCTGGTTTAAAACTAACTATGCAAAAGGAATGCAAATAAGGCGATGCATATGAGCCTATATTATAAGCTGGGTTTGTCCTTGGGGCTTTGAGCTTGGGCGAAAATCAGAGCCAATCCAATTCTAAAATGTCAGAGCTGTACCTGTAAATGTGTCCAAAAATAGACCAGCAACAAAACAGCAAGGATCTCCCTGCAGAAAGAGAGGGAGAAAAGACAGAGAGAGAGAGGAAGAGAGGACGGGGGGGTAGAATAGATGGACAGTAGAGGAGCAGAGCAAGGGGGGAGCAGTAGAGGGGCAATGAGAGAAAGAGAGGGAGCGAGAGGAGGACGAGAGGAGAGAGAGGTGCAGTGAGAGAAAGAGGGAGAGAGGAGGAGGAAGAGAAGAGAGTACAGGGGCAGTGAGAGAAAGAAAGGGAGTGGAAGAGAGGAGAGAGAGACAGTAGAGGAGCAGAGAGAGAAAGAGAGGGGGAGAGCGAGAGGGGAGGAGGAAAAGAGAGAGGGGAGGAAGAAGAGAAGACAGAGTGACAGTAGAGGGGCAGAGAAATAGAGGGTAGAGAGAGAGGGGAGGAGAAAGAAAGAGAGGAGGAAGAAGAGAGGAAAGAGAGGCAGGGGGGATAGAGAAGACAGACAGAGAGGGGGGTAGATAGAATAGATGGACAGTAGAGGAGCGGGGGGCAGTAGAGGGGCACAGAGAGAAAGAAAGGGAGAGAGAGGAGGAGGAGGAAGAGGGGAGAAAGAGTAGAGGGGCAGGGAGCAAAAGAGAGGGAGAAAGAGAAGGAGAAGGAAGAGAGAGACAGAGAAGAGGGGCAGAGAGAGAACAAGAGGAGGAAGAGAGGAGGAAGAAGAGAAGCTAGAGAGACAGAGAAGAGGGGCAGAGTGAGAACAAGAGGAGGAAGAGAGAGGAGGAAGAAGAGAAGCTAGAGAGACAGAAGAGGGGCAGAGAGAGAAATAGAGGGGTAGAGAGAGAGGGGAGGAGAAAGAAAGAGGAGGAAGAAGAGAGGATAGAGAGACAGTAGAGGGCAGAGAGGGGGGCGAAAGAGGAGGATAGAGAGGATAAAGAGAGCGGTTGGAGGGTGGACAGAATAGATAAATAATACAGGATCAGAGAGAGAGAGGGGAAGAGAGATGAGAGGGTGTGCAAAAGGGGAGAGAGAGTAGAGAAAAAAGAAAAGATGACAAAGGAGAGAGAGAGGGGTGATAGAGAAAAAGGAGAGAGAGGAAAGCACAATAGTGATGGGGGAAGGATAGAGAGGAGAGGAGAGTAGTAGTGATAGAAGAGATAGGAAAGCGTAATAGAAAAGAGGGTAGGGAGAGGGGAGAGAGAGAGAAAGAAAGGGCAAGAGGGGAGAAAGAGACAGGAGAGAGGGAAAGAAAAAGAAAGGGTGACAAAGAGGGAGAGGGGGGAGAGAAGAAGAAAGAGGGAGGGTGAGAGTGTGTGTGTGAGAAAAAAAAGAGAGGGGGAAGAGAGAGAGATAGAGGGGAGAGAGTGAGTGTGTGATATGGGGGGGTTAGGCAGAGGAGCGAGAGTATGTGTGTGTGTGAGAGAGAGGAATGGAGAAAAAAGAGTTAGGGAGAGGGTTGAAAGAAAATTGGGTAGTGTGTGTGAGAGCGATAGATAGAGAGAGAGTTAGGTAAAGAAGAGGGGAGTGTGTATGTGTGTGTGTGAGAGAGAGAGAGGGAGCGACAGAGTTCGGTAGAAGAGAGAGAGTGTGTGTGTTTGTGAGAGAGAAACAGAGAGAGAGAGAGGCAGCGATAGAGTTCAGTAGAAGAGAGAGTGTGTGTGTATGAGTGAGTGAGAGAGAGAGAGAGAGAGAGGGAGCGATAAAGAGTTTGGTAGAATAGAGTGTGTGTGTGAGAGAGAGAGAGAGAGAGAGAGAGAGAGAGAAGAAGAAGAAGAGAGGGAGAGGGGGGACAGAGAGAGAGAGTTGGGTGGAGGGGAGAGAGACAGCTAGAGAGAGAGCTGGGTGGAGGTGTAGGGGAGAGAGATAGAGCATGTGAGAGAAAGGGATGGAGAGAGACAGATAGAGAGAGAGAGTTGGGTAAAGGGGAGAGAGATAGAGCATGTGAGAGAGAGAGAGAGCAGCTGAGAGCGATAGAGACAGAGTTGGGTGGAGGGGAGAGAGACAGTGCATGTGAGAGAGAGAGGGACGGAGAGAGACAGATAGAGAGAGAGTTGGGTGGAGGTGTAGGGGAGAGAGAGAGCATGTGAGAGAGAGAGAGGGACGGAGAGAGACAGATAGAGAGAGAGTTGGGTGGAGGTGTAGGGGAGAGAGAATCACTTATGCGTTGGGAAATTGAGCTGTCAGAGAAGTTGCTGGTGCCTGTAAAGTGTCAGTTTTGCTCACAGCCAAGAAGCCACAGACCCCCTCATGAGCCCCCTTTCTTCTTCTCCTCCTTCCTCCCTCTCTCTCTCTCTCCCTCTCTCTCTCTCTCCCTCTCTCCATCCCTCCCTCCCTCTCTCCCCCGAGCGTCGCATTTTAAGGAGCACATTTCCTGTACACTGTAGCTCTCATGCGTGACCACTGTATGAGGCAGCGCGGCAAATCTGGTAGTGTGCTCGCTAAACAGAGCTCCCTGGGATTCCCTTTGGCACGCTTCTGTGGTTTACAGGGTCACAAGTGAAGGCATTGTGGGTAATTTGGTTTTAAAGGGCCCGTATTACACAATTTACTGATCCATGTTATAATGTTTCCTCATCGCAAACATATTCGGAGTTGTGTTTTGTTTCATTCTCACGTTTAACCCACAAACTCTGCATATCTCAAACAGAAGATACTTTATTCCACCTTGTGATGTCATGTGGTGATACAGGATGTGTCTGTAAACTCCATACACCTTTACTAGAATCATTTGGATCATTTAAGCTGTAGAAAAGGTCTAAACTTATTCCTCACAACATATTCCTAAACATAATTATTCTCTATGATGACTTTACAAGTGCTTTTCAAATGCCAGAGTGAAGTTTTACCATAAAATACAGTGTATAATGTGATTTAAACTTAATAATTCTTTCTCAAAAACGTTAAAAAAGCTTTTAATGGCTTCAAATAATTGCTGCAAATGTGTAAAACTGCTTTATTTCTTTTGGTATTAAACTATTAAAGGTGCATTGTGTAACTTTTTGGTTGTGGGTCCGTCACCTGCTTGTTTCTATGGATATGTCACTGCTCTGCCTGGAATGTTCCACAGTATGACATTAAACAGCTCTAGCGGGGTCACCTCTCCACAGATCTGATTCAGAGTGACACACACACATCATTCAGAGAGGGCATCTGGGGTAAAATCTATCCCAAAGTATGCACTATAAGGATAACCACACCGCTTTAAGCCATGTCAACCTTATAAAAACGATCTAACACCAAGTTAATTTAAACAGTTTCATCACTTAAAAACAGATCAATTAGCGCACGAGCTAACACAGTCCATCTCTTACATCATCAGTGGTTGACGGGTACATCGCGTATATGGAGGTGGAACAATGGCCTCTTTGACATTGAATCTTGAGTGGTCTTGTTACCCACATGTTATATAGGCACGGGCCATGTTTTATTCATCGAAATAAAAGCCAAAGAGGTGTATATGAGCTCGCATCAATCTCCCCCATGACACTTACAACAACCATCTGTCAATCAAACGTGACACCTACCAATTAGGCAACTTCAAGCCCCATCATTTACATAATTAAAACGTACCTGGATTCTTCTTTGTAGTAGATAGAAATTAGCGTCATGCGTGGATGCTGTCATTTTCAACTATAGGAGGAGAAACTTTGATACTTGTAAGAAATGAGCGTTTAAAGGGCCCATATTACGTTATTTTGTGATCTATGTTATAATGTTGTTTCCTCATCAAAAACACACCTAAAGTTGTGTTTTGTTTCATTCACACATGTTTAACACACAAACCTGCATATTTAGAAACACAAAACACTCTTTTCCACCTTGTGATGTCATGTGGTAATACAGGAAGCTTCACTGTGTTTTTTTAACTCCACACATCTTCAGCAGAATCATTTGGATGATCTCCTAACTGTTAAAAACTACCACTACATGACATCACAAGGTGGAACAGAGCATTTTGAGCTTTGGAGATGCAGACAGACTAATAATCCAGGATTTCTCAAACGTGTGAATGAAACAAAACACAATTCCAGGTTTGTTTTTAAGAGATAACAACATTATAACATGGCGAGGTGTATGGAGATCACAGTGGAGCACTTCCTGTATGACCAAATGACATCACAAGGTGGAAGAGAGTGAACTTTTCAGGTGGAGGATCCATCTAATGCTTTTCTCCATGGAGATGTTATCGCTTTGTTTTGGAATGTTTCACAGTATGGTGTTAAATCTTTCTATCTTCATGGAGACCAAACCAGACAAAGATACAGGTCAGATCTGTGGAGAGGCGACCCCGCTCACCGTCAGAATGCCTGTTTTTCTAGGTATTTTTGAGCCATAAAACCACCTGTAATTGAATAAATGTAAGGTAGAGATGTTTAATGTCATACTGTGGAACATTCCAAGCAGAGCAATGACATATCCATAAAAACAAACAATAAAAAGTTACACAGTGCACCCTTAAATCTTCTTAATTTGCAGTATAATCTCAGTAATATACAGTCTATCCAATAACAGGGGAACTTTTCGTAATATTTTCTATACAGATAAGACTGCAGTTACTTCCACTTTTCAACAGCCCCTTTATGTCTAACTATGTGTACAATTTGCAGAGTTAGCATTATGTAAATACTTGAACTGTATAAATTTCCATATTCAAGCAAGACCATGAACGCACCATTTTGCTGATAATATTCACGTTACACAAACATGTCATCCGAACCCAGCCCCATCGACCTTGGAAAAGTCTAAAAATCCACAAAAGTTCGACCTCTGGAGTTATTAGAATGACTCTGGAGTAAATGTAAAAGAGTTAAATATATTTATCTAAGTGGTTCCGTGTTGACTGAGAGGAGAGAAAATAGGCCCTGAGTTTACTGAGGCAGAGAGTCATTTATTTTAGCATCAATCTTGGTAAATGGACTTTTGTTGTTTGTGCTATTGGAGCATTTGAGAAGCTTAAAAACATTTAGGTAATAAGAAATATATTATAGTTGATGTTTGTCACTCATTTTTGTTCTAAGAAGTCTAAGAATTCATCGCATCATGACATCACAAGGTGGAACAGAGCATTTTGAGCTTTGGAGATGTAGACAGACTAATAATAAAGGGTTAATCAAACGTGTGAATGAAACAAAACACAACTCCAGGTCTGTTTTTGAGGCGGTAACATTATAACATGGCTAAAAGCTCACAAGAGAAAATTTTGTATAATATAGGACCTTTAAAACAACTGCATATTTAACATGACGTAACTTACATGCAAAATTTCCACCAAATTATTACGCAAAATTGACTCTTGTGAGCTTTAAGTCATGTTAGAATGTTGTTTCCTAATCAAAAATAAACCTGGAGTTGTGTTTTCTGTTTTTAACTCACACATTTGAGTAACCCTTTATTATTAGTCTGTTTACATCTCCAAAGCTCAGAATGCTCTTTTCCACCTTGTGATGTCATGAAGTGGTAGCTGTCAATTTAGCAGCTCCTTTTAGCTTTAGTTTAGTAGAGATTGGCAATTCTGGGGCTGAAATCATCCAAATAATTCAAGTGAAGGTGTATTGAGTTTAAAAACACAGTGGATCACTTCCTGTATTACCACATGACATCACAAGGTGGAGCAGAGTGTTTTCTGTTTGAGAGAAGAACTCAGCCTAAATCTGCAGGTTTGTGTGTTAAACGTGTGTGAATGAAACAAAACACAACTCCAGGTCTGTTTGTGATGAGGAAACAACATTAGAACATAGATTAGATAATAGTGTAAAATGGGCCCTTTAATAAACATAAACAAAGCCATGAAATACAAATAAAGCAACTCTGGAACTCTTATATAAACTATATTTTTATCTCTCATACTCAATTTCCAAAAATCAGACTCTAAATGACTATTACGCAGCTCCCAAACACCACGGCGGTCCCGCTCTCCACAGGCGGCTGCATCCAAAATGTTCGATCTCATCTGTCCTTGCGTGAACGCCGAGGTCATTATCAGATTTTCATTCAGTTTTTCCTCAGTGACTTCGGCGGCGTTCGGAGCAGCGTGCCACCAGGACCACACAATATTAGTGGATCTTTTTAAACAGAAAATTTCCATTAGGAGCTCATTCGTGACAAGAGCGTTTCATTTTACCCTTTACGCTGCATCAACTCAAATCTAGCCAAGTTAAGAAGTTCCATTATGATTTTCTCCATGGAGATGTTATTGCTTTGTCTGGAATGTTTCACAGTATGGCATTAAACAGTTTTATCTTCATGGAGACTACACGAGACCAAGTTACAGGTCAGATCTGTGGAGAGGCAACCCCGCTCACAGTCAGAATGCCTGTTTTTCTAGGTATTTTTGAGCTGTAAAACCACCTGTAATTGAATAAATGTAAAGTAGAGCTGTTTAATGTCATACTGTGGAACATTCCAGGCAGAGCAATGACATCTCCATGGTAACAAGCAGATGGTGCGCAGTGTGAGGAAGCTGTTCTATTAAACAATTGCTCAAAACTGGATTAAACAGTAGAAGAAGACATGCTAGGCTAACAGATGCCTCGACTGTGACTTTAACAAACCGGCTGTTAGCTTTAGACACAGACTTCAGTAGACACTTTGTAGCTGTCATCAACATTTACTGGGACTGTGATGCTAACTGCTGGCACTTCTCTGTCTGAAGCTCTGTTATTCAAGCTAGACTTTAACTTGAGCTTTGTTGTTAACACAATCTGACCAGAAAGAGCTGATTTAGTTGGAACTACAATGGGTGAGCAAAAACATGATACAAAACAATGCACCACAACTTCACAAACCTGATGTGATGTGCAGTAGTTTCATTAGCTAAATTCACGCCGACTGTGTTGTGATAGCGCTCTGAAGGGGGAGTGACTTAGCGCGGAGAGCAAAGGGGGTATGAGTTAGCAGTTAATACCCCATAGAAGTGTAATACCCCCCCCTTTAAGGTCCAATGTTGTGCTAAATTGACTTTTTTCTACGCTATAATATTGTTTACTCATCAGAAAGAAACATGCATTAAGTTGCATATTACACCTTGTGACATCATCAGGTGGTACACCAGGAAAAGACTGTCTATGTTTTTGAAGTCCACTGACATTCACAAGAGAGATTTCCTTCACTAAAATACCCCACAGCTATCGTTTTATCCTCAATTGGCGGTTTCCAATTCTAGTGTTCATGAGTCTGAGAAAATCGCCACCTGTGAACCCAAAATTAGCATAAAATAACCCGTAATAATACTTTTTTCGCTACCGTTAAATTTCATGGTTGTGACCGCCATATCAAAAATTATCAAGGAAAGAAATCTGTTAGTAAAAAAGTACACTTTATATATAACTTTTCTAGTGGGGTGTCTGGCATCTGCTTGTCTCCATGGATATGTTATTGCTCTGGCCAGAAAGTTCCAGAGTATGACATTAAACTAAGCTATCTCCATGTAGACAACGAAGTGAAGCCAACAAGCCAAGTTACAGGTCAGATCTGTGGAAAGGCGACTGCGCTCACAGTAAGAATGTATGCAATGTATTTCTGAACTATAAACAAATAAATAAATATAAGAAAAGTTATGGTAAATACATGTTTTTTTCATGTTTTTTCTAATTATTTGGTGGGATGGTAGCTGTGGTAAATATTTATTATAGTTTTACATCAGTGTCGGTTTGTGGGGAAAAATGTGGAAAGAAAAGCACAAAAAAACAGGAAGTAGCCCTGAGTTCTGAAATTATAATTGTAGTCATCAACGCGGAAAATTCCATCCAAAATTAAGGGAAAATTTAGCCGCAAGGAAAGTATTTTTATGGCAGTTTAAACCTTCAATTATCTTTATTAATCTAATCATAAGTATTGTGTGATTCAGACGGGTTTTGGCAAGTGTGGTTGCTAGGTAACAACTAGGAAGTACCATTTTAAATTTCAACAAAATTCATAAAGCATAAAAAATAGGCAACTTTTACATTTTATACATTATGTGATCAATGTTATAATGTTGTTTCCTCATCACAAACAGACCTGGAGTTGTGTTTGGTTTCATTCACACGTTTAACACACAAATCCTGCACATTTAGGCTGAGTTCTTCTCTCCAACAAAAAACACTCTGTTCCACCTTGTGATGTCATGTGGTAATATAGATACAGGAAGTGCTCCATACACCTTCACTAGAAACATCAGCCCTGGAATCGCCAATCTCTACTGAACTAAAGGTAAAAGGAGCTGTTAACTAGAAAACTACCACTTCATGACATCACAAGGTGGAACAGAGCATTTTGAGCTTTACAGACGGACAGACTAATAATAAAAGATTACTCAAACATGTGTGAATGAAACAAAACACAACTCCAGGTCTGTTTTTGACGAGGTAACAGCATTATAAGAAGCTCACAAGAGTCAATTTTACGTCATATAGGACCTTTAAATATAATGATGTTAATATGTGAAATGAGTAGCCTACATGCCATACTGTGGAACATTACAAGCAAAGCAATAACATCTCCATGGCGACAAACAGCTACCCTCTTCCAGAAAAGTTACATACAGTAATAAAACACAAACAAATCCGTTACAGCGAGCAACATCCACATTCTTGATTTGGAGATATTATAGTTGCCTTTTATTCTCTGGTCCAAACAAACATTATTCACCAGCTGTGCCAGTCTCCTGCATCTGTGCCCATAGACTCAGGGCTCAGGTGCTCCTCTTCAGACACTTTCCTCTTACAGTTTTTCACCTCTTTTCTCTCCAGCTGTGAGGAGAATTTACTCCAAGTAATTATCGGACTGGGGCACCTCTTCAGTGATATCGCCGGACTATAAAATGGAGCTGCTCTTAGCGATTGCACACACAAAGCAAAAGACAATTTAATGGCTTGATCTGCAGACCACAAACTGACCCACTGGTTTCATTTCCATCCAAGCAGATCACAATATTACACTTTTATATGAGATGTTAGTGTATTTAAAGGTCCTACTTTACGTAGAATTGACTTTTGTGAACTTTAAAGGTGCATTGTGTAACTTTTCTGGTATAGGGTACGTCAAATGCTTTTTTCCTGTGCTTTGTCTGGAATATTTCACAGTATGGTATTAAAACTTTCTACCTTCATGGAGACCAAACCAGGCAAATGCACAGGTGAGATCAGTGGAGAGGCAATCCCACTCACAGTCAGAATGTTTTTCTAGGTATTTTGGAGATATAAAGCCAACTATAATTGAATAAATGCAAGGTAGAGCTGTTTAATGTTATACTGTGGAACATTCCAGGCAGAGCAAGGACATATCCAAAGGTGATGGACCCAACCAAAAAGTTTACAAGGTTAAGATATGTTATAATGCTGTTACCTCCTCAAAAACATACTTGGAGTTGTGTTTTCAAGTTCTTTCTTCAATCTTAATAGAAAAAGATAAGATAAACATGTGTCCGTACTGTGAGCGGACTTGCATTTCCACAAACCTGACTCTTGATCTGCTTGCTTCCATGGAAATGTGGTTCCTTTGGCTATAATACTGTCAAACTGTGTTAAAATAAAACACACAGATTAAAGTCTAACAAAGCAGAGCAGAGCCTGCAGTTAGCATCAAACCCCCAGGAAATACTGACGACATCAGCGGCAAAGTATCAATAAAATCTTCATTTATTTGTATTTATATGGCAATCGAAACCTGAACATTAGTGCTTCTTATTGCCTATAATAACAACTCTTGTCTCGAACCCAAACTGTCCATATCTTCAAGGAAAACAAAAATAAAAACCGTTTGGAAAATTACCCAAAATGCACCACTTTATGTCTGCAGCGCTAGACGGCCATTTTGTTTTCCTCTTCAAAGCCCAATCGAATCCATGTTCACAATGAGCACACATCAAACTCCGCACAGTTTCATTCTTCTTCTCAAAAGCACCTCCTCTGTGTGTGTATTGCCGCACACTGGCGTAGTACGGGCCGTGAATGGGCCCTTTATGCTTTCAATACTTGGGGAGCGTAAATAGCCACTTCACTGCAATTTCACTACAACAAATGGAACCTTGTAAAGTAGATCTCTAGAATGGCAGATGTACTTTTGGCTTCATATTGTGAAATGAATACAAAGCACAAAGCACTTTTCGGGCCATTTTGGAGAAGGTTGGATCAAAATGTCTCAGCGTTCAAATTTGGTCAAACCGAACAGAATTTGTACTGCTTTTAAAAATTCACAGCCAATCTTAATTTTGTCAACAAATAAATATGAAAAGATGTAAAAAATGTAACACTAAACGAAATGCGAAATGTGTTGAATGGAGATTGGAACTCTTTTCACCAACACGTTACAAATAAACATGAGGGATAATAATGTTGTTTTCCTTCACACTTGGTTTGAGCCTTGTTTAGTCCTCATGAAGATCTGATCCCGTTCTAGTCCTGGTCTAGTCCTGTTCTAGTCCTGGTCTAGTACTGTTCTAGTCCTGTTCTAGTACTGTTCTAGTCCTGGTCTAGTCCTGGTCTAGTCCTGGTCTAGTCCTTGTTTAATCCTTCTCTGTTTTACATACAAAATAAGATAATTTTAACTTTTACTGTATGTAATTTTATGTATTTTAGCATGTGTGGGAATGTGTGTGTGTGTGTGTGCGTGCGTGATTGACAGCTTGCAGCCGACGTCATCAACACTCCCCGGGGGTGTGAAGCTAACTGTCAGCACTGCTCTGTCTGAGGCTTTGTTAAGAGTTTAGTCTGACCTTTTTAGTTTTAACACAATCTGATCATTAAGAACTGCTAGCTAGCATTAGCCAGCAGTTTTTCAGTTAGTCACTCTCACCTTTTTGTTTAAAATCAAACTCCTAAACAGGACCATGAACGCTCGTAACGATCAAAGGTTCCTGAAAATGTATTTTTTTTAGTCCATTTAGTTTTCAATCTAAAAACCTTTTTGGCCGTGTACGCTAATGTGCGCATTGTGTCTCCATGGTAACCGGTGACCAATCCGCCAATACACCTACATGCAGAACACGCCCAGGACGATGCAAAATAGCAATAGCCTACCATTAGTTGTAAAATCTCGTCAATGCTATAGGAATACTAAAAGCAACACTAGCCTAATGTAAAAATCAATATGGAGTCATTTACCGTTAACGTTTAAGTGATCAAGGCTCCTAACCCGATAGTGGTCAGAGCCGCTAATATAACTTTTAATACATTTGTAGGTCTCTGGTGAGCGTTTCCAATCATCAACATAAGAAATCAGATACGCAAAGAGCTGTTAGTTTCATTACATGGCAGATTGAAGGCGCAATAAGGCCATGTCTAAACCGAAAATGTTCCAGATGAATTTAAAATGGCACAACATTTAATCACAGACGAGCTCGGGGGAAATCTGTGTAGCATTCATGGCATCGACTCACAGAAACATGTAGAAAATATTAAACAATGAAAGTGAACGCGGCTGTGCTAACAAGGTGAACACACGGGATTCAGAAGTGTGTAGTTTGTCACTGAGAGGCCCAATTTGACATTTTTTTGGAAATGATTCAATTTTATTTATTTTTTTAACATAGACAAGTAGTGGAAGAAGTACTCATCTTTGCTACTCAAGTAAAAGTACAGATACATGAGGAAAAAAATACTTAAGTAAAAGTATAACACAAAAAAATCTACTTAACGGTACATTGTGTAACTTTTCTAGTATGTGTAACTTTTCTAGAATGTTCCACAGCATGGCATTAAACAGTTCTACATTATATTTATTCAATTTTATAGTTTTATAGCTAAAAAAAAAATCTAAAAAAACAAAAAAACAAAACAGGCGTTCTGACTGAGCGGGGTCGCCTTTCCACAGATTTGACCTGTAACTTGGTCTGGTTTGGTTTCCATGAAGATAGAAAGGTTTAATTAATAAAATTTCCATGGAGAAAAGCATTTGACGGACCCTCCACCAGAAAAGTTACACAATGCATCTTTAAGTAAACGTATTAAAGTTTAAAAATGTACTTAAAGAGGAAACAGTAAAAGTATTTCGTGCAGTTTTTCAGAACTAATAAAGCTTCAACAGAAACTATGTAATTTTTAAATATACCCCGAGTCTGTAATAAAGATGTTTTTTTTTCCTATAGCTGTTTTTATTTGTGTATTTTTATTTGCTCAAACTATGAACATGTTGAAATAAACCCTCAGCCTACAATAAAAAATACCTTTATTTTTCAGTCTTGTTCAAAAACATAGTGGAGTAGAAAGTACAGATACCTGCTCTCAAATGTAGTGAAGTAAAAGTAAAAAGTATACTGCCACAGACTATATCGTACAAGTACTTTGAGAGAAAATCAGACGACCGTGCGCTGTCTGCATCCAGTTATTAACACGTTTAGTAATCGTAAATCTGAAGGAAGACGAGAACTACAACTACAAGGTCCAAGGTAGAAAAGGGCCATCTGGACACAACTGAAATCAAAACATTTCAACTCACCTAGAAGTCATTTTCAGGTTTATGTTACTGGTTTGAGACATTATTGGACTTGCGGGCAGCACTTTTTTAACTCAGTGTAGTATAAATTCTAGTGTCCAGTACCATCAAATTAAAGGTATTGCAATATTTTCTGATCTATTTTTTAATGTTGTTGCTTTTATCAAATCTGAAGTCTGAGGTTAGAGCTACAGAGTTACTGGTTCCTTCTTTTGTGGTTTGAAAATCGGGTATGTCAGCTTGATTTCTTACTGGGAGATTTTTATAACTTACAACCCACAAAGCATACATTTTTAGTAGAATTTGTTCTGATGTATATGGTACTGTATGTAGGATGTCTCTATACAGGCCTATTCTCCTTTCTCCCTGATTGACACACGTGTGAAATCCTTTGTCGTTTGATTTTAGATGCTCACTGCTGTAGAATGTTGCATTTGTTGCGTGTTGTGTTTGAGTTTCTGTGTTGAAAGTGACAGAGTTTGGGTCTGTCTTTTACCACGTGAGAACAAAGGTGCAATGTTGAAAAAAAAAACCTGTGTCGAGTGTTGTGAGAAAGAGCCTGAGGAGTGTGTGAAGTGATGAGGAATGTTCCAAATGATGTCTCTGTTCAGACGCATGTTTGAATCAGTGATGATCAAACTGAAATAAACTTCGAAAAATGCACTTAACTGAAAAAAGTTGGGAGTCTATTCTCGAGAGAATATCACTGTATACTCTTTTTTGGAAGTTTACAACATATTTTTCTCAGTTTCATCTAAAATCAGCTCTTCTTGTACCCTAGAGTTATCACAATGTTCATATTCTATTTGCCCACCTGTGTTCCTGATCTGTGTTATAATGTTGTTTCCTCATCAAAAACATACCTGGAGTTCTCCTCTCAAACAGAAAACACCCTGTTCCACCTTATGATGTCATGTGGTAATAGAGAAAGTGCACCCCTGTGTTTTTAAACTCCATATACCTTCACTATAATCATTTGGATAATAAAAAGACCTGGAATTGACAAACTCTGCTGAACTGAAGGCAAAAAGAGAGCTGTTAACGTGAAAACTACTACTACATGCCATCACAAGGTGGAAGAGCATTTTGAGCTTTGGAGCTGTAGACAGAGTAACAATAAAGGATTACTCAAACGTGTGTGAATCTAACATTACAACATGGCTTAACGTTCACAAAAGTAAATTTTGTGTAATATAGGACCTTTAAAAATGCTCCTAGAGTTGAACCATCTCCATTTCAAAAACAGCGTCCTGGTGACCACCTCTGAAACAATTTCTACCATTTCTACCCTACATAATCTTAGTAGAATTTGTTGTAGTATTTGTTGGGATATGAAAACTTGAACTTGTATATGAAAAACAAAATTCTAAATAGAGTTTCTTGATCTGCTAGTGTTTGGGTGGATTTGGTCCAGGTTTCCTCATTGAGCAAAACATGCAAAAAAAAACAAAAAAATCATCTCCCACTTCTGACTGGAGGAAAAAAATGTGTGTTTCAGTATATTTTGTAGTATTCCAATTACAATATTCAGACAATATTATGTCAGTCCAACAGAAATATGCTAAAACATGTATTAGTTGATGTTTTTAAAGGTGCATTGTGTAACTTTTCTGGTGGAGGGTACATCAAATGCTTTTCTTCATGGAGATGTTATTGCTTTGTCTGGAATGTTTCACAGTATGGCATTAAATCTTTCTATCTTCATGGAGACCAAACCAGACCAAGTTACAGGTCAGATCTGTGGAGAGGCGACCCTGCTCACAGTCAGAATGCCTGTTTTTCTAGGTATTTTTGAGCTAGAAAACCTCTTTTAACTGAATAAATGTAAGGCAAATCTGTTTAATGTCACACTGTGGAACATTTCAGGCATCTCCATAGAAACAAGCAGGTGGCAGACGCCCAACCAAAAAGTTACACAGTCCACCTTTAAGTATAAGATAAATGTGACAGGATCGTACATAAATATCACTACCTTTATTTGGAAGTTTACGTGTTTTTCCCTAGTTTTCTTTTTAAAATCAGCTTTTTTGTGGTATTTTATGGTCTAACTTTTACAATGTTACTGATAAAATAATCTTCTGTCCACCTATAAAATCTGGAGAAGGGTCCTTTGGGTGCTGCATTGTCACCCACAGCTCCTTGGACTTTAAACATCTAAAAATACCTCAATCTCATCTCCAGTTTAATCTAATGCTTGCTATGAATTCTTTGTGTCATTATTTTAAAGCTCCTTCAGTGTCAGCGCCTGTAGGTCTTATAACTGTTCTGTATTTCTGTTTTGATGGGGAGATTTCCCTGCGGCCGGGTGAACACTGTCTCCATAAAACAGCTCAGATTTCCCATGATGCCCCTGTGTTAGTTTCGGCAGGTCCCCTCTCCAACCATGTGACAGAGACTGACACTGTACTGAGTTCGCATAGCGTTTGTCAACATGCTAATTTATAACAAACGAAGTGTAAAACTCACTGTATGGAATTTGTAGGTATTTTTGAGCTATAAAAACAATTGTACTTGAATAATTTCCAGGCAGGGATATTCCAGGAAGAGCAATGACGTATCCATAGCAACAAACAGGTGACGAACCCCCAACCAAAAATTGACATAATGTACCTTTAAATGTGATAGAGTAATGGTGACAAACATTAAATAAAAAAAGCATTATTAAGACTAAATTAACTTAAACATGCACAAAAGACTATATTATACGATATTACATTATAACATACAATATTTAAAGGCACACTGTGTAACTTTTCTGTTTTATTTCTGATCTCTGACTTTGATTTTATTTATAATTACAGATATATTGGATTGGATGTATTTGAGCAGAATTTATTGGGTATAAGCAGCTCTGAAGGTCAAATATGTCCATCGTGCATTGTCTGAATGTAAAGTTTTATTGTCTGATAATCAGGAAGTGTGTTAGCATGCTAGATGTTGCAAGCATTCCTGTGATGTCTCATTTATATATTTACAGGTTGGTGTTTTGGTTCTCAAGGTGATTATCCAGAATGATTCACATGATTATGAGCAGAATGAGCCTCATATAAGTATCAAAGCTGAAATCAAGTGTGTTTAAACCTAAAATGGCTCTCACATTCACAATCATGCGTCAGTGCTAGTGCAGCCTCTGCAGCTCGGTGAGGGAATTCTGGAGGTTCTGAGCTTTCACACGAGGCCTGTCCATAAACTGAGAATGACACAAACTTGTATGTGTCTCCCATAGCGTTCAGCCCCAGTCAAATGAAGCTCATGATGCTAGCGGTTATAGGAGCAAACTGGACCAGACAAAATATACAAAAAATATTGAGAAATAAAACCCCCAGGATCATGTAGAGAGGGTTAATACGAACATTTTAAGACCAAAATGACGAGGCTCATAGCAGCAGTTACAGAGAGAGGGATGACGGTTTTTCAATGTAAAGTCAATTGGAGCCATAGTCGATGGAGCCGGAGCGCCCCCATGCTCACTTCCTATTTGTAACACGGCGGCTAGCAGGTTAGCTATGTCCATTTATATAGACAGTCTATGATTTGCAGGTTAAAGCACTGACATCCCAGGTTCAGTTGTGATTGTGATAACATTTTAAACAGTAATATCACAGGCTACATACAGCTACTTTAACAGGCCCCATAATGCACTGGGTTATTTCCGCACGCGAAAATTCACCTTGGGGAAATTGCGGTGTCCATCTTGGTTATTAGCAGTGTGTCTGTGGTTACTATTTCGGCCATTTTGGATCCAGGAGGGATGCGCGGTTCATCAGGTGGACCAGCTGTCAACACAGATGGAAAAATAGATAAGGAAATTACACAGGCAAAATGGGCCAACGCAATAAACAAGCATACTTCCAGAGACAGAGATAAGTACTGCTATTTCATGCTATTTTCTTTATTCTGTCCATCTCAGGAAGGGCATCTGACTCAAAACCAGTACACTAAAACAATAAGCGTGGAGAATGAGTGCCTGTCTGCGTATTTTTGTCATTAATTAAAGGTGCTCTAATGTTTCTGGTGGAAGGTATATTACCAAGGAGGTGTTATTGTTTTGCCTGGAATGTTCCACAGTATGGCATTAAATAAATCTTTAGAAACGCATCTGACTTAAAACCAGTACACTAAAACAATATGCAAATCATTACACAGGGTTTTTGCCATTAAATAAAGGTGCTCTATGTAATTTTTCTGGTGGAAGGTATACTACCACGGAGATATTACTGCATTGCTTGGAATGTTCCACAGTACGGCATTAAATAACTGTATCTCCATGGAGATAAGCATGTGACAGCCAAGTTACAAGTCAGATCAGAGTTTTTAGCAATAAAATAACGTGTGATTGTTTAAAGAGGGGGTATTAAGCAAAATCTACTAGCTTTCTATAAATATGACTGAAAAGTAAAGTGAAAAAAAAATCCTTTGTTCAAAAATAAAAGACGAGATAATGAAAGAATAAACACATTTGTACACGATCCAATTAATAGAAAATGTAACTTGTATTTTTGTACATGTCAGATCTGATCTAATGTGGTGTTATGTCGAGATCTGTGCCTGTAAACACTTATATCTTTTTCACAATAATTATAACGTGAAAACTTATAACGCCATGAAACATGATTCTTCTAATTAGGGAAGGAGACGGGCACAGCCTGACATTTGCAAAGCTTGTATTTAACTAAAGTCTTGTCAAAAGCTGTTAACATTAAGTAAAATGGTAATGATTTTTGTGGTTTGAGAGAGACAGCTTTTAGGGAAAATGTGCAGAGGATTCATTATAACGTCTCAAAAGGGCTCACTCAACCTGTTCTGAACTAAGTGGAAAATATCAGCGACCAAGAAAACTGAAATTACTTAAGAATACTGAAAACCCGTGTAGTGATTTTGGGGACTAAAGGTAATGTGCTGAAAATGAGGCGTGAACACAACCTAACTGAACAAACTGTATCGTTAAGGGCTGGTTTTAGTCGTAACATCTGGCAACGCAAAGTGAGGAGCTCATTCTGCTTTTTGATTGGACATAAAAATGATATTCGGTTTGTAAAAGGGTTGTGAAATGTTACACAATATGTAGCATTTCTGGTGTGTTTGCGTGTTTTTGTGTTTGTGTGTGTGTGTGTGTGGACATGTTGAGATGTTATTGCTTTGCCAGGAATGTTCCACAGTATTGCATTAAACTTCTAAACTATCTTGCATTTATTAAATTATAGTTTTGTGGGGGTTTTTGTGGGTGTGTGAAAGAATTACCTTGAAAAACATGCATTCTTACTCGCCTCTCCACAGATCTGACCTTGTGGTGTAAGTATGTGGAACATTCTAAGCAAATCGCGATGGCTGCAGAAAATAGTGTAATATTTTATACGCTAACTTATTCTCTAGTCTAACTGTGTACAGAAGAGCATTAATAGTTACACAACAGTTCCCATGTCCTCCTCCACTATTCAAAGTACATGCATATTGAAAATAAACTCTACAGGACTTTTGTGACATTTAAATAGAAAAACACAAAGTCATCTCTCCGGATCTCCTTTCCCTTTAATCAAACTGTGACCTTAACACAAGATTAAAACTTCTGAAATATTAAGATGGTACAGAAATGCAGTCTTTTTGAGGTTTTAAATGAGTAGCACAATGGCTGACATTTTTCACTTATGAAATTTACCGACCTTGAAAAACTCTTATCTCGATGGATGCAAATTGAAAAAAAAAAATCTTCAAAAGTTCAATATTCTGCTCAAATTATGTTATGAAATGTTTCTTATTCAAAGATATTCTGCATATCAACTTGTAAGTGCACTCCTCCATAACACTTCACTGGACTGATCATTGTAGAGCTCATATTCTCTTTATTATAAAATATATGTGGCCAAGTTGCTAAAAAATAGATGCTAAATTTCAGCACTATAGTCAACATTTTTATCTGGTTTAAAATTGTTAAACAATTGTTAAAAATCCCCAGTGTTCCCAGCAGAGAGCGCAGGAATTACTCAAGGTTTAAATTATTTTTACTACATGTATTATACAATATTCAAAAGGTGAAATATGTAACTTTTCAGGTGGAGGGTCTGCCACCTGCTTCTGTCTTCTAACTCTTCTATCGAAACAAGGGCAAATTATACAGGTCAAATCTGTGGAGAGGCGAGCCCAATGCATGTTTATAAGGGTATTTTTAAGCAATAAACACACCTGTAATTAGGCAGATATGGCCAAAAAATAAATTATTTGGCACACACAGGCTGATTATGTTTTTAATTGATTTTAATCAAAGTCAGAGCAGGGACTGCTAGTATTTCACACAGCTCCATGTCCTATTTCAATAAGAAATTGTAAACTGCCTTGGAAGTTGCAAGTTGTGGAACTGACTTCAATTACATTTGTTTAGATCTGTAATCTAATTTTAATCACATGGCGATTGTTTAATTGCTGCTTTGCAAGTAAGATAGTCAGGAGTAAACTTGCTTCATAATAATCCTTGATTTTACAATTTTGCTATTAAAAAATACAAATTAATCATATTCATTTGATTAATTGCACAGCCCTACCGGTAATTGAATAAATGCTGGATAGATAAACTGAATGATATATTGTGTAACACTCCAGGCAAAACAACAATTACATCACCGTGGAGACAAGCAGGCTGGATCCCATACTGGAAAAGTTACACAGTGCAGCTTTAATGTTACAAAATGTGAAAAAATAGGGTCCAGTCCTAAAGTATGTTAAGAAATGTGAATACTATGATAATCTCACCCAAAACAGCGTGTGTGTATTTGTTAGCCAGTCTCCCAGTTCACCTTGTCACCTCTGCCGCTCCTCTCCTCTTTAAACATGAACAAATCAAAATGGACGCTCACCACCTGCTGCCCGGGCCCCTCCCCCCCTCCACGGACCCCACAGTCATTAGACCAGGTGTCAAAAAGTCCACGTACGGAGTCAGAACTGGGCCAAAAAGCAGCCAGAGAGCGACGCAAAGGGGGGCTGGTATTTGGCTAATATTACATGCGCTGGTGGAGTGGCCTTTACGAGAGGATATTAAGATTAGTTTTTCAGATCTGGCAATGGACGATTTCATCTTATTATCGGGGAATTTCGAGGAGATTGGCTCGCACTTTAGAATGTGATTACGGTTTGATGGAAAAAGCCTTGAGCAGGTGAAAAAACTGGAAATGTAATATTTTTTAAAAAGTGGTACAGATAGAGGAGGAGGATAAGGAGAGGGCCAGGGCTGTAGTTTAGAAGCTTGTGTACGAATGGAATGTTTTACGCAAATTAAAACTGAAAATTGGAAAGGTAATAGAATAATTTTATTTGGTTCGGAAAATTACAGATAAAGCTGCACATAGATATTTCATATTTTATATATTTTCAGGCCAAAAAATAACACAAAACTTTAAAAACTGGAGAAAATTGTATGACAAATAGAATAAAATGGACATCGCAATATTGAAATCTTTCTGGTAGGGGTCCATTACTTGCTTGTCTCCATGGAGATGTGGATCTTTTGCCTTAAATGTACCTCTGTATGGCATTAAAGGTTATAGTTGAAAAAATCTCACGTTCTAGGGTCTAATCCCCATAGAAATCATTAGGTTCCTTTAAGGTGCACTGTGTAACTTTTTGTTTGGGGGTTCGTCACCTGCTTGTTTCTATGGAGGTGTCACTGCTCTGCCTGGAATGTTCCACAGTATGACATTAAACAGCTCGACCTTACATTTATTAAATTACAGGTGGTTTTACAGCTCAAAAATACCTAGAAAACAGGCATTCTGACCGTGAGCAGGGTCGCCTCTCCACAAATCTGACCTGTAACTTGGTCTGGTTTGGTCGCCATGAAGATAGAAAAGTTTAATGCCATCCTGTGAAACATTTCGGTTATACAATGCACCTTTAAACATATCTATCGCAATGAAGACAGGCAGATGAGGCCAACAGACCAAGACACAGGGTCAGATCTGTGGAGAGGAGAATAAGAGTTCATGTTTGAGGACTGTAATTGAATACATGTGACAGAGACAGAGACCATCTCCAGTAAGACAAGCAGGTAGTGCACTCTCCATCAGAAAAGTTACACAGGGCAATTTTAATTTTAATTATACTCAGGGCAGTAGATAGGGAGGGACAAAGAACAAATTGTCCTGGGCCCCAGCATTTTAGGGGCCCATTATTGGACCCTTTTCATTTATATTAGAGGGGGCACATGTGGGTCTTCCTCTCCCTCAAATTTCTGTGGACGAGCCTGATTATAATAACACAGAAAATAGCTTCATATGGGCCCTTTAAGAAATTACAGTACTGCCAAATCAAATGTAAGGACTACACCACAATGTGACCTTTAACCATACATGTCTGTTTATATTAAAACACTACAAAGATTGACTCAAATCCAATCAAACCCAATCAAACCTGACCTCCCAGTCTCTTTCCCTCCCCAAAATGTCCGCCACAAATCACCTCGACCAGCCCATAAATATCTTTGTACAGTCTGGTGTGTTTTTACCTCCTCCTACTCTGTTTGATTGGAGTGGTCCTTTTATAACATTTTTGATTGGCTAATTGGACCGGGGCCATAACGTACATATACAGGAACTGTCAGGAACGCAATCATACAGAGTGGAACTTGTATGTGATTCTATATATAAGATAAAATAATCCTTTATTCATCCCACAGTGGGGAAATTTCAATGTCACAACGCAAGTTTCAGAAAAAGTAGGAAAACAAGAGCACACATCAAAAACAAGATAAATAATAATAAGTATTTACAATCAAAATATTGTGTACAGTGCAGTGATGGACAGTGGTGGTTAAATAAATAAATAAGTAGCAGGTAGTGACTTTAAATAGTAATGCACATTGTTATTATTGTTATTATTACTATGGCGATGACACATGACTAGCATTGTTCATTATACAGTCTGACAGCAGCAGGAAGGAAAGACCTGCGAAATCTCTCCTTCACACAGCGAGGGTGAATCAGTCTGTCACTGATGCTGCTCTCCAGAGCAGACAGGGCGTCCTGCAGGGGGTGACCCTCATGGTCCAGCATAGACATGAGTTTAGCCAGGACCCTCTTGTCCCCCACCTGCTGCACTGAGTCCAGAGGACAGCCCAGGACGGAGCTGGACTTCTTGATGACCTTGTCCAGCTTCTTCCTCTTCCTCTCTGTGACGCTGCTGCTCCAGCAGACCACACCGTACAGGATGGCTGATGCCACCACAGAGTCATAGAAGGTCCTCAGGAGTGGCCCTCTCACTCCAAAGGACCGCAGTCTCCTCAGGAGATAGAGCCGACTCTGGCCCTTCCTGTACAGTGCATCTGTGTTATGAGTCCAGTCCAGTTTATTGTTCAGATGCACACCCAGGTACTTGTAAGAGTCCACTCTCTCAATGTCTCTTCCCTGGATGTTCACTGGTGGGGGGGCAGTAGAGTGGCGTCTACGGAAGTCCACCACCATCTCCTTGGTCTTCCCCGCGTTGATGAGAAGTTGGTTCCGGTGACACCAGTCCACAAAGTCCAGCGTTAGTCCTCTGTACTATATAAGAGTGAGAGGAGGTTTTTGAGCTGGAAGTGCACTGGTGAGGTCCTCTGACTGTCTTTTATTGATTTTATTTTCTACTGTATTTTTCTATTGCTGATTTTAGTCATTTTTATTTATTTATTTATTTATTTTTTTAATGCTTTATTTTATTCAGTGTGTTAGTTTATACTGTGCCTATTTAATCTTTTTTTTTTTGAGTACATGTTCCATTTTTTTTTTATTTAGTGTGTGGTCAGTACGAGCATTCACAGTCCTATTTGTTGTTGTTTCACTGTACGGCATTAAAACTTTGGTATCTATATGGAGACCAAACCAGACCAAGTTACAGGTCAGATCTGTGGAGAGGCGACCCCGCTCACAGAATGCCTGTTTTTCAAGGTATTTTTGAGCTGTAAAACCACCTGTAATTGAATCCATGTAAGGTAGAGCTGTTTAATGTCATACTGTGGAACATTTCAGGCAGAGCAATGACATCTCCATAGAAACAACCAGGTGCACCTTAAAGGAACCTGATCATTTCTATAGGGATTAGACCCTAGAATGTGAGATTTTTTCAACTATAATCTTAGACATTACAAGACAAAATATATACAAAATCTACAACTTTTTATAAAACCTGTGTAGTAGTAGTAGTAGTAGTAGTAGTAGTAATATTAGTATTAGTAGTAGCAATATTAAGCAGTGCAATGAAATATAACTCACTCTCTCCATACAAGCTGTAGTCACTCCGGATATGTGTGTTTTTGTGAGTACGTTTTCCAGTTTTTATTATTTAGTTCGTCTCTCACCCCCTCAACAAATAGTGTTTCGGAGCTGCTGATAATCTTGACAGAACACAGACCCCATAGAAAGTATTTTTAACTCAATCAGATGCGTATTCAAGGCCTTTTATTCAGCGCGTGCCATAGTTTTTTGTTTCCCGTGTGAGCAGAGAAATCATGTCAGCTTGTGTACATAATACAAGTTGTGCATGTGTGGTGGATGGAGATGGGTAGTGTCAAGAAATACAAGCAAAAACTGTATAAAAAAAACAAAACAAAAGAAAAAAAAAACACGAAATGAAATACTATGATGGATAGGGTTAGGGTACTGCTTTGCCTGTATGTTCCACAGTATGGCATTATGTATCTCCATGGATTTGGTAACACAAGGCTGTAATAATGCCCATATTATGGTATTTTCTGATGTTATAATGTTGTCTCTCAAACAGAAAACACTCTGTTCCATAAAAACGCCTACAACAACGTAAATACAATATAGATAAGCTTTGTTCCAGGCAAAGCAGCAACCATGGAGACAAGCATGTGGTAGAGCCCTGATAAAAGTTACATAATGTGTGTTTAAGGTACTGTAATGTCCATAGGAGTGAACTGAACTCGCTAACCCCGTAGTTTAGACTTCTACAAGTTCTGAAATACATGGACTTCTTATATTTGTTTTCTTTTATTTGTTTCTCAAATCCAAACGCTCCTGGACAAGTTCAAATGTGTGCAGTGAATGTTTTTTAAATCCCAAATCTAATACTCGCCTGAAGAAGGTATTATTAGGTATTATTTTGGTCCAATCAATCAGAGATAACAATAAAAAAGTCACATATCGAGCAAGGAAAATAAACATCATCAAGATTAGAAATACAAGTACTACAGACTAAAAATAACTGCAGTTTTGTTATTTCAGTGTTATTTCCTCATCACAAACATACCTGGAGTTGTGTTTTGATCATTTTGTACTTAACAACACTGCAGTAATTATAAAACTGTCATATTTGGTGGTTTTCAGATTGTCATACTCCCAGACGGAGGACAAGAGTCAGTTTTTTCCTAGTGATACTTGATGCAGTGCTGTCACGTTGGGGTGTTCTACATGTATCGCTAATGGTAGAACGTTTAGGAGTTGCCATGGTGACACAATGCACACATTAGCAAACACTAAAAAACATTTTAAGGCAGTCTGAAAACTTAAAACAATACTAAATGGATATAAAAAAGGTCATTTTCAGGAGCCTGTGATCAATACAAGGGTTCATGGTCCTGTTTAGGCGTTTGATTTTCAAGAAAAAGGTGAGCGTGGCTAACACTAGCTAGCTTGTGACTGCAATTTTATGTGTGAGAGACTTGTTTAACAGCACAAATCATCTCACCTTTTGTAGTTTCAATTAAATCAGTTCTTTCTGGGCAGATTGTGTCAAAACAAAGCTCAGATTAAAGTCTTACTTGAGTAACAGAGCTTCAGACAAAGCAGTGCCCACAGTTAGCTTAAACTTGACCATTATTATAGTGAGTAGACCCTAGAACGTGCTATACTTCAACTATAATGTGTCCGTTTAAACCCAGGATTATTACAGCACAGACCTTGGACATAGCAGGCCAAAATCTACAGAAAATCCACACCTTTTTTCACAGATCATTAGCAGTGAATACACCAGATGGCACGTTTAGGCTAAATCCTGTTTTCAGATCTCACCTTTAAATTGAATCTGACACCCTCCCTCAGCTGCACCCAACAGATAAATCTACACGCGTCACCCTGGATGGATCGTAGCTGTGTTTACACGCAGGGTGACACAGCGTGGTGTCACCCATGGGTGCTGTAAATACTGAGAGGAGGCCTGTTTGCATTGGCATTGAAAACTGTGTAGGAACAAGCGGGCTTCTGGTGGATTTTTAAATGATTTTTGTGAATAATTTTGGACACCTACAGCTTTGATATTTCAGGGTTTATAACTTAAAGGTACACTATTTTAATTCGCCTGAAAGGTTCCACAGTATAGCATTAAACTAATCTATTTATCTTTTTTCATTCAGGTATTTTAATTGCTCAGATCTGTTAAATACTAGAATCTTGTCTCTATGTAAATACACACTTTTAATGTCACACTCTGGAACATTCTATAACATTTCCATGGACATAAGCAAGTGGCGTACCCATATCTACCATATAATGCACCTTTAATCTACTTGTCTCCATGGAAACGTTATTGTTTTGCCTGAAAATTCCAGTGTACAGCTTTAAACCTCGCTACAGAATATGGATGCTTTTTATTGCTCAAAAAATACCTTGAAAAACATGCATTATGGTTGTCAATGGGACTGTCTCTCCACAGATCTGACCAGTAACTTGAATATGCTTGTCTCCATGGATATTGATAAGTTTAATGCCATACTGAAGGACATTTCCAGGGAAAGCAATAACATCTTGATTGAAACAAGCAGGTAGGGATCACAGTGCCTTTTAAAATAATGTATGCAATATTCATATATTTTGTGCATGGTCTGAAAAGAAGCAGTTTAAATTAGGCTAACAACAAATCAAACCTTTGAGATTTCCCTTCAATGGCGATTATCATATTTCTAGTCTAGGTATTAGATCAGATGCCCTTCCTCACATAAAACACTGAACCTATTCAATTTGAACACCCTGAATGTCTTCGGATGCTAACAAACCTTTGAGATTTTCCTTCAATGTTGAGTAGCACATTTCTGGTCTAGCTATTACATCAGATGCCCTTCCTCACATAACACTATTCAATTTGAACGCCTTGATCGTCTTCGGATGCTAACCACTCTGCCACTGTAAACCCAATTAACCACAGCCATCTCCCATCTTTTATACTAAACTCTTACTGCCATAATTTTAAAGAAATGCGAAAATCTTTTCTTGTCCTGTTAATATAAGATTACGGTAATCTGGACAACTGCTGGGAGTATCCAACAGAGCAAAGAATCGACCTTGAATACACAGCACCACACTGGCCTCGCTATCCCAAAAGCTACAGTCCCAGCCCGGAAAACAGAGGTGACCCCAACTGGACACACGCCAAGCCAAACTCTATGATGGAATATTGTATCAGGAAATTATGCAAATTCCAGTTTTTGTACTTGTTTACAAAAGTAATCTCTGTTGCCTCATAAACTCTCTCTCTCTTTCTCTGTCTGCAGCCAAGCGCTCGGAAAAACAAGGCCAATGTGTCAAGGGCCCAAAGCTAAACTATGATTACTGTTTGGAAGTTTGTTTGTGAGGATTTATTTTTAGAAATAAGCTTATATGGAAAAAATGACATCTTAAAGAGGGGGTATTTTACTTCTGTTGGGTATTAACTGCTAACAGGTAACATATTTAGATCACCATGTAACTTTTTATTGTTTTGAAAATGCTATATTCACTGAAAACAACATATTAAGTCTCCCCTTTCTTTGCTCCCTGTGTTAAATCACTCCCCCTTCAGAGCGTTATCATGACACAATCAACGTGCATCCCACTAATGAAGCTACTGCACATTGCATCAGATTAGTCAAGTTGTTTTGTACAGTTTTGTGTCATGCTTTTGTATATTTATATTTGTATATTTAGGCTTGTGGGCGAAGCATTGCACAGAATCTTACAGTAAAGAGATCACTAAATTACCCAAACATGCATGGATGACATCTAACACTTCTTGAGGCATGTTTTTGATGAGAAAACAACGTTATAACATGGTAGAAAGCTTTAAAATAATGCAACCGTTTATTGTGTGATGATCAGGAAGTACACGGTTAGCATGATAGTTGTTGCTAGCTTTACCCAGCTTACCCTCTTCACATTTATACACGTATTTCAGAATTTTTTTTTCTTGCTCCAGTACAGACATATTGGATAAGCAGCTCTTGAGTTCAAAATAAGTCTGTGGTGTACAATTTGCATCTAAAACAAAGAAAGATAGAAAGATAGAAAGATAGAAAGATAGAAAGATAGAAAGATAGACAGATAGACAGATAGACAGATAGATAGATAGATAGATAGATAGATAGATAGATAGATAGATAGATAGATAGTTAGTTTCGGTTCATTTTTCAATGCATCTACTTTAATCCACCTAAAGCAGTATTTCTTTTATCTTTTCATATAATTTTACTGTCCGTAGAGTTAAAAATGAACTTGGTAAATTTGCTTTTCAGGTTAAAGCCCTGTAACGTCTTTTCAATTGTTTCGAAACACCCTTTTATTGCATCTTCAAGATCGGTCATTGTTTCTAATTTTACTTTCCTCTCTACTCTTTAATTCAAAACAACTCAGTTACTAATTGTAACTATGTTGAGTGGTTAGGTGGCATGTAAGAGCTTGTGTGTGCATGTTTATAAGTGTGTTTAAATCTGTGTTTTGTTCTTCTGTTCTCAAGGGGTTATTCTTCTTAATAAACAATGTCAAACTTGAATTTATAGAGAACTGAAATGGTGTGGGTGACGTTGGTTTGTGGTCTGAACACGGCACAGAATCTCACTGCTAACCGTAAGAAGGGTTCAAACAAGGCCTGGGAGAGAGCGCCAAAATACACAAACATGCATGGGTGACATTTAAAACCTCTTCAGGCATGTTTTTGATGAGGGAACGGCGTTATAAGATGGCAGAAACCTCTTTAAGATTACATAGGCCAACTGCACCTGTGTCTTCCCCGGTCAAGAGTGCTTCAAAATGGACTCTATCACTAAATTACTATCACAAAACAGAAGTGGCTAAGTGTATGAGGTGGGTGAGGATAAAAAGAGAGGTGCAGAGAGGAGAGAGACAGACAGAGAGAGGAGGGGTGAGGAGAGAGAGAGAGGGTGAGGAGCGAGAGAAAGAAAGAGCGAGGAGAGGAAGAGAGAGAGCAGAGAGAGCAACAGAGAGGAAAGAGTGAGTGATAGATAAAGAGCGAGAGGACAGAGGGACAGAGAGGGAGGAGAGAACAAAAGAGAGGAAAGAAAGAGTGGAAGATAGATAAAAAGAGAGGGAGTAGCAGAGAGAGAGGAGACAGAAAGAGAGGGAGAGAGGGAGACAGAGAGGGTAGAGAGATGGATATATCGATAGAGAGTGTGTGAGAGAATGAGACAGAAAGAAGAGAGAGAGGAAGCAAAGAGAAAAAGGAGAGAGAGGGATAGATAAATAGCTAGATAGAAAGAGAAAGAGAGTGGAGAGAGGAGGGCCATAGACTGTGATGACTGTATAATTACCTTGTTAATAAGACTTGCACTGAAGCACAGGGAACACTGCAAGCACTGCACCGGTTTCCTTGAGGCAGTTCCCCATTAAAACATGAGAATATCGTTCTTTCGTCTTCCTCTTAGCTTTAGGACTTAGACGGGGTTCAAATTTATCATACGCCAGTTAGTAAAGTCCTGGAAAAGGTAAAGCTACAGTGTGTATCTTTTTAACCAAAAATAGACTAAATAGACTAGAAAACATGCGCCTTTAGTCTGAGCGAGCGTGCTTCTCCATAGCCTTTAAAGGAGCTATATTACCTATTCTCTGATCCATGTTATAATGTTTCCTGGACACAAACATACCTGGAGTTGTGTTTTGTTTCATTCACACATGCGGTAATACAGGAAAGGCTCCACTGTATTTTTAAACTCCATACACCTTCACTAGAATCATTGGGATGATTTCAGCCCTGGAATTTCCAATCTCTAGGTAAAAAGTAGCTGTTAACCTGAAAACAGAGCATTTTGAGCTTTGGAGATGTAGACAGACTAATAATAAAGGATTACTCAAACGTGTGAATGAAACAAAACGCAACTCTAGGTATGTTTTCGAGGAGGTAACAGCATTATAACATGGCTAAAAGCTCACAAGAGGACCTTTAAACCGCAGCTTTAACCTTGTCCCTGTGTGTCTAAATGTATCCAGGCTGTGAATCATTCTTCCTCTTAAACATGAACATTACCAAAATAGCCACTCATTGCTAACAGAACGTGAAAAGCTTTTCATTTGCGTGATGTGTTCAAAAACAGGGGGAAAAAAACAGTTAATGTATTTTTCTTTCATTTCCATTTTAAGACGGCTATTGTTTCGCGCGATAATTGACTGAAACAGCTTTCAGACAGAGGAGGCGACTTTTAGAACATTATTTAAAGGTGCTGTGCCTGTTTTTTTTTTTAAAGGGCCCATATTACGCCTTTTTCTGATCTATGTTCTAATGTTGTCTGTTCCAACTTGTGATGTCATGTGGGAAGTGCTCCACTGTGTTTTTAAACTCCATACACTTTCACTATCATTTGGATTTCAGACGTAGAATTGTCAATCTCTATACAAAAGGTAAAAGGCAGCTGTTAAAACTACAGCTTCATGACATCACAAGGTGGAACTGAGCATTTTGAGCTTTAGAGATGTCAGACTAATAATAGAGGATTACTCAAACATGTGTGAATGAAACAAAACACAACTCCAGGTCTGTTTTTGAGGGGGTAACAGCAACGTGGCGTAAAAGCTCACAAGAGTCAATTTTGTTTAATATAGGACCTTTAATAAGTGTTTTTCACAATTTTCAGAGACTAGAGTTGAGTTTTCCCATCACAGTAATGCGAACAACAACAACTAGCATGCTAATCCCTGCACTTCTTGATTCTCAGGCATGAAAAATCTCTATAATTACATGCAGATATTACACGGCTGACTTATCTGGATGTTTTTCTTCAATAAGAGCTGCTTATATAATAGAGCTGTACTATATCAGTGGGGGGAAAAAAATCAGGTACAGTCCCAATGGAGAAACTGTCCCTCCAGCAAATGTATGAAAGTTGAGAGGTGCCTTGTCAACACCACTGCTGTAGCCCTCAATGGCACCTAGCATCAATCATTATAGTGTGATTTGTAATTTTCATGTAGATTTGACCTCGGGGTACGTCCAGTGCAGTGAGGAGGTGTCAAAAATGCTGTTACAAAAGCAAGATTAATATGAACGGTGTTTTGTAACTGTGTTTGGTTTGAACTGCCGCCAAGGCTGGTTTACAGAACACATATTATGCATTCCTGTGGTTTTAATTATCTTTTAAAATTGCTTTTGGTCACCTTGGGAGAGAATTTGACATTTTCTAATGAATTTATGTCGGCATTTGCGATGATTTAGGTGTTGGAGCTCCCTCTGCTGTCAGCAACAGGAATGAACAATGTCAAAGTAAATAAATGACGTCCTTATCCTTGTGAATGCTATGCTAACAGAGCCATGCGTTTGTTGTGAACGCAATTTGACCAATTTGGTAATGGTTTTTGGGCTTAAAAACTGCATAGGAGAAGTCAGGAGTTTTATCTATGACGCAACAATCTGGGCAAAATGCAAGCGTGAATGAAACAAAATACAACTTCAGGTATGTTTTTGATGAAAGGACAAAAGTATAAATATCTATCCAGGATCCGGTCCAGGATTCAATTCTAGAAGTTTGCATGTTCTCCCTGTGTCTGGGTGGGTTTCTCTTGTTTGCTGTGGGTACTCCAAAGTCCATACACTTGTTAAGGCATCATATATTAAAATGTTCATATCCAAAATAGTGTATATGTTTTAAAACTGGCCATTTTTGACCATTTTGCCATTTAAATCAATCAAATTCCATATCTTTTTTATCTGAGACTGCACTGGTCACTGAGGCGACAGTTTAAACAAAAAATACCCTTGACTTCCCTCTCCCCAGACACTTGCATCTGCTCCTTCCATATGAATCCCATTTTCCTTCCAGGTTTGAACATCTCTTTTGTTTTATGAGTACAATTCCCGATCTCTCTTCCCATGCATGGCAGTAAACAAGATGGCTACACTTCGACACGAGTCCAGAATAAATCCTTGTCAGAATAATTAAAACTGAATGAGCGTCGTTCTTTGCAGGAAGCTGAAATTGCTTGTACTGTACCCTGATAAACAGCCATCTATAAAAATGTGAAACGCTAACGAAAAAGTGCATCAATTATTAAAATTTCAAATTAAAAAACAAATGCGAGTCCTATTTTACCTGCTTGACAAATTTGGAAATGATTGAATGAGATCTTTACCAGAGATTTTGCCAATTTAAAGGTGCTATATTATGTGAATTAGACTCTTGTGAGCTTTAAGCCATGTTATAATGTTGTTACCGCATCAAAAACAGACCTGAAGTTGTGTTTTGTTTCATGTTTGAGGAACCCTTTATTATTAGCCTGTCTACAGCTCCAAAACTCAAAATAGTCTGTTCCACCTTGTGATGTCACGAAGCAGTAGTTTTCAAGTTAACAGCTCCTTTTGCCTTTAGTTCAGTAGAAATTGGCAATTCTAGGGCTGAAATTATCCAAATGATTGTAGTGGAGATGTACGGCGTTTGAAAACACAGTGGAGCACTTCCTGTATTACCACATACTGGAATACATACACATTCCGTTTGAGAGATGAACTCAGCCTAAATATGCAGGGTTTGTGTCTTAAACATGTGTGACTGAACCAAAAAAATGACCCTTTAAACCCTTTAAATGTGGATTTTTTAATACTTATAGCACAGGAAGATTGAGGCGAAACAAAATATGATTAAACGAATGGTAGATGTCAAAGGTTATCTATTTTTCTTGCCATGACACGGATCCGGTAGGCGAGGGGCTATGCTAGTTTAAATGCAACTCCAGGGAAGCACCACACAGCCAAGAATAGTGTCAGATTAAAGGCAGAATTGGCTGTTTTTGTAGCGAGCCTCCTGGAGAATACAAAAGGCGCCACTGCTATATATTAAAGGTTATTTTTAGCAATGGAGTAATACTGTTTTATAGATTTTTCCCGGTCCTGGTGGTAGCTTGTTCGTGTAAATGGGGGTATGCATGAGAGACTTTGAGAAAATACTGTGCGTCTATAGGAGTTTTACTAGGTTTCATTAAATGTGAAAATCAATGAAATGTTGACAATAAATAAATAAAGAAATTATACTGATTTGTACATCTTAATACAATGATTTAATGAGGATCTAATGAGAGCCTGTTTTCCATGTAGACCAGCTGTATGTAGTGAGTGAATGGAAAAACATTTTTACATTGTTCACTTATACAGGATTTGCAAATGTGTTCAGTAGAGGGTAAATTTTCAGTTTTAGTACTTAAGTAAAAGTACAGATACCGGAGCAAATTATCACATGAAAAAAATCTACTTCAGTAAAAGTATTGAAGTACTTCTTTAAAAATGTACTTCAAGAGTAAAAAGTAAAAGTATTTCACACTGATTTTGAGAGCTAATAAAGCTTCAAATGTAGTGATTTTGTTGTAGATTTGTGATTAATCTTTCTAGCTGTTTTTATTTGTTTATTTTTATTTACTCGAAGGACAAATGTGTTAAAAATATTCACTCAGGTCTCAAACTATAATAAAAATACTTTTACTTTTGAGTTTGGTTCAAAATGTAGTGGAGTAGAAAGTGCAGAGGCCTGCTCTCACATGTAGCAAAGTAAAAGTACAGTACTTTACTAATTTTACTTTGTTGTTTTGTTTTACATTGAAACATTATAATATGATGATAATAAAAGTAGGATTTGTTGCTTTTTTTTAATTCTTATAACAGTTGTCCAATGGAGCTTCACAGTCTCACTCACTTCAAAATCTGCTCTGGTTCAGCAAATAAATTCTCCATTAATTTTTTCCCATAGACTTGTCACAAATTTCAAATAACAAGAGCTTATGTGGTAACCAGTATCCATAACACAGTAGTTTTAAGTCCAAAAAGCACATTTAATTTAAAACACAAAATCTGGCAAAATGCTTTAATAACTTAAGGGTTTATAAAGTTTCAGAAACAGATTAGAAACAAAATTATAAGTCTTGTGGTCAGCGTAAGAGCAATAATTTTATCACATACCTGATTAGCCCTGAGCAGATTTCAAACTTTGAATACTATTAAACTATTTCGGAAAGTCTATGAGAAAAATGAATGGGAAACTTCAGGAACCAGGGGCAGGTTGAGTTCCATAGTTTCCTGTGATTACTGGTCCTCTTTGTTTCATATTGGACATTATTGCATTATATTATCGTATATATAGCTGTTTTTAGAGTTATGTTGGTCAAAACAAATATTCAGAGATGTAGAGGCTGGAACTGTCAAAACAAACATGGCAGCTTACGATAAAAAAAGAAAAGAAAAATAAGCACTCGTGAATCTGTCATCAGTGAGCACTCGTATTGATCACAGGTTCCTAAAAATGCGTTGTTAAAATACATTTTCTATCTTGGTAACTACTGAACATTTCTTCATAGGCATACATGTAGAACACCCCCAGCGTAGAGTTATTGTGCTGATTTCTTCTCCATTTGAACAACCCATACTTTCTATTTACTCTTTATGAGCGCATATAATTCATTTTCTATACACACAAACTTTCAAACACACTCTACCTTCACATTATACCTGCTCGAAGCTATAGAAGGAGTCCATTGCTTTTAAATTGAAAGTAAAAACACAAAAATCAGACTTGAATCGCTGACACCACCTTGAACTAATGCACATCCCACAGAACTCATAGGACTCGATACTATCTTTCCATCTGCATCACAACAGCTGGGGCCATACAAAGCTCTGTTCCATTGTTGCTCTTATCTTCACAACAGTGTAATCTCACATATTTTGAATACGATTTTCCACACCACAGCGCCGTGTCCTGCCATACTTATTTACCATGAAAGGGCCAAATCGCGACGTTGTTTTACTCGCAATCACACTCCCTGTTAGTCCGCTGTACCTCGGAAAATATCTCGACGTGGGTATTTCCGATTTTGGTCAAAATAACAGATCCTTGTTGCTTTGGTGGGAGTGAAGATGGGCGGTAAATGCGGAGGAGAATTAGGAGGAGACTGTTTTACTGAGATGTGCTTTTATCATGCTGTGGAGAAATGAAAGGAGATGTCAGATTTCTTCTAGTCTATTTCCGCTATCCAATCAGAGCTGCCGAAAATACTGTGGTTCTAACAATTTTCTTGGCAAAAGAACAAAAAAAAAGAAAGAAAAAAAAAATACCAAAAAATGAAGATAAACTTAAGCTGCATTGTGTAACTTTCAGTTGGTCACCTGCTTGTCTCCATGGAGATGATACTGCTTTGCTTCCCTGACCAGCCAGCCCCTTCTACATTCTGTTTGAATCAGGAACTGGACCATAGAGGGTGAAAATCCTGCAAAACTAGAGACGATCCGACCACAGCCACTCACGTGTCTCTCTGATACAGAAGACATCTCATAACATTCAGAACAAATACAGAACTTAACTTTTAAAAGTTCGTTTTTCAGTCCTTTATGTAGTTTTTTTCTCCTTTTCATGAATAAGCAGCCATGTTTGGTCACAAACAGAGTATGCTTCCTTGATGTAAAGAGCTTTGAGTGCCTTGAAGGCGGAAGAGCGCTCTATAAAAATGTGACCATTTACCATTAATCCACCTGTCAATCACACCCTCTGAAATCAGGCAGACAGGATAAAGCTCCAGATCCACTTGTCTTTGTAAAGTCAGGTAACTGCTTTGCTTGGGATGCTTTGCACTATGGCATTATCTATCTCCATGGAGCCAAGCAGAAGACCCCCCCACAGGCTAATTTGCAGGTCAGATCTGTGGAGAGGTTGACAGTAGAAAGCATTTGTCAAGGTATTTCAGCAAAGAAAGAGCTATGACATTCAACTATTGCATGCAGTCAATAACAGGTGTCTTTATTGCTAAAATATAAAATAGTCAGTGAGCTCACCTCACCATAGATCTGACCTGTAACTGATAGCAAGTTTAGTTATAAGGTATTACCGTATGTTTATTTTGTTTTATACCGAGTTTGACCCTATAAACTTGAACATTCTTCCTTGTGTACTTACTTATCTGCTTATACAAGAGGCCCGAAGAACCATTTAAACTAAAGAAGTTCTTCCACTAATTTGTTCAGCAACTTAAATTACTTTTCCATGTATGCATATATTTTTGGATTGTATTTATTTGGTGAGGTAGCCTTGAGGAGCAAATGTTCTCTCATTAAAATGTTTTTCTAGACCGTATTTTTATAACATAGGAATGAAATGATAGAAATGAAGAGTGGGGAGAGACATTCAGGTATTACTGTCAACGTTGGAAATCGAAGTTGCAACTCTGAGTAATCCAGTGTATCAATACCTGCTCAACTGAGTATCTAGTTTCGATACTAGTTTTGTGGATAAGAGCAAATGGCACACACTTCAACCAGAGCCTTCATTCTCTCAGTACTTGAACAGATGAGAGTGGACACAGAAGATGTAGCAGTAGTAGTAGTAGTAGTAATAGTAGTAGTTTTCCTTTGCTGTGCTGTATTTGAACAGTGGTGAGGAGTTGGCACAGAGGAGACAAGGGCCAAAGCTCCTAGAGTAAAATAAACACCGAAATACAGACGTTAGATTGGCTCTGGTTTGACATGGAGAGAAAAGAGGAGAGATACAACTGTGAAAAGATGGTTCAAATCAAAAAAGTGCTGTTAGCATGCTAGTTGTTGTTAGCATCACCGTGATGGAGCTATTGTATTGTATTTAATGTCAAATATATTCAACTGTATTTTATTTGATGAGACAAGAACAAAAGGCTTTGAATATTTCTGCAAAACATAAAAATCTTGAGATGTTATTATAAAGCGCTTTATCGTCCAAAAATCAGGAACTGCGCTGTTGGCATGCTAGTTGTTGCTGGTATTACCGTGATGGCGCTATTCTATTTCAGTGCTATAAAAAAGTCAAATATATTCTGCTTTATTTTATTTGATGAGACAGGAATAAAATTAAGAAAATAGAGGTTTGATTCACAAAACATAAAATTTTTAGATGTTATTAGATGCACTATGTAACTTTTCTCCATGGACATTTTGCTGTTCAGTCTGAAATATTCCACAGTATGGCATTAAACTTATCGATCTTCATAGAAACAAGCAGGAGGCGCCATTGGGCCAAGTTACAAGTCAGATCTGTGGAAAGGCAACAATGCTCATAGTCAGACTGCCTGTTTTTTTTGATCTATTAAATAAATGTAAAGACAAGCTGTTTAATGTCATACTGCGGAACATTCCAAACAGAGCAATGACATATCCATAGAAACAAGCAGGTGACGGACCCCCAACCAAAAAGTTACACAGTGCACCTTTAAAACAGTGGTCTAAAACTGCCATAAAGTTGCTGAAAATTTCCAAACAGTTTCTATTTTAATCCTCCAGTGCAAAGTTCGAGTTTAGTCTGGGAGAATGGGGCTATTGTCTGTTCTCGTTGCTGTCAGGTAAAGACACTTCACAGTCACATGTCCACAGCCCCATGTCTGGACTTTTCATTTATCAAGTTACACAAAAACTTCTCTTTTCTTTTCTAAACCCACTGCAGAACATTGGGCTTCATTATAACATATTTACTCTTGAACTAAAAGATATTTCAGAGTAGGATTCAAAAGCCTGTTTTTTTAAGTTGTTGTCTATATAATATTAACCTTTACAGGTAAATAGTAGTAGTAGTAGTAGTAGCAGTAACAGTAGTACTAATACTAGTTGCAGTAGTTGTTGCTGTTGTATTAGTAGTACAAGACGTGGTAGTAGTAGTACCAATAGAAATATGCATAATCCATGTTTTTAATTAGCTGTGTGCTGTTGAAAATGATGCTAGCTGTGAGTGCTAATGATAACAGAAATCATGATCCTCTGAGATGGACCACTTCAAAAGCTCAAACCTCTAAAAACACACGTCTCAGATCTGTGTTTTTGTGCCAGAGCAAAGAGCGCCGTGTCTTTGAGTGACAGAAGCGCCACAGAGATCTCTCACTAATTACACTGTCATTAGTACAGGAAATATGTCTTCTATTTATCCACATTCAGAGCACTTTATTTATCTGTGGAGTCTGAACGGACACACGTCTTCAAAGCAGAGGTATGATGTGAGTGTGTTGTTGTTTACAGAAAGGTAATTACAGACCTGCAAACACTTAGCATTCAGTCTTATATTCATCATGTTAATTTGTGTTCTAAAAGGTTGCCAATAAATGATTGAAAAAAGAAAAAAAAAAAAAAGAAAAACACCAAAAGTTGCCTTGTTTCCAGAGAAATAGTGTCCTTTTGGCTGTAATATTCCACAATACGGCATAAAACTCTTCAATCAAACTGTTTAAATAAAGCTCAGATTCAGTATAACAAAGCCGCAGACAGAGCAGTGCCTACAGTTAGCATCACGCCCCCAGGGAATGTTGATGACCTCAGCTGCAAAGTATCGATAAGCATTTCTTGAGGTCAAAATAAGTCCAGTGTGTGCCGCCTGCATCAAATTATAAACCGTTTATAGTCCAACAATCATGAAGTGCACTGTTAGCATGCTAGTTGCTGTCATTCTGGTTTCTAAAAATGGTAAAAAGCACTTATAAACTCATTTGGTGAATAATTAGATACTCAGAATGCATAACGTAAGTGACTAATAACTTTGAACTTTACGGATGGAAATTAGCATTGTGCTAAATCCGGCATATTTACGTCGAGTTGTGTAATTTTGTGCAAATTGTACGTTCATTAATGTGCACTGTCCCATCCAAATAAATAAATAAAGAAAAGAAAGAACCACTGCAACTTTCACATTTTTACTAAAATAAATCTAAAATAAATTTACTAAATCTACTTAAGTAAAAGTATTAAAGTACTTATTCAAAAATGTAATTGAAGAGTGAAAAGAAAAAGTATTTTGATAAGTTTATCTTCCTGGCTGTTTTTATTTGTATACTTTGTGTGCTCAAATTACCAACCTGCTAAAAATAAACCCTCGGGTCTCTCTGCAGGTCTCAGATAATTAAAAAAAAATAAATAAATAAAAAATACTACTTTTCAGTCCAGTTAAAAAATGTAGAGGAGTAGAACGTGCAGATACCGGATACTTCTGATACTTCTACTTTTCACTCCTGATCTTAGATACTTTATAGTGAAGTAAAAGTAAAAAGTATCTACTTAAAATGTACTCAAGTAAATAACAGATGCCTAAAATGTATATTTAGGTATAGTACTTTTACTTTGTTATGTTACATCCCACCACAGTTTTTAAGACAGTAAAACTCAGGTACTGCTCCTTTAACATTACGGTTGGCTGATTCTTGAGTTCGACGTCAGACTGGAAGGAAAAGCCTCAGTGAAACCTGTCTAGACACACACTTTTGTAAATCTCCACACAGAACGGCCTTAAAGCTGCTCTTATTGATCCACAGTTTGGCCAAACAATCTCCAATAACCTCAGAGCAACAGAAGATTCAATTTTACCCAATTTAATCCATTAAACCCAGAGATGTGCTCACTTTTTGAGCCATGTTTTCTTCAATCAGACCACCGCGTTAAACATATCTCACTAGTTTTGTGTGTTCCTCAGTGTCTCCATATATTTTAGACAAACATAATTACAGTGTATTTTGTATCACCTCAGAATAGAGTCTGATTGTGGCGCTCAGAAGCCCGTTCACAAACATGGAGGGAGTTTGAAGTTATTTATAGTTATTTATATAAGTGGTTATGAAGCAGATGGTGAATAAGAATGTCCTTTAAAACTATTGGTACTACTAAACATTGTGAAGGATAGTACTTTTTGTAAAACTTGAAGTAAACTTTGGTGGTGGTAGTAGTGGTAGAAATATACCTTTATACCTTTATGCAGTAGTAGTATAAACGTAAAAGACAGCAGCAGTACTAGTGCTACTACTAGTCTATATCAATGAGTAGTAGTAGTAGTAGTAGTAGTAGTAGTAGTAGTAGTAGTAGTAGTAGTAGTAGTAGTAGTAGTTATACCCTGTAGTAAACTTTCAATACTTTTAATACCATTACAACTTACTCAACTGTGCTACAACACCTACTACTAATACTAATACAACTTCCACCATTACTACAACTGAAACGACAGTTACTACTACTTCTACTACACATGTTTTTTCCAACAGTCTTGAAAACCTTTTAAAAATATCTTGTTAGTACTGTTTCAAAGCCATTACATATTGTGAATGTCCTCCCATCGACTCCCAGCCAATCAGACCCAGACCCTGTGCCCCTCCTCCAACCAGAGTGTCCCAAAGGTGAACAGTACAATAACATTTAAAAAGTAATTAAAACCCTCCTCTTGTTGTGAGTGTGTGGTGCTTTCCCTGTGTTTCCTCGTCACTCGGGCAGAAAAATCACTGGTTCAGAATAATGAGACAGGCTCTGGTGTCTGCTGGCTCCAGATCTATTCCACTTTGGTGCATTTTCTCGTCTACAGACAAACAAGAGCGCTACTAAGTTTGATAGTCCAGAGCTTCAAGGTGCTCTATGTAACTTTACAAAAACCTCCTCATCTTCAAGGAGATGTTATTGCTTTGCCTGGAATGTTCCACTGTATGGCATTACATTTTCTCCTTAAAGGTCTTAAATTACGCAAAACTGACTCGGCTGGCCTGGGAACATCTCGGGGTCCCCCTGAAGGAGCTGGAGGAAGTGTCTGGGGTGAAGGAAGTCTGGGAGTCCCTGCTTAGACTGTTGCCCCGCGACCCGGACCCGGATAAGCAGAAGAAAATGGGTGGATGGATGGACTCTTGTGAGCTTCAAGCCATGTTCGAATCGCTTCAAAAACAGACCTGGAGTTGTGTTTTGTTTCATTCACACACGCTTGAGTAATTCTTTATTATTAGTCTGTCTACATCTCTAAAGCTCAGAACGCTCTTTTCCACATTGTGATGTCATGAAGTGGTAGTTTTCAAATAAACAGCTGCCTTTTACCTTTAGTTCAGTAGAGATTGACTATTCCAGTGCTGAAATCATCCAAATGATTCTACTGAAGGTGTGTGGAGCTTAAAAACACAATGAAGCACTTCCTGTCTTACCACATGACATCACAAAGTGGAACAGAGTGTTTAAGTACCTCTACTACTTTGATTATGACTACCACTACTACTACTACTGATACTGATACTACTACTACTACCACCAGCTGAACTGCTTCAAAACTGCAACATCAATAGTTTAGACATCTGTGTAAATGGGGCACCACACCAAACCAAACATACTGTGGAACCATCTCTCCATAATTCTCTGAGGGTTCAATTCCCACCACAATTTTGCCAAACAAGCAAATACTGAAGTCACAATGACAAATGGCTGTGTATCTGCTGCTGCTGTGTGCGAGTCTTAGCCTATAAAACACTGTATCCAAATCAATAGAGCGAGGTTTACTCATATTTCAAATTCAGTGTAGGGGTTAATAATTAAAAGAGTAAAAGTCACTTTCTAAAGTTATTGTGAAAAAATAATGTAGCTTTTGTTTAAAGGTCCTATATTACACAAAACTGACTCCTGTGAGCTTTAAGCCATGTAAGAATGATGTTACCTCCTCAAAAACAGACCTGGAGTTGTGTTTTGTTTAGTTTTTGTTTGAGTAACTCTTTGTTATTAGTCTGCCTACATCTCCAAAGCTCAGAATGGTCTGTTCCACCTTGTGATGTCATGTGGTAATACAGGAAGTGCTCCACTGTGTTTTTACACTCCATACACCTTCACTAGAATCATTTGGACATTTTCAAGCCTAGAATTGCCAGTCTCTACTGAAATAAAGGTAAAAGGAACTTGAAAACTATCGCTTCATGACATCACAAGGTGGAACAGAGCATTTTGAGCTTTAGAGATGTCAGACTAATAATAAAGGATTACGCAAACGTGTGAATGAAACAAAACACAACTCCAGGTCTGTTTTTGAGGAGGTAACATTATAACATGTCTTAAAGCTCACAAGAGTCAATTCTGTGTACAAACATGTTCTGAAATGTGATTGTTTTTGTTTTTCCATTCATATTTCAGTCTTTTTGTCAATTCTCTTAGTTTGTGAACTTTGAATCCTATTATCAAAACATGAACCCCAAATTGTTCAGCCCTACTTCCAAGCAAAGCAGTAACATCTCCATGGAGAAGAGTCAGGAAAGTGCCACAGTGCGTCTTTAACCTGTCCAGCCCTTACAAAGCGCTGGAGCTGTCTCTGGTCCCTCTCCTCGTGTTTTGAGTCCATGTTCCATTATCATCCCCTCAGCTCCACACAGCGCTCTTCCTTACGCTCTATTTCAGTCCGATTCTGGCGCTTTTCACTCACCCTGGTGCCCTCCGTGTAAAACCGTCACCCGGGCAACCAGCCGTAAAAAAAAAACCCCTGCAAGATTTAGTAACATGTAAAATTTGAGAGGAAAAATTGGAGATGGGAAGTTACTCAGTTATGTAGTCAAAACAAGTGTAAATGTACAAAATATTTCTACTACTACTACTACTACTACTACTACTACTACTACTACTACTACTACTACTACTACTACTATTTCTATTAATACTACTAATACTGCTACTGCTGCTGCTGCTGTAATGTGCATGAAATCATTAAGATTACTACTGGTACTATTTATTTCTGGTTTACATCTTCCAATGAATCACACAAAACTACATCATGAAAAAATAAACAAAACTTATTAAGAATTAAAGGTGCACTATGTAACATTTCTGGTAGGGGGGGATAGTTATTGTTTTGCCTGCTGCTTCACAAATATATAACATTAAACATATATATCTACCATTCGTCGCATTACGTTTCTATTCCTCAAAGACACCTTGAATAACATGCATTTTTACTACGAGTGGGCTCGCCTCTCCACAGCTCTGACCTGTAACTTGGCCGGGTTGAAATGGATACATGGAATTACATTTAAGATCAGTCGGAAATCATGGCATCACGCAAGGAAATTTCATAACACACTGTATATACTGTATATTATTATATTATAATAAGATTTTGTTGAAATAATGTTTAAAGTATTAGAAAAAATAAACATCTTTTTTCAGCTTTTCTTCACAAATTGCTTCTTGATTTGTGTAAAACTATAATTTATATTTACTACATGCATTATTCCGCCAGCTTAAATAAAAATTAGATAATCGTCAAAACCTGGCACACGCGTTTTCATATTGTTGGACTTTCTGGGCAAAGCAATGACATCTTCATGGAGACAAGTATGACTGACCTATCCCTCCAGCAGAAAAGTTCCACAGCACATCTTTTTTAAAGGCGTTTAAGCTTTTCTCCCTCCACTCATCAACTCCAATCTGTCCATCACACATTGTCAGAGTGTATTTCCAAACCAGGTTTCAGTCTTCACACCTCGGAGCTGCAGTGAAGGCCAATAAAAGGTCAAAAAACAGTCTATCCTTCATAACTGGCAGCGTCCGGTCTCCCTGCGCCGGGGTCAAACTTTTCAACCCCCTCCTCCCTCTCCTGCCGTCTCTTCTCCGTCATTTCAAAACACTTTTCTGACCCTCAAAGCCCCATCCTCTCCTCTCCACCAATCAAAGTCCGCGATTAGGAACTGCACTCCGCCGTCTCCTCTTCTTGAGTGACTCTGACAGCTTTTGCTCAAAGTTTCCTGCCAATTTTTCTATTTTATTTTTTGCCAAACTTCAAAGGCTACCCGTATTTTACAACAGCAAAGTGGTGGTACGTGCGGTGGACTAGTGGTGAGTAAAAAACGAAAGAAATCTCTAATAATATGGTCCATTTGTACTGTCCTTCAATACGGACTTGAAATGCTTTTAACTCAATTCTGTAACCATGGTGACTATAGCTTGTTGGCTAGCTATCTTATGACTATTCCAATATTTTTCATACTCTTTAAAGGTTTGGTTCAGGTGGTATCCAATTTTTGCCCTTTTTTTAAATTAAAGCCACAGTATGTAATTTTTCAGCCAAAAATAAAGGCCCTCCACCAGAAAAGTTAACAATCAAAATAGAAATGTTGAGAATAGAGACGTTTTTGATTGTGTAAATTAAAGTGTAATTATTTTTTCAGAATAAAATGAGGTTGCAGTATTCAAAATTAAACATGCTTTTCTCCATGGAGATGTTAATGCTTTGTCTGGAATGTTTCACAGTATGGCATTAAACCTTTCTGTCTTCATGGAGACCAAACCAGACCAAGCTACAGGCCAGATCTGTGGAGAGGCGACCCCGCTCACAGTCAGTGTTTTCCTAGCTTTTTTTGAGCTATAAAACCACCTGTAATTGAATAAATGTAAAGTAGAGCTGTTTAATGTCATACTGTGGAACATTCCAAGCAGAGCAATGACATATCCATAGAAACAAGCAGTTTTATTGTTACTGTTTAACCTATAATGTCCCACAGTAACATTAACCACATCTATAGTATTTCAATGATTCAAATATGTTTTTTTAATTCCTCAAAAACACGCATCTTACTGTGATCTGGCTCGTCTCTCCACAGATCTGACTTGTAACTTGACCCGGTGGCGCCATCTGATAAAATTATTCCATAATGTACAGTATAAAGCAATAACATCGCCATGGAGACAAGCAGAAAGCAAACCCTCTACCATACTAGTACAAAAGTTACATAATGCACCTGTAAACATTGAAATATTTGAAGTTTGATTCTAGTTTGTTCCCAAGTCCCAAACCAATACAAAACGCTAATTTGACGCTTCACTACTTTACAATTCTGCTCAGTCTGTGTACTCACCTGTGTACTTGTGTATTTCTCATTTTTGGTCCCATACTTTTTTTATACTTTCCCCTGACACCAACAATTTAACCCAACTATGACAAGACCGCACCAGGCTCCCACCTCCTCCACACAACACAACTGACATAGCCAAAAACACTGGGACTAGCTTCTTTTTTGTTTAGTTTCATATTTTTTGTTTTCTCTGCACAGTTTTTGGGGGGGTTTTGAGGTATTCTTACAGCTCGGTCCCCCATGTACTGTACTTTGAATAAATGATGGAGTCTGTGCCTAAAAGCTATTAGCCTGGCTCCAGTTACACACAGAACTGCTTTGTTATTCAGTCTAATTGATTACTGTAAGAATTTTCCAAATAAAATGTGAGATTTGCTTAGAGACTTGAGACTAAATAGAATAAGAATAAGAATAATAATAAAAACTTTTTTTGTAAACTTGCCATCTTAAAGTTTTTTACATAAAAATCTGCTGGGAATCACATCATCACAAATATACCTGGCGTTGTATCTTTTTTCATTCACACAAACCCTGCATATTTAGGCTGAGTTCTGCTCTCAAACTGAAAATACTCCATTTTGTGATGTCATGTGGTAATACAGGAAGTGCTCCACTGTGTTTTTAAACTCCACGCCCCTTCATTAGGATCATTTGGATCATTTCAGACCTTGAATTGCCAATCTGAGCTGAATTAAGATTTGGAGATGTAGACAGACTAATAATAACGGGTTACACAAATGTATGAATGAAACAAAATGCAACTGCAGGTCTGTTTTTGAGCAGGTAACAGCATTTTAACACGGCTTAAAGCTCACAAGAGTCAATTTCGTGTAATATAGGACCTTTAAGTCTAATAAAAATAATTGTAGGAAGATTTTACTGTCTTAAAATGTGAAAAACAAGTTCATTAGTTTAGTTATTCCTCACTTACCTTATGTATTCACAGACAGACAGATATGGGGTTTTTCATAGCTGATGCTGATGCTGATTGCTTTCAGTTAGTTAGTAGTTATCTATTTGCACTAAAGTGTTCAAATAAAGCTTTATGGGTATTTTTAGGTTGCAGGTCACCCAAACAAAATATCAGTCTGTGTTGATTTAAGGCTGATACGTTAAAAAGTCCAAATATCAGCCAGATAAGATCGGTCTATCTTTAGTTCTGAGCATCCTAATTATTCACCAAGATGAGTTTATAAGCACTTTTCACAACTTTCAGAGACGAGAGCACAGTTTTTTATCACTGAAATGCTAACAAGTAACAACAACTACCATGCTAAGAGCGTGCTTCCTGATTATCGGACATATAACGCTTTATAATTAGATGCAGACAGTACAAAGCAGACTTAATTTGACCTCAAGAGCTGCTTATACAATATATCTGTACAAGTGCCAAATCTGGTGTTGATCTTGTGACAAATTTTGCTCAAATATATGGAAAAATAGGGTGCAGGTCTTTGAATTCTAAAACTAGACAAGAGGAGAGGAGTTTTTTGACAAACTGCAGTAAAAGCACAGCCAATCGCACGAGCCGACGCAAGATATGTACCTCTTACAACTTTTATGGACGACGTTAACGCTGCCATTTTTAAAGATCTTATAAAAGTGGACACGCAGGTCTACGCAGGAATCTTCTCTTTTCTTTCCCAAAAGCTAAAAAAACCCCACTATTTTTTAACAAAAAAAATTGTGAGTTTTAGATCCCCTCTCCTATACGTTTTACAGATTGCCTGAAGGTCTAATTTTGTGGCTCATTGGAAGTCCGTGAGCTGTTACACCAACTATTAAAGTCATTACAATTTGTGAGAAAATGTTCAATGTTTCATGTTTAAAATAAAGGCAAGGTTATTGGTCCAAAAGCTTGTTTAAAATAGTGATTTAAGAGAAAAGTGAAGCTCGTTGCCAAGGACTATATGTTACTGAATAGAATGAATACAAAATCCTACATATCCTTGGTTTCGTCTGCATTAACAGGTTTGGTCATGATAACTTCAACTAAAAGCATATTTTGAACTGTTGCATTGATATTTTGCAGCTGATGTCATCAACATTCCCTAGGGGTGTGATGCTGACTGTAAGCACTGCTCTGTCTGAGGCGTTATAAAGGTTATAAAGCTGCTCAAACATGTGTGAACAAAAAAACAACATTATAACACAGATCAGAAAATAGCACCTTTAATATGTATTGTTTATTTAAGCAATCCTCCACTTCTTCTTATTTGTATATGTTTACATAGAGTATACAGACTTATTGACCTATCCCCACTGTCTAGAAACCACATCTTTCTATATTTTATTACCCCTCTCGTCTGCAGTCTGACCCACATCCTGTCGGCCATCTTAGGCAGGGCTCTTGAGCTATTCCTGCTTCATCCATTACAGCTACATGTGCATTTGCCAGCACTTAGTTCACTCAGAAAGACTTCAGAAACAGCCAATCACGTCACAGCATTCAAAATCCCCTGCATGCTGGTCCTCCATAGAAAAGCACTGGAAGTTAGACAATGTACATAGGGGGCAGGAGACTAATGCGTTTCTGTAGAGATAATGTTCAGTATTTTCAGTCTGCCTGCAGCTAATGGGTTCATTTCATTTCAAAAGGATTCAGTATTATTGAGGTGGCTGTACACAAGGTCCCACAAGGTCACAATGTCTGAACCACTTTATCCTAACCTTTCACAGCAAAAAACGAGATGGGTTAATTATAATGACTTATGCAGTAATAAATTTGTTTTGGAAAAGTTTGGCCTATTTTTGTTCTGGTTTTAAAGGGCCCATATTGCAGTATTTTCTGATCTATGTTATAATGTTGTTTCCTTATCGCAAACAGACCTGGAGTTGCGTTTTGTTTCATTCACACATGTTTAATACAGGAACTGTGTTTTCAAACTCTGTACGCCTTCACTAAAATAATTCCCATGCCCTGGAATTGCCGATCTCAACTGAACTAAAGGTAAAATGTAGCTCGAAAACTACCACTTCATGACATCACAAGGTGGAACAGAGCATTTTAAGCTTTGGCGATGTAGACAGACTAATAATGGAGGAGTACTCAAACGTGTGAATGAAACAAAACACAACTCCAGTATGTTGAAAGTCAATTTTGTATAATATAGGAGCTTTAACAGTACACACTATGCCATACATAGAGTCTGTTTTAGATGGACCACGGGACAAAAGGCTGGAATAGTCAGACCAGATAATATAAAACATTCAGTATAAGTGAGCCTTGGCAGTGGACACTTTAAACCATTATAAATCTGCACTAAGTCCTGGCCTGACCCCGCACATGCTCTTAGGATTTTACGGCTCCTCGTGCTCGTTGTGGAGACTGCGATCACCCAAGGGAGTGGAAATCATCTGTTAATTGCCATTTCTCTCATTCTCATTCTCTCTCTTCCTGTCTCTCTCCTCTCTCTTTCTCCCCTCCCTCTCGTTCTCTCTGTCTCTCTCCCCCTACCTCGCTTTCTTTCTTTTTGTCTCTGTCCCTCTCTCTTCATGTTTCTCTTTCTCTCTGTCTCTCTCCCGCTTTCTTTTCCCTCTCCCTTTCTTTATTCGTCTCTCCCCCTTTCCTCTGTCCCTGTCTTTCTTTCCCCCTCTCTCTCCTCTCCTTCTTTGTCCCGCTCTCTCTTTGACTCTCTTTCTTTCTTCCCCTCCATCTCTTTCTCCCTCTCCTTATTTCTCTGTCTCTCTCCCTCTCTCTCTCACCCTCTCTCACTCTCTCCTTCTCTCTTCTTCTGTCTCTCTCCCTCTGTCTTCCCTTCCCTCTCCCCCTCTCTCTTTGTCTCTCTCCCTCCCTCTCTCATCCTCCTCTCTTCCCCCCTCTTTCTCTCTCTCGCTCCCTAAATCCACCTCTCTTCTCTACCTCCTTCTCTGTGTCTCTCTTGCTATCTTTCTCTTTCTCTGTCTGTCTCTCTCTCCCCCTCCCTGGCTTTGTCTCTCTCTCTCCCTATCTCTCTTCCTCTGTCTCTCCCTCTCTCTGTTTGTCTCTCTCCTCCTCCCTCTCTCTTTCACCCTCTGCCTCTCTCTGTTTGTCTCTCTCCTCCTCCCTCTCTCTTTCACCCTCTGCCTCTCTCTGTTTGTCTCTCTCCTCCTCCCTCTCTCTTTCACCCTGTGCCTCTCTCTGTTTGTCTCTCTCCTCCTCCCTCTCTCTTTCACCCTGTGCCTCTCTCTGTTTGTCTCTCTCCTCCTCCCTCTCTCTTTCACCCTCTGCCTCTCTCTGTTTGTCTCTCTCCTCCTCCCTCTCTCTTTCACCCTGTGCCTCTCTCTGTTTGTCTCTCTCCTCCTCCCTCTCTCTTTCACCCTCTGCCTCTCTCTGTTTGTCTCTCTCCTCCTCCCTCTCTCTTTCACCCTCTGCCTCTCTGTTTGTCTCTCTCCTCCTCCCTCTCTCTTTCACCCTGTGCCTCTGTTTGTCTCTCTCCTCCTCCCTCTCTCTTTCACCCTCTGCCTCTCTCTGTTTGTCTCTCTCCTCCTCCCTCTCTCTTTCACCCTCTGCCTCTCTCTGTTTGTCTCTCTCCTCCTCCCTCTCTCTTTCACCCTCTGCCTCTCTGTTTGTCTCTCTCCTCCTCCCTCTCTCTTTCACCCTCTGCCTCTCTCTGTTTGTCTCTCTCCTCCTCCCTCTCTCTTTCACCCTCTCTCTCTGTCCGTTTGTGTGTTTTTGGATGGCTCTAATTGGTCATGGTGTTTGGCACGTGGGGACGCTGGCTCAGAGACGCCATTGGAAACCTTTTGAGGTACAGTGTTCAATGTTGTGGCTGTGATCCTGTCATATGTTGCTATGGCGATGGGGGGAGAGGAAATGCCAATTAATTTCGGTTTGCAATTTTAGGCAGTTGGCTTAAAAGCTCATGGTTTGCCATTCTGACCGCCGGGAATACTGGATTCATTTTGAGAAGGTTGGATGGGAATAATTAACGTGTTGTGTCTTGGATTATTTATTTATTTTTAATTTTTACAATTTTAAATTTAACTAGCCAAACTATACTTTAAGTGTGGTAGTATTTTGTTAACTTAAAGGTCCTATATTGAGCAAAAGTGACTCTTGTGAGCTTTTAGCCATGTTATAATGTTGTTACCTTCTCATACCTGGAGTTGTGTTTTGTTTCATTCACATGTTTGAGTAATCCTGCATTATCAGTCTGTTTGCATCTGCAAAGCTCAAAATGCTCTGTTCCACTTTGTGATGTCATGGAACAGACGTTTTCAAGTTAACAGCTCCTTTTACCTTTTGTTCAGTAGAGATTGGCAATTCCAGGGCTGAAATCATCCCAATGATTCTAGTGAAGGTGTATGGAGTTTTAAAACAGTGGAGCACTTCCTGTATTACCACATGACATCACAAGGTGGAACAGAGTGTTTTCTGTTTGAGAGAAGAATTCAGCTTAAATATGCAGGATTTGTGCATTAAACATGTGAGTAAAACAAAACACAAAACTACAGGTCTGTTTGTGATGAGGAAACAACATTATAACATAGACCAGAAAATAGTGTAATGCTTGTCTCCATGGAGATGCCATTGCCTTGAATGTTCCACATACAAAAATAAAGTGATCTATCTTACATTTACACAATTACAAATGTTTCATTGCTCCGCAACACCTTGAGAAAAGCACAGCAACTACACAGATCTGACTTGTAACTTGACTCGGTGGCACTGGCATCACCCGCTTGTCTCATTGGAAGTAGATGTGTTTAATGCCATGCTGTGGAACATTTTAAGCAAAGCAAAAACATCATGGAGACAAGCAGATGATAGACCCCACCAGAAAAGTTACACAGTGTACCTTTATCTCTTATATTTACAAACTATTAGGAAAAGCCAGCAATTTGTACAAGACTTCCTAAACACACAAAGAAGGAAATCGGAATTTGTATTAATCATATTAGGGATCCAAAATGTTATTAATTCACGGCACTTTACATTAAGACACCACTCATCCATTCACACACACATTCACACACCAATATACGCAGACGCTTGGGGCGAGGGGGGTAAGTGTCTTGCTCAAGGACACAACAACAGCATTCATCTGTGGGAGCAGGATTGGAACGGTCAACCTTCGGATCAGTGAACATAATAATTCTACCAACTGAGCTACTGTTTTGGTATTTTATATTTTGTATTTTATATTTTTGCTCCACCAAAACAAAATTAGAGTCTATCTTTAAGTCTATTTCTAAATTATTCTTTTTTTTAGCTATTATCTATTATCTTGTTTTATTGCATGTTCCATTTTCCTGCTGTTCTTGAACTGTGCGTTGCAACACTGGAATTTCCCCACTGTGGGACTAATAAAGGCATATCTTATCTTATCTTATCTTATCTTACTGTCACCCAATCGAACTAGCACAACAAATGACTGTGTTTTATTGCGTAATAGTGTAGAGAAATGTTTGTATTTTTTATTCATGTATTGTCTATTGCTAAATTTGCCAATAGTGCATAAATTAGGACCATAATTACAATTTTATCTGATTTTTTTCATGAACAATACGCATCTCAAAATCTGTTTCGCCCCCTCCTTGTTGCACTACTACCAACTCCATACATTTTACATTGGCAGCATGTCCAACCTAAATAATAGATAAATAAAATGCCTTATCAAATATACAGTAGAAACATGGCTGCAGGTCTGAGTGGGCTTTTGAGTACAGGTACACAGCAGTGGTCCAGTCTGCCTCAAACGTGATATTTTTGGAGTGTTTTTGCTTTGGTTTGGCTGCGGTAGACCCAAGCACCCACGCGGTAAATACGGCTTAAATAAAAAGGCTGGATTGCATCATTACGACATCAGCTACTGTCTCACCCAAAACAGTCTGAGGGCGAGCAAGACCGAAAAACACACAAACAGAGGTGGGCTGGTGGAGTAGAAGTAGTACTAGTAGTAATTGCAATGCAGTAGTCAGTTCAAATTGAAGTAGAAACAGTAGTAGTAGTAGTAGTAGTAGTAGATCATCAGCAGTGATAGTAGTAATGTGGTAATAGTAAAAGAAGTTCTGAAGTAACCTGAGTAGTAGTACAAGATGTAGTAACAGCAGAAGCAATGCAGTAGTTGCAGCAGTCATTGTAGTAGAAATAGTAGTAGTAGTAGTAGTAGTAGTAGTAGTAGTAGTAGTAGTAATAATGGAGAGAAGATTGGCTGTAGTGTCCACTGGAATGACCCAATTTTTTCATTCGCAACTTAAAGATGAATGAATCCACTTTCTACTATGTTATAATGTTATTCTCTCATCAAAAACATGCCTGTGGAGGTTTTAGATGTCGTCCATGCATGTTTGAGTAATTTAGTGATCTCTCCTGGGCCCTATTCAAACCCTCTTTACTGTTCGCTGTGAGATTCTGTGCAATACTGCGTCCACAAGCCTACATCACCCGTTCTCCCACGTGACAATTCTCCGTAAGTATACAAAAGTATGACACAAAACTGCACACTACAACTTCACAAACCTGATGCAATGTGCCTCTTTAAAACTTTTCTGATGGAGGGTCCGCCACCTGCTTTTCCCCATGGAGATGTAATTGCTTTGTCTGGAATGTTTTACAGTACCAGACCAAGTTTTTTAAGTATTTGTGAGCTGAGCAATAGAACCTCACATACTTAAATGCATATAAAGTAAATCTTTTTAATGTCATAACATTCGAAGCAGAGCAATGACATATCCACAGAAACAAGGAGGTGAGGTGACAGACGAACAAACCGAAAAGTTACACAGCGCACCTTTAACACGTCCAAACTGAGGAGGAGCGGTGGTGAGAAACAGATGCTGACACACTATTATTTTTGTGGAGGAGCCAATTCAAACCGAGGACGTGACTGTGAAGCTAATGTCCCCTCCGCTCGCTAATACAAATGCACCGGGACAGGCTGAAAATGCAATCGAGATGTGTTCGAGTGTCCACGAGGAGCACCGTAATTTGTAAAACCTCTTCATTTATTTGCACCGAGTAGTTACACCAAATATAAAGATATGAGATAAGGCACCATTCATATGTTATTGTGTGTACAGTGCTGTTAGCATAGCATACTGGTACATTACTTTTTAGTGTTTTTCAGTGTTTTTTTTAACCTAGATGAATAGTAAAGGTGGACTGTGTAACTTTGTTGGTGGGAGTCCAAAGCGTGTCTCCATGAATATGTTATCATTTTGCCTTGAATGTTCCACAGTATGGCATTAAACTTGTACATTTATTAAAGTGCAGATGTTTTAATTGCTCATACATACATCGGAAAACAGTGAGCAGGGGCACCTCTCCGCAGATCTAACCTGAAGCTGAGAGAGAGATACAGTGGAGATACAGTAGATGGGGTTAATGCCATATTATGGGACAATATCTCTATAGAGAAAACCAGGTGGCATTTTTAATACTTATCAATAATACAAAGATAATACTTGACCGAAAAGGGGATGGGTGGGCTCAGTGTTTGGGTTCTCTGATTGGTTAACATTTCTTGGTTCCTGAATTGTGATTGGCTAAATGGACTTAAAATTCAATCAATTGCTATTAAGTAGAATACAAACAAACAGCATATACAACAACAACATATATTTTTTTTATTTTTTTAACTCAGCACAATATTTAATTTAATCTGATATGATCATAACATGAGTGTCCAGGTTATAGTACCAATTAAACAACCATTATTGTAAATTATTGTAAATCTTTGCACTGTTTATAATTATTCTAGCCAAATGTAAAAATAGTTCTTCTGAAAAAGTATCTCCATTGTTTGTGAACTGGAGCTTTGCACAATTGACCATTAAGGCTGTCAGTCAGAATAAGCACTGTCTTTATAATTTTAATATTTCCGATCACAAAGGCTTCAATTACAGAAATAGAGTATATTTCTTTAAAAATATATATAAAGAGTATATATAAGAGTATATTTCTTTGATTGGAATATCGACAATAAGATGACATTTTAGCAATCATCAAAAAATGGTAAATGCTACACGGCAACATTTAGGTTTGTCAAGAGTAATGAAAATCAGAATCTAAAACGAGTATCGAAAATAGATACTCATTTCAGCAGGGATCGATACTAAAAAGTCACATAGTATACGCCCATGGACCACTATGGAACCTACCTGGACCACTGAGGATTACAAAGATATAAGACACATGGGAATAGAAAAGAAAGTACTACGATTTAATGTTGAAAATCACATTCTATTGTCTAAAGAAAGAGTGTTTTTTATCAGTAATCGGTATTGAGTATGGAGTCTATTCCGTAATTATCGAGCATCGTGACAACACTAGTCAGTAGCAGTACCACAGCAGTTGTCAGTTATAGTCAGAAATAGTCCTTGGTCTGTTCCACCTGATCCTCAGACGAGCACAGAGCGGGCAGAGGTCCCCCACATCATTATAGAGCCCCTGTGTCTTCTACTGTCATAATACAGAGCTACAGGTGCTACTAGGATATTGCAGTATATACAAATACAGCTGTGAAGGAGGGAATGAAGTCTGAGAGATATGGGGAAAATATCTTAATTGGGATTTTCTTTTGTATTAGTAGTAGTTGTAGTTTCTGTTGTTGCCTTATTAGTAGATAGAGAATGGTATATTCACATTTCGTGTAGTTAAAGTGTTCAAATAAAGCATTCTGCAGATTTGTTAGGCAGCTGGTTGGGCCAAGCAAAATATCGGCCTCTGTTGGAGACCTAAGTCCGATAGCCAATATGCTAAAAAATGCAAATATCAACCCGATATAATAGCCAAACATCTATCTCTAGTAGTAGTAATAATAGCAATAGTAGTATTTAACTACATTTCGGAGCGCACATTTTATCTATATAGTGTGGTTTAGTATTACCTTTCAAGTTGTGGCATTTTACGTTGAAAGTTAGTAAAGATTTGAGTTAGTTTAGAAGAAAATACAAACTATACAATATTCTTCACCTTGAAATGAACCACTGAGACAAACGCACATCTGTTATATTGTTATTCCTCACGTCAATTTGTGTTTCTTCCACAGTGCAGTTTTCCCTCTCAGAAAAACTCACTCGCAGCGATATTGTAAACAAAATCAATGCATTTCTCCTCATTACTTTAGTTTTACAATGTGGTTAATTCACTTGTAGCATTCACACGTGTATTGAGTGTAACAGATTAAAGTAGCTCAGTGAGGCTGCTGAGGTGCACGGTAATTTGAACAAGTTTCGATTAACACCAAGTCTAATAATAAAGGTCGAGACGCCATCTTTGTCTGGATAAATCCGGGAGGGCGGGTGACGCTAACGAGACCGAGAATAAAATGGGAGAACGGGTGAGTCACGCCGAATGACGAATCTGTGGGTGTCACATTAGCACGTGTGGCGCTACGTGGATGTGTGGTGTTGTGACAGGTTCATAAAGCGCTTTCTAAAGTTATTGAGGATTAAAGGTACATTGTGTAACTTTTCTGCAGGTGACGGGTGGAGTTACAGGGCAGGTCTGTGGAGAGGCGATCCCGCTCACAATAAGGATGCATGGTTTTCAACATCAACATAGAAATCTACCAACATATTTTTTATTAAGGGGTTCATATTATGTTATAATGTTGTTTTCTCATCACAAACAGACCTGGAATTGTGTTTTGTTTCATTCACATATGTTTAACACACAAAGAAAACACTCTGTTCCACCTTGTGATGTCATGTGGTAATACAGGAAGTGCGCCACTGTGTTTTTAAAGTCCATACACAGTCACTAGAATCATTTGGATCATTTCAGCCTTGGAACTGCCAAATTCTACTGAACAAAAGGTAAAATGCAGCTGTTAACTTGAAAACTACCACTACATGACATCACAAATTGGAACAGAGCATTTTGAGCTTTGGAGATGTATAAAAACAAATAAACCAGGGTTACTCAAACATGTTTGAATGAAACAAAACACAACTCCAGGTATGTTCTGATGTGGTAACAACATTAAAACATGGCTTTAAGCTCACAAGAGTCAATTGTGTGTAATATCGGACCTTTAACTGTTAGTAAAACATTTCTTGTACCCTTTATTTAGATGTTGTCTTTGCTCTACATCTTCACATTGTCTGCAGTAAATGTAGATAAGTAGACATTTCCATTTTCATATCAGTGTTAACGATTCATAAAAATGCATTGGATATTTGCCTCATCATTTAATCCACATTTTTATAACATATTTCACCAGGAAATCAGCAGTCACACATGACATCCTGGTTCCTCTGCTGCTCTGTATAAAACAACATTGCTTTTTTGTGACAGTGACGTATGCCCCACTCCACAAACCCGACTGGTCACCTTGGACACTCATTTCAGCTGTTGATAGCAATAGCATCAACTTATATACAGTATATTTACTCCCTGGGCTCGCCATAGCTAAAATGCACTTCCCATGCTAACTAGGGGCATGGCTCTGTCTGAGGCTGTTAAGACTTTAATTTGAGCTACTGTTATTTGAAAAGAATACCTGATTATCTGTAATTTCTTGGACTACATCTTTGTACTTGAGTAGTGAGCCTTGGCCCAGCAGGGGACTAAGGATAGAAACGACGGCTACAATTCTGTATAATTTACTGATACGTTTTTTTTGTTTTTTGTTTTGTTTTTCATTATCTTGTTTTTAATATGCATTGTTCCTTTAATAGTACTTACGGTAATAATAAATACAAATTATTTTAATGTAACAGTACTTTATTCCTTTATAACAGTACTTTTGGAACAGAGCGTGTTAATGGACAGACATGATACAACATGAACATAAACACACTGGATTATACAGTTCCCTCTGTTCAATTGCTACAGGTTAATTCTCCATCTTGTATCCAATGTATCCGGCCAGCTAACACAGATATTAGCTTCTACTTTCTGTTGGAGAGTTTGGAATAACTCCTTGACGTCTGATCTGTGACAGTTTCAAAGTCTGGGCATAAAAGTACTTGTACTGTGGTGATAAGAGGGACACAAACTGGACGCACTTAAAAATTACATCTTCATGCTCTGGACTACAGTGGTAAGAACAAGCTGACATTACTCCACCGGATACATACAGACACATTACAACTTTATAACTTTTCCAGCCAATACAGATATCCAACAGTTATTACCAATTATATATATATTATAAGTTGTTAAAGTTCCTATATTACACAAAATTGACTCTTGAGAAGCAAGTTAATAGCTAACTTTAACCTTTTGTTCAGTAGAGACTGGCAATTCTAGCGCTGAAATCATCTAAATGATTCTAGTGAAGGTGTACGGAATTTAAAAACACAGTGGAGCACTTCCTGTATTTCCACATGACATCACAAGGTGGAACAGTGTTTTCTGTTTGAGAGAAGAATTCAGCCTAAATATGCAGGGTTTGTGTGTTAAACGTGTGTGAATGAAACAAAACAAAACTCCAGGTTTGTTTGTGATGAGGAAACAGAAAATATTGGCCCTTTAAAGGTATGTTGTGTAACTTTTCTGGAAACTTTCCCTCCACCAGAAAAGTTGCATAGTGCATCTCTATGTTGTTGTAAAAAAGGATGATAGTGTAGACATCTCGCCACCTCTACTGCTTCATTATTCTTCTATTTCCATTGTTGAAAGCAGCTTAGAAAATATACTGCTACTATATAATGGGGAATTTCTTGCCTGAGATCCAGAATACACACTTCAAAACAAATATGGCTCCTTAAGAGAAAAAAATAAGGGAAAAAATGTCGCAAGGAACTAAAAACATGGCGTACTTCTGCAGACTCACTGAGCAAAGCGCTAAACTCTGTGGATCTAAGGTGAAAGAAATTGTATTAGTTTTATTTGTAAATGGTATGTGACTAATGAGCTCCTTCGTTTTACACTCAAAACGAACTGAAATAAGCAAATCTGATCGGACAATACTGTTTGGTCAGGACCAGACTGACTCAATCTGTATAAAAAAAATAGATATATATGATTCTGGATTTGTAATTTCTGATTTGGAAAACAAAACTCAATAGCCAATAATAAAACCGATCTCATCCCCTACACATCCAATAAGACGTGGTGCTACGAAACAAAGTCAGTATTTTCTGTTTGGACGGCCTCCTCCTCCCACAGCGGCCAACAGTGCTAATCTCCGGAGGATCTAACATGCCCCGAGGCCTGCTGGGAAATCCGCCAGCCTGGCCCGGGATCAATAAGAGCAAAGCACCTCCACAGGTAGAGCTGACTCCTCACACATTGACAAAGTGCACTGTGCTCGGTCTTGTCTCTCCTGCACTCACTCAGACTCACCAAAGTCTACAGGGGATGCTAGTGCTGCTTTAGCATATTTATTAGCATTTATTCTATATTTTATACACTTTTAACGTGTTTAGAAATCAAGATATAAATAGAAAGAGAAAATGGACTGTGCTTATAAATGAAACTGAATTAAAGTGATAGTGTGTAACTGGTTAATGCCATATTGTGGATCTGCTCTACTACTACTACTACTACTACTACTACTACTACTACTACTACTACTACTACTACTACTACACAACATATGATATCACAAAGCAGAAATTAACCCATGAACTAAAACTGTCCTGAAAAAAACAGAGCAGACAGTGTAAAAAAGGAAAAGAAGGTTAAAAATGGGACCACATGGGTGACGGGGGGCTCCCTGGCAGCCTCGTCTCCCATGGGTGCTCTGGTCCGAGTTGTGTACAAACGGATGTACACCAGATTACACAGAGTGGCCGTGGTGAATTGGAGTGGTGTTATGGAGAGCAGATGGTGCGTTTGGCTGTGTTCATTCTTAGTATCGTTGGGTTTCAGATTACTTCACATTAAACAGGCTAATTGAAATGGGGCAGGGGAAAGTACTGCTATTAATACGTTGAGTTTTTTTGTACGGTTTGATAAACACTGTATAGTGCGATATTACATCACGCTGGGGTGTTCTACGTGTATCTCTAATGGTGCAATCTTTATCAGTTACCATGGTGACTTGACGTACACATTAGCAAACACTGTCAAAAAAAGTTATAAGATTGTCTGAAAACTCAAGAAAAAAGACAACATGGATTTAAACAACATATTTCAGGAGCCTGTGATTAGAGACAGAGCAGAGCCTACAGTTAGCATCACACCCAGAGGTATTCACCCTTGCCAAGGCACTATCTCGCAATGGTTAAAAATGCCCAGAGCATTGAACATTGTTATATTAAACCAAAAACTGCACTATATAACTTATTGTGAGGATGGTCAGCCATTTTCTTGTCACCATGGAGATGTTTTTGCTTTGTCTGAAATGTTCCGCAGTATGGCATTGAAGTTATATTACATTTATTGAATTAGGTTTTTTAATCGCTCAAACACATACATTCTAAATGTGACTTGTGTGTGCCTCTTCACAGATCAGAACAGTAACAAGGTCTAGTTTATGTAGATTAGTTAGTTTAATGCCCTACTGACGGACATTTCTAGGCAAAGCAGTAACATCAAAATCACAGTTTGAACGGACGCAATTAGCAAAACCCGAAGATGGCAATTTCTAAAGCACCGCAATTTCTAGATAATCTGAAAACTCCGAAAAATATATACAAGACATTTTCAGGAGCTTAAAAAGGTCTGAGCTGAAAATCAAAACAAAATATTTATTCAGTATACATTTCTGATTTTTGCAGTCGTACACCGCACCAGCCCAACATGTCACACAGTCAGATATACGACAAAACAAATGAAGTGCCAGTGTCCAGATCTGAAGTCCAGTAATAACAATGATGTAGGAGCTGTTGGACTTTTAGAGGGTGGGAGGGACTTGGTCTGTGTACTCAAGGTCACTCTATATTTCACCTGTTCAGCTCCAGGGTTAGAGCAGTAAATAAGACTGATGGATGAGGCAGACGCAACACTACACGCAGGGGTCAAGGGTCAAGGGTCGGGCCGCGCTAACAGGAAGTAGCGTCGACAGGGAACAAGATACCACATGTACAAGCAGCAGGTGTCATAGGTTCAGGATGAGTATTTTAAGGTGAACCGTGTAACTTTTCTGGTGGAGAGTCCGTCAGATGTTTTCTGTTTGTGGAGATGTCATTGCTCTGTCTGGAATGTTCCATAGTGTGACATTAAACAGCTTTACCTTACTTTTTTTATTCAATTGCAAGGGATTTTATAGCTTAAAAATATCTTAAAAAACCCCTCAAAAATACTTCGAAAAATGGCATTCCGACTGTGAGCGGGGATGTCTCTCCACAGATATAACCTGTAACTTGGTCTGGTTTGGTTTCCATTACGATAGAAAGGTTAAAACAATAACATCTCCATGGAGAAAAGCATTTGACGGACCCTCCACCAGAAAAGTTACACAATGCACCTTTAAAAATAACATCAAACAAATGTAATTTCATTATCATATATGCCTTGTAATATTGTTCAGTAATGAATTATTTGCAAAAGTCAAGTAACTGAATAAAAATTGCAAAAATAAACGGTTGTAGGCTTGTGGAAATGTTTTCATGGTTGGATAAGTTTAGGATTTTGACATTTTAGGGCATTTAGAGGTTTTATTTATTGCAAATTATTTTTAGGATGTCGTGAGCAACTGTTTCATGCGGAGGTGGGCAAAAATACAAACAATAATATCACAATTCTGGCTCTATGGTTGCTTGGTAACAGTTACAGTATTTAAGCGTTTAAGGTGCACAGTGTAACTTTTCTCGTAGAGGGTCTGCCATCTGCTTGTTTCCGTGCCAGTGTTATTGCTTTGCCTTGAATGTTCCACAGTACAGCAACAGACTTGCATATTTTTTACATAATTACAGGGGCGTTTATGCTCAGAAATAGATGGAAAAACAGGCACTCTTACTGTGTCTGAGGCTGCCTCTCCACAGATCTAACCTGTAACTTTGCCTGATAGCGTCATCTGCTTCAATAGTTATAAATAATACCATACTGTGTAACTTTCAAGGCAAAGCAATACCATCTCCACGGAGACAATCAGGTTGCAGACCCTTGACGAGAAAAATTACACAGTACGTCTTTAAGTTTAAAAAACAGAAAAAAGTTGAGAAGATTTGAGTAAAAACTAAAATCTAATGATGTTAACTATGCTTTAGTGAAATGAATCTAACCTGTCATACGCACTTTAAAGATGCACCGCGTAACATTCCTAGTGGAGGGTCCGCCACCTGCTTGTCTCCATGGAAACATTATTGCTTTGTGTAGATGTTCCATAGTTTAGCAGTTAGAGGTTCACAGAAGGAATCGTTGTATGTTTGAGCAACAGAAACACCCGTAATGAATAAACGCTGAATGGATATGCTTAAAGTCATACCATGGAACATTCAGGGCAAAGCAATAGCATCTCCATGGAGACAAGCAGGTCTGAAAAGTTACAAAGTGTGGCGCTGCAGTGGTCAATAATGCGGTTTGTAGTAGTCAGCCATATGTGTTTGTTTGACACTTTATTGAGTTAGATTTCATGAGAATAAACAGCATAGCAAGAGAAAAAAAACTGCAGTTGCCACCAGCGCACACAGACAAATCAAATAATAAGAAATTGATTGTGGAGACAGAAAAAGAGAAGGCGGCGGATATCAGTCAGGGTTAGCATAAACACATTTACACAGGTGATAAGAGCCAGGGCCGCTAGCTCAGAGCACATCCTGCAGATATATGAACGCTGTCAGGAAGTAGACCGTGACAGAAGGGCTCAGGCTATAACCAGGGACAAATGAGAGCTCCTGTGTTGAACTGGGAATATCAGAAAATGTGTTCAGATATGGAAGTATGTTGAGTAGGATTCATCGATACTTTGCAGCTGATGTCGTCAACTTTCTCTGTTAAGGGGCACCTATCCACAGATCTGACATGTAACTACGCCTTTGTCTTCATAAGCTTAATGCCATGCTGTGGAACATTCAAGGCAACACCTGCACGGAGATATGAAGACGGCAGATCGTGCACTGGAAAAGTTTCATAGTACATCTTTAACGGACCACAATACTTGAAGTAGGATATAAATTTAAAGGTCCAATATTACACAAAATTAACTCTGAGCTTTTAGTTGTGTTATAATGTTGTTACCTCCTCAAAAACAGACCTGGAGTTGTGTTTTGTTTTATTCACACACGTTTCAACTCTTTATTATTAGTCTGTCTACATCTCCTAACCTCAAAATGCTCTGTTCCACCTTGTGACGTCATGAAGCTGTAGTTTTCAAGTTAACAGCTACATTTTACATTTTGTTCAGTAGAGATTGGCATTTCTAGGGCTGAAATCATCCAAATGGTTCTAGTGAAGGTGTGTGGAGTTTAAAAACACAGTGGAGCACTTCCTGACATCACAAGGTGGAACAGAGTGAGAACTCAGCCTAAATATGCAGCATTTGTGTGTTAAACATGTGTGAATGAAACAAAACACAACTCCAGGTCTGTTTTTGATGAGGAAACAACATTATAACACAGAACAGAAAACGGCGTAATATGGGCCCTTTAATTTAATTTCAAAATTTGTCTTAAAATCTAAAATCATGAGAATTTTCTTTCCAGTCTAAGTATTTCTAAACGGTGTTGATGTTGAAAATGAATGTAACACGAGCAGAGGTGCCAGAGTGAGAAGATGGCGGAGGGAGCAGCTGGACCTGAGAATAGAAAGGCTCTAATACGAGTTTAAATCTGATTCACACCATTCACAACAAGTCATCCTTCACACCCACCCATCACCCAACTATCACCCACCCATCACCCCATCATCCACCCATCACCCCATCATTCACCCACCTACCCAGAAACACTACTGTCTAAACACGTGCAAAATACACAGGAGCTGCAGGTGACGTACACGTTTCAATATTAAGGTAAGTTGATTCATTGACTGACTGATTCGTTTTTATTTCGATTTTGTGCCAAGAGAGAAACAATAATCATAAACATACTACATAAACATCGTAAACAAATAGAAAAGCACATTTCTCGAAAAGGAGTGGGAAGAAGAAAAACTTACATTAACCCGCCCCTACTCATTACATTACTTCACGAAACTTTACAAATATTTACATATAGCAAAATAAATTACATACTATGCATACTTAATGTAATTTTAACCCAATTTATTTATTTTTTTTGTGTTGTACTGTATTAAGTTTTACGGTTTTGTTTTGTTTTTCATTTAATTATGTATTTATTATTATTTATCATTATTTAACGTAACAGAAGATGAATACAATAAAATCACTTTTAGTAATTTCTGAATAAACCAGCGTTACCTAAAGTACTACGAAAGATGTATGGAAACAGCAGTCGAAGTACAGAAGGTAGGAGTACTGAAGGTAGTAGTAGTAGCCGTAGTAGTAGCAGTGGTAGCAGTGGTAGTAGTATTAGTAGTAGTAGTGTAAGTGGTAATAATTAGTAGTAATTGTAAGTAGTAGCAGTAGTGGTTGTTGTTGTAGCAGTAGTAGTAGTAGTAGCAGTGGTAGCAGTAGAAGTGGTAGTAATTAGTAGTAACAGTAAGTAGTAGTAGTAGTAGTAGTAGTAGTAGTAGTAGCAGAAGTGTAGTATACCAAGAATTTGTAATATTTCTTTTTCAGACATTTATTTAAATTATTTTAAGTATAAAAGTGACATTTTCTTTAGTATTTATCTGTAAATTTAAAATAATGAGTTTTTGGTTTCTCCTCATTACTTTTACAATACGTTAACATTTTTTATGTTTTGTACAATTATCTTGAAAACTCGACACTAAATGGAGCAAAATATACCAAAAATGTATCGTTATAACTTGTACCGTATAATAAATTGTATGTAATCTTATATCGCCATGACAACCTCTTTACAAATGAATATAATAGCGCACATTCTACGTTATTCAGCTCCAAACTGAACCCGGATCTCCCCACTTCACAACATCACAACATCATCACAATCTGCGGCCTTGAGTATTCGCTCTAATCGGAGAATAATAAAAATACACGAGCGGCTCTAATCTCTCCGGTCTTTTGTTCAAATCCTACTTAATTAAACCTGTTTGAAGGACCACGGGGTAAAACTACCTCTTCATTTCTCCATCCCTCTATCCCAATCTATACTTCCCTGGGCTGAAGGAGTAGGAGTATTGAAGGTAGTAGTAGTAGTAGCAGTAGTAGTAGCAGAAGTAGTAGTAGTAGTAGTAGTAGTAGCAGAAGTAGTAGTAGTAGTAGTAGTAGTAGTAGTAGTAGCAGAAGTAGTAGTAGTAGTAGTAGTAGTAGCAGAAGTAGTAGTAGTAGTAGTAGTAGTAGTAGTAGTAGTAGTAGTCGTCTTTGTTGTAGTAGTTGTTGTGTTTTCCAATGACCAATTTTGTGGAATTAAAACGACATTATTTAAAGTATTGAAGTATTGGAGTATTGAAGATATTAGTAGTAGTAGTGGTAGTAGTGGTAAGTAGTAGTAGTAATTAGTAGCAGTAGCAGAAGTAGCAGTAGTAGTAGTAGTAGCAGAAGTAGTAGCAGTAGTAGTAGTAGTGGTAGTAGTAATAATTAGTAGTAATAGTAACACTATTAGTAGCAGAAGTAGTAGTAGTAGTAGTAGTAGTAGTAGTAATTCATAGTAATAGTAACACTATTAGTAGTAGGAGCAGCAGAAGTCGTAGTAGTAGTAATTAGTAGTAATACTAAGTAGCAGTAGTAGCAGAAGTAGTAATAGTAGTAGGATTAGTATTAGTAGTAGTAGTTGCTGTAGTAGTAGTAGCAGTAGTAGTAGCAGCAGAAGTAGTAGTGTAAATGGTATTAGTGGTAAGTAGTAGTAATTAGTAGTAATAATAAGTAGTAGCAGTAGCAGTAGTAGTAGTAATAGTAAGTTGAAGTAGCAGTAGTAGAAGTAGTAGTAGAAGCAGTAGTAGTAGTAGTGTGTTGTAGAATTTGTAATATTTGTTGTTTTTAGTAGCTCAGGGTAAAAGCAGCTCTTCATTTCTCCATCTGTCTATCCGATCTATATTTCAGTTTCAGTTTCAGTTTTATTTCTTTCTTTCCTCCTCGGAAGCGCTCGCCTTGAGTTTAGCCGCCGCTCGATGTGAACTAGAAAATAAAACCAACCAGTAAACACGTCCGCGCTCTGAGATTGCCATCGTCACCTGACAGAGCTGATCAGGCGATAGTGAAATGGAGGAACGCTCGAGTTAAATTGCGTCAGTTCGGTCTTGGCTGGTCTCGTTGCCCCGGTGACAAGAGCCCCGGGCGCTGGAGATGGACAAAAACCCGCAGTGTATCTTTAAAGAAATCAGGAAATGGCCACGAGCAAGCGTGGTTTAATATACAGCGGAAAATGGTGTAAAACTTTCAATCTGGCCTCATAGAGTGAGCAGGATGTGTGTCACGGTTGTTATGGAGACCGAGCGGCCATATTGGAGACGTTATGTGGTTAAAGGGCTAATATTACAAGATTTTCTGATCTGTTATAATGTCGTGTTTTGTTTCATTCACACATATTTAGGCTGAGTTCTTCTCTCAACAGAAAACACTCTGTTCCAGGAAGTGCTCCACTGTGTTTTTAAACTCCACACACCTTCACTAGAATCATTTGGATGATTTCAGCCCTGGAATTTCCGATCTCTACTGAACTAAAGGTAAAAGGAGCTGTGAAAACAACAGCTCCGTAACATCAGCTGGTGACGCCATCTGGCCAGGTTAAAGGTCAGATCTGTGGAGAGGCGATCCACACTCATGCATCTTTTTCAAGGTAATTTTGTGCAATAAAAACATCAATTTACCCATTTTTTTGTATTAAATTACAGGTTTTAAATGCTAAAAATACACTGATTATGATGAAGTTGATTCTTACTTAGCATAGGACCCCTCTCCACAGATGTGACGTGTAACCTGACCCAATGGCATAGTTTTTTGAGGCTTTTTTGCCTATTGATACTGCATATTCTTGTATTTCCCAACAGCGAGAAGGTTTTGTCAGGCTATAACGGTATTACTCACCTCTAATTTGTGAAAAAACTCCCCAAATCACCAAATGAACTGATCCAGAACACACAAGGTCAAATCTGTCCCACTGAGACGGTCATTGTAATCATCCAGCCCTAAAATGATGAATGAGGAAATACCGCTCTCTGTTCCTCTGCAAATATAACAGAGTTTTCACATTTCTAATGAGTTTCCTCTTCTTGGTGAGAGGAGGCGAGCCTGGTTTTATCCTGAACTTTGTAATCAAAAGGTTACGAAAATTAGTTCTTTTTATTTCCTTTAATTTGCTTTTTAAGGGTACTTTGAATCTTTAACTTTTTATAAGTTTAACCTTAATTGTGAAATATTGTTCGTTACTACTAGACAGAGCTGTATTCGTTCTAGTGTTGTCATGATATTGAAATTTCAAGCTTGATTTTGATACTAAGGAATAGATTTGACACTCAATACTGATTCTGATACCACAATGATAATAAAAACATTCTATCTGTACATCTAGTTTTGATACTAGTTTTAGTATTGATTAGTGTCTGATTTTTTATATTTTTGACAACCGGGTTTGACAATCTGGTTCATCAGATCTTTCATGTTAAGCCATACTTTATTGTTTTACCTATTTTATGCAAGTCTTGGGTTTTATAAAATTCATTCATAGGATTTACACAGCCCCTTTCAAGACACCGGCAGTGCTTCATAGCGCAGGATGCCCTGGAGTAAACTGATGGAAGTGAGATCAGTCCCATTTGTCCCTCCCAGTATCCACCAATCACTCAGATAATACTACTAGGCAAAGTGGATGAAGTGTCTTGCCTAAGGACACAACAGCAGTATGCAGACTGAGCAGACGGAGAGAGTTACTGCAGCCCAACTGTGGTTACGCAGCGGGATAGTTTCTATTTCTGTTGTTTTAGATCAATATTGCTGCTTAAAACAAACAAATGTAAAATGGTGATTCAAAAATGGTTTTACTAAATAAATACCAACATGAACCAGTGGTGGAAGGTATTAAAATAAAGGTAGTAAAGTATTGTACTCAAGTATACATTTTGGGTATCTGTACTTTACTTGAGTACATTTTAACGTGGATACTTTTACTTCACTACATTTGAGAGAAGGTACCTGTACTTTCAACTCTGAACTGGACTGAAAAGTAAAAGTATTTTTTGTTATAGTTTGAGGCCTGCTGAAATGGCTGAAGGTTTATTTTTAACACATTTGTAGTTTGAGGAAAAAAGAAAAGAAATTAAAGCAAAATCAGAACAAAATTCAACACAAATCTTTATCAAAATCACTACGTTATAATAAATAATACAAGACCTCAAAATCTACGCAAAATACTTGTACTTTTTATTGTTTAAGTACAGTATTTTTGTTGCTTCGGGATCTGTACTTTTACCTAGAAAAACTGAGTACTTCTTCCACCACTGATATGAACATATGTGGAAAGTGTCTTGCTTTGGGGCACAACAGTACAACAACAGGGGGTGGGATCGTAACTACAGACCACTAACCTACATAGGGCTGCATCCGTATTCTCATTGTTAAACCGGGGCTTTCCTTTGTGCCTAATTGGGAGGCTCGCTTAGCGCCTCCACAGAACTCGTTGTTTTTGTCCCTTGGTTACGAAGATAATTAGCAGTAAACAACTTCCCCAAATTAGGCGTTCATTGGCGTGTTACGTAAATAGACAATTTAAGTTATATTGTAGAAATAAAGCTTACCTTAAAGCCATGAGTGGTGCTTGGTTTTCTTCAAATCTTAGTCTGAACCCTTCGGCCTCACTTCAGTTGTGGCTTGAATGGAAAAAAATAAAAATATATATTATTATCTAACACAATTGTAATTTAGTTTTACCTGAAGGCATAATTAGCACGTGTATTTCTACCAATAGGATCAATGTCTAACCACAATGTCTAACAATGGTTTGAGTATAGGCTTAAAAATGAGGTAGTAAAGATACACCGTGTAACTTTTCTGGAGGAGAGTGCGGCACCTATTTGTCTCCATGGAGATGTTACGGTATAGCCAGTTACAGCAGAGTATGGCATTAAACTAATGTATCACATCTCTGTTAAATTACAGGTTTTTATTGCTCAAAAACAGCTTGAAAAACATGCATTCTTACTGCCAGCAGTTTGCCTTTCCGCAGATCTGACCTGTAATTTCTGCTCGTTTTGTGGATAGATGAATGCTATGCTCTAAAGCTGCACTGAGTACATTTTCTGGTGGAGTGTCCCCCACCTGGTTGTCAATGGAGATTTAATTTCTTTGCCTGGAATGTCCCACAGCATGGCATTAAAGTAAACTACCCAATATTTATTCAATTACATGTGTTTTAAACGCTAAAAAAAATAAACGCATCATCTGTCATACTGTGGAACATTACATCTCCATGGACACCAGCAGCCCATCAACTCTCTACCAGAAAAGTTCCATAGTGCACCTTTAAGTCTTTTTTCATGTCCATTTCTGCTGTTTAAATTGTAGCTTCAGTTCCAGAATAAATAAACCAAAAATTGCAAAGTATTTTAAAAAGCCCAAATATTACACAGTGTTAATATATCACAATGTTTAAGTATCTGTTCAGAATGAGAAATTATTTTAGGCACAAAATGAGAAAACATAACGTGTAAAAGAAATATTATTTGTAATACTTAAAGTCAGAGAGTCACTGGACATCCAAAGGAAGACAACAGTTTAGCAAAAACATGGACTTTTTTACCTTGCTCCAAAATGGCGGAGTCACAAAAAAAAAGCTCAAATTAGCAGTAGTCGCGGGTCTTTCCACGTTTCTTGCTTTTCCTTTGCGTTTACATAATTTAACAAAAGATAAAATGAACAAGTTTCAACAGTAAACTGAAGCTGGTCCACACCTGTTGTAATTCCTGCTCCATCTAGCGCCCTCTTGTGGCCTGGCAGACCTCAGTCCAAACAGGCTCCTTCTGTTTTTGATGCAGCGACTTCAAATTCCAGCCATCATAAAACAAAAAATCAATATAATAAATAATCATTAGAAAATATTAATTTATTTGAAAGGTTTAATCAGACTAAAACTAGTAACTTTCACTTAGCTAACATCATTGGTGCGTAGTCAAGGCAACAGGGCAAAAGAAAGGTATGTTTTGATGAGGGAAGAAAAAAAATAAATATAAAAATTAAAAAGTTAAAAGTTTTAGTTTGAACATCCACTAATTGGGCCTGATTAGACGAAATAAGTTGACCCTGTCAGTAGCTTCTGAGAAATTTAAATTTAACAGATTTTTTTCTTTTTTACTAAAAAATACATTCAAGCATTCAATTAATGAAAATTAATTAAAAACTTTTTTTTTAAATTAATAAAAATCAGGTGCAGGCCCTTTAAAGGTGCTATACCTGATTTTTAGTGTCTTAAAAACGTGAAAAACAGAAATAGTTCATTTTAAACAGTTTGCAGTGGTCCAAACATATTCCTCACTTACCTTATGCATTCAGAGCGTCTTAATTACTCACAGAGATGAGTTTATAAGAGCGTTTCACAACTCGGTTTTGATATCACGCTCATGCTAACAACAACTAGCATGCTAACTGTGCACTTCCACTCTTTATAATGAGCTGCAGGTGAGAATACACAGTGGACTTACTTTCTTCTCAAGAGCTGTACTTATATATCAGTGCTGAAGCAATACATACAAAGTGATAGAAATCAGGTAGAGGTCCTTTAATGCCACTTCCATCGCCTGGTGTTGTAAACCCGGGTTCAAAAGGGTCACAGGGTGAACTCAGTGAGTTGTTGTTGTTGTTTTGCTTGTCACTTCATCAATATGTTAATAAATGAAAAGCTTACAGCCCCAGCACTGGCCTCAGAGTGCATTTCAATCACTTCATTTGTCAAGTAAAGAAAATAAATTGCAGCAAATGGTCTCCTGGGACGGCTGCTTTGGCCAGTCTGCAGAGAGAAGAGCGCTCCAAAAGGGACGAAGACTGAAACTGAAGCTGTGATTAGGTGTTAGGACAGTTCAGTTAACAAGAGCTTCAATGAGAGCTATTTTCTGACCTGTTATAATGTGGTTTACTCGTCAAAAACAGACCTGGAGTTGTGTTTTGGTTCATTCACACGTTTCACACAATCCTGTATATTTAGACTGGGTTCTTCTCTCAGACTGGTGATACAGGAAGTGCTCCACTGTGTTTTTAAACTCCATACTAGAATCATTTTGCTGATTTCAGTCCTGGACTTGACTATCTCTACTGAACAAAAGGTAAAAGGAGCTGTTAACTGTGTGAATGAAACAAAACACAACTCCAGGTGTGTTTTTTAAGGAGGTAAAACATCATAACATTATTAGTTGTAGCTCATAATAATCGGTTTTGTGTGGTAGTGGTAGCCATGGTGATATTACAGGGTAGTTCTGTGGAGTGACGGTGAATGCAGTTTAGTATCAGTTATCGTTTTATTAAATCTATAATCTGTATTTATCACACTGATAATGCCTGATCGTGTCTGATCTCAGAGGCTAAGCAGGTTGAGCCTGGTTAATGTTTGGATGGGAAACTGCATGTGCCACAGCGGGGCCTTGTGTCCTTAGGCAAGACACTTCACCCACATTGCTTGTATGAATGTGGTGTGTGAGTGGGTGACAGTTGGTAGAAGGGTCCAATGGTGCAGATTGGCAGCCTCGCTTCTGTTAGTCTGCCCCAGGGCAATCAGTGCTGCAGTGTAAAGCAGTTTGGGGTATTTGGAAAGATTCTATACAAAGATTATGATTATTGTTTATACTTTCTTTAATTCTTTTGTTGTTTTGACAGCTGTTCTGATTCTTTACTGTAGCAGCCCTTAAATTTCCCGAGAGGATAAATAAAACACAATGAGAGAACGATGAAAAACCAGGACCATAGAAATTAACTATTTTAAACAGAATTTCTCATTTAGATCAGGCGTCACAGTGGGCCCCAGTGGCAAAACAAACAAACAAACACAAAAAATCTGTTGCTGTGTCCTTGTGCAAGGCACTTCACCCACGCTGCCCAATGTGAAAGGGGTGTGTATGCGAGTGATGGTCAGAGGGGATGACACAGATTGGCAGCCTTGCTTCTGTCAGTTTGCCCCGGGGCAGCTGCGGCTAGAGTATTAAGACAATAACGTTTATTATTACGCACTAAAGAGTATCTTAAAAGACACTATATACACACACACATAGTATTATTATTTATACTTTTACTTCATTCTTCTGTTTCTTCTGCTGTTCATGTACTTTTCTATTGCAACACTGTAATTTCCCCATTGTAGGTCAAATTACGCACAAATACGCATCCATGTGACCATAGCACCTACAACCTGAAACCACCGAAAACTAAGCTTGTTGTAGCCTCAGTTTTTGTCCAAAAGGTTTAAGGAGAGAGTTCGGAGCTGTATAAGTATTTAAAACACAATCTTCCTCAATCTGGCAACAATTTAAGGAGAATTTGACAAAAATACGCACCATTTTGAGAAATATTCAGCCCATGTTTCTGAACTCCTCACAGACACTCGGACATTCCCCTCTATGGAAAAGGGAACGACTGTTGGTTTATCGCGCTCCATCTGGAAAGTAAACATTAGTATTTGTGTCCACGTAAATGTCAGTGGGATTTACGTCGGTCGTGTTTGTTGGAGATGGGCTGTTTAACGCTCCACTGCCCCACACACCGTCAATGTGCACCTCCGTATGACATCCGTGGTCAAATCTGGAGCACCAAATTGCATATATGTTGGAGAAAATACCATCACTGCAATACTGCTACTTATTTACGGCTACAGTTACTACGAATCAGAGGGACCAGGACTTCACTATAGGACTATCTCCAATCTAAAGTATGAAGAAAGAAGATCTGAACCACATTCAGACGAGAACTAAACCAGGACTAAAATGGGTTTCAAAATGACAGACCTCTTTTTTTTTTTTTTTTTACCAATGTGAATTTCTTAAAGTTAAAAAATCATTAGTATATGTCTTAACCTATCAAGAAGTTAACATTTATCAAGGGTCCACTATGTACCTTTTCTGGTGGGGGTTTCAGCCACTGCTTGTCTCCATGGAGATGTTGTTGCAATACCTGGAATGTTCCACAGTATGGCATTAAACTTAACCCGTTGTGCATTTATTCAGTTACAGGTATTTTTATTGTTCAGAGATGAATAAATCAATCTTGACTGATGACAATTTGAGTATTTGAAAATCTGTGTACGCTCCGATTGCTACTACTAATACTACTACCACAATGTCTATATCAAATGCAGTACAAGTACTTCTTATACTTTCATCATTGAGTACTTCAACTTGCCAGGTTCCGTTTGAAATTCCCTCTCCTGTCTCTTCTCTCGCATCTTGTAAACACTCTGCATCTTAGCGTCTTAAAACCAGGACTTAACCAGGACTAAAGCAGGCCACCGTTAAACCTCCTTGGAGATGTTGTTGCAATGCCTGGAATGTTACACACTATGGCATTAGACGTAACTGTCATGCATTTTTTTTCGGATTCCACATCTTTTCAGATTACAGATGTTTTTATAGTTCAAAGAAACCTTGAAAAACGTGCCTTATTGCTGTGAGTGGGCTTGCTTTTCCACAGATCTCACCTGTAATTTGGCCTGGTGGCACAGCCTGCTTGTTGCCATGGTGACAGATGGTGGCATTAACTAAAAATAAATCTTGATTGATTGATCGCAGTTTGAGTATTTGAAAATCTGTGTATGCTCTGATTGCTACTACTAATACTACTACAACCATTTCTACTGATACTTTGCAGCTGATGTCCTCAACATTCACTGAGGGTGTGATGCTAACTGTAGGCACTGCTCTGTCTAAGGCTGAGCTTTATTTTAACACAATCTGAACATAAAGAACTGACTTAGTTGGAACTACAACAGATGAGCTGATTTTGCTGTTAAACGAGTCTCTCACACATAAAATTACAGTCACAAGCTAGCTAGCGTTAGCCCACAGTCACAAGCTAGCTAGCGTTAGCCCACAGTTTTTCAGTTAAGTCACTGTTAGTTTTTGTTGAAAATCAAACTCCTAAACAGGACCATGAACGCTCGTATCGATCACAGGTTCCTGAAAATCTGCTCTTGAGGTTTCAGACTATTTTAAAACATTTTTGTCAGTGTTTGCTCATGTGTGCATTGTGTCACCATGGTAACACCTAAACATTCCCCCATAGAGATACACATAGAACACCCCCAGCGTAATGTCACCGCAAAGTATCAACATCAAACGCGTTACAAGTACTTCTTATTTTTATACTTCTTTTTCATTGCCGTACTACAACCTGCTGGATCCATTTGCACATTTGAGGTCTGCCCTGTCTCCTCTCTCGCATCGTGTGAGCGTTTGCATTTTAGCATCTAATCCTTCCAATTTCAAAGTCAGTGTCACCAAAAAAGTTGACATCTCTGCGGTAACCTGTTACCTTCTAAAATGAAAAATCCCTAGTAGAGATTTAGTAGAGATTGGCAATTTCAGAGTTGAAATAATCCAAATTATTCAACTGACGCAGTGTGGAGTTTAAAAACACAGTGGAGCACTTCCTGTATTACCACATGACATCATAAGGTGGAACAGAGTGTTTTCTGTTTGAAAAAAGAACTCAGGGTTTGTGTGTCAAACATGTGTGAACAAAACAAAACAACACTCCAGGTGTGTTTGTGATGAGGAAACAACATTAGAACACAGATGAGAAAACAGTGGCTCTTTAAATGTCCTTCTTTCATATTTTTATTGGTGTTGAACTTTGTCACTCTCTTTAAAAATGTTCCCTTTGAATAAAGTACTCATTAGTATTATGCTTGTATGTGTCTCGAAAAATAAGATGTATTTTGTAACAGGTTTCATCACTGACAGCTTTGTGTTAATTTGGTGCTTTGCAAAAATGTCAGTGTGACGCTACTCCTGACACTGCACCTGGCAACGCAAAATTACACCGTTTTGACTCATCCCACGACTAGCTGAGTAACTGACTTTAAAAGTAAAACATGGAACTTTTTATTGGAGGGTCTGCCACTTGCTTGTCGCCATGGAGATGTCATTGCTTTGCCTAGAATGTTCTACAATATGGCTTTAAACTTAAGTTGAAGAAGTGACGTCACTAGGCCAAATTACCAGTCAGATCTGTGGAGAGGCGGGGGTAATGTCTGTTTGTTTCACAATGGGGAAATTGCAGTGTTGCAAGAAAAAGTCCAAGACCTGCAGGAGCATACAATTTGCCATGGAACATCAAGATTACCAAAAACCCCTGTTTATTTACACGTGCAACACTCGTATAAAAATATAATATTTCCAGTGCGAGTGTAATGCCTCTAACATGAGCCAAACCCAGTGCAGTACATAAAAAATGCTGGAATCGGCCTTATAATTAAGAGTATAATTCAAACACTATTTAGATTTTATTTATTAAAGAAAATATTGGCTGAATAAAGTCGCTCCACAAACCCCCTCCAAGGAGGCTCCAAGCAAAACTGTGCCACTGGAAAAGATGAGACGCATTTGCCTTGTATCTGCAACGCTGTTATCTCCTCAAAAACATACCTGGAGTTTGAGTAATCTTTTATTATTACATCTCCAAAGCTCAAAATGCTCCGTTCCACCTTGTGATGTCATCTTTAGCTCAGTAAAGATTGGCAATTCCAAGGCTAAAATGATCCAAATGACTTTAGTTTAGGTGTGTGGAGTTTAAAAACACAGTGGAAAGAGACGAGCGCAGCCTAAATATGCAGGTTTGTGTGTTAAACATGTGTGAATGAAACAAAACACAACTCCAGGTGTGTTTGTGATAAAGAAAACAACATTATAGCACAGATCAGAAAGAGCCTCATATGGGCCTTTAAGGTTTCGCCCATAAGCACAGAATTAAATCAGGCTGACAGAGGGACATAGGAGGCCAAAAATAGCTTCCTTAGAGAGCTCCTGGTTCAGACAGTAGTTGGATCGATGGTCGCTGATGGTGTCTGGCTTTGGCTTTGCTCTGACATCTGATATCTGCATCTTTCACACACAAATACTTGAGTAGAGTTAAAGTACTGAAGGTCTGTCTGCGTCTGTGGCCTGTAGGCAAAACAGTGAGTGTGGAGAGACGATTAGAGGAGAAACGCCCACAGATACGACATCAGGACAAATATAAACTTGACTTGTGTCTGTTTGAGGAGAATACAGCTTAAAAGGTTTTTGTTCAAGTAATAGTAGTTGTAGTAGTAATAGTCGAAGTAAAAGCAGTAGTAGTAGTAGTTAGAAGTAGTTGTAGGTAATTATATTTATATTGTTTGACTAATGCATTTTGTCTTTATGGTAATGTTATTGATGGATTGTATTTTAGAGGATTATAATTCTGATGAATTCGATATTTCTACATTTTAAAGAATATTGAGAACTATGAATTGTAATATTTTTATAAGATAAAGATGTATTTGAAATGTTGCATTTATGGGAATCTTACTCTTTATGAGTTTTGCCTGTTTTAAATGTTTAATGCTGAATTGGACAGTGGTTATTTTCAGGACACACTGTTGTCAGAGGTACTTTTATGTAAACAGTGTCTTTAATGTGTCTGTCCCTGAGGACTGAGGACTGCAGATGGACAGGAGCCTGTAGCTACATCTGGCACAGAGCAACTTCTCTCTTTGAGATCAGTGTAGTCTGTGCACTGTCCTGGTTTTAAATAAATAATAAATCATTGCTACCTTGTCCCTATAAGAACAAAGTGATGAATTTTGTAAAGTGATAGCAGTAGGGCCAAGTAGTAGTAGTAGTAGTAGTAGTAGTAAAAAAGTAAAGTTTGATCACGTTTTATAACTTAAATCAAATAAATAAATAGTTAGTAGTAGTGATGTTAATAATTCTTCATTTCTTCATTCACTCCACACTCAGTGGTGATGAGCTGCTATTAAAGCCACAGCTGCCCTGGGACGGAAGTGAGGCTGCCAGTCTGCGCCATCAGCCCCTCCGACCAATCATTCACAACTTTAATACTATAGGCAATGTGGATGAAGTGTCTTGCCTAAGGACACAATGACAGAACTTGGTTCAAGCGGGAATCGATTCTCTAAGCTTCAGGTTGGGGCACCGCTGCTCTAACCACCACTGGAAGAAGCCATGGTAAAAGTAGTAGTAGTACTAGTAGTAGTAATAATAGTAGTAGTAAAAATGCCAGTAGGAATAGTAATGGTAGTAACAGTAGTAGCAGCAGCAGCAGCAATGTTAGCAGTAGTAATAGTAGTTGCAGTATAGCAGTAACAGCAGCTGCAGTAGTAGTAGCAGTATCAGCAGTAGTAATAGTCGCAGTAGCAGTAGTGGCAGTTGCAGTAGTAGTAGCAGTATCAGCAGTAGTAATAGTTGCAGTAGTGGCAGCTGCAGTAGAATTTGTAAGAGGTTTTGAAAATCAGTGGATCTGAAAGGCCAGATTTCCCCGTTCAGCGTCTTTGACTTATTTAGTTGAGCTCTGGAGACAGGTCGATGAAGCTGGAGGAAAGCCCAGACCTCAACTCCACGTCTCTAAACAAAACCTGCTCCGCTGCAAATTCTACTTCGCCCAAAAACTTCAAACTTTGTGACCACATCTACCATAAAGTTGTACAGTTTTAGTCTCTTGAAAACATGAAAAACAGAACTGCACTGGTCCAAAGTTCTACTACTACTACTACTGCCACTACTACTACAACTACGATTACTACTTCTAATACAACAAGTACTACTACAAATACTACTACTACTACTACTACTCCACAATTATTTTAAGCATTCCAAACATAATTATTCACAGTGTTGAGTTTATAAGCGCTTTTCCTTTTTGCGGTGGCGGTAAATCTAACAACTACCATGCTAACTGCGCACTTCCTTATTATCGGACAATAAAATGCCTTATAATGAGACGTAGTCAGAACACAGCAGTTTTATTTTGAACTCAAGAACTGCTTATACAATATATCTGACAAATTTTGCTCAAATACGTGGGGAAAAAATCAGATTCAGGACCACTGATTACACTGATACATTATTATTATTATTTTAGTTTTTTTTTTTATTAAATGAAAATATTGATATTAAGCTACTAAAGTTACGAAGTTGAGTTTATTTCTATCTTTTCATTTATTTTTCAGGAGGAACACCTTAAATTCATCAAGATTTGAGAGATGAATAGACTTTACATTTTGAAGGTAAGGTTAAATTCTTTCAACTTTTCTAGTGGAGGGTCCATCAAATGCTTTTCTCCATGGAGATGTTATTGCTTTGTCTGGAATGTTTCACAGTACGACATTAAACCTTTCTATCTTCATGGAGACCAAACCAGACCAAGTTACAGGTCAGATCTGTGGAGAGGCGACCCCGCTCACAGTCACAGTCTGTTTTTCTAGGTGTTTTTGAGCAATAAAACCACCTATAATTAAATAAATGTAAAGTAGAGCTGTTTAATTTCATACTGTGGAACATTCCAGGCAAAGCAATGACATCTCCATAGAAACAAACAGGTGATGGACCCCCAACCGAAAAGTTACACAGTGCACCTTTAAGGCTTGTGAAAATGTGTGGTGTTTTTTTTTTTTTAATTGTTAATCTTGTTCCTGTTATTTGTGATTTCTAATATAAAGTTACTGACAGCGTAGCAAGCAGCTTCATTCTGAAAGAACATTATGGTCTATTCACACATTGTACTTCCTGAAAATACTCCACAATACTCTCCGTCCCTATGGAAACGAGGCTCGGGTCTCTCCATAGATCACAGTGGAGAAGAATAAAACCCCTGTAAGACACTGGAGAGGTCTTCAGGCAGAAACCGTGTTCAAAGTCTGTCTAACCCCCCTCCCAGCAGGCACGCGCTTAAAGACGGAGATTTTCACCGAGAATGGAGATCTCCAAGGATACGGCACACAGATGGTCTTTAAAGCTACAGTGTGTAACTTTCTGGAGGCTGCACGTCATCTGCATGAGTCCACGTAAATTTAAAATCCTACTTTGTAACGTTCTCCATGGGGATAGAGAAGTTTTAAGCCATACTGTTGAATATTATGGCCAAAAGAACAACATTTTCTAGTAAAGATGCATGTTTCCTATGTTTTTTCAACAACATGCATTTATTTCTGTCTAATTTTTGGCTAAAAAGTTACATACTGTGGCTTTAAAGCAAAAAAAAAAAAAAAAAAAAAGAATAAAAATAAACTGGACATAATAATAAAATTTAAGCCTCGATTACCTATTATAAACAACACTGTGTATTGAAATTTTGATCATTTTAAAATTCTCCAAATATTTTAGCGCAGTTCAACTTCATAGTTGCAACAAATGTCACATTAAATCTCTTGAAAGGTGCTTGAAAATTTAAAATAAATGTAAAAATTGTTCCAAAATTGTTTCATTAAAAGACATTTATTTACTGTTTGTGGTGTAAGACAGTTGGTAGGTGGCGCCGTATATATATTTTCTGGTTGAGGGTCTGCAACCTGCTTGTCTCCATGGTGATACTACTGTGCATCCTGGAATGTTCCCAAGTGTGGTATTAAAGCAAAGATGACGCTACCAGATCTGTGGAGGAACGGCGACTGTAAACATGCATGTTTTTCAAGGTATATTTGAGCTATAAAAACACCTGTAAGAGACTATACAAAAAATAGAGATCCATGTCATACTGTGGAACATTCCAGGCAAAAAATAGCATCACCATGGAGACGAGCAGGTGGCTGACGCTCCACCTGAAAAGTTACATAGTCCACCTGTAAACTTTTTCTCAGTAGTCAGTAGGTTTGGTCCCATATGTTGTAAAGAGCCATCAGAAGCCCAGACTGTGCGTCGTGACCCTGTGTGGCGATGGCGTCCTATTTTCAGTGTGAGTTTGAAGTGGGTCGGGTCGGACAGGTGCGCGTGTCATAATGAGACGAACAGAGACACAGAGGGCGCTGACAAACCCGGTGAACAAACCTGTACCAAAGAACTGACTCCTGTGAGTTTTTAGTCATGTTATAATGTTGTTCCCTCCTCAAAAACAGACCTGGAGTTGTGTTTTGTTTCATTCACATGTTTGTGTAATCCTGGTTTATTAGTCTGTCTGCATCTCCAGATCTTAAAATGCTCTGTTCCACCTCGTGATGTCATGAAGAGGTGGTTTTCAAGTTAACAGTTACATTTTACCTTTAGTTTAGCAGAGATGAGCAATTCCAGGTCTGAAATTATGCAAATGATTCTAGTTAAGACGAATGGAGTTTAAAAACACAGTGGAGCACTTCCCGTATTACCACATGATCAGAAGGTGGAACAGAGTGTTTTCTGTTTGAGAGAAGAACTAAATATGCAGGGTTTGTGTGTGTGAATAAAACAAAACACAACTCCAGGCAAGTGTGCAGAATCCCTCAGTCGTCCAAGAAGAATCTATGGCAAAAGGAGAAATTCAGTTTTTCAACTGGACAAAAGTTTATTTGGTCGAATATGTTTCGCAGCTCATCCAAGCTGCTTCTTCAGTTCTGGTCAGACGCTGGTGGTGAACACTGCTTTATATCTGTTTGAAGGGAGGAGCTACACTTAAATTACTCTGAGACAACACCTGTTTGTTTACAGTTTCTGTTAGTCAGGTGGTCCTATTAAATATGCAGTGGGTGTGGGGGTCTTGTTAGCAGAACGATTCAGGGCCATGATGGTGTTTTCACACCTCTGGACCTGACCTGGCTAGTCCTATTGTTTTCTTTGTTTTGATTTAAACCCACATTATAACAGAGATCTGTAAATAGCATAATACAGCCCCTCTAATTAATTGTATTTCCATGTGCATCTCCATGGAAATACACGTGTTTCGTACGTGTTGTTCCAAATAGTGGTTTTAACTTTCTATTTCCATGGAATTATGCAGGTAACTTTGCACATCCAGTAAGTCACATACCATCACATTAAAGTTGCACTATGGAATTTTCACACTGGGTTGTTCCCATGGAGATATAATGTTCTTTCTACAGTGTTCCACCACATGGCATTAAACTCTTCTATCTTGCATTAAATGAAGGACAGGTGTTCTATTGCTAAAAATATACTCTGAAAACCACACTTTCTTACCACGAGCAGGCTTGTTTGAGCTTGTTTCTCACAGATCTGACATCACCTGCTTGTCTCCATGGAAGAAGACATGTTTTATGCCATATTGTGGAACATTCCTGGCATCTCCACGGTGACAGGCAGGCGGCAATTACACAGTGCACATTTAAAACAGAAAACAACTGCTTATCTAATAGAAGAACGTGTATTTCAGAGCTTGTCTGTGGAGGTAAGAGTAAAGTTTGCCATTTGTTTGCGTGTAAATTCATATAAAACAAATCTGTCAGTCTTACACATTTTATTACATATAAAAATATAATAAATAAAAGGGATTAAATCATGCCATCGTACATATCTGCAGTGTTAAAGTGCTGTCCTCTACGCAGCCCCGTATCTCCTCTGTCTCCTCAGTACAGTGACACTAAATCACAGTAGGGACCCCGCCCCCTGTCTGATCAATATGACCCTCACAGCCCAGAGCAGAGGGCCCCAGTTTATCTCACCAAATGGATATAGTAGCCTCCGTATAATAGCCTCTGTCGCTAATGGACATAGTAATAAGCCTACATATACAGTGTGTGAGAGGACCCGTTGGAATGAATGGAGAGGAAGAGTTAGAGCTCCCTCTATTGGGCAAAGATTATACAGTCCTACATGAGAGAGAAGGAGTGTTTCAGGAGTAGATTCACTAATGATGCTGTGTAATGACTGCACTTTAATTAGTCTTAGTAATAAAACATGAACTAAGATTGAATTAATAATGAACCATGTGTTTATTAAGAATGTTTCAGGCATAGTAAATACTTAATTAGAGCGTCAGGAGATAGTAACTTCTTCATTAATATCCTAAGCCTGAATCATTCTTAATAGGCTAGTTGTTCATTATGAATTAAGTTTATGTGCTAATTTAATAAGACTAATTAAGGTGCAGTTATTATTTAAAAGACTACCCATTAACTTTATAAGTCAAGTCATGAACAGATCAAATCTAATGTACTGACTGTATATTGGGGTTAAATTAGCCACATTTCCATCCAATTTGGCAACAACTGTCTTTCATAAACCTGAATTTGACTTTAGCTGTTAACAGAAATGAGCAGCCATCTTGTGTGCGAGTGTGTGTATCTTGTTTAATTGAATGGCGGTACAGTGAGGAGAGAGTGGGCTGAGCAGGGAGCAGGGATATTCAAGCTTTGTCAAGGCTCAGAGGGGGGCGAGATCTGCGGAGGGGAGAGGAGGAAGAGCCGTGCGGAGCTAGGTGGGCGAGTGAATAGAGACCGTACTGTACACTGTGGCTATGAGTATAATGGTGTTTGGGCCAGATCCAGATAGGATTAAGTTACTGCAGTGAGATATCGGCGTATACCTCTGGTCTGTAGTGTAGTGGTCTTATCTTTGTATTTTGAAGGTCCTGTATTACTCACATTTGACTCTTGTGAGCTTTAAGTCATGTTAGAATGTTGTTACCTCATCAAAAACATACCCGGAGCTGTGTTTTGTTTCATTCACACATGTTTGAGTAATCCTTTATTATCAGTCTGTCTTCATCTACAAAGCTCAAAATGCTCTGTTCCACCTTGTGATGTCATGAAGCGGTAGTTTAAGTTAACAGCTCCTTTTACCGTTAGTTCAGTAGAGATCGGAAATTCTAGGGCTGAAATCATCCAAATGATTCAAGTGAAGGTGTAAGGAGTTTAAAAACAGAGGAGCATTTCCTGAATTACCACATGACATCACAAGGTGGAACAGACTGTTTTCCGTTTTGAGAGAAGAACTCAATATGCAGGTTTGTGTGTTAAACATGATTGAATGAAACAAAACACAACTCCAGGTCTGTTTGTGATGAGGAAACAACATTATAACAGATGAGAAAACAGTGTAATATAGAGCCTTTAAAATTGCTTCACTTCTTGTTGGCTTTGTTGAGTTCTTTCCTCAGTTGTTTCTTTGGTTCTGAACTGGAATGGGGAAAAAACAAGTTTACAGTTAGCGATAATATAATTTTTTTCTGACAAATATTATGACTGCAACAAATGAATACAAATACAAAATCTGTCAACGCTGAAATATGAACTCAGTCAAAGGAGCAAAGGTTTAACATATCCATCACGCAGGCAACTTGGACTCAAATGCAACATAGAAGAATGCAGACAAATGCAAAGGCCTTGGTTCAGTTCAACAGAAAGTGTCCTACAATAGGAGCTTAATATGACAAATCAGGCTGATAAACAACAAAGGAAGATGTGATTATATAATGTGAACTAAAATATCCTCCAAAACAGGGAGATTCTGTAATTAGAAAACAGGCTGGGAATAACTCAGAAACAGATACTTCAAACAGAGAATAATGCAGAATTGCACAAATTGTTTCAGATACAGAGCTGGAGAGTCTCTTGACTGGTCGACAATCTAGAAAGAAGTGACAGGGCAGAGGGAGTTTATATAGACGACGCTGGGATGATTGGGGAATGATTGACAGCTGCAGGAAAAACATGGAGGAAGCAAAAGATGGACTGGATCAGGCTAAGAACTGGAGCTGGACTGGGGATAAACATGTAAACAATAGGCAAAACTGTGACAATATCTCTTAAAGTGTATGTGGCAGGTTAGACTCATTTCACTAAAACATAGTTAAAGGTGCATTGTGTAACTTTTCTAATGCTTTTCTCCATGGAGATGTTATTGCTTTGTCTGGAATGTTTCCCAATATGGCATTAATGTCAGAATGTCTGTTTTTCTAGGTATTTTTGAGCTATAAAACCACCTGTAAAGTAGAACCATAGCAGGTGATGGACCCCCAACCAAATATTACATAATGCACCTTTAATATCATTATATATTAGATTTCACTAAAAGCGGGCAGCAGGCATAGAGGTACTTCCTTAACTGTTACCTAGCAACCACAAAGGTAAATGGTCACATTTTTATATCGCACTTTTCCAGTGTCTGTGTACACTGGAAAAGTGCGAGGTGGGTTAAGTGTCTTGCCCAGGAGCACGTATTCATTTGTGGAAGCTGGAATCGCACCGCCAACCTGTGGGTCAGTGATTCTGAACGCTCAGCCAGTGATGTTGAGAATTGTTTTTTAAAAGTTTCCCAGAAAACTTGAAAAATGACATAACCAATTATGAGGAGGGTAATGATATAATAAAATAACAGACAGGCTAATTTCTTTTTAGTAGAAAACATAAATACGTGTAGCCTATTATAATTACGACATCTGACATTTTAATACATCAGAACAGCTTGAAGAGAAATATTACAGGATGACAAATTGTAAACAAAGCATTTTTATGTAATGATTTGTGTTTACCTTGATGGTTTTGGCACATCACTCTGAAACACCTTGACCATTTCAGCTTTTACAATCTCCGGAGTGAGTTCAACTGGAGATTTTGTCAGCCTGAAACAAAAACAGTTAAAATGTTTAAAAAAAACAAACTCATATTATCCCATATTACGCTGGAGTTGTGTTTTGTTTCATTCTCGTATGTTTAACACACAAACCCTGTGCATTTAGGCTGAAACACTTTGTTCCACCTTGTGATGTGATGTGGTAATAGAGAAAATGTTCCACTGTGTTTTTAAACTCCACACGCCTTCACTAGAATCATCTGGATAATTTCAGCCCTGGAATTAACAATCTCTTCTAAACAAAAGGTAAAAGGAGCTGTTATCTTGAAAACTACAGCTTCATGACATCACAATGTGGAACAGAGCATTTTGAGCTTTGGAGACGGAGCCGCCACATTCAGATAGGAAGTGAGCACGGGGGCGCATCCGGCTCCATTGACTCTGGCTCCAATTGACTTTACATTGCAAAATTGCCCCCCCCCCCCTCTCTAAAGCTGCTACTGTTGTGAACCTTGTCATTTTGGTCTTGAAATGTTCGGATTAATCCGCTCTACATGAACCTAGTGTTTTTATTTCATTATTTTGTACATAAATTCTCCTCTATAACTGCTAGCCTTGTGAGCTTCATTGACTGGAGCAGAACGCTATGGGTGAAGTGACACTCCCTCAGTCCATTTCTTTATATAGTCTATGAAACAGACTAATAATAATGGATTATTCAAACATGTGTAAATGAAACAAAACACAACTCCAGGTATGTTTTTGAGGAGGTAACAACATTATAACATGGCTCAATTTCGTGTAATATTGGACCTTTAAATTCCCCCCAAAAACATGAAAGTCTAAAGATAGCATGCTCTTACAGTTTGTCCTTCAAGTGGCTCAGCTCATCGGGCAGACTTTGGAGATAAGGCGCTTGAATAGGGAGGATTTCTTTATTGTAGCTGGACCTGGAACAGAACACAGAGAGACAGAGATATTGGTTCAACAGAGATCAAAGAACCGAGCTTGTATTGCGTTTTTTCCAAGAAGATGATCTTGGAAAAAATGCATTCCCAAAAATCACTCTCGGCTTCGTAAACAAGACATTGGTTACATGCACAGTCTAGTTTTGATTATCCTCAGGCTTTTTCCATTAAAAAACAATTAAAATGAAATGTAAACGCCAAAATCATCTGGTTTCTATCTCAGTGTGGTCCCTCTCATAACTCACATAAGAGTTTATGGTTTACGTGTAATTTAAATAATGTTAAATTAAAATTAAAATGAGACTGTAATCATAAAATGGTGTGCATGAAAATAGAGACTAAGAATAGCAACAAAAGCAAACTAAATAAACACAAATTCTTTATGTGTGTCAGTACTAACGAAGAAGGTGGATAGGGCATCTGGTGTAATGAATTGAATTGATTGCAGATTAGTTGTGTTTAATATCCCTGGCCTATCCACATGAAACAAACACTGGTACAATGTTCAAGGTCTTCTCTGTCAGTATAAATAAACACAAGTTGTAAGGACCTTCAAGCCACAAGATTAATATATCAAGTTTGTGGAGCCAATCTCGAACAAAAAATACATGAACCCAAACTAGTCCGTCCATTGCATTTGACCCAACCAAGGGGGCACCAGTCAGGAGTGGTCACCCATCTCCATATCTTCAACCATTATCTTGGTCAGGAACAGTATCTACTGTAGCAGGAGGATTTGCCAAATGAAAGGGAGCCATCCAGACACACAGAGAACATGCAAACTCCACACAGAAATGCTCCACCGAGTCTGGGAGTAAAACCAGTGACCTTCTAGCTTCATGACCTGTGGGAGCTGTAAGCAATCGAACTCACTATCACTGTCTGAAAACAAACCAAAAATAACAATATCATCCCAATCAAATAAATAAAAGCAAAAACATTATAATGTTCAAACCCAGAGCTTAAAGATCACAGCGGGGGCCCTTCTGGTATTACCACATGACATCACAAGGAGAAACAGTGTTTTCTGTTTGAGAGAAAAATGTGTGAATGAAACAAAACAGAACGAGGTGAGGAAATAACATTAAAACATAAATCTGAAAATAGTGCAATATGGGCCCTGTAAAGGTGCACTGCGTTACATTTCTAGTGGAGGGTTGCACCTTCTTATTTCCATGGTAATGTTGTTGCTTTGTTTAGAATGTTCCACAGTATAGATTAAACAGTATAGATTAAAGCAGGTTACAGCACTACTCTACATTACAATTCAGATCTGTGGAGAGTCGCCTTTATACACAGAAGACACTACTGTATTTTTAAGCAACAAAAACACCTGTAATGAATAAATACTAGATGAATATGTTCATACCACGGAACATTCCCAGCAAAGCAATAACATCTCCATGGAGACAAGAAAAGTTGCTCAGTGCCCCTTTAACAACTTGCCCTGCAGTGACTTATCGCAACAGTAAAAAGCCGTAGACTTTCTGAAAGCAGCTCAGATATGACTGTACGCCATCTCAAAGCCTGCCCTGACCTTTTCTACATCTGTTAAGAGAACCTTCTGTCTCCTCAGTCACAGGGCGCATCATAAAGGAGAGCAGTCATCGCCCGCTTGGCCTTTTTACACTTCACTACGCCCCGAGGCACTGCTTACACAACAGCCCCTGGACTCAACATGGTACATGCAAAGAGACAACACCACACGACAGCTATGGTCAACGTTATCACATCAACAGCCTGTAAAGGGGAAGTAATACGATTTTGTCTATGTGTGGTTTGACAGTGCTACTACACAATACTACTGATCTGATTTTCAACATGTACTAATACAATCTTAAAGCGGGGCCAAACATCTAAACTGGACAGCTGTAACCACGTTTCAGAGAGAGCTGCTAAACTGGACAGTGTCTGTGGACTAAAGAAGAAGGAGAGAGTGAGAAAGAAGGAGGGGTGTGCCAATGGGACAAGCATACAATGGTGTTTTGTTAAAATAAGAAAAAGTCAAGGATTTTCTCAGTCGGAATGAAGAGACAAATGCTACTGTGCTGGAAATAAGACACTATTAATCTACTGGAAAATCTTGCTTTAAAGGTGAATTATATAACTTTTCTGGTAGAGGGTTCGTCAGATTCTTTTCTTCATGAAGATGTTATTGCTTTGTCTGGAATGTTTCACAGTATGGCATTAAACCTTTCTATCATCATGGAAACCAAACCAGACCAAGTTACAGGTCAGATCTGTGGAGAGGCGACCCCGCTCACAGTCAGAATAGGTATTTTTCAGCTATAAAACCACCTGTAATTGAATAAATGTAAAGTAGAGCTGTTTGTCACACTGTGGAACATTCCAGGCAGAGCTTTGACATGTCCATAGAAACAGGCAGGTGATGGACCCTCCACCAGAAAAGTTACGCAATGCACCTTTAAGTGATTGCTACAAAGCACAATATAAACCTAAACTAGAGGTTCTTAACCTTTTTGACTTTGGGGCCCGACTTGTTCTGTAAAAAAGCGACTTGGGGCCCAAAATCATATCAAATGTTTTATACTCTTCTTCTTAATAAGGAATGCGTATACTTAATCTGGTCACAACAAACAGTGATACTACTACTTCAACTGTGTTTACTGCTAATTAAGACTTTGCAGTGACATCACGCCGGGGGTGTTCTACATGTATCTCAATGGTAGAACAGTTACCATGGTGACACACAATGCACACATTAGCAAACACTGCCAAAAAGTTTTAAGATTGTCTCAAATTTCAAGAAAAAATACAAAATGGATTTAAGCAACATTTCATTTCAAAATGAGCATGTGACTGCAATTTTATGTGTGAGCTTCAGACAGAGCAGGGCCTACAGTTAGCATCGCAGGACCCCATCACGGGAACGTAAAGTATCAATACACACTACTACTCAGCAAGCCCAGACTGTATATCATATTTGTATTATATGACAAATAAACGGTTTGTGTCTGTCCGTTGATATCATAAATCGTTTTCTTTCTTTTCCTTTTTTTTCCTTTTTGTCCTTTTATGGAGTTGTGTTCTTAGAAAAGCAGAACATATAGGACCCACAGTGTTCAGCCTGGGGGGAACATGCACAAACTGTGACTTATTTATAGTGTCCATTTAGGCAATAGGCTGAATAAATCATTACAGACTGTACAGGATAGAGAATACTGGCCTAGATACTCCACTGGCCGGAGCTTTACCTTTCACCGAGTCGTTACAGCTGTGGTGGAAGAACAACACCATTTTGTTACTTAAAGGTGCACTATGTACTTTTAGGGTCTGTCATCTGTTTGTTTCTATGGAGATGTCACTGCTCTGCTTGGAATGTCCCACAGTGTGACATTAAACGGCTCTACTTTACATTTATCAATTACAGGTGGCTTTATAGCGCAAATTGTGAGCAGGGTTGCCTCTCCACAGATATGACCTGTAACTTGGTCTGGTTTGGTCTCCATGAGGATAGAAAGGTTTAATGCCATACTGTGAAACATTCCAGACAAAGCGATAACCTCTCCATGGTGAAAAGCATTTGACGGACCCTCCACCAGAAAAGTTACACAGTGCACCTTTAGGTACAATACTTTACTACTTTTACTTCTTTACCTTCCACCACCGCATTACAGTCACAAAAAATGATTCACAAAACAATGTAAAGTCCAAATAATTTTCTACCCAGACAGCCGAGGAAGTGAACAACAGGCTCTCCCCCTTCTATAAACATCTAGAGTAAACAGTGCTGACAAACCACAGATGCATTCGGTTTGACAATCTCTCCACTTGAAGTCAGTTTCTTCTTTGGGAAAATACAGCCGAGAATGATGGAGGATTTGGGTGATAAATGCATTGTGGGTAGTGGTAGTAGTTTTGTACCTGCTCGGGAGCTCCCTTTGGGTTTGAGAGCGATGTTTGGACAGACAGTCGGATAGAATGGTGCCAAAGTCTTTCTTCCAAGTCATTATCTCCTCAGTTACTTCCTATTAACAGAGAAAATAGCGTATCACCAAGCTGTTTAAAGGGATATTATAATGTTGTTTCCTCATCACAAACATACCTGAGGTTGTGTTTTATTTCATTCACACGTTTAACACACAAACCCTGCATATTTAGGCTGAGTTCTTCATTCAAACAGAAAACACTCTGTTCCACCTTTTGATGTCATGTGGTAATACAGGAAGTGCTCCACTATGTGTCCATACACCTTCACTAGAATCATTTATAATTTTATGATTTAAAAGTGCAGGATCATTCAAACATGTGTGAACGAAACAAAACACAACTTCAGGTATGTCTTTGAGGAGGTAACAACATAAAATGGTTCACAAGAGTAAATTTTGCGTACTATAGGACCTTAAAGTGTTACCTTGTCCATGAAGTAGTCCTGAGTGACAGGAGATGCTCTGTCAAAACAACAGAAGTTTAAGTCAGTGTTAGTGCTGACTACAGCGGTACACAAGGTCCTCTGTGGTTCTTGTGTTTGTTTAATCTAGAAAAAGATAATAACATTTTGCCTCCCTTTGAATCATTTCTCAAGTTATGCTGTAGTTCTATTTTAGACCAGATTTAGACCTACTTTAGTCTCTTTTTTGTTTCTTAGATCCTTGGCGTGAAAAGAATAATTGGTTTTAATAAAAAAAACATCAATTGTGATTAGGTGCATGAAGAGAACCACAACAGCGGCTATTTTGGTTAGGTCAATTTGTCCAGACATCCCAATACTGCTGGAATCATTATCTTGAATCAGTTTTGAGGAAAATGTTATGCCCCTCTGTGTTTATAAAGTCCATTCACCACTATATATTCAAGTTATCCTACAGGAAATGTCAAAAAGTACTTTAAAACATTTTTAACTAGCTGTTTAATAATTCCCACCCACTACAGACGCCATAATTTATACAACTTATTTTGCCTTTCAGTGACTGTAATGTTATGTTTGCTCAGTGAAAATATATATAAGGAAAAGTTTGAAAATTGCATGTTAAAAGTGTACGTTTGGTGGTTAGTCTGTCGTGGGCACAGGTAGTACTCAGGATCGCCTTCCAAATATTTCGGAGTTGGACGATGGGCGTGGAGTCCTGGAGCTGGATTCTACAATTAAAAGAGTTGGTAAGTTAGTTATCAAGTTAATTGTATGAAGCAATTATAGAGAAATGTCTTACAAAGATGCGTAGAGGATGAGCTGGGGCAGGTTGAAAATCAGGTGCAGTGAATTTATAACTATGATCTTTGAACTTTGGTTTCAGTCCTTCTGTTTTTTCCTCCTGGTATCAAAAAATAAGACAGAACAATAAGTATATATAGACAAAAATAAATTTAACTTCAATAATAGTAAATAGTTTAAAATATGAAATTAAAGATTTTCTGATCTATGTTATAATGTTGTTTCCTCATCAAAAACATACCTGGAGTTGTGTTTTGTTTCATTCACACATGTTTAACGCACAAATTTAGAATCATATGAATAATTTCAGACGTGGAATTGCTAATCTCTACTGAACTAAAGGTAAAAGGAGCTGTTAACATGAAAACTACCACTTCATGACATCACAAGGTGGATGTGTGTAGAATCCCTCAGTCGTCCAGGTAGAATCCATAGCAAAAGAATCCATCATGGCCCTGAATGGATATGCTAACTACACCCCACTCCCACTCCATATTGAATAGACTCACCTAACTAACAGAAACTGTAAATAAATATGTGTTGTCTCAGAGTAATTTCATTGTAATTAAGCTCCTCCCTTCAAGCAGATATAAAGCAGTGTTCACCACCATCTGACCAGAACTGAAGAAGCAGCTTGGATGAGCTGCGAAACGTATTCGACCAAATAAACTTTGTCCAGTTGACAAATTAAATTTCTCCTTTTGCTATCACAAGGTGGAGACAAAGCATTTTGAGGTATGGAGAATTACTCAAACATGTGTGACTGAAACAAAACACAACTCCAGGTTTGTTTTTGAGGAGGTAACAACATTATAACATGGTTTAAAGCTCACAAACAATACAAAAGTCAATTTAGCCTAATATGGAACCTTTAAATTCTAAATAGTTACAGTTCCGTAATTTAATCTTGTGTGCTTACATGCTCAACCACTTGATTCCCATGATCCTTTGCAGCGTCCCCTTCAGTTTCTTCTCCCTGGTGAGACAATGCAAAATGTATCCACAGCTTCTATCAATATTTGGTGGTGTTGTTTGCTAACTCACTTCAGGTGGGGAGCGCAGTGATCTGGCCAAGGTTACGGTGATATAAGAAGTGTATGCATCTAAAGTTGAGACAGGTTTGTAGCCCATGAGTTTATAGTGCTGGGGAACCTTGAATGAGAAAGCAGAAAAATATTATAATGTAGCTTCAACTGTAGATAAATTACTGCTATGATTAAATGCAAAATGCTTACTTTAAGTTTGAAGAAGGGTATGCTTGATGTTACAGACCATTCAGTAGGAGCAGCAGGTAGTGGAGACAAATCAAGTGCCTAGAATTATATTTATAAAGAAAGTTCAATGATTATTAAAGGAACAGTATGTAGCTTTCTGGAAGTAGCACGTCACCTGTATGATTCCATGGAAAAAGAAAGGTAAAACTATACTTTGGAGCATTCTTCATGGAGATGGTTATGTTTTATGCCATGCTGTGGAAGATTATTGATATTTTGCAGCTGATGTTGTCAACGTTCCCTGGGGGTGTGAAGCTAACTGGAAGCACTGCTCTGTTAGAAGCTCTGTTACTCAAGCTAGACTTTATTCTGAGTTTTATTTTAACACAGTCTGACCAGAAAGAGCTGATTTAGTTGGAACTACAACAGAGATGATTTGTGCTCTTTGTGCTCTCACGCATAAAATTGCAGTCACACGCTAGATAGCATTTCGCCAACAGTTTTTTACACCTGTTTTTTTTTTTTACACCTTTTTTGTTGAAAATCAAACACCTACATGACCACGGACCCTCGGACTCATCATCGGCTCCTGAAAATGTGCTGTTTAAATCCATTTTGTATATTTGTCTTGAGTTTTCAGACTTTTTTGTCTGCCTTTTTGTCTGTGTGTGCATCGTGTCACCATAGTAACTACTGAACATTCCTCCAGTAGAGATACACGTAGAACACCCCAGCGAGATGTCACTGTAAAGTATCAATAGCCAAAGAGACAATATTTCCATGGAAACAAGCAGGAATCAAATTTAGTTAGGTTTGTGGAGATGCAAGCCAGCTCAGGGTAAGGACACATGCTTTTATCCATTTTTCAGTGCCATAAACACAATCAAAATAGAAGAAACACATAATTTTATTTTGTCTATTTTCTGGCTAAAAGGTTGCATAGCATGGCTTTAAGTTATTAATTATTACATGTAGTATTTATTTTATACTAATGTGTGCATACCTTAAATTCAATATCTAAATTCAGGTGGCTAGAATTCATGCATTTTCTAACAACAGCTAAAAAACAGGCATTATTGTTACAGTGCATTTGTAGTTTTGAAGCTGTAAAAATCTGGTCCATTTAAATAATTCAGTCCCTTAGCATTATATGGTATTATAAAGTACAAGCACTCACCAGGGGGTCGTCCTCTGCTGAGAAAGTGGGGTGGGAGAATATGAAGAGTTTTTCTGGAGAGATCCTCGTACACTGCACCACTGCTGTATCTGAAGCACAAAGGGACATGGTGTATATAAAATTCATCTCTAAAATGTAAAAATAAACATGGTATAATAATGCAACAGTAGCAGAGACACATATGATTTAAGAGAACCAAAAATGTAATATTGTTTAAAAGGTTTTTATTGGCAAGTGGAGAAAGAGAAGAAAGCAGCACAGACAAAGGTGGGTATGCATGGATTCAAAATGGTGAAAAAATTAGGACTTTTGCCATAGCAATTAACAATTTAAATGATAATATTGATCTTTTGAATAGTGAAAAGTCTTAGAAATATGACCCATGAAAAGGATTATAAATTAGCTCAATTACATAATCCCACACTGAGTTTGGCCGTGTCAGACGAGGTATAGAGAATATATTGCTAGAAGAACGCTGAGGTTTGAGCTACAGGCCGACATGAAGACCAAAATGAAGAATTACAAACGTAGTTAGAACTGTCATGTACAACAATAATCGTGTTGACTTGTTCAGTAAATAAAAGCCACATTTTATTTGCACTAGTGGTTGATTGAGATGTAGAATAAACACTTCTCCAATACTTTGCAAAGATGTGAGTCTGATCAGCAGATGAATCTCCTTGAGTTCAGATGGGCGTGACTGACAGGTGGATTAACCAATCAGAGACAATCATCAAAGCAAATTTGGGTGTTAGTGTTTACGAGGAAAAAAATCACAGGGGACTGAGAAACATGATACATTTCTGCAAAATCAATGAGCGAAGCACTAAACTGTTTGAAGTGTGAGGGAAAAGTGATTTTGTTTGTAAATGATGTGTGACTAATGAGCTTCCTCTTTACACACGCATCACTGAAACAAACACATCTGAACATTTTTAGTCTTGAGACACAATGGGGTGCGTAGAAACTAGACTGATAACATCTGTATAAAACATACCATTGTGCTATAGACCCTTTAAAATCCTATGTCATCAGAATGTTTAAAAGGTAAAGTGAAGCAGTCAATTATTAACTGATTAATGCAAATGGTTTTAAAACATTATAGCAAAAAATAAACAACTATTTTAACTTCCAAGGTGCACATTTTATAATTCATTTTCTACTCTGTTAAGAAGGATGGAAAAATAAAAATGTCTAACCTCAGAATCGTATTTGAGCTTCACAAAAAGTATACTTTATGATGAAATGTGCAATATATCTGGAGATGAAGTGACAAACTGTAGTGGCCCCATCTTTTCTGTGAGGATTGGTCCTATAAAACCTAAAAAAAATCTGGATTTTCCCTTTGAAAACTGGGATTAACTTCAGAATATTACAACGTATGGAAAATCATGAGCCGGGTTTAAAAACATTTATAATTGTGTTTTACGTTATTTGTTAATTGAAGAAGAGATTATGATAGACACTAAGCATTTTTGAAAAAGGTAAAGTCCAGATTTTGAGGTTTTACTGGACAAATCCTTACAGAAATATTGAGACCACTACAGTCACTTCATCTAAAGATTAGTAGAAAATTCAACAATTTAAATGATACTTTTTACGTTCAAATACAATTTTAAGGTTAGTAAATTGCATTTTTTTCCATCCTTCTTAAAACAGAAGCAAATTAACTAATATTTGCACCTTGGAAATTCAAAATTGTTGTATAATTTTTGTTATAATGTCATAAAACCATTTGCATTTAGACAGTGTTGGGATGTAACTGAATGCATTTACAGAAAATACATATTCTATATATTTTGAGTACCTGTATTTGGTAATATTCAGAATACAGTTACTTTTTTAAAATCAAAAGAATATATGACGGTATTTGATCATGTAATTTAGGCTTCAAACCAGACATAACCAGTGAGAAAAATAGACTCTGTAGTGCATGTCTGATCTCCAGTTAGTGATAATAAATGCTTTAAAAATAGTGAAGCAAATATAAAGCTGTTCTTAATACTCTCTTGCATTTTTACACTATAATTTAAATGTAACTCAATGTAAAATTATTCTAAGTATTCAGAATACAGTTCTCTGATTGGCCCATGTACAAAATACATTAGACTGAATACCTGCAGTAAAATGCAACTAAACAGATTTTCACAGTTTTCTTCCCATCACTACATTTATATCTGTTCATCAGTTAATCATTGAAAGTATATTATATCTGCTTCATTTTGCCTCCAGATGCCTCCCTTCTGGAAATTTGAACATTACAGGATTTAAAAGAGTCTGCTATTACTGCATTATTGCTAACATTTTCTTTTCACTACAACAGGGTTCAATTGGGTGTACTATCCTGCTAAAATGAAGGAACGAAATAGCTTGATGAGAGAAAAGGATGAGTGAGGACAGAGATTTGATTGACAGCACCTTCTTGTGTGGTCCGAGGCTCTTTCATTTCCTTGATCAGTTTCCTCAGACAGAGCAGCCTTCTATTCATACGGCACTGGATCACAATCTGAAGAATCAACACAACACAAGCACTCATTTATATGTATGCTCACGGCGGGCGGCTTGTGGCTAATATGGCGTATACAGGAATTCCCTGCCTCTGCCGGCCTCTACTGTAAAGGTTAGGTTCAAGTGAAATCCCATTGTAAACTGCCAATATTGTAAAATTGAGGTGGAGGGCAGGTCAGATTCCTGTGGTCTGGTTTATGGTTAATATGGATATTTTGCAGTGAAGTCACACTGGGGGTTTCTACATGCATGTTTATTGCAGAATGTTCAGCAGTTATTGTGGAAACACGATGCACACATTAGCAAACACTGTCAAATGAGTTAAAAACTACAAAATGGATTTAAAAAACACATTTTTCGGGAGCCTGTGATCAATACAAGCGTTCATAGTCCTGCTTAGATGTTTGATTTGTTGGCTAATGCTAGCTTTATGCTTCAGATAGAGCAGTGCCTCCAGTTAGCTTCACACCTCCAGGGAATGCTGATGGCATGATGGCATTTCACAGAACTGAAGAAGCCACCTGAATGACAGAATCAAATTTTCTTTTGCTACGGGTATAAAGCAGTGTTCATTTTGTCAACTAAAATATTTAAAGTTTTCGTCACTGTCATTTTTACCGACAAAACTAAAGAAATGACAAATTCAAATTACATACATACAAATTACTAAGTTAAACATTCTTGACAAAATTAATACTGGTCTAAATCCAATGTGCTCGCTCCCTGTCAGCTCTAATGGGTGAAATAGTTTTAAACAAAAGTATGTGAAAATGTTAGCATTACTCAAACATATAGATATGATCATTGTTCAACATATGTGGATTTTCAGTTTGGACATTTCTCTCTAAAACAGTGAATTGCATAGAGTTACACAGCATATGTCCTCTATCTGACACTATATACGTACTATGAATATTACAAGGTTGTGAGCACGACCTATTGAGTGTCATATATTTAGAGCAGGTTTCCATATGACTGAACTGAAGGGTTGGGACCTTGAAGACATGACAGTGTGCACCAGATCTCTGCTGAAGTTCAGACTGTGTAAGCTGTAGGCTTGTCACGAGAATTACTGTATCAACTTATTGTGGAATTTTTATTTTTTTTGCACTACTGGGAATTGGTTTGTTATTTTTTGGGCTATATGATAAGATTTAAGCTGCAAAAGGTTAAATTAATAACATCTATGGCTCAATACAGATGTAAACTAAGTACAAAAGCAGCAGCAGCAGTAGTAGTAGTAGTAGTAGTAGTAGTAGTAGTAGTAGTAGTAGTAGTAGGCACATTGTGTAACTTTTCTAGCCTGTTTTTCTAGGTATTTTTGAGTTATAAAACCACATGTAATTGAATAAATGTCAAGTAGGGCTGAACAATGACATAATCATAGGAAGAAGTAGTCAGTGGAATAAGTGAGTTTCTGTATTATCGTTTATCATCTATATTTGCTTCAAAATTTGTTATTGTGACAGGCCGAGAGCTGACGTAGTACAGAAGCCCGGAGAGGAGGACTGGAGAAGTACCTGATACGCAGCCTGCTGGAAGAGTTCAAGGCATCTGTGTTTAAAGTCCCAGTTTATACACGGGAGAAACTGGAACTGTGGAGTGATATCTGGAGTCTGCAACAAGTTAAATCAGAAAAGTGTAAGTAATGAGGACAATCGGAAATATAAACATAGCATTTTGTTACATGTTAAAAAATAGAAATATAGATAAGAAGCACTTTTAAACATTGCCAGATAGCGATGAGAAGTAATAAAAGCAGTGGGAGGAGTATTTCAAAATGGTATCCTTCACATTAGGCACTCTTTTTCAAGATTAGCATCAGTTAAAAGCACAATTTGTAATGTTTCTGGTGGAGGGTCTGCCATCTGCTTGTCTCCATGAAAATGTTATTACTTTGCCTGCAATGTTTCACAGTATGGCTTTAAACCTGACTATCTACACAAGAGGGCCAGGCCAAGTTACAGGTCCGATCTACATAAGAATGCATATTTGTTAATTTTTTTTTTCTTTTTTGAACAATAAAGCACCAGTAAATTAATAAAAGCTATTTTATATCTGTCCATTAACACAAGCCGGCGACGCCCCTCCACCAGAGAATTACATAATGCACCTTTAATTTCAAAACCATGTGCTACTTGCCTGTCCAACATCTAAAACCACTCTTTCATTTGACAATAGAGGTTTTCCAAAATAAATCTCTCTCTCTTCTGTTGCCTCTCCTCTTTGAACCTAAAAATATAAAAAATACAGTTAGAAAGATTAAGTCGTGTCTACATAAACAGTGCATTACTTTATACAGACATATTCAAATATCTTACATAACCTGGTCCCACATTACGCAAAATTGACTCTTGTGAGCTTTAAGTCATGTTATAATGCTGTTACCTCATCAAAAACAGACCTGGAGTTGTGTTTTGTTTCATTCACACATGTTTGAGTAATTCTTTATTATTATTAAAGTTCAAAATGCTCTGTTCCATCTTGTGATGTCATGAAGTGGTAGTTTTCAAGTTAACAGCTCCTTTTACCTTTATATCAGGCTAGGCAAGTTTATTTGTATAGCAGAATTCGTACACAAAGTAATTCAAAAGTGAATAAGAAAGACATTAAAGTCACAATACAAACACATCAAAACATGACTAATCACCATAAAATTAACATTAAGAAAAAACCGTAGAGTTTGGCAATTCCAGGGCTGAAATGATCCAAATGATTCTTGTGAAGGTGTGTGGAGTTTAAAAACACAGTGGAGCACTACCTGTATGGCCGGTTTTCTAGAATCTGATGATATCTTACTACACAAGAGCTAGATTTCCCTATTGATTACACTGCACTGTTTCTGTTGAAATATCCAAAAAGTAAATTCACAAAAGACATCCGCATTTGAACAATATTAACTTTTTGTATTAAATATTTTTGACAGAATGTTGTGATGCCCAAAAAAGAAACCCAGGAATTACCACATGACATCACAAGGCGGAACAGAGTGTTTTCTGTTTGAGGGAAGAACTGTAAGGCGTAAATATGCAGGATTTGTGTGTTAAACATGAATGAAACCAAACACAACACCAGGTATGTTTGTGATGACAAAACAACATTGACCCTGTAACCTGTAATCAGTCATGTCCTATTACACTGTCTCTCGTTTCTAGCAGTTGTAAAACAAGAGACAATTCTAAAAGATCACCTGTCCACAAAGAGATTACACTGTCATTATTAAGAACACCCTGACAGTTTTATGCAGTTATGCAGGATTTCAAATTGAACATAGATCAGTGTATTGTATTTTTAGCTGTCAACTGGAAAGGATCATCCCATTACAAAGAGCCATGTTCCCGTAACACACCTGACGCAACTCACAACTTGGAATGGAAAATCTCTGATATATTTGTATAACTGAATAACTTTTGTAAGGAAACTCAGAGGCAACATTTTAAAAAGTGACAAGAGTTTGGCTAAGCTTGCACTTCTTCAAACTGCAGTCCCAATAAATCGTCTCGTAAAAAGCTAGCGCGGGTCGTATTTTTAAATGCAGTGAGATACTAGAGTGGCTGCAATAATGCTAACAGTGAAGTGTAGTGACAGGGACTGTGTAAGTGTCAAAGGAAGTGAATTGGAAAATATGACAAACTGAAGGATATTGTGTAGTCGCGAAGTAAACTCAAATTAACACTGGATAATGCAGAATTTGGATAATTTGCTTAGAAGTACAAGTTGTAGTAGTTATATAACACAGTTTGTAGTCATAATAGTAAATGTTAAACTAGTAGTTGTGTCTATCTTGATTTGCATGCTAATGTCAGTCATAGTGATCGGAGAAACCTAAGTAGTAGTAGTAATTTCAGTAGCAGTAGGTTTATTTGTTGAAAAAGCTTTTTTGACCATAGTAGTAGCCATAGTACCAGTTGTAGTAGCAGTAGTAGTAACTCTAGCTGTTGTATCTAGTTGCAGTAGTTGTTGTAGAAACAGTTTCAGTAACAATGGTAGAAGTAGTAGTTGTTGTAGTGTAGTTGTATTGAAAACCAGTGTAGTATTAATAGTAGTCGTAGAAAGTCTGGTATATGAACATGTAGTGATTTTATACTTCATGTATTTGTCTTTAATGTACCATGTATCTTTGCAGGGCCTCTTCTCTCTCCTCCAGAATCTCCCTCCTCCTCTCTCCGCACACAGGCTCCTCTCCCACATGGTCCACCTGCCTGCTCAAACATACACTTCTATTATTACTTTAACTTTAAATATATGTACTTTTACTACCTTTAATATGAAACGTACCATTGCCGACAGCGCTCTTGTCTTTTCCTCTCATTCTCGGTTAGTTTTTTGAGGAACAGGGCCTCCTTTACTTGGCGGCTCAGCGTGGAATCTGGATCCCCTGAGGACAAAAATGAATTGGATACAGAAAATTAGCTTAGAGTGTTGTAATACAAATAACTTGGCTGAACAGTGCAGTGTAGTGTAGTTTGAGCTGTTTTTTATGGAAAATTCTCTCTTTAATTCCAGTGTTTCTTTCATTTTTCATAAATCTTAAAGGTGCACTGTGTTACGTTTCGGTTTGGGGTCCTTGCTCTGCCTGGAATGTTCCATAATATGACATTAAACAGCTCATCTTTACATTTATTCAATTACAGGTGGTTTTATAGCTCAAAAATACTGAGAAAAAACAGGCATTCTGACGGCGAGTGAGGTTGGCTCTCCACAGATCTGAGAGTAGAGAAGTAGCAGTAGTAGTAGGGTAGTAGTAGTAGTAGTAGTAGTAGCAGAAGTAGCAGTAGTACTAACCCTAGTTGCTGTAGTGTGGTTGTATTGAAAACCTGTCTATTTAGTATCAGTAGTCATAGTAACAGTAGCAGTCTCCGGTATCTGCGGCCACAGTTCGGTCATGTTTATGGAATTTTAATTTCTTGAGTCAGTGTTATAAATAAGAAGTTAAATAATGATTCAGGAAAGTATGCACAACTAGTAAAAAGAAAAAGAAAAGAAAAAAGGATGAAAAAAGAATAAAAAATAAATAAATAAAATAATATATAAAAGATTACATAAAAATTAAATTAAAATGACTTTGCATACCTTCTTTTAACGCCTTGCAGTTGACTTTACTGGTCTCCCTTATCATCATTTTTGCTACTCCTCCATGAGTTAAGATGTCCACTTGATGCTTAGAATCAGTCTCTTTTACTTTCTGCACATTAAAAATACATACATTACTGACTTAAACTATAGGTCAAAAATTTGGACTCTCCCTCTCATTCACTGTTTTTTTCTATACATTTATTACTTTCTACATTTGATATACACACAGAAGACATCAAATATATGAAGTAAGAGGTGTGGAATTACGTATCAAAGAAAAAAAAAAGTTCTGCTAAATATTTTTTGTTTATATTTTATAACCTAATCCTCAAATTCCTTATTTACTGCTTCATATATTTCATATCTGTGTATATCTAAAAAGAAACAAAACATCAAATAAGAGGGTATGTACAAACTTTTGACTACTTGACAAAGCAAAAAGGTGGGTAATTTGAGGATTTGGTTATAAAATATATACAAAAAATATGTAGTAGAATTATTTCACTTTTATTTTTCTTTGCTATATAATTCCATATATCTTACTTGTGTATATCAAATGTAGAAAGTAAGTGTATAGAAAAGAAAAAAAACACTGAATAAGACTGGTAGTGTATGTATAGAGAAAGTGACAGACAGTGCCTAGTTTTACCTTGGGTTTGACTGAAATCTTGGTCGGCCATGTTTTGCATCGAGTCGCCACTTGAGTGGCAGGTGCAGAGGCTTCTTTATGCCCCAACTTTTTCTCCACCTGGCTGTCGTCAATATAAACAAATGTTATTCAAATGTGTATAATCACTTGAATCAGGGAGGTTATGCAGATCAGCAAAGACTTAAACAGATGTGGAAATATTAGACTGACTAAAGCAGGTGGGGAATACATTTAGAGTTATATAAATGCCGAGAACTTTACTGGTGATTTGAACATGACTGCAAAATAAGACCAAATATAACCATTTCAACCACTAGAGGCCAGTAAGCTATACCTTTCTATAGTTTTTTCAGTTTTGCAATTTGAATTGAGGTGGGTAGAGTAACCAAAAATTGTACTCAAGTAAGATATACTTCAAAATAATATTACCCAAGTAGATGTACAAAGTAGAGGCCCAAGAAATTACCCAAGTAAAACTGAAAAAGTATTTGTATATTTTTGTTTGCTCAGGCTATGAATGTGTTAAAAATAAACCCTCAGCAGGTCTCAAACAGGACTCAAAATAGTTTTACTTTTCAGTCCAGTTAAAAAAATGTAGTGACGTTCAGACGTAGTGAAGTAAAAGTTTCCACTTTAAAACGTACTTCAGTAAAGTACAGATACCTAAAATTTATACTTACATTGTGTCTTTTCTGGTGGAGGGTACATCAAACGCTTTTCTCCGAGATGTTATTGCTTTGTCTGGAATGTTTCACAGTATGGCATTAAACCTTTTTATCTGGACACCAAACCAGAAGTTATGGGTCAGATCTGTGGAGAGGCGACCCCACTCATGGTCAGAATGCCTGTTTTTCTTCATATTTTTGAGCTATAAAACTATGTATAATTGAATAAATGTAAGGTAGAGCTGTTTAATGTCATATTGTGGAACATTCCAAGCAGAGCAATGACATATCCATAGTAACAAGCAGGTGACGGACCCCCGACCAAAAAATTACATAGCGCACCTTAAAGTACAGTACTTTACTACTTTTACTTTGTTACGTTCCACCAGTGTTCGGAGCACAAAACTGTTACCACTGCGGTCCTTTTAGGAATGAATTATAAATAACGGAGGAGGTGACACCTGCAGCCTATGCTAATCCACTCCTAATGTACCTGCTCTATATCTCTTTGACACACTGTAAACATGAGCTAAAAGCCGAGATTTACAGCTATATTAACATCTGGGAGAGCTCCAACTGTGTATTTGTAAACTTGATTAAACTTTAGTCATTTCAATCTTCACACGACACAAGAAGAAACTATTAAAAAAAAAACAAGTCAGCATTATTTGACTTTTTGCATTATTTGCAAAAAGAGGGTGAATGTTTTATATGCAAAACCTCTATCTGGGAGCGTATCTATCTTGATATTAGTGTGCTAGCTAGTTTCATAAATTATTAACTTCTGACCGAGATAAGGCGAAGACAGTGATGTGGATGGAGCTGCTGGGAGTTTGATGGATAGCCCCGTTTTTCTCATGGGAAAAGAATTAAACATTAGGCCCATACCAGCCGCAAAACAACTCCTGTATTCTGGGCAGCAGCAGGAGAATGTTCCCAGCAAGTTTAATAGAAAAAATAATGACTCTTTACAGTGCATATGACAGGTTGGACAACACGTTTCACTAAAAGTCTGTTGTGTTGCCAGGATGGTACAAATTCAAACTTGATTTCAATACTAAGGAATAGACTTGTCACTCAATACCGATTCTGATACCAAGATGATAATAAAAAACCCTCACCTACCCTCAGTGGTCCAGGTAGGTTCTATAGTGGTCCATGGGCGTATACTAGTCTATGTGCTCTTATACGTGTTCTGATACAGCTCAAGATCATCCTGAAGGTTCATGTCTGTCCTGTGAATGTGACTTTATAGTATCAATACCTGCTCAAATGAGTATCTTGTCTATTTGTTTTTAGTTTAGTTAATTTTACTTCCTCTCTGGACATGGGCAGCAGATGAATAGACTAAAAGTAAAAGTAAATGACAACATCTCTATTTTGTTAAATGAAAGTTTAAACTGACAGAAAAATGCCTTCTTTGTGCGTAAATTGTCTTGTATTGATGACATTGGTAGAGCTATTCTAACTCAGCTACTTCCTGTATTTTTTGTACTTTTCTTTTCAACTTTTTTCTACTAACTACCACTTAACTGATGTAAAAGTATAATATTTACCACAGGTACTATGCCACCAAAACCAAGTAATAATTAGAAAAACATGAAAAACTGTCACTTTAAAGGGCCAATATTACACTATTTTGCGATCTATGTTCTAATGTTGTTTCCTCATCACAAACAGACCTGGAGTTGTGTTTTGTTTCATTCGCACAAGTTTAACACACAAACTTGCATATTTACGCTGAGTTCTTCTCTTCTCTCAAACTGAAAACACTCTGTTCCACCTTGTGATGTCATGAAGTAATACAGGAAGTGCTCCACTGTGTTGCTAAACTCTATAGACCTTCTAAAATCATTTGGATAATTTCAGGCTTGGAATTGCCAATCTCTACAGAAGAAAGTTAAAAAGTAGCTGTTAACTACCACTTCATGACATCACAAGGTGGAAGAGAGCATTTTGAGCTTTGGAGATGTAGACAGACTGATAATAAAGGTTTACTCAAACATGTGTGAATGAAACAAAACACAACTCCAGGTCTGTTTTTGAGGAGATAACAACTTTCTAACATGGCTTAAAGAGTAAATTTCGCATAATACAGGACCTTTAATGATGTCTTACCTGATGGCAAAATAGGGTTTAGAGGTACCAGTAACAGTGCATAGAAAGGGTTTGATGTTGAACTGGGAGACGAGCAGCTTGAAAGTGATTTGCGTTGTTTCGTATTGGACAGGGGTAAAGGTCACAACAATGTCCACTTGGCCATTGGCTGGAATCACGCCTGTAATGCACAAAAACGTAATAAAAATCTTGTCTATGTGTTTTTTACGAGGACTACAAATAGCAGCTAAAGTGGCGTTCCCAAATAGGATACACATTAGTTTTGTGTGGACAGTATTTGAGAGCTCGTTCCTGCCCATGTTATGATGTTTCCCAGGCCATGAGGATAGTTTCATTCTTCAGAAAAATACATGCGGCAGTTTTGAGAAAATTCTTGGTAAGGGAACGTAATGGAAATAAAAACAAAAAGAAATGTACGTGGTCAAACAATAGAAATGTACTTGGCCCTTGAAGGCTTAAGTAGATTACATTACTGGCTTTTCTTAGATTAAACAATGGCAAAATACAAAAAACCTGAGCTCCTGTGTTTGAGCTTGTATGTTTAGTTTACAATCACACATTTCTTTGTCCATTAAGTCATTGTTTTGTTCCTTGTTTCATAATGGAAATACATAAGTGCAAGAATGTTGAGAGTGTTGATAGAATTGTAACCAGTTTTTAAATACACACTTTACGTTTTCTTTTATCTACACGTTTTATTTTTAGACTGGTTCGAGCTGGGAGCCGAGTGAAAGGTAAAGTTCTTTGAGTTTTGATGCATTTTAATTCAGAAGTCACTGATACTGATACTTTGCAGGCACATCACGCTGGGGGTGTTTTACATGTATCTCTGTGGTGGAATGTTTCCAGGGAGAAAAAAGAAGAAAATTTATTTAAACCACATATGTTTAGGAGCCTGTGATCAATACGAGTGTTCACGGTCCTGTTTAGGAGTTTGATTTTTACGTGTGAGAAACTTGTTCAGCAGCACAAATCATTTCACCTGTTCCAGCTAAATCAGCTCTTTCTGGTCAGATTGTGTTAAAACAAAGCTCAGATTAAAGTCTAACAAAGCCTCAGACGAGACAGTGCTTACAGTTAGCATCACACCTCCAGGAAATGTTGATAACATCAGCTGCAAAGTATAAAGTAGCATCAGATCAATATTGGGATATTTGCCAGTATGATAACAAGTATTTATTTGGTATCAGATCATCCATCACTACCTACAGTAGTTCTAAAGTCATAGAGATAAAAGCATAAAACTGTTTACACTGGCCCCTTGTGGCTGAAGTATCAAAAATGGCATAATTTTTTAAATATTGGAATTCAAATGGTGTTGAGAATACACACCAAAAATATTTCATCTTCTTTGGCCAGTTTTCATAATATCAGAACATTTCATCCAAATTACACCATGCCTTTTTGAGTGGTCTTGTTAACGGGGAAACAAAAATCAACTACTGCTTGTGATAAGAAACAGTATTGACAATGTGAAAATGTCAAATGTCAAAACAGGATTAGTTCCAAGCCAAAGAGATAAGATGTGTATCAATGGTGCACTGTGTTAAATCGGAAAAGGCAAAAGTCTGAATTCATTGCTGTGCTTCAGAGGACATCACCACATTCTATAGACCAATAATAAGTAATACAGATGGGAGAGGCAGCTATAATGTATAATGTATAATATAGTAATATAGTAATATAATATAGTTTAATGTATAATAAAATGACAAGTTCTAGTTTTATTCTGCCTATATGCCCCCTCAAAATTATGCTCAGGAATTTAAAGTAAAACCTGTAATATAAAGTAATTCAAAATAATGAAATTCAAATTAATGACATAAAACGTGATCTTAAAAAAGAATATAGTCATTTTAAATAAGGAAAATTAAATCAGTATTATGAAGTTTGATAAATGAACGTGATAATAAAAAAGAAGGAAAGACAGAAGTATGCATGATGAATAAAAATGGGCCAAGAAAGTATACGTAAAATAAAATATAGAAACTAGAAATGACCTTTTGGATATTTCATGGCAAAGTGCAGGGTAATTAATAGGGAAATGTGTCGCTCTCATTTTGGAATCTGCAAACGACCAACTGAGAAAATCCAGTGTAAAAAATGTGAGTTTTTCGTACCACTGGGAGGTTGTACGGAGAAAGTCTGGCTGGTCTCGATAACACAGATCTGAAACTCAAAGTCGATGGGGCAGCTGCATCTCAAAGGAATAGTATAAGAAACGCTGTGAGGAAACAGGACACAGAAGAAAATCAGGGCTGTAAAAATGCAGATAATGTAATATTAGCTGACGCAATAACGGATAAATACATATATCAAAACAACACAAAGTTTCCTGTTTTATATAAATGTACTGTTTCATGGTTTTCCCTATTAGGTCGAACCAGAGTAAGCGTAATGTTACTTCTCAAATAGCAGTACAAAGTAGTGGTTTAAGTAAGAGTCAAAAAAGTATTGGAGAAAACTACTCCTCAAGTAAGAGTAAATTAAAGAGTAAATTTAATTGTAGGGATGTAACATCTGATTTATAATTTGAAGTTAATGTAATTTGAGGACATTAACTAATGCATAAACTTTGTCACTTGTACGTACTCACAGTGGAAAGAGTTACCACAACTTTTACTCAAGTAGGAGTACTATTACTTCAACAAAAATATTATTTAAGTAAGAGTAACACGTACAGTTTCTACAAAAAGTTACTGTAGTAAATGTAATTCAGTCTTGGTTTGATTAGTAAATAAAGGCATTTTATTTAAATTCAACTGATCTTGAATTGCCCAAATATGTATTAAAATATGATAATACCAAACGTAGTAATCAAACATGTTTTTCTCATATGGTGCAGCTCTAAACAAACATGTCCATAATTTCTTTATGACTTGACACCAGTGGAGCTGTGGTTGGTGGTGTTGAAGAATGTAAAGAGACAGGAGGGTCTTGGGGCCACACACATACACATACACATACACATACACATACACATACACATACACATACACACACACACAGGCACAGGCACAGGACACACACACACATGCAGACACACACGCAGACAAAAACAGGCCCACACATGTATTCACATACGTACTCACACATGCACACATACATTCTCACACAAACACATACATAGACACGCATAGACACGCACAGGCACGCACAGGCACACACACACACACGGCGCCCGCCCACACACACAGACACATACACACGGCACCCACCCACACATCCACACACCCACACTCGGTGCCCACAGATGCTGACACTCATACTCAGGGTCAACACACATACACAGGGCCAACACACACACACACACACACACACAGGGCCCAGACATACACTCACACACACACGCACACTCGGCGCCCACAGATGCTGACACTCATACTCAGGGCCAACACACGTACACAGGGCCAACACACACAGGGCCCAGACATACACTCACACACACACACTCGGCGCCCACAGATGCTGACACACATAGACAGGGCCAACACACACACAGAAGGCCCACACACACACACACACACACACACACACTCACACACACCTCTGCTGCAGCGCTGTGGCCCGGAGGTTGATGTGTGGAGGGATGTACAGGTCATCGATCACCGGGTAAGCATGAACTGGAATTAACAGGTTCTCCTCGTCCTGATGGAGAGATTCAGGAAGACGGAGAGAAAGAAAATAAACATGAAACAGAGCATCTGACAGGCTTTCAGGTTTTTCTAATTACGACGTGGTTTGGTGGGCGAGTAACTGTGGTCAATATTTATCATAGTTTTACATCAGTTGAAGGTGCCTTGTATAACTTTTCTGGTGGAGGGCCCGTCAAATGTTTTTCTCCATGGAGATGTTACTGCTTTGTCTGGAATGTTTCACAGTACGGCATGAAACCGTTCTATCTTCATGGAGACCAAACCAGACTAGGTTACAGGTCAGATCTGTGGAGAGACGACCCCGCTCACAGTCAGAATGCCTGTTTTTCTAGGTGTTTTTAAGAGCTATAAAACCAACTGTAATTGAATAAATGTAAGGCAGAGCTGTTTAATGTCACACTGTGGAACATTCCAGGCAGAAGAATGACATCTCCATAGAAACAAGCAGGTGACGGACCCACAACCAACGAGTTAAACAGTACACATTTAAGTTTTGGTAGAAAATACTGAGAAGAAAATTACGCCAAAATGAGGACTCCCTGAAAGCTCGGCATTTCGTGCGGGGTCGGGACTTAACAAGCTACCGCAACCACAGGAAACAACTTTTAGACAAAACAAAAAGTATAAATAAATAAAGGTTTTAGTTAACTGTATTTAACGGACCACAAAAATACTGTAAATGTTGCGGAACAGTAAGCCGTGCCCCCAGACGAGTTCCTTCTGCATTCTGTATTGAACAAACCCACTGAAAAACTAAAATAAATTAAGACAAAACTTCTCCAAATGTGTTATGTAGCTGTTAGTTATCTCTCAAATACCTAGTGAACAACTTTGTATAAATAAAAATTCATTACATCACATTATGAGACTTTCTTGGCAACCTCCGACCAGAAAATAGTCTTATTACATCGATTTATACGTCGGCTGATTCGATATTTGGAAGCCGACATCCGATTCAGAAAAATGTTCAGTATTAGTAGTAAAAAGATTAAAAAAGACTTTGGACAGCTGTTTATTAAAGCAGCAGATGTGGATATTAATGTTACCAGCAATTAGGACTCAGTCATAGTTTGTCCCTGTCAGACAAAAAAATCAGAGGGGTCAGTGATAAATGCTTGTGTTTGGGAGGTCTGTAAACACCGGCGAAATATGGAGAGGGTAATAAAGTTCAAATAAATGCAGCTCTAAAAATAAGTGCACGACACCTACAACTGCTTACACTTAAAGATTTGTTTATAAACTGACTCAGTCCCTCCTCCATGCCCTGTCCTCCTGGGGGCATTGAAATAAACTTCTTCTGGCTTATTTCCATAACAATTTTTCTTGTTGACAGTTAGTGCAGCTTCCAACCTGGACTGTCAAGGTTCATATTATTGGGTTTCAGCTTCTTGTGAAGGCAACATCTTGACATCCTGAGGACTTTTACCCATTCAAAAGATTTCATATTTGGTTTTAAAGGTCATGTGTCAATTGACTCTTGTGAGCTTTGAGCCATGTTATAATGTTGTTACCTCCTCACACGTGTTTGAGTTATGCTTTAGTAATAATCTGTCTAAATCCCCAAAGCTCAAAATGCTCTGTTCCACCTTGTGATGTCATGAAACTGAAGTTAACAGCTACCTTTTACCTTTAGTTCAGTAGAAATTACTCAAATGATTCTAGTGAAACTGTTTTTTGCAAATTACATTCTGAAATTGTGCCCAAAACTTGTGTTAATCATAGAGCATAATTTGCATATTTAAGGTCATCTCACCTGTGATTAAACAGTAATAAAAAGAGACATTCACTGGTTCATTCAGTTACATTATCGTGTAAGAGAGCGCTGCGTCTTTACCTTGCAGTGAACCCGAACGCTGTCATAAAAGTATCGCCACTCATCGGGACAGAAATAGATCTTGACGGCGTACGCGAGCCCAGGGACCAGTCGATGCTTGAGAGAGAATGGACAGACAGTGAATCATCACAAGTAATGATTTTATGACTTGTATTCGAATCGATGTGTAACTAAAGGTCCTATATTACACGAAATTGACTCTTGTGAGCTTTGAGCCATTTTATAATGTTGTTACCTCCTCAAAAACAGACTTGTGGCTGTGTTTGGTTTCATTCACACATGTTTGAGTAACTCTTTATTATTAGTCTGTCTACATCTCCAAAGCTCAGAATGCTCTGTTCCACCTTGTGATGTCACGAGGCAGTAGTTTTCAAGTTAACAGCTCCTTTTACCTTTATTTTAGTTGAGATTTAAAATACCAAGACTGAAATAATCCAACTGAGTATGGAGTTTAAAAACACAGGGAAACAACATTATAACATAAATTTAAAAAACAGCGTAATATGGGCCCTTTAAAAAGTAAAATTACCTTTTTGGTGTAAGTTGTTTGGAAGTGCTTGGTCTGAGTGGGCAGGATGTGAATATTCATGGCCTCGGTGGAGATGTTGATTAGTTGCTGAGGGTGGAAAAAAACAGAAAAGAAGAATTTACACTAGTCTAATCACATCCCATATGCTCTACATGTAGTTTCATGCTTCATCAAGCGGATAGTGGTTCACAATCACTGCCCATTCACACTAATGCAATGTGGCTCAGATGTGATCACTGACGTACATGCACAAATGTAGGACCACCCAGGGGGCTAATCTCAGGGTAGAGCACTTTAAAGGGATGTTTAAAGGTGCATTAAGTAACTTCTTGGTTGGGGGGGTCCGTCACCTGCTTATTTCTATGGATGTCATTGCTCTGCCTGCCTTACTACATTACTTATTCAAATATAGGTGGTTTTACATCTCATAAATACCTAGAAAAAACAGGCATTCTGACTGTGAGCGGGGTTGTCTCTCCACAGATCTGACTTGTAACTTGGTCTGGTTTAGTCTCCATGAGGATAGAAAGGTTCATACGGTGAAACATTTCAGATAAAATGACAGTAGGGCTTTACAGATGAGGAAATGTGCAATAGACTAGTTAAGCTTTTACGTATATGTAAAGTGATGGTGGCCAAAATTGAATGTAATTTATTACATAATCTCACAATACAGACCTTGATTTGCACACGATTCTGTTCACAATGTTACTGATGAAAAAAAAAAAAAGTTCCGACTTGTTCATGTGCTTTTATCTCGGAATTTCTGGAGTTTCATGTCACCATTAATAAAATCACACATTGCTAATTAACAGAATTTAAAAGAGGTAGCCATTAACAGTTGTTTTTGCTGTTAGCCTTCTCCAAAAAAAACCCCCAAAACATCAGGTTATTTGTTTACTTTTGGTAGTTAACGTTCCATCAGTAATTAAACAGTAGTAGTCTTGGGTCTCTCGTGTTGGTTTGTTGCTCTTATTATCTGGATAACTGACAGTAAACCCCTAATTATAATAACTGTTAGTCAAAGAGCTCATATAAGTTAGATAAATAGACAAATCAGCTCATTTTCGTTCATTTCCTCAAATCAGTGATGTCAGGTAAGGAAATCGGGCAAACAGTTTTCCAACTTGTGCTGCGTTCAGGTGCCCTTTTCAGCTCAGACAAAACATTATCGCGAGTTTCCGAGGACCACATGGACACAGCATAAGAATCTGGCATTAAACTCATCTAAGTATCTCCACGGAGACAAGCAGGACACGTCATCAGGCAGGTCTGTGGAGATGGGACTCCAGGCAGAACATTTCAAGCAAACCAATAACATCTCCATGGTGACAAGCTCCCCATTAGAAAAGTTCCATTGTGTACCTTTTCTTGCTTTCTACACAACCATAACTGCAGAATGTTGTTGCTAATTAATATATTTTTGCAAGCGTCTGGTGTTGGCAGTTTCCTCCTCTCTGTAATGCTTTCTTGGGGTCCATTTTGTAAAGAAATATGCCAGAGACTAAACAGGCTTTGATCAATAAAATAACATCATTATTTAACAAAACCTTGAACCTAACCTTCTACGCTTCCTGTTAATGAGTTCAAGTCAAAGAATTCTAGCCACAGCTTGTTTTCAGTGTCACTTGAGTTATAAAACGTATATACATTCTTACTGAACTGAGGTATTTTGAACTTAACCTTTGACAGAGGGGCTATCAGTGAAACAGTGTATTTTTATCTCACCAAAGTGTTGCAGTATTTCTTTCCCAGCTCAAACCCACTGAAGTGAACTTCTGCCGGCTCTGCTTGGATCAGACTGTTGCTTTTCAGTCTGCCATAAAACTCTAAAAAACACAATAAGACACATAGATATTTGCGTTTTTGGGCTATTTGTTTTTAACTTGAGTGTAATGAAACTAAGTGTGTTTTAGGGCTGTCAAAAGTATCAAAAATCAAATGTAGAGATACTAAAACTTGTATTGAAACTAGTTACTCATTTGAGCAGGTATCGATACTAAAAAAGGCACATTCACAGGACAGAAATGAACCTTTCCTGAATAGTTTTAGAATGATCTTGAGCTGTATCAGAACATAGACTAGTATACGCCCATGGACCACTATGGAACCTACCTGGACCACTGAGGGAGTACACAGATATAAGACCACATGGGAATAGAAAAGAAAGTACTATGATTTAATGCTGAAAATCACATTCTATTGTCTAAATAAATAAATTGTTTTTTAATATCATTTTGGTATTGGAATTGGTATTGAGTCCATTTCTTAGTATCAAAATCAAGTTTGAGTATTGTGACACTATGTTTATATGGTTATAATTTTTTGTGGGTAAATATTTTTGCCAAGTGTACAGTCCTAATTATGCCTTTAGGATATTACTTCATAGCCTTGGTTTTTTATGTTTTATACCTTATATACTGTAATGTAATGCTTTGCACTGACATCATTCTGGGGTGTTCTACATGTATCTCTAATGGTGGAATGTTTAGGTGTTACCATGGTGACACAAAGCACACATGAGAAAACACAGCCAAAATGTTTTAAGACTGTCTGAAAACTCAACTCAAACTTGATTTTCAACAAAAATGGTGAGCGTCAGTAACGGAAAAAACTGTTGACTAATGCTAGTTAGCGTCTAACTATAATTTCATCAAGATCGTTTAACAGCTCAAATCAGATCACCTGTTGTATTTCCGAACCAAGTCAGTTCTTTATGGTCAGATTGGGTTAAAGTAAACATCAGATTAAAGTCTAATAAAGCCTAAGACAGAGCAGAGCCTACAGTTAGCATCACACCCCCAGGGAATGTTAATGACAATGTCAGCTGTGAAGTATCAATGTGTGTTTGGGTAAACATGTTCAAATGAATCAGCCCTTATTGCGGAAACAACATTATAACATGGAAGGAACGAAAATGTGTTTTTTGTTTTTTTTAATCAATGAAGTGAATAAAAAGAGCTGCTGGATCGTGTCACATGTCCACGGGGAGTGAGTTATACTTGAGTCGAGCAGGTGGGTGGGGGTGCTGCTGCGGCTCCTCTCCACCACCAGGGGTCTCAGGGGTAGTGGGCTCCCTCGTCCCGGAGAGCGCCTGAACGTGCCGGGGTCGTGCAGGGCCACTTCCATCCTGCAGGGGGGGTCAGGGAGGGCTGCTCCTCAGAGACTAGACAGAAGGCTGGAAGAGAGAGAGCAGAAGATAAAGGAGGAGAGAGGAGAGAGGGGGGGTGAAACGACTTTTGAACCATATGAGCTGAGTGAAAAGAATTATTTATAGATTCCAAATGTATTCATCATGACTTTCAGCTTCCTGTTTGTATGTAATTATTGAGAACTTTTGCCCACTGAAAAGATATAAGATATCATTTTGTTTTGAGTTGTTTATTGCTCCATTGAGCTCCATTTTCATCACTTGGAAACCCTTGGGTATAACCAGAATAAATCACATTTGAAAACTACATTAACCCTTTCTTTGAATTAATAATGAAGGTAATTTAATGATGCACTATGTAACATTTCTGGTGTGAAGTCTGCAACCATGGAGAGGTTATTGCTCTTCCTGGAATGTTCCACAGCGTGGCATTATGCTTACTCAATTAAAGGTGTTTTTACTGCTTAAAAAATAAGTTGAAAAACACAAATTCATACTGTGAGCGGGGTCACCTCTCCACAGATCTGACCTGTAACCTGATCTGGCGACAGCTTTATTGTCATACCATGGAACATTCCAGGCAAAGCAATAACAATTCCAGGGAAATAAGTAGATCCTTCACCAGAAAGTTACACAGTGCCCCTTTAAATTTATAATGAATGTTAAATTATTATATACAAAAACATAATTAAAATGCAAAAAAAAAAAAAAAAAAAAAAAAAAGGATGAGAAGATAAGTAGCGTTGATTTGAACAAACATAACTGAAAACTGTATGTATGTAAAACGTGACTGATCCGTGTTGCCTAATCAGACGAATAATACACTTTTTAATATATGGCAAAGGAGAAATTACATTTGTTTTTATCCAGTTGACAAATTTAATTGCCATGTTTTCTACCTGGACGACTGAGGGATTTTACATACACTTTTTAATATAATAGTGCAAAACAGGGCATGTTGTCAAAACATGAATTAATATTTACCCATAACATTTAATGCAGGTGTGTGATACCAAATAGAGTTCAGTGATATTTCGTGTTAAAAAACGATAGCATTAAGTAAGTATGGCTAGCTAACTTTAACCAGCGGGAGAAAATGTCAACAAGCTAATCACATGCTAGGCTCCAGTGCACGCGATTCAACACTTCCTTGAGTTTTGCGTGATAAAACTTGAACTTACTTTTGTTCCTGTTGTGAGATAAGCACATTAGAGCATCACTAAACGTATTATAATCATTTTTATGTTATCTATAATTAAGTCTAGTGAATAAATTAACCTACTACCGAGCTATTTTTGGTTCACCAAAAGCCATCAGACGCTGTGGTCGTCATGGAGACACCTGTGTTCAGAAGGGGCGGGGCTGTTAGCGGCCCCAAACCGGATATTTAACTTCAAAATAAAAGCGTAGGTTTCAAAAAGTTTAGGATTTGCCAAATAAATTAGGGTTTTAACAGGTTTTATACAGCAAACAATTAGTATAGACCAAATAAACTGAAATAAATACGCTTGTAAGTTTGATGTTAATATTTTGACAAAGTATAATACACTGTTTTACTGTGAAATTCTGATCGATACTTTCTATTCTCGCTTTACACAGTATTCAAGTGCGTTGCAGGCGCCTGTTCATATGGGTCCTCCCGACTGAAACACGAAAAAGTTTGAAGATTTGATGACAAAATGCTGCTTTACATTGGAATAACCCATGACAACTGGATCCACAAGTCTTTCTATAAGAATTAAGAAATCACTGAAACCAAAATGATAAGAGTCGGACTTATTGGAGTGTTACTAATACCCCAGGTTAGTATTTTTCTTCTTTTAAAGTAGATTTGCTAAAACTTAAATTATATTTCTGTATTTGTTTTTTTATTTTCTCCAGACAATAGGTTCAACAGGTTGCCAGCCGCATGTCAGTCTAATCAAAGAGGAAGAAAAGTGTCACTTACTTAAACCAGATTTGGCTACAAGTACGTGCTATAATTTAACTTTTACACTTCCATTTTATACATCTAATTTAACCATAATATTTTACGTTAAAATAAAGGTTTAGGTGAAATTACTAGCCCATCTTTGCAGTCTCAGAAGTGTTTTTAGTGCAGTGCTACAGTGGCATCTAGTGGTTGATATGCGAAACTACTTTTAACAACCCACAATTTTATTAGTATTGTCAGTGCAAAATAGTGAAAACTTTACAACTAAGCCACTGTTTTGGAGTTGATTATAAATAGACTTAAAAGTGCATTGTGTAACTTTTCTGGTGGAGGGTCCGTCTCTTGCTTGTTTCTATGGAGATGTCATTGCTTTGCCTGGAATGTTCCACAGTATGACATTTAACAGCTCTACCTTACATTTATTCAATTACAGATGGTTTTATAAAAAAACAAAAAACAAAAACAGGCATTATGACTGTAAGCGGGGTTGCATTTCTACAGATCTGACCTGTAACTTGGTCCGGTTTGATCTCCATGAAGATAGAAAGGTTTAACATTCCAGACAAAGCAATACCATCTCCATGGAGAAAAGCATCTGACGGACCCTCCACCAGAAAAGTTACACAATGCACCTTTAAACAATACACTTTATTTACATGAATTTGTTTATTTGAACTTCTTTAGACTGTTCTGCGTTGTGGGACCACCTGAACTGCTGGCCTCCCTCTGTACCTGGGCAAACAGTCTCCCAGCCGTGCCCAGACTTCTTTAATTCAGATGGTGAGATCCACCTGTGTGCCATTATTCACACAAACTTGGAAGTTGCATGGGTTAATCATTATCTCGAATCAGATCTGACTAATTTGTTTTGAGGGCAGACTGCGAGAGACCTCTTCCTCTCCTGATTCACTTATGTAATCTGTAATGCTTGGATACACAGATGCCGGGAAACACGCTAAAGTCTATGTGCCAGACTGATTTATAATGGGGTTAATGACAGGGCTTTGCAACAGTGAAAACCACATACACTGGCGTTGTATGTGGGAGTTATGGCGTTTTAAAGCAGTAATTCACAACTTTTTTGTCCCTGGAGTTGTACCCCCTAATTCAGATAAATGTTTAGTATGCGTATAGACTTCGGAATGGTGGAAATTTTGGCCGTTGCCATAGTGATAAACTATTTAAAACAAAACAATGCATCCCTATCCCTAGCTGATGAATGGAAGAGGATGGACTGCTAATGTTAAATATCTTTTGTGTGTTGCTGTGTTTTCTGAGTTGTACCTCCCTAACTCAAATAAATGTGTAGTATTCGTATAGCTTTCAGAATGGTGGAAAATTAGGGACGTTGCCATAGTGATAAACAATTTAAAACAAAAGAACACATCCCTGTAGCTGATGAATTCAAGAGGATGGACGTCTAATTGAAGTATGTTTTCTGTGTTGTTTTCTATGTTTGTTTCTATGCTGTTGCTGCCAAACTTTGGAATTTCCTTTGGGATCAACAAAGTATCTATCTGTCTATCTATCTATCTATCTATCTATCTGTCTATCTGTCTATCTGTCTATCTGTCTATCTGTCTATCTATCTATCTGTCTATCTGTCTATCTATCTATCTATCTATCTATCTATCTGTCTGTCTGTCTGTCTGTCTGTCGAATGGGGAAAAGTCCTCAGCTTGAACCCCAAAAATATCCACAGGATATGAAATAAAAAGTTGCTAAAAATATGCAAAATTGGCTCTAAACGTCATAAGTCATTCGCAGTTTTCTGGAGGTGGAAAGTCAATTGCAGGATTCCATGGAAACAGAAAGTGAAAACCACACTTTGGAACCTTCCTCAGGGAGATAGATATGTTTTATGCCATATTGAGGAATATTATAGCCAAAGGAACAAGATTCCATGGAAACAAGCAAGAAGAGGCTCTCCTTCAGTGCAAATATGAGTCAGGTTTATGGGGATGCAAGCCATACTGTAATAAAAAAACAAACAAAAAAAAAACAACATGCTTTTATTTTACTTTTTTTTTTTTGTGGCTAAAAAGTTACATACTGTGGCTTAAAAAAAAAAAATAATAAAATCAAAAAGCTGCAAAAAAGGTGAATACTTGAACCTTATAACCAAGACATTTACAGCTACGTTTTTATGGATTGCTAAAACTTCTGATTATCTTTACACCCTCAAAAATATCTGTATCATATTCTATTTCTATGCCATTGTATGTCGTTTAAAGTTATGTATTTTATTTTTGTTTCTGTATAAATTGTTTGTGACAGGCAAAGTGGAACGTAACTGCACGGCTCAGGGCTGGACAGACCTGCTCGTCCCACATGAGGAAGCGTGTGGATACAACTTCAACAAAACACTGGCCTTTTTGGGAGAGGTGAGTGAATGGATTTAATAGAATGAGAAGATGTCTGTGTAAACCCTCAGTTTTTTATTTTATTTACTTTTTAGAGCGAGCGTATTGGCAAAACTTCTTCACTCTAAAATATATGCAAATAAATAAATAAGTCCAGTTGACAGAATTTTAATTCATGACCCCACTATACTGGCCTATTCATACAAAAATTATACATACATTATTACACTGAATTATCCTCATGAAATCTCCATGTAACCAGAATACCAGAATGTTTAATTTTGTGTGGCTGGGTAAATATAGAAATGGACTTAGATAAAGTTCAACATTTGTGGATTTCCAATTTTAGACATTTGAAAATACAATATGACTGATAGGCCTTTGAAGCTGATATACACTAAAATATATAATGCAACGTATAAAAGATAGTATTGAAACTACTTTATGCCACTGACACAAAAACGATAAAGCAGGATAATCCCTGAAAACTATTTTTAAATAGGCAGTCTCATTAAAAGCCATGCGCTGCAACAAATAAACAGCAGAAGGAACCAGTAATTAGCCATAAAAGTCACTTATTCAGCCTTTTACAGCTCAGATCTTGGCGTATTACCACAAAAATACCCCAGATGTCCTCACTTTGACAAAGAAAACGTACACACGATAAATACTGAGCCTCAAAATATATAGTTTCAGCTTTCGTATATTGAACGTTAAGTCCGTATAGTAATTATCTTGACAGGCCTAATGACTACAGAAATATAATAATAATAACATATATACAGAAATATAATATACAGGCTAATTACTGCAATTTAGAGAACTAAGAACCTATAATACAAGTTACTTACAGTGTCACTTGTGTCAAATGCGACGTGTTAAACTGCTGTTGTGTTTTCAGCAGGCATCAGAGACCCACATGTACTTCTCCTTTGTGAAGACCATGTACACAGTGGGATATGCTCTGTCTCTCATCTCCCTCACCATCGCCATCACCATATTCTGTCTGTTCAGGTGGGAAATCTCAAATATAAACTGTAATATTAGATTTTAAATGCTTATTTTAACCAGTGTATTAAGCTTCGATAATACCAAGTGCAAGGTTCTCCAGTTGACAAAAATGCACTGTTTTTTGTTAAAGGTGCATTGAGATGTTATTGCTTTGTCTGGAATGTTTCACAGTATGGCATTAAACCTTTCTATCTTCACGGAGACCAAACCAGACTTAAGTTACACGTCAGATCTGCGGAGAGGCGACCCCGCTCACAGTCAGAATACCTGTTTTTCTAGGGATTTTTGAGCTCTAAAACCACCTGTAATTGAATAAATGTAAAGTAGAGCTGTTTAATGTCACACTGTGGAACATTCTAAGCAGAGCAATGGCATCTCCATAGAAACAAGCAGGTGACGGACCCCCAACCGCAAAGTTACATAGTCCATTTTTAGTTTGTTTAGCCTTAATACAATAACATAACAGGCTGCATTATCATCTAAATGCGTGTGTTTATTCCTGTATTTTATTTTACAGAAAGCTCCACTGTACCAGGAACTACATTCACATCCAGCTCTTCCTGTCCTTCATCCTGAGAGCCATCTTCATCTTCATCAGAGACTCGATGCTCTTCACTAACGAGGAGCTGTACCACTGTGACTATTACCCGGTATCACACATAAACCACTACGACAACAGTGTATTTATTTAAACTGTGATGGGAAATGTTTACCCTACAGATACACAGAGATAAGTGATAGTTTGGAGAACTTTTGCCAAAAACATTGCCAAGAATTTCTTTAATTGATTACAGCCCAAAATATAATACAAATGACTCGCAATCAATGACTTGTAAAAACATAATAAAACATTTGTAGTACTAGGTTTCTAAAATAGATAGTATTTTTGTAATTTCTTAGCGGTACTTGTATATGTTTATGTATAACCCACAGACCTATTATTAGTTGAATGTTTATGGGATAGATTGACAAATTCTAACCCAGATAAAATATTCAACAGGTCACTGAAGAGTTATGGGAAAATAATATACTTCCAACTTCTCATTTATCAAATTATTTATCTGCAAGACAACATGTACCCAACAGCAGAAGATACTTTAAGCTCCTATATTACGCAAAATTGACTCTTGTGAGCTTTAAGTTGTGTTATAATGTTGTTACCTCATCAAAAACAGACCTGGAGTTGTGTTTTTTTCATTCACACGTTTGAGTAACACTTTATTATTAGTCTGGCTACATCTCCTCTTCTTGTGATGTCATGAAGTGGTCGTTTTCTAGTTAACCGCTGCCTTTTTACCTTTAGTTCAGTAGAGATTGGCAATTCCAGGGCTGAAATCGTTCACATGATTCTAGTGAAGGTGTGTGGAGTTTAAAAACACGGTGGAGCACTTCCTGTATTACCACATGACATCACAAGGTGGAACAGTTTGAGAGAAGAACTTAGCCTGAATATGCAGGGTTTGTGTGTGAAACATGGGTGAATGAAACAAAACACAACTCCATGTCTGTTTGTGATGAGGAAAATAGATAGAAAACAGGGTATTATAGACCCTTTAGACCCTTTAATCAGTACCGTACTAACTGTCCTGACGCTTGTAGGTGGCGTGTAAAGTGGTCCTGATGTTTTCAAACTACTCGATTCTGGTGAACTACAGCTGGCTCCTGTCTGAGGGGCACTACCTCTTCACTCTGATCACTCGCTCCTTCTTCTCCCTCAAGAAGTATCTCACCTGGTACATCATCCTCAGCTGGGGTAAGAACTGGGAATAGAAAACAAACAAAACAAACTTGGTTACTAATGTAAAAAAGAAAACAGTAATTAAATTTGATGGTCATATATCGGCGATAACAAAGGAGCACAATGTAACTTCTCTGGTGGGTCCTCAACCTGCTTGGATGATTTAGAGACAAACTCAATGGCATGTTCATGTTCATAAAAGTATAGATAAGATTCAGAGTGCTCATTTCAAACATGTCATAGAGCACTTATTACCGAAATAATTGCAGTCTTTGAATTTTGATAATTGCATTTGCTCCAATTGAAAAACCTTGAAAAACATCATTACTGTGAGTGAAGAACCTGGGTAATCTGCTTGTTTCCATGGAGATACACGTGTTTAATGCCTTACTATGAAGCAAAAACATCTCCATGGAGACGAGAACAGTTGTCGAACCCTCAAAAAGTTACACAGTGCCCATTTATCTGTAGGATGTACTTATATCCTGTTCAATCACTGAGTTAACGTCTCATTTACAGGAGTCCCACTTCTTACCATTGTGTGCTGGGGAACTGCTAAATATTTGTATGAAGACGAAGGGTAAATACAGAGATTTTGTTTTTATTTTATTTGAGTAGATTTTAATTCTGAATATGATTGAATTCAAAAGGTGTTGGGAAACCAGAAGACATGAGTGGATTTGGTGGATCCTGAGAGTCCCAGTGCTCCTGACCATAACAGTAAATATTTGTCTTCTTCCTTTCATATTTTAATTGACAATAAAACGTTGTATTATTTTTATTTTTGTTCCAGATGAATGTCATATTTTTCCTGGGGATTTTGCGGATCATTGTGAGTAAACTCAGAATGCCCGACGCCCAACGCAACGAGCTCAAACAGTACAAGTAAGAAACACCAACTTTATATACGTTTATTGTAAAACCTATTTAAGTTTATAGCAGGGTTTGCCTAAAGGTGCACTGTGTAACTTTTCTGGAAGGGGGTCCACAACCTGTTTGTTTCCATGGAGATGTTAATGCTTTGGTTAAATTGTTCACAGTATTGTATTAAACTAATCTGTCTTGAAGTTATTCAACTACAGGTGTTATTTTTTAGCTACAAAAATATCTGAAAAACATTAATTCATACTGTGAGTGGGGTCGCCTCTCCACAGATCTAACGTGTAATTTAGCTTGTAAGTCTCCATGGAGATTCATAAATTTATGGCGATACTGTGGAACATACTCGGCACATCTCCATGGAAACAAGCATAATGCGCCTTAAAGGTCAAATTACAAAACTGAATTTTATATTGTTTATCGTTATTTTAAAAATCAGTGTAAGTTTGTTTGTTTGCTACTTCTTTTACTTGTATTTATTATATTTATTAGGATCAATTCTTCCTACTAACATCAAATAATAAAAAATAACACTCGAGATCACTATAGAGCGATGGAGAAATGCAATTCTGTTTTTTTTACTGCTGCTTTTACTAGAACTATCACATGGTCAGCTTTTGTTAAATAAAGCTGAAGCTCAAAGTTTTAATTTCATTATAGCTGAAATTATTGAGTTAAAAAGTCTATTAAAATATTGCAGTAATATTGATACTGCAGTTCTTCGTGGCCATATCGCAAAATTTTCCAATATTGTGCCGCACTACCTGGTACAAATCGTAGACTTTTATAGGTAGAGTAGCTAGAATTTCAGTGTTTATATAATTTTTTCGTTTTATTATTTTCTAGGAGGCTGATCAAGTCCACTTTCTTCCTCGTGGTTTTGTTTGGTCTACAGTACATAATCTTTGCCTTCTTACCGGTGTCTGTCAGCAGTTTAATGTTCAGAATATGGACTTTTGCAGAGCTGGCTCTTTCCTCCACACAGGTAAACCAAAGGACCTTTGAGACAACAGGAAAGTACTGGATTCTATGGAATTAAGTGATTTTACTCACTTGTTTTTACAGGGTTTCGTGGTGGCCGTCCTCTACTGCTTTCTGAATGGAGAGGTAAACAGTTAAAGTTGCTCTTATGTATATATATAATGTAATTTCTATTTAAGGACAAAGAATTTTTTACGATTTTTAACTATAGAACTCACTATTTTACTCGTATTTGATTAATTGCTAATAATTATGTTAGTGTGACAGAAAACACCACCACTTTTAAAGATTAAAAGCAAATTCTACCACACCATCCAGCTCCATTTTTAACGATTTGCTCCTTCGAGTTTAAAGGTGCACTACGTAACCTTTCCAGTGGAGAGTCTTCCACCTGCTTGTCTCCATGGACATTATTGTTTTGCCAGAATGTTCCACAGTATTGCATTAAATGTATCTATCTCCATGGAAACGGCGCTAATGGCAAAGTTGTAGGTCTTCTCTTATCTGCTCTTAGGAAGGTAATTTTGAGTAATAAAAACACCCGTAATTCTACCGTGAAACATTTTAGGCATATCTATAACATCACCATGGAAACAAGCAGATGGCAGACACCTCATTAGAAAAGTTACACTGAGCACCTTTAAAGCTATGATGAGCTCAAATCAACACTATAAGCCCTGCCTCTGACCCAGGTCCAGCATGAGATCCAGAGGAGGTGGAGGAGATGGAGGATGACCAGACTTCTCCCCAGCAGACCCAGGCAGTACCGGGGGTCCATCAGCCAGAGCGGGTCCCCCCTCACACAGGTCTCTATGCTGCCCTGCTCCCCATCCTCGCCCGGAAAGCATACAGACACTGCGTACATGTAAATAATTTAGTTTGATATTGCAGACTTAATAACAGATTACGCCTATATTACACAAAATGGACTCTTGTGAGCTTTAAGCCTTGTTAGAATGATGTTACCTCCTCAAAAACAGACCTGGAGTTGTGTTTTGTTTCATTTACACGTTTGAGTAACCCTTTATTATTAGTTTGTCTACATCTCCAAAGCTCAAAATGCTCTGTTCCACCTTGTGAGGTCATGAAGTGGTAGTTTTCAAGTTAACAGCTCCTTTTACTTTTTGTTCAGTGGAGATTGTCAATTCCAGGCCTGAAATCATCCAAACAATTCTAGTGAAGGTGTGTGGAGTTTAAAAACACAGGGCAACAAGGTGTGATTTCAGTTTGAGAGAAGAACTCAGCCTAAATACACAGGGTTTGTGTGTTAAACATGTGTGAATGAAACAAAACACAACTCCAGGTCTGTTTGTGACGAGGAAACATAGATCAGAAAATAGCGTAATATGGGCCTTTTAAGACTGCAGTATCGGACCACGACAAGAGGGGGCAGCATGTCATGAACTGGGGCAAAGCACACACAAAGACATAGGCACAAAGAGCAAATGCCATCATTGGATAAGGACCCACCAGACTGTGAATCAGGATGAGGGGGCGTAAGGACTTTCTCACACCTGGGATGCACTTCTGATAAAATCGGACTGCAGGTGGCGCTGTCGTCCTACTGCTCCAAGTAAGAAGACAAAATCTCAACAGTGTAACTTTCCTACCATGATACCCAGATGATATAGCTGTGCCTGTAATGTTCCACAATATGGCATTAAATTTATATCAGATGCATTTATTCAATTATGGGTGTTTTTATAACTCAAAAAACACCTTTAAAAACATGTATTCTTACTGTGAGTGGGGTCCCCTCTTCACAGATCTCACCTGTAAATTAGCCTAATGGTGTCTCCTGCTTGCTTCTATGGAGACTGAAGAGTTTAATGCCATCCTTTGGAATACTGGAGGTAAAGCAATAACATCTCCATGGAGACAAGTAACTGGCGGGCCCTTTACAAGAAAAGTTACACAGTGCAGTATAAGTATAAGTATAGTATAAGTATAGTAAGTAGAAGAGCTAATGAACCTTATTATACTACGTCATGTAACTCAGTATAAGATCATATAAATTAGCCAAAACTAGGAAACTCATGCTTTCAAATTTTAGTGTTATTTTGTGAGAATAAACATTTTACCATTACTAAAACTTGCTTAAACAGTGCTTTAACGGTATAAATTCAGTTTTGGCTTTTAAGGTTGCATTCACACTTAGGACTACATTAAAACAGGACTATATCCGAACCTAAACTTGGACTAGAGTAGGACTAAACCAGGACTACAATGGGAGCAAACTACACTGGGTTCAAACCAAGACCAAACCAGAACCAAAGAACTACAGATGAAAATAAATAAGTGTGAATGCAGCCAAATATGCAATGTGGCTGTTTATATTATACAACCATTTTAGCTGTATGATACTTTGCAGCTGATGTCATCAATATTCCCTGGGGGTGTGATGCTAACTGTAGCACTGCTCTGTCTGAAGCTATGTTATTCAAGTCACTCTCATCATTTTGTTGAAAATCAAACTTCTAAACAGGACCATGAACGCTCATCGTGATCATTTTGTATCTTTTCTTGAGTTTTCAGACTCATCTACTAACATTTTTGGCAGTTATTGCTAATGTGTGCGTTGTGTCACCATGGTAACTATTGAAAATTCCACCAATAGAGATACATGTAGTACACCCCCAGCGCAATGTTACTGCAAAGCATCAATATGAAAATAATTGTTATGGTTAGCAGGTAGGACACAGGATCTGCACTCTTAGTCAGAAAATAAGCCTTTATTTAAATGTCTGTATTGTGTGTACATTTCATTTCACATGTTATTACTGAAACTACATTGTGTTATATCTATTTCCATCACATATTTCATAATAAAAACATTTAAATTCCATATTTTTCCTTCAGTGATTCCACCACATTTATATACTCTGCTTCAGCTTCTTCTTTAGAGAGTCCTGTTACATTGAAAAAGTGAAAAAATATGGTACACTGTTAACAAAAAAATAGCAATAATTTTATTTTTAAAAAGACAGCAAAACCCTCGTACCTTTCTTTGCATTCCATGCGTTCCATTTCTCTTTTGCTACAAAGCTAAACATTCCCGGCACCTCTGGAAATAACAAAGCAGTCATTATAGTTCATCTGTATTTTTTAAAGGTACATTATGTAATATTCGAGAGGTCACCACTTGCTTGTTTCCATGGAGATGTTATTGCTTTGCCATGAATGTTCAATAGTATGGCATTAAACTTTTCTATCTTCATGGAGATAAGCAGGAGATGCCAGGTCAAGTTACACAGTACACAGTGAAGTGCCATGACACTTAACAGTCCGACAGCCATATTTTATATTCTCTTTATTTATTTTATTTTACTTGTACAAATACAAATCTGTAAGTATATTTGTGCTTCATTCAACTTTTGCTGTTTTTGCTTCTGTAATTGCAAATCTGATTACCATGCACTTTTTTGCTCTTATTACTTTTTTAATGCATGAGCTACTGTCCCTTGAGCGGTTTGTTATTCTCGTATCCATGGAAACCATGCAACAGGTTAGCTAGGGAGCTAGTGAAGGAGCTAGCTATGGACATTTGAGATGCTACAGGCTTTTTACACCATATGTGATAACAAATGTGGCAGAAAATCTTCCAGAGGAAACACTTTGAGGGAATGGACCATTTCATCACCAACCGAAACACCAGAGCAGAGTAAGAGCGAGGCCTTTACTGTTGTGTTCACCTGGCGCCCCCTGGAGGCTGCTGTGATGCTGCAGGACACAGAGGAGGGACACTTTAGGCTCTTATTCTCCTCAAACTGCCCTGACACAGGATCTGCTGACCCTCCCTGACCAGTCCTCCTGTTAAACCTTTGACTGAGACACAACGGCGACTGAGAAATGCAGTGGAAATGTTGCAACAACATCAACTGCAACAGTTTGCAGCAGCAAAAGTTGAATTTCCCTCTGGATCAATAAAGTATCTGTCTGTCTTATCCATAATCACGGGTTTCAGAATGATGAGAAAAGTCCTTTGCCATAGCAAACAATTTAAGACCAAATAGTAAAAGCAAAAAGAATCTTGATTCTTGAGTCTTTCCATGAGTTCTGAAATGTAATGCTGCTCAGTGTTCAGTGTTATGATTTAAAAAAAAACATTCACACAAAATAGACAGAAACAGAATCTGAATATAAACAACACAATACAATCTAACCCAAACATCAGGCTGCGGTTGGAATTTGAAGAAAATTATGGAGAGACAGATGGACAAGATGGAGGACGCATCAACATCAACTGTGAGTCAATAATTACTGTTAAACTGTCATTTGAGGATATAGTTTTATCTGTAGACATCTGAAAAAAGAGACATGTGCAGAGCTGAGTGAGGAGAGGAAAGGAGGCAGTTTGAGCAGGTTATCAATATTGCTTTTTCTTCTGTTTTTCATAAATGAATGAATCTCTTGTAGTATTTTATCTTAAAAGTGCTCTAATTGTATTCTGGTGGAGGGTGCATTAGTTATCTATGTTTTTAAGTGAAGGGTCCGAAAACGTCTGGAAAACATCTGGTCTCCATGGAGATGCTGTTGTATTGTCTGGAATGTTTAACAAAATGGCCTCAAACTTCGCAATCTCCATGGAGACAAGCAAGTATTTTTGGTGATATAAACGTTTAACTTATACCATACTGTGGAACATTAAACACAATAACATTTTCTGGGGTTCTTGGTTCAGATTTTATAATGAGTCACCCAAGCTTGAAATAAAAGTTAAAAATAAAATAAAATGAAATGTTTAAATAACTATAATGATAAAGAGCTCAAGGTGCATTGTGTAACTTTTATGGTAGAAGGTCCATCAAATGCTTAACTCCATGGAGATGTTATGGCTTTGTCTGGAATATTTCACGGTATGGCATTAAACCTTTATAGCTTCATGTCAGAATGCCTATTTTTTAGTTATTTGAGCTACAAAACCACCTGTAATTGAATAAATGTAAGGAGCTGCTGTTTAATGTCACACTGTGGAACATTCTAGGCAGAGCAATGACACATCCATAGAAACAAGCAGGTGACGGACCCCCACCCATAAAGTTACATAGTGCACCTTTAAATATTAGTGAATAACTGAACCATCTACAGTCAGATATTCAAATAAACCCATGGCCATGTACACAGTGAAAACATCCAATGAAATAACCTCTATTATGTAACGCTACTATTACTAATGTATGTAACTTTTAACATTATGTACATCGTATTTCTGTTGATGGACAATGATATTTCAATGTGGTGGTAGCTAGAGAGCCAAACCTTTTTAGTAATAGGCCTGTCACGATAATTACTATATCAACTTATATGAAAGCTGGAGCAATATATTTTGAGCTCAGTATTTATCGTGTGTACAGTTCCTTTAGTGGGGAGATTTTAGTCATTTTCTGTATTATGATAAGATTTGAGCTGTAGAGAGTAGACTAAATATCTTGGAAAATGATCGGTTCATTCTACTATTTATTTGTTGCAGCTCAGGCCTTTAAACATTCCATGGTAACGGAGTGGTTGGCTGCTTTTGTGGCTGCCTGGCTCACACACTGAGCAGATTTGGAAACTTTTTGTTTTTTGAGATCAGTTTTTGACATCTTATCATGGGATTTTAACCAATTAAGAAGTGCAGCATGTGCAGATCAAATGACAGAAGCAAGGGAATGTTGGGTTTTGGGAAATGAGCTGTTTTTCTCATATCCATGGAAACCATGCAACACGTTAGCTAGGGGGCTAGTGAAGGAGCTAGCTATGAACATTTGAGTTGCAGCAGGTTTTTTACACCATATGTGGCAGCAAATATGGCAGAAGATCTTCAGAGGAAAAACATTGAGGGAATGAACACAAGGGAGTGCTGGATTGTTTGTTTGTTTTTCTCGTATCCATGGAGACTGTGCAAGAAGCTAGTGAAGGAGCTAACTACGGACATTTGAGATGCTACAGGCTTTTTACACCATATGTGACAACAAATGTGGCAGAAGACCTTCCAGAGCAAACACTTTGAGGGAATGACCAAATGAAACACCAGAGCGGAGTAAGAGTGAAGCCTTTACTGTTGTGTTCACCTGGCGCCCTCTGGAGGCTGCTGTGATGCTGCAGGACACAGAAGAGGGACACTTTTGGCTCTTCCTCTCCTCAAACTGCCCTGACACAGGATCTGCTGACCCTCCCTGACCAGTCCTCCTGTCCTTTCTGTTTGTCTGTCTTAAGGTGCACTGTGTAACATTTTGGTTAAGGGTCTGGTACCCACTTGTTTCTATGGATATGCTCTGCCTGGAATGTCCCACAGTATGACATTAAACAGCTCTACTTTACATTTATTCAATTACAGGTGAACTCTGAAGATCTGAACGAGCTGGTGGACAACTTGGTGAATGGCATCGTGGACACTACAGCAGCCAACATTGAGTCCATCCAGCAATGGAAAGAAGATGAAGCCGGAGATAACCCAGAGGAACCCACAGCACAGGAAAGGGCTGAACGCCATCTCGAGAAGTTCTACACCACAACTACAACTTCTTCAACTGTCCTACACAAAACTGAGATGGTTTCAGATGCTTCAGACAGTTCTGCTTCCATATCGCATGTACCTCTACTCACTCCACGAGAAGAAGCAGCTCCAGAGTATGTTAAAGGGCCCACACTACGCTATCTTCTGATCTATGTTCTAATGTTGTTTCCTCATCACAAACATACCTGGAGTTGTGTTTTGTAACAACATTATAACATGGCTTAAAGCTCAGCCCGTTTTGCGTAATATAGGACCTTTATTTAAGTTGATGTTTTTTATTTCAAAATTATAATACACAAAAACCTACAAACTAATTATAATTGTTGTGTTTTAGGACAGTGGTTCTTGATAGACGCTACTCCCCCGTCAGCTGCATTGAGCCAAGTGGTGCACAGGAGGTAAAAGAGGAGCCTGATACTAAACATGTCTTCACTGACTCGGATCTACTCGACCTACAAGAAGAGGACCTCACAGACCAAACCCTAACCACACCTGGAGTCAATACTGAGTAAGTTTCACCGTACGCGTAGCCATTTGTATATTTTTAATATAATTTTAGGTGCGTTTACACAATAATAAGGCCGGTTGTTGATGAAGATTTGTTAGAAGACGATAATTTCCAAATAAGTCCCTCACCAGTTCAAAGAGTGGATCCATCTATCACTACAACTACAGAGACCAAATATGAACAAGAAAGAAAAGTGGAGTAAGTAGAGCGTGAATAATTGAGAAAACTTCACTGGGTACTGCAGTGCTAGTGGTAGGTGTACAACTACTCTACTTCACAATAATTAACAACTGCAGCTTTGTTAGTTCACATCGCACTGGTGCTTTTGCAAAATGTTGTGTACTTTGCTGAGTGAGTAGTTACAGAAATTTTAAAAATCCAAATTAGCTTTAACTTCAAAGGCCCTGTACCCAATTTTTCAGGAAAAAAACAGCTCTTGAGGTCAAAATAATTCAGCTTGTCGGTAATTTTAGTGTACATAATTAATCTTGTCTTTAATATGTTATTGATTTTTGTTTTTTTCTTGCATCAGGACTAGAGCAGAGCAGAGCGGTCAGCCCGTCGATGTGGGGAGGGAGATCTTCACAAACATGTGCATGGGTTTGGTCGGCTGTATCGCAGAATCCATCATTGAAGAAGTGTTAATTTCATCTGAGACCTGGTTCAACAGTCCAGACAAGGCCTGGTTAAAGGAGTCCTTTAAAGTGCGTATATGACAGCTTTTCATGTTTGTTTGTTTTTTGTTTTTGTTCAGTAGAATCAATAAGTGACATTTATGCACCAAATTCAAATATGGATTGTGCTACCAATAGTCGATGTTGACCATGTTCTATTAAAAAGTGTAGTCTAACCTGTGATTTGCACTTTCAGGAGAATCTAAAGAGTACGAGACAAACTCAAGATTCCCAAACATGTGAGGAACCGGTCAGAATTCCAAAGGAGCTGGAGCACAAGATCATGGAGAAGGCTCAGGCGGTTGTGGAGAAAAACAAGCAGAAACTGATCTCCTTCGCCAACACTGCAGCCGCTTACTACGTCCAAGCAGCTCAAGAAGGAAATGCTCATAATCCTCAAAACATCATCTCTGAAGCGAAGAGAAGTCAAGACGCACACGAATACAACGAGACAGTTCCTCCAGACGCTGAGAAGAAAGAGGGTGAACTCCCATTGACAAACGGTACAGAGAACATGCAAGAAAACCCCAACGTGGCAACTCCGAAAACCTCTCTCCCGCCAATTCAAGGGAATAGAGCAAAAAACAATCCAGACACCACCACTTTGAATCCTCCCTCCTGTCTTTTTTTGTTTTTCTCCATTTCTGCCTTTTCTACTATATATTTAGGGGTCCAGGATGATCAAAAATTGCCATAACGATTAACAGTTTCAAACTAAATATTATAGCTAGTCTACTGAATGGGAAAATGTTGCTCATAACAGGAAGCTGAATTCACCAAACAATCATAATATACTGTAGATTCCTTTTAACTTTGACCCCCGGCTAATGTGACCAGGTTAATGTGAACGTGAATACAGCAATAATTTTGAATCCCGTTCATTCCTCTCCTGCGTATTTAAAGTTGCACTATGTAACATTTCTGGTGGAGGGTTCGCCACGTGCTTGTCTCCATGGAGATGTTATTTCTTTGCCTGGAATGTTCTGCAGTACGCCAAGTTACAAATCATATCTGTGGAGTTATCAAAGTATCGTTTAGAGAGATAAATTTAGATGAACAAGCCGAGTTTAATGCCGTGCTGAGGAACTTTTCAGACAAAGCAATAACGTAACAAGCAAAACAATAACAAGCACACAATGAACCCTCCACTGAGTAAAAAATGACATAGTGCACTTTTATGTAACTTAATGTACAGTGATCTATGACAAACGCATGAATGACAATATTTGAAACTACTTTAAAACAATAGTTGGGTTTTCAGTGCGCTCATGCTCGTTTATTTATTTATTTATTTATTTCTCGACAGGAAAAAATAAAGACCAAGAACCGGGAGGCCCAGAGGAGGTCACAGCCGCTGTGGAAGAGACTGATCGGCTGCTCTTGTGACTGCAGCGCCTACCCCCCTCCAGAGTAGACCGTCAGAAAGTTACGTAGTGTAGCTTTAGTTAGTTAGATGTTCGGCACCATCTGGTATTTTTGGAGCTATTTTCAATTTACCGTGCAATAAAAATATATTTAAAGAGCTAGGCATTTCTCTTCTAACAAATATAACTATATGAATGAATATTATTACTACAAAAACTGCAATTTTCAAAAAGCAGCCTTGTTAAATCATTGAAATGACAATGAATTCCTGATTTTTGTCAACCACCTCTTCAAGACAGATATTTTAACATACTTTTATATTATCTACTATATTATATTATCTATACAGTACATGGGTGTCAGATTCCTTTTATAGACAGCATTTTGAGAAAGCCATTTACCAAAATCTGTAACAAATAGATAAGTAGTTTTAAATTGTTAATTATTATGACAACAGTCCTAATTTTTAAAGCAATTTTAATATAGTAAGTATAAATTTTCCAACCCAAACAACAGATGAACTGATGGATGTTTACATAATTTTTGAAAATGAATCACAACTAGTCCTGCTTCATTTTTTGCTCATGGTCCCACCCTAATGTACAACTCCAGTCACTCCTATACAACTGCCATTTGTTTACATTGAAATAAATAGAATAAAACTCACCAATATTGATGTCTCCCACTGTGGCTTGCTTGTATAGACCATATAGAGAAGACATTTCCTGCTTATTCGGGGTCTGTTTTAGGACTTTAGCGTCCTCTGCTGCTTTCAAAAAGGCTTCCTGTATGAATAGATAAAGACAAATAGTATTGCATAACATTTTGCCAATCAATAGTAACTTTCTATATTCGTTTTTGCTGTTAGAAAAGTTGGAAATACTTACAGACATGATTTCCGGCAGAACCACACGTGCTTAGCTACAGTTCAGACTCTGTGTTCTTTTCAGTGTTGTCCCACTCATCCTGCAAATCAAGTTTTTGGGCGTGTGGCATCAGGAAAGTGGGCGGGACCTCAACGCACATGGTTTGAAAACAAAAAACTGCCAACCATCAGATAACTGTCAGTTGGTCCGAGGATTAAGTATGTGTTGTTTAGATTCTTTCAAAAGCTCAAAAATCCCACAGATCTTTTTCAATTGTGTATGTGTATGGAAAACGACATACAGGGAATTCCCAACAGGGGGCGCCAGGACTGCATTTGCTGGGATACTGAGGAGTGAAGCAGTTTGAATACAAGTTTGGATTGTAAAAAGGCAAACTTGTATTCAAAACTAGTCTGTACTAATTAGTATAGTGCTCTATCCTTGGTTTTCAGTGATGAATGAGTGATGAAAATGTATCACCGTTGCCATGGTAATTAACAACTCAAAACAAAATGGTTGACCACATTAAAGCATGCATGCGTACCATTATTTCTGAACAGTTCATTAACCAACAAATGAGTATTTTACCATCTCTATCCAAGTGAATACGTTGTAAATACATTTTGCTGCAATTAACAACTTCACCAGCAGATGGCAGTGCAGTACAACGCCAAACACGACACAGCACAAACAGGCCAAAGAAAACTAGAAGAATAAAACAAGAAAAATGCATTTTAATCTACAGTGTAAGAATTTTTGCATACACACATTTTACATTGTACTAAAAGGCTTAACAAAAATGATCAAGTAACATCTTTGGCACGAGCTGATAAAAAACGCTTACATCATATAGTCTTAATCTCTGCATAATATTAAAATATACAACTGATTCAAATAATGTTAATAAATTAAGCTTTGTAGTAAGAATAAAAGTAAAAGTGACATACCAGCAGTTGATTTTTTGTTTGTTTTTTTTCATGACAGTGACATAAAGATAAAAATAAATTATAGCGTGTCATAGAGTGTCCTGCTAATTAAAGGCTGTTGACCGGGGGGCAGTGTGGCACAAGTCAAAACGGCAGCATCAAAACAAGGAGCAAAACAGGTGACACAAAGCACACCTCATTAGTACAACATGAAATTAATGGAAGTTCAAACAGAAAACTTGTGATTGAATAAACCAGTGGGCCGTAACATAATAACCATCTATCTGTGTAATACGCAGTTATTCTAGTTCATTACTCAATTAATTCATTCTTAATTCTAGCTATTCTTCAGTCATGGTTCTTCATCCTGCTGTACATCTTTTTAAAGGACAGATCTACAGCCAATCCTTAATACTGAAATGGTGGGTGAAGCGTCTTGCTCAAGGATACAATCACACGCACGGCAGAGATGGGGTCATCACAAATTTGCCCTTTAACTCTTCTTTTTGAGGCCAGGAACCATTAGCCAGTATGAAAATATGCCAAGCACTCCCTTTCAGTCCCCTCAACGGTAAGCCACGTTTAAAACCAAATTTGGATGAAAGATTTTCTCATAGTATTTACTTAATTGGTGTCGTCGTTTCCATCAAAATACTGTGTGTTTGGGCTTGTCGCCACTGTTCCAACTCATCAAATTTGAACGGAAAATATATTCACTTGTTTCTTAAAGAGGGGGTATTACATTTCTATGGGGGATTAATTGCTAACACTTTGCTTATTTCGATAACCATTTTGCCTTTATCGTTTTAAAAAAGCTATGTTCTGGCATGTTTTTGATTTTTGATGATAATATGTTAGAAAAGTTTTACCCCGTTTAAAATATGCCACCTACAAAGAGCTACCATGATGAAAACATATCATACACTTCACTTGTCAGTAGTTACAATGCTATGCTTGATTTTTGTATAACAGAAACACTGAAAATACATACACAAACATACAAATTAGTGCAACAAACTCAAGTTCAGTGGAAAATATCTACATTACTTTTAACTATACAAATTTGGAGGACAGTTAAGAAAGCTTAGCCTTCAATGCGTTTCAAGGATATATTTGTCATTCTTTCCGATGGGAGTTAGCATGCTAGCTTGATCTCAGACATGGCTGACATCTTCCAGCCCGTTGCGGCCGTCTTCGTCTGGCAGCGTGAATCTAATATTCCGACTCTTCTCCCAGCCTCGGCGGATTTTCCCGAGTTTGAGAGCGACGCAGGGCAGGAAGAGGAGCGAGCGGAGAATCAGGACCAGTACGGCGGGGATGACCGCGAGGAGGAACGTGGGAGGAAGGTAGAAGCGGTATTGCTTTGGGTCGAAAGCTCTGGTCCAGCCAAACAGACAGGTGTGGAGTGTGGCCATGAACAGAGCACAGTGGCCGAGAGTGGACTGAAAAAGAACAAAACGGGAATTGTGAAGATTCATTTTGGTAAATAAGACAATACATAGACAACTAAAATCTACTGATACTTTGCAGCTGATGTCATCAATATTCAGTGGGGGCGTGATGCTGACTGCAGGCTTTTAAGTGAAATAATCAATCAAAAAGACATCCAGAGACATCCAGGAATAAGATATTATAAGTGATTTAAAACAAAAACAACTGGACCTACTTAGCCCTGAAGAGGCTGTCTGGTTGACTCCAAGCTAAGTAAGTCCAGTTGTTTTTGTTTTAACTTGCTTATAACACTAAAAAGTTACATATTTTAGCTTTTATCAGGAAATTGAACTAGTCTATACATCTCACTGTATCAAATAAAGTCAGTAATGAAGTCAGTGCGTCCTCTAACCAGTCATGTTCATTAGCTCATGAGGCTCGTAGCTGATGGAGAACAGGAGGATGTGCTCTGACCCAACACATGTGACCTATATGAACTGTGCTGAGTAACGCTGTCAGTAATTAGTGAACACAGAGGCAAATGAAGTCAGCAACACCTTCTATGTTTCGCCATGGGGGTTTTATACATTAAATAAACCATAGTTTGAATGGGGGAGAGCTGTAACTGTCATGTACAGGCCATTGCACCTCAAGCCACTGTAGCTGAGTGGAGGGGAAAGGTCTAAGATCCTGCAGATATTTGCGACTGAAAAACATCTCATCAGTATTTGAAATGACTAACCAGCAGTTCATAATAGAAAAAAAGAAAAGTGGGGGAAATGTTAAACACTGATTTGAGTCATTATAGAGGTGCTTGCAATTGGCAATAACTACAAAAATTACTACTAGCTTTCCCATATGGCGTCAACAAAAGTATGAAATAACAGTAAGGGGAATTGACTACTACTACTACTACTACTACTACTACTACTACTACTGCTGCTGCTGCTACTGCTGCTATTACTACTACTACTACTACTACTACTACTACTACTACTACTACTACTACTACTACTACTACTACTACTACTACTACTACTACTACTACTACTACTACTACTACTACTACTACTATACACTTTATTGTTGCCATAGTGAAATCTGTCCTCTGCATTTGACCTAGCCTTCAGTTTTGCTGGAGGAATCTATTGTGGGCACAGGACAGCTGCTACTACTGCAGTACTACCAATATTACTAGTAGTATTTTAATAACTACACTACTTTTTCCAAATAAAACTACTGCTATAACTACCGCCAGACATCTTATTGTATTGTAACTATTTTAACGAGGTCATATCTATATAAGAAATCAGTGCATCAATGTAATCTTTGTCTGTGTGAATGTTCAGTTGCTTATTATTATTATTATTATTATTATTATTATTATTATTATTATTATTATTATTATTATTAAAATAGATAATATCTCTAATCTATACTTTCATAGATAAGGGTCCTCTAAGACATTATATAGGCAAATTAGAATTACATGTGCTTAAAATCTTGCTTGTTTAACCTTGACATGTGGTAATACAGGAAGTGCTCCACTGTGTTTTTAAACTCCACACACCTTCATTAGATTCTTTAGGAGAATCTATTCAGCCCTTGAATTTCCAATCTCTACTAAACAAAAGGCAAAAGGAGCTTAACTACTTTGCTTCATGACATCACAAGGTGGAACAGAGCATTTTGAGCTTTGGAGATCTAGACAGATTAATATTAAAACATTACTCAAACATGTGTGAATGAAACAAAACACAACTCTAGGTGTGTTTTTGAGGAGGTAATAACATTCTAACATGGCTTAAAACTCTCAAGAGTCAAATCTGCGTAATATAGGACCTTCAACTCTGCATGTAACTGGGGCTTTCATACGTACAGAAGCTAAAGCTAACCAAATGTAGCGCTCTATGCTAGCCGCCGTTCCTCATGACTTGGCTAGGCTAGCACATGACTAATCTGACGGGCACCGGATTATTTTAAGTGAAAGATGAAGGGGGAACAATATGGCCGACGAGAGGGGACTAGAGTGAGTCAGAGCCCTCCTGATGCATTTGTCACAGAGGAAGTTTAACGCTGGAAACAGGAGCATACGTAGAATAACTAAAGACTAAATATGTCCAAGGCTGTCTCTGTTGTTGTTACGTGATTGAATCGGGTGTAAGAAAATGTTTTGAAAAAGATCCACAAATTTGAGCTATGTAAACACGTTGTCATTTGGGTATGGAGTACATGCTGCTGTGTGTTCTCATTAGTGAACACAGATGTAAGGTCTAACGTGTGGTTTTGTAAATGACAATAAACTAAATAAACTAAAAAGAAAAGGGTCCAGCCACAGGAGGATACATGCTAATTCATAAAAAATAAAAAAATAAAACAGAAATGGGTCCCAAACTCAGACTAATTTAGAATCACGTATTTTAAGTATCTAGTGATTCAAATGTAGTGTTGTCAATTGTAAATGTATAAAAAAACTATACTTAAAGCTGCATTATGTAACTTTTCTAGTGGAGAATCTGCCCCCAGAGCAGGTTCCATGACATATCTGTGGAAAGGCAACACCGCCAACAATAAGAAGACAGATATGTTTGACAGTGTAAAACACTGCAGGCAAATCAGTAGCATCTCCATTAGACAAGCAGGTGGCCGAGTCCCCACCAGAAAAGTTACATGATGCAGCCTGCAGTTTTATCTATGACGCAACAAAACTGGACATATGTGAACAGATAAATATATTGCTATGACAACAGTGTATTTTTTTTATTCTGAGTATTCTACATTACTACCTGTATGAAGCTGAACTCTCTCCAGTTGACCGTGTTGGCCACAGAGGGCAGTGACGTGACGGCGAGCAGAGACAGAAGTCCGATCGCCATTATCCCCACGGAAACGTACAGCTCCATCCTCCACACCTCCTCATCCACCCATGAGTTCTCTATACCGTCTTTAACCTGAAGATGGATGGATGAATGAATAAATCAATAGATAAACAAATAAAGTAAAGGTTATTGAACAATATTTGTGACTTTTACCTCATAATATTTGCACATTGTGATAGCCCTAATATAGATGGATATAGTAAAAGGTGGTCTGGTATTGTCCTGGTTTTAGTCCTGGTTAGGTCTTGGTTTCGACCTGGTTCAGACCTGTGCTGGACTTGTTTTAGTTCTGTCAAGTCTGAATGAAGACCTTGTTTAGATCTGATTCAGTCCTAGTTCTGTTCTAATTAAGGTTGTGGTTTAGTCTCAATTTATTTTTTGTTTGCATCTAATCTGAGTGCATTCCTGGTTTAGGCCTGATTTTGTCCTGATTTTGTGCTGGTTTAGTGCTGGTTTAGTGCTGGGTTAGATCTGGTTCACGTCATGGTGTTGGTTTAACATAACTACCGATTTAAGATTTACTAAAAAAAAAGTTTTTTTTATTTTAGTGACGCTTATAAATTGTGTTCCTAATTGGACGTGGGCAGCAGATATGACATAGGCAGACGTAATTCCATAACTGCAACCATAAAATTAAAAAGGGCCAAAACTTTAACTCACTAAAAAAAAAGTAGTAATGTGCACTTTGAAGACACTCTCAGCTCTTGAATTTGGCATAAAGGAAGGCACGAATTAAGATAATCCAGGTCGTGGTTTAGTCTTGATTTAGTCCTTGTTCAGACCTAGTTCTTTTACATATACTGGTTTAGTCCTGGTTTAGTTCTCATATTGACAAAAACATATGGTTACATTCAAATCCTGCTCTTGGTTATTTGGCTCTGTATGTTTGCAAATTTTAGACTCTTTGCGTTCCCATACAACAATGAAAACATAAGATAAACTAATTTTTAAATATATGCAACCATTTAAAAGCATATTACTACTGCTACTTATTATTTGGCTGAAAGAAATGCACTAAGCAAGAACAGACAGCATCCAGTACAGGTCTAACTTACCTGTTTAAAAGCCTGGTTTAGCATCGTGAAGCGTGCAGACTTCCTCATTGGTAAACACAGGCTGTAGATCATGTGTAGCGCAGCACAGAGAAAACTACACAACCCAAACTGCTTCCTCCGAATCAGCCAGTTATCCAAAAAATCCGGGAATCTTTTGTATTTCGTCTCCCACCTCAACTGTAGGAACGCCGCGCACAGACCTGGCACGTAGACTAGCGTTAGCATCACTAGCGCTACACAAGGCAGAGTCACGTTCACCAACTCAATCGGCATTTTGTAGAAAGTGTTTTTGTCAGATGTGAAGTAAGGATGCAACACGTCTCGGATGAAGTTGTACAGGTAAAAAATTAGGAAAAGCGCGAAAGAGAGGAGCACCGGGATTTTCCATGATGGGAATAGATATAAAGGCATGTTTTCGATTTCCAAAGAGGCGGATAAAAGGCCCATGTCAACGGGGATGAAGCCCATTCTCCTGCACACCTGAGAGACTGAAGCTTTGGCCATGCTACTGTCACTGCACAGAAAAACCTGCAAGAGAAAAGACCGGAATTATTTTAGTGTTTGTTTTCTGAGAGTTACATTATTGACAAGTTGAATATTAAAAAATACTCAAAATGTAATGCTAGAGTAACTCACAATATATATTTTTCTGGTGGGAGAGTAACGCCACTTTCTTTACACAATGAAGATGCTATTGCTTTACCTGGAATGTTCCACAGTATGGCATTAAACGTACGAGACAACAACTTGACGCTACCATGCCAAGTAATAGGTCAGATCTGTGGCAAGGCAAGCTAACTCAAAGTAAGAAGGTTAGGGTTAGGGTTAAGGTACACTTTATTATTATTTGGGGCAATAAAAACACTTGCAATTGAATAAATGCAAGATAGATACGTTTAATGCCGTACTGTGGAACTGTGGTCTCATCTTCCTGTTTCTAGGGTGTTTTTTATCATTCAATAGATATTATATTTAGCATTGAATTGTCAATTTCCAAATTAAGTAAGTATTCAGGCCAAGCTACAGGTCAGATCTGTGGCAAGGCAAGCCCACTCACAGTAAGAATCCATATTTTTTTAAGGTATTCTGGGGCAATAAAATCAGCAAGATACAGTAGCTATTTTTAATGTACTCTGGAATTGTGGTTTCAATTTGCAGTTTCTAGGCATCATTTTGAGTACTTTTTACCATTTAATGAGAAAAAAATGTTGTTTTAATTGTGGCAACAATGGATACAAATTCTACAGCATGGCAAAGGAGACTTTTGTCCATTTGACAAACTGAATTTCTCCTTTGCCACGGATTATACCTGGACTGAGGGATTTTACACACACATTCTACAACATATTTTGATAACAAATTAAATAAGCATCCAGTACATCCACTCTTGTGTCCTATATAACTTGTAAATTTATTTGTTTGGAGGATAAGCCCCTTGAGATGTCTCGCCATCTCATTTTCCAGGGGGTCCTCAGAATCACAGCAAAAGAAGACGGATACCTGTCTACTACCATCTCTGGGGCCGGTCTGTAGCGTCCAGGCGGAGATGGTGTTAAACCCTTTGACCACGTGGCTCTCAGGGAACATGGCGGCGAGCTGTTCGGCGTTGGAAGGTCCGACCTGACTGAGGCACAACCCGTTACTCACATCCACCAGGACCTTCCCCCCCAAAGCCTGCTTCAGCTCCACCAGAGACGAGTAATGCTCTGGGAATAAGGCCACGAAGAGTATGTCAGCCTGGCTCACGGCTTCCAGTTGAGACACCACCTAAACAAAACCATTTAGTGTTTAACAAGGCAAAGCAAGGCAAGTTTATTTGTATCACAATTTGTACATAAAGTAATTCAAAGTGCTTTACAGAATAAGAAATACATTAAAATCACAGTAGAAGTAAATAAAAACATAAATAATCATCATGAAATTAACATTAAAAGAGAAAAGAACAGGATTTATACTGCATAAAATTGATACACTGACTCCCCGTGTTTAGTCCTGACTCTGGGCACCAGCAGGAGGCCGGGAGTAAACCAGGACAAAACCAGAACTGAACCAGGACTACATCAGGACTACAGCAACAGGCAGGTCTTTGGCAGGCAGGTCCTCAGAGTGCAAGATGGTTCATATGGCACTAAAAGATGTGCTTTGGTGCTAGGCCATGGAGAGAAGACCTATTGTGCTTGTGTCTCCTCTATAGTTATGATCTATGACACCCGTGGATCATTATGTTAGAATTTGGACATTTTAAATCGCAATATTCATCTTAAATTACTTATAAGAAGAAACAAGTCTGCGTAAATGTCATTACAACAAAAGAGTTGTGAAGTTGGTAGCACCTCCTATGGATAGCAACAGATCACTAGCGAGCTTCAGCTTTTTTTTTTTAAATTAGTACCAAAATGACTCCGTGATGCTGCCAAATCCTACACGTATCATAGATTAAGAAAATAATATCAGAAAATGAAGTACAGAGCAGTGGGTGTGTTCCGGTGGCAGTGAAAACGGGGGTTGCACAAAAAACTCCAAATACAACTGAGTAAATGAGGGTGAGTAAATGAGAAGGGGAAAGTCTACTAAAGTCTACAGGTCCCATATTCCAGTATTTTGAGGAAACCTGCAGTTGTGAAATGAGTTGTCTAACCTCATATGCACTTCAATTTCCTGCCTTTGTTGTTGTTTTTATGCTTGTTTAACATCATCTTCTAGGTACGATCAAGTACTACACATCCGTTTTCAGGAACACTTCAGGAAAATGTGACTGTGACTATACTGTGACTGTCATAAGACTGTTATAAAAGTTACAGCAGAATAAGAGCAATAAAAATATAAAGTATGTCCTTTGAGGTTCAAATATATGCTCAGTTAAAGGTGCACTATGTAACTTTTCTGGTTTCTGCCATCTACTTGTCTCCATGTGGTGTCTGCTTGGAATGTTCCGCAGTAGGCCTTTAAACTTCTGCCTTGTATTTATTGAATTATAGGCATTTTTATTGCTCAAAAATACCTAGAAAAATGCATCTTTACACAGACCACATCTGTAACATGGCCTTTGTTTAATGCCATACTGTGAATTATTCCAGGAAAAACAATAACATCTCCATGGAGACAAGCAGATGACGCAACCTCCTCCAGAAAAGTTACATGATGCATCTTTCAAGTGTCACATTTTTGTGTCCCAAGGGAAATGGTTGTAATTATGTTAGACTTAAGAAATAAACATAGATAACTAATTGGAGCTTTCCTCAAAAGTTTTAGAATTATCTATATCTGAAGAAATGTACGACTGTTACTGCCACTGCTTTGTGTTGAAATTTGAATTCTATTGCCTAAAAAAATATTTATTGTCTAAGGATTACTGAAAATGCCACTGAGTCTTATTGAGGATTAAAACAAGATGAGTTTTAATACCAACTACAAAATTGGATCATATTATACAAACAATCAGTGTGTCCCTTAAAGGTGCACTGTGTAACTTTCTGTCACCTTGGAGATGTTGTTTTGCCAGGAATTTTTCACAGTATGGTATTAAACTGATCTATTTCCATGCAAATGTACAGGTCTGATTTGTGAAGAGGTGGGCACAGTACAATGCATACTTTTTACTGTAAAAACACCTATAACTAAATAATAAGCAAGTTTAAAGCCATACTGTGGTACATTCCAGGTAAAGCACTCTCCCTAGCATATCTCCATGGACACAACAGGAGCTGGACTCTTACCAGAAAAGTTACATAGTGCAACTACGTTAGTAAGATGAATTATACTCTTAGCATCTTGTATTATCATTTTAAAGCTAAGTTCACAGAAATAGAACCGTTTAGAAATGTAATTGTTCCAAAAGGGTCCCCTGGGTGTGAAATGGTCATTTTGAGTTGTAAACAGTTTTTATTGCAGCGTTCAAAATAAAATCATTAGCGCCAAATAACTTTAACCTTTGTTTTCATCAAGGAACAATTTTATGTAATTATGGGTGTTCAGTTTTGCAATAGACACAGACAATAGCAAACACTGGCTGGAAATTAAAGGTCCTATATTGCGCAAAATTGACTCTTGTGAGCTTTTAACCATTGTTATCATGTCTCATTGAACACATACCTGGAGTTGAGTTTGAGTAATCCTTTATTAAAAGTCTGTCTACATCTCCAAAGCTCAAAATGCTCTTTCACCTTGTGATGTCATGAAGTGGTAGTTTTCAAGTTAACAGCTCCTTTTACCTTTTGCTCAGTAGAGATCGGCAATTTTGAATTTATCCAAATGATTATAGTGAAGGTGCATGGTGTTTAAAAACACAGTGGAGCACTTCCTGACATCACAAGGTGGAACAGTGTTTTCTGTCTGTCTGAGAGAAGAACTCTGCCTGAATATGCAGGGTTTGTGAATTAAAAATGTGTGAATGAAACAAAACACAACTCCAGGTCTGTTTGTGATGCAGAAACAACATTATAACATATATCAGAAAATAGTGTAATATTGACCCTTTAATGATAAACTTGCTTATTACCTATTCATCAATACAAAATAAGTTTTCCCTTACACATGTACCTGCTAAAACAAGTATACTTAACATATTCACAATTGGGGAAAAAAACTAACCAAATCTTATTGTTTTCACACAGCCAAGGCTTTGCTCAAATCCTTCAGTCGAATGACAACAGTTATTAGGCTAAGCAGAGGAAATCTACCCAAACATGTAATTATTACCACAGGGAAGAGAAACAACAGGGAAATAGCTCTGGGGGGAAAAATATATCTGTTTAATGGGCAAATATAGTCAATTCGAAAAGTCCAGTGACAGTGTTAGAAATTATCGGGCTGCACAATATAACGGAATCAAAACGAAATCGCAATTTGAGTTGGCACAATTATCAAAATATCCTGACTTTTTATAGAACAATCCTGTTGTACCTGTAGTTTAGATCTCTACAAACATTCTCTGAAATGCATGGGATTCTTGTATTAGTTTATCAGCTCAGATTTCAGTCTTCTCTCACATGTTAATGCTCCTGGGGTTGTTTACAATGTGCACTCTGAACAAAATCCTACTTTTTTAACATAAATTACAAATTTAAACACAATACTTGGAAAATTACAATTCGTTTTTCCCAAAACTGTGCATCCCTAATAAAGTGCATTGTACTAAAGGTGCATTGTGTAACTTTTCTGGTGGAGGGTGCGACAAATGCTTTTCTCCATTGAGATATTATTGCTTTGTCTGGAATGTTTCACAGTATGGTATTAAACCTTTCTATCTTGCCAAGTTACAGGTCAGATCTGTTGAGAGGCAAGCCCGCTGACAGTCAGAATGCTTGTTTTTCTAGGTATTTTTGAGCTACAAACCATCTGTAACTGAATTTCCAGGCAGAGCAGTGACGTATCCATGAAAACAAGCAGGTGACGGAGTTACATGGTGCACCTTTAACACTGCAGATAGTGTCAAAAATGAAACAATTTTAGTATAATTTGAGTATTTGTAATTAAAACATACCTCAGCCTCATCAGGAAACAGAGCAGTCGATCGTTTTGGGTTACGGCTCCCCACCACCACCTGGTACCCAGCCGCGACCAGACGGCGGGCCAGAGAGCGAGAGAAGTCCCCTGTGCCCAAGATCCCGACCAGAGGAGACCCAGGTTCAGTTTGAGCAGCCTCCAGGAGTCTAGAGCCCCGGTCACGGATCAGAGGTTTGTCCATGTCGTCAGGCATGCTTAGCAACCAGTCTGTAGGGAGAGGGACACAAAGATGGCGTTATCTGGTGTTACTATGGATGCTATTGGTTTTACATGTATCTGTATGGTGAAATGTTCAGCAGTTACCACGGTGACACAATGCACACATTAGCAAACATAGCCAAACATATTTTAAGATGGTCTAAAAATTCAAGAAAAAATACAAAATGGATTTAAACAGCACATTTTCAGGCGTCTGTGATCAATACAAGCATTTATGATCTTGTTTAAGTGTTTGATTTTTAAAGTCTAACTTGAGCAACAGAGCTTCAGACAGAGTAGTGCCTCAGCTAGCATCGCACCCCCAGGGAATGTTGAGGACTTCAGCTGCACAGTATCAGTAGAGCTTGGATTGTGTCAAACCTCAGAATTTTCAATTAGCCTAGTGTTAAACCAATGGAGATTATACAATGCTAACATGCTATTAAAGTATTAGTAGTACATTATATATTATATTAGTAGTAGTAGTATTAAAGTATTCTGACATTATAGTGATCCAGCAGTTAATCAGGTTGTTCCATTAATTTTTTGTTGACTTTTTTTTTTATATTGATTCATATCTTTGGGATCCAACCACAGCTCTATACATAGTGCTATAGTGGAAATATATGGCTATTTTAAACAACTAAAATGTTCCTAAATCTAAAAATTACTTGTAGGAAATAAAAGATATCAGATTAACTGCCACAACCTGGATTAAGTTGGCATGAGATAGTTACAATTGTTGATTTTACGGTAGGCCTACAGAAATTGACTCAATACACTAAAAGATGCAGATATAACAAGCTAAGTAAAGACGGTTAAAGCATTGTACCAAATTCCATTACAATAGTGATTTAATTTTTTTTTTAATAATTCATTTTCTCCAAATTACAGCCGTATACATAAAGAGTTATTTAATTCATTCCTTTCCCTCCTTGCAATAGGCCATCTGTGACAAGAAAGTTACAACAAAAGTATCTAAAAAAGGACAGTAACTATAACAGTAAGTATTTAACTAAATTCTTTGTAATAAGCATTCAAAGTCCAAAAATACAACTAGGTTTTGTATCATCACGAGGGTCAACTGAGGACACCTTAATAGACGCTGTGGTCGAGGAGCTGAGACTATTATTCCAGTCTCAATTGACATGTCCTAGAATCAGCGTGTTAATAATATAAAGCATTACTGAAGAAGACAATAATAGAATGCGCCTTGTTCGCCTTCTAAAAAGAGCGCTCCGTCTCGTCAAAACGAATACAACACAGACACGAAAACGGTTTAATTTCTGAAGCTTAGTTCGTAATTACGTGGTAAAACTGAAAATATTGAAGGCCGAGTTTGAGAAAAGACTGTCCTTACTTTGAAACAGCTCATGGTTAATTCGTTTTTTAGCTTAGTTAGTTTTAAATTGGTAATAAAAATTAAACTGGTAAAAAATCTATAGGAATTCGGGGATACAACGGTACGCAGCGTGAAGGCACTTTGCTACGCGTCCTTGGTAACTTTTGTAAACTTTTAACTCAAGAAACAACAGCTTTGAAAACAATAAACGAGCTAAAACGAAATATGATGGCTACGGACGTTTAAGTACATTGATAATTGACTTTGTTTTACTCGTAATCAATAATAATAGTAGTATTTTAGAGGAAACTCACCTCGCTGCCTGGCTCCTCGCTGTGCGCCGTTTCTTCCTGATAAGATGACGCACAACGTAAGCCCCGCCCAGGCCACGCCCCCGAGTGTGAGCGCGAGATAAAAAAATAAACCAGTATTATAAATAACCACAAAAACTGTTGGCAAAGTCCGTGAAATGTTACACCAAAACGCATGACAGCTACACAGCACTCATGACTATGATCTGATTCATTTAATGGCGCTTTTGGGGTTTAAAATTAAGAACAGGCAACATGAAAAATACAATGGATCAGATACAGTTCATTTAAAGTATGTTTTCAACCTTCATCTTGTATTAAGCAAAGTTTAAAAAGAAAAGTTATATAAGCCAAATTATGTAGCACCATTTTATTATTTCAAGCCTCTTATTCAGGGGTGGAAAGTAACTACGTAAAATGCTAAGTTACTATAATTGGGTAAATTTTGAGGTAGATGTTTCAGTAATTCTAGCATGTAATATAGGTTTTAGTGATGTCACGATACTAATATTTTAAACTCAACTTCGATACTAAGGATTAGACTAAATAATCAATACCGATTCCACAATGATAATAAAATCACTCTTTATTTAGACAGTAGAATGTCATTTTCAATATTCTTTTATATTACCATGTGGCTTTATATCTGTGTAATCCCTCAGTCGTCCAGGTATATGTGGCAGCTCAAGAGTCTAAAGCTTTTCAGGAAAGACTGGCCTTTTTAGTAATGATACTTGTTCAAATGAGTATTTAGTTTCAATACTGGTTTCTATATTTTTGACAACCATACATGTAATAATAATTAGTTTCTATGAAAATCTGCACCGCATTGCCTATACTCTGGTTGCCTTTAGCTTTATACTTAAACCAAATGTTGAGTTGTAATTATTCTACTATAGCATAACAATACTTTTATTTATTGGGGTGCTATGTTTATGTATGTTTATGAATCTCCTTCAGGAAAATAAAGTATTTCAAATTTAATCTCATGTAACTTTACAGGTAGGTCCAAAAATCACATCTCCATTGAGACGAGACCTTTCACCAGAAAAGTTGCACAGTGCAGCTTTAAGCTCACGCAACCAGCCTCTATCAATGAATCACATTTAGAACCACTGGATGTATTTGTCCACATTGGTTGTTGTGTCACTGCTACCCTCGCCTACCAAAGCGTGTTAAAAAGAAGTGCGACCCCGGGCTAGTCTCTGTCAACATGGCTTCATCATGGCTGCCTTTGCCACTTGCAAAAGGTTGAATCCCTCAGGCTCTCACCACACTGCATCACTGTCACACTCACATACAGTGGCCCCGGCTTCGTCTGTTTACAGCACTCAGGGTTATACTAGTGGTCCTTGGCACAGATATCCAAATTTAAAAGCCTCTCTGGTTCATGGATATCACTGGCTGGTGGCTGCCGGTGTAGTGGCCCGTACAGTGTCTTTGTCCGATAAGCTAAAATACTTGAGAAGAGAGGATTGCCCAATTGTCCTAGAAAGAAATGCATTGTTTTATCAACCAGAGAAACAGCGTGCCCTATAAAACTTTTCTCCTTGTCTCCGTGGATATGTCAAGGCAATTTTAGCATGTATAATTAAAAAAAAAAAACTACATAGTAAGTTGAAAACCATATTGTGAAACATTACGGGCATAATCGACAGTGGAGTGTTTTAAGTCTCGTCTTAATTCTCTGGCTTTTAACATCACGTGAGTTGTTAAAGTTTATTTTATTTTATTTTATTGGTTTAATTTATTTATTTATTGCTATTCTATGGTTTTGCTCATATTTTATTTGACTGGTTTTAATGTTTTAAGACTAGTATTATTAATCTGAGCACTTATTTTATCATTATATTATTATTGTTGTTATTACTATGTATTTGTGCAGCATTTTGGAAACTGTTTACAAAATGTGAAGGGGCAGGTTACATAAAATGGGCATTTACTCCTTAACTATTCTAGAAGGACCAAAACAAATACGTACTATGATTCTATGAGCCAGTTTTGCTCATGTAAACCTGACGCACTTAGAACTATACGCAGAGTGAACAGTGATAGAGAAACATTCAATCTGCGAACTGTCTGTCCAGTGTAAATACCTTATATTTAGTTGGCGCTAACATGTGATGGGACTTCAATGTCAAAGCGCTGCACACAGTTAGCCGTGTTAGCTTGTGCTTTCGAGGGCGGGGCTGGTGGGAGGCGTCCGTGGTGGTCCTCCTCCTCACTGGATATTAGGGTCACACTTTGAGACAAGAGCTGATGGTGCAAACTGTCACTGCCATCTTGTTGTTTTTCCTGCAGAGCTTGAACGTAATAACTCATGACAATTGAAAAAAAAAATCTTCTTAAAGCTACATTATGTAACGTTTTGGTTGGGGGTCCGTCACCTGCTTGTTTCAATGGATATGTCATTGCTCTGCCTGGAATGTTCCACAGTATGACATTAAACAGCACCTCCTTAGTCCCAAGCTGGAGAAAATTCACAGGGAAACTATATTGTATTTGATGTGTAATTTATGTCCAATCAATATAAAAAATTGTAGTGTTACAACAGCAAAGTGCAAAAAGGTTAGCAAACATATCACAGACTCTAAAAAAAAAAAAAAATGATCAGAGTAAGAATATGTCATTGCTCTGCCTGGAATATTACGCAGTATGACATTAAACAGCTCTATCTTACATTTAATAAAGTACAGGTGGTTTTACAGCTCAAAAATACCTAGAAAAACAGGCATTCTGACTGTGAGCAGCTTCTCCACAGATCTGACCTGTAACTTGGTCTGGTTTGGTCTCCGCAAAGACAGAAAGGTTTAATACCATACTGTTACACATTCCAGACAAAGCAAAGATATTCATCTGAAACACTTTGGTCATCTTGAGTGCTGTAAAGGCTCTATAAATAAAGTTTGACTGATTGAATAACATTTGACGGACCCTCCACCAAAAAAATGCATCTTTAACATCATGAAAAGGAACTGCGGAGATAAAATCAAGAGGTTAGATAATAACTTCTGATTCATTTGGTGCTCCACTGGGTCCCAGCATGACACAGCAGGCTACAAACATCATTATATTAACAACAGCAGCCACTGGGAAGAAGAAATAAAGTATAAAACACAGTGTGCTGTGTGTGGCTCACTATGGCCCAAAGACATAGATAACTGTACGAATCCCAAAAGGTCATTCCAACAGGGATGTTTCAAAGGGGAACTCAGGCAAAATGTACGATGAGTAATAAAAAAGAGTTATAACTAAGGCAATCTTTGTGCCAGTCCCAAACTAGAGAAAAAAATCATAGGAAAAGGTATTGGATGTGGAATTAATGGATAGAAAAATTAATTTGCTGCAGTGGTGAAATTGCAGTACAAAAAGGTTAGCAAACATGTGGCAAAAAAAGAATATATTTTTTATGACTGAATAAGATTAAATTAAATAATATTTCACTTTATAACTTATCATTATTTTCAATTAAACGATAAAAATAGAAGTTCAAGTTCACAAGTTCAACATAATTTCAGATTCTTACTACAGTTAATCAGCATATAGTAAAGTACCATTTGTTGCTTGGAGACATTGCAAAAATTATAATGTTGTCAAAGGTCCTGCATTATGCAAAATGTACTCTTTAAAACACTTTAAAAACATGTTATAATGTTGTTACCTCCTCAAAAACAGACCTGGAGTTGTGTTTTGTTTCATTCACACACGTTTGAGTAACACTTTATTATTATTCTGTCTACATCTCCAAAGCTCAAAATGCTCTGTTCCACCTTGTGATGTCAAGTTAAAAGCTACTTTTTACCTTTAGTTCAGTAGAGACTGGCAACTGCAGAGCTGAAATCATCCAAATGATTCTAGTGAAGGTGTGTGGAGTTGAAAAACGCAGTGGCTCACTTCCTGTATTACCACATGACATCACAATGTGAAACAGGGTGTTTTCAGTTTGAGAGAAGAAATCAGCATAAATATGCAGGGTTTGTGTGTTAAACTTGTACATTATAACATGGATCAGAAAATATCGTAATATGGGCCCTTTAACCTTGGTGCTCTCCCTCACCTCCAGACATCGGCCATTTTGGTGAGTTAAATCTGACTTGAGCATGGCTGAAATTGCTATTGGCCGCTGTGGGCTTGTGTATTAAACCCCAAGTCCCCTGACAGATCCTCAGACATCACCTTGAGCTCTGAAGAAGAAACCCAGACTGCAATTCTATTACACACACTTTTAGACATAACTTTAGATGCATTTCGGTTTCAACAAGCCACTTACAATTGAAATAACCAGCAGATTATGTAGCAAAGACCCTATTCAGATTTCTGTTTCAAGTGCTCGCTGTCCTCAAAAAACTAAAGAAGGCCATTGGAGACAAATTTGTATGCAACGCAGTAATGATCGGGGGTGCTCCTGGGGAATTTTAATTTAGCCCAAATCTGAATTCAAAGTCTACTCGTCCGAAAACAAGACATCATCTCCCCAGACTGATGAAGATATCCTATATGAGAGGAAGAAGGAGCCGAAACTCAATCATTTTACGTACTTCGATGAGACGTGTGTATGGCTTGTTTTGGTTGGTTGTGTCGTGAATATTTTGTAGCAGCCCTGAGCCAGAACAGTGACTTTATCTGAGTCAAACGCACACTCACGCATACAGCTGCTGCCTTTAGTTTACACAGTGGGTCAGAGAGAGGAAAGGCAACTCAACGTAAGATTTACGTGAAAGTAGCTCAGTGTCTGCGTACACTGGTGTATGAATGTGTGTGTGCCTTAAAGGTGGAATAGTGTTATATAAAAATGTGACCATGACCATGTTATTCATTCAAATCTAAGTATTTAAGTATTCTTGCGCATGTACAGGCACTGAAAACTAAAATGAATGAATGGTGTTCCACATGTATGTCTATTGGTGGAATGTGCAACAGTTACCATGGTGACACAATGCTCACATTAGCAAAAACTGCCAAAAATGGTTTACTATAGTCTGAAAACTCAAGAAAAAAAAATGGATTTAAACAGCACATGTTCAGGAGCCTGTGATCAATACGAGCTTTCATGGTCCTGTTTAGGTTTAGTCCTGTTTAGCGGCTAACTGAAAAACTGCTAGCTAGCTTGTTGTAATTTTATGTGCCAGACTTGTTTAAGAGCACAAAACATCTTACCTGTTGTAATTCTAACCAAATCCGCTCTTTCTGCTCAGATTGTGTTAAAATAAAGCTCAGATTAAGTCTGAGAGCTTCAGACAGAGTAGTGCCTTCAGTTTTTTTCACCAAGTATCAATAGATCATGACAGACTTGTATTCACAACTGAGCTGGGTTTGTGAGGCAGGTGGATTCCCATGTGACAGGTGCAAACACAGACATCACATTTAACAGTTCAAGTGACTCCACACACTCGTCTTTGACCTCATCACTTATGCTCCTTAAATCACGTGAGGATGGCCAACAGTCAAACAGTCAAACTAATGTGACATCTGATAAACACATAACTGCCCATCTCTTAATCTGAAGGTCACATCGCGCTCTTCCGGTCTGATTTGCGTTACAGCTGTCCACATCTGGCCGCGCGCTCTCCTCCATCCTGCCCTCCCGCGCGCTCAGCCCGGTCCCAGCCGCCGCTCAGGGGCTCGTGCCACAGACAGCCGGAGCGTGGACGCAGAGGGATGCGCTCGTGAGGACCACCGCAGTTTACTGAGAGGAAGTCTCCGCAGCCACCATTCCCTCTCGACGCGCCTCCGCGGACTGCGCGCCGTCCGTCTGTCCCGGGAGGAAGCGGGCGCTGCTGGCCGCGGTCAGTGTGTCCGTGATGGTCCTCTTGGCGGTGGTCATCGCGGTTCCGCTGTTCATGCTGCGCTCCACCGAGAGCTCAGCGCATTACTACGAGATGATGGGCACGTGCCGCATGGTGTGTGACCCCTACAGCGCCAAACCGGGGGCAACAGCCATGAAGCAGAGTGGACACGCGCTGCCACAGCCTCCTATGGCGCAGGGGACGCGCGGGGAGCCGGGTAGACCGGGAAAACCGGGACCCAGAGGACCGCCAGGCGAACCGGGACCACCAGGGCCACCAGGACCGAGGGGTCCACCGGGAGAAAGGGGCCCCAAACTGTCCGTACCAACTTTAACAACCGGGAGTACAGATGCCACCGAGAGTGACAGCAACTCGTCCACCAACCCTTTACGCATCGCATTTTACGTTGGTCTGAAGAACCCCCACGAGGGGTACGAGGTGCTCAAGTTCGACGACGTGATTACCAACCTGGGAAACCATTACGACGCGAGCACTGGCAAATTCACGTGCCAGGTGCCCGGGATGTACTTCTTCACCTACCACGTGTTGATGCGCGGAGGAGATGGCACCAGTATGTGGGCCGACCTGTGCAAGAACGGACAGGTAAGACGGACAAAAACTGCTTTCCAAAAACTGCACGTCTCGGATCAATGACATCGTTGCTATAAAAAAGCAGTTTAGGCTAATTTGCAGTTCACGTTCAGCTGTGAGTAAAACATTGTAGTGTAAGTTGGAAACGCTATTTCCACTCGTCTCATTTGGTGCAAAATGTCTTGGACTCATTTTTACGCACCAAATGCGCACCACAGGCACGTCTCTTTCATCCAGTTTCTTGCTGTGTACGCCTCACATAACATTACTTCATCTATTCATTCAAGTTCCTACATCGTGAGACGAGTCTTATTTGTGGTCACACTACCGTGGAAACACGCTCTGATGGACAGTCACGCTCGTGCGTAAAAGCTGATGCCTATTCGAATGAGTGGCTTTTTTACCATCACTGACAACATTCGTGCTTTACATTACAGTTCACGGAATATTAATTTATTTATTTCCGCAGGTCAGAGCCAGTGCCATCGCCCAGGACGCAGACCAGAACTACGACTACGCCAGTAACACGGCGCTGCTGCACCTGGACTCTGGGGACGAGGTGTACGTCAAACTAGACGGAGGCAAAGCGCACGGAGGCAACAACAACAAGTACAGCACCTTCTCCGGCTTCATCCTGTATCCGGACTGACCACTGGACACAGACATGGACTCTATGCGCTATGTGAAACGCGTAGGCTAATTGGCTTGTTTTCTTTACAATGAAGTATTGATGTTTTTATTTTATTTTATTTTTTTAATATATCTCATGTTTAGTATCAGTATGATGATCATACTGTCATTTTCAACTTTACGTAACATTTTGACTTCTGAATATGCCAACATGGGGGATATTGTAAAGTTGTATTGTGTGGATCGTGGCCAAAATCTGATTATTTTTATTTTACATTTTTCACCTGACTCTCGATAATTACATTAAAAATTTGATGACGCTAAAATTAGCCAAGACATAAGTGATGTTCAGTGTCTCACTTAACAATAAATAAATAAACAATATTAAAAACTATATACAGTGGTGCTCATTTGCTGTAGGGGGTTGTGTCCGGTCACTCACTAAACGTGTGGGGCTCCCCGGTGGCCGTATGTGAGTTTTATTCATAAAGGTCACACAGCTGACCCCAATTTTGGATACAATCTTCTTCGAGGGCAAGTTTAGGTTCAAATCCAGTTTAAAATGAGCTATAACAACATTTAACATTACCCTATGCCAATGCTTATGGTGATTTGAATCCATATGCAAGATGATCTGAAACTGAACTTAAAGCAACACTACGTAACCTTTCCAGTCTGAGCTATTCTCCATAGAAATCATATTGCTTTACCTGTTAGTATGGCATTAAACTAATCTGTATTTCTTGTATTCAGTTACATGAGATTTATATTATAAAAAAAACGACTTCAAACGTGCATCGTTACTCTGAGGAGGGGGTGCCTCTCCATAGACCTAACCTGTAATTTTCCCTTGTGGCTTGCTTGGCTTCATGGAGATAGATCATTTTAATGCCATACTGTGGAACATTACAGCCAAAGGAATAACATCTCCATGGAGCCGAGGCAGCTGACCCTGCCTGCACTAGAAAAGTTACATAGTGCAGCTTTAAACATAATGGAGATTTAGCTATGCAAATATTCAAATTAAAATACTTGCATAGTCGTAACAAGACCAGGAAATTTAAGTACTGAATATATATTTTAGGGAACAACCGTATGTTTCAAGTATTTTAAAGGTTCTATATTCCACAAAATTGAAGAACTCGCCTAAATCTGCAGGTTTGTGTGTTAAACGTGTGTGAATGAAACAAAACACAACTCCAGGTCTGTTTGTGATGAGGAAACGTTATAAAATAGATCAGAAAACAGATTCGACTGGTACGAGGTGGTCTCTATAGGCTCCAGGCTCAGGTTTGCTCTATGACTATAAGGTTACATGACTAAACATATGCTCTGAGTGAATTAGTCATTTTAGATCGTTATTCAGAGTATATATCCTGAAAGTGGTACCCAAGGCTGGTTACATCCAACACTGAAGTAACTTGGTGAGACTGGCACAGACCTCCGTACGCATTCATTAAGAAGATGCTGATTTTTTCTCATTTTCCTCGTCGCTTTTGGAAAACAAACAGCTGTTTACACATCAGGCGGATCTGTTCAAATTGAAATCATGCAGGACAAATATTAGCATGACCGCAGATAAACTTTGATTAAAGCATTGGCTTCGCGATTCCGCTCACCTTGTCTTTGTAGAAATGTGGTTTATTTTACCTAGAATGAAAGGAGATGTGTTACTTAAAGACAATGGAAAATGATATGGACAACAGTAGCTCAGTTGGTAGAGTATTGGCCAGTTTCACATAAAAAGTTAATATATTTAGATTTATTATAGCTTTTTTAGACAGTTGTTTTAGTTTTGAGTGATGGACAAGCCCTGGTGTAACTTGGCAAGCTAAATATTTAACAAGGTGGAACTATGAAAAGTGAAAAGTTTGAGAGGAAATCTTTATATATATATTTTATTTATTGTATATTCCTTGTTGTTGCAGTTCAACCTGTTTTTGAATAGGTTTGAATAGGTCTTAATATAGTGATACTATTTAGGATCAATAATACATTGAATTGATGGTGAATTACATTAGTAAACAGTAACAGCTATTACAGCAATGTAAAAAATAGAAGTAAAGTTTCTATGTTTGATGCCGGCAATACACTTAACCTGTCCTCAAGTGTTTATGTACAGTGGAGTAGTATTTAAAGATATACACTCATCTTTTCACAGAAATGCACTTCCTTGATTAAGTGCTTTGAGTACCTAATGATAGTAGAAAAGCAAAATATAAACAATGTGTTTAATAAAATACAAAAGAGATAGTAACAGACATCCAAAATTATCAAAACCAAGATTAAATTCATAAACGTGTAACTCTTGGGGTGGAGAAATTCATTTTATTTGTTTTGGTTCATGTTTTTGGCAAAGGCTACCTAAAAAAAACTAAACTTGTAATATTTTTTATAAATGTTTTTCAAATCACATGTAAATAAGACACTGAAATTACATATCGTGTAGTTACTAAACCTGAATCATTCATCAACTATTTTTCATGATTAAGACTTTTTTGTACGTTTTAGTGTTTCATTTCAACCCCTATAAGATTACTAGAAACACACATTCTCAGCATATCAATATTGCCATGAAAAACCCATCCACATTTCATAATAGCCTTGTTGATCCTGGCTTCAGACGCGGTGATAGCTTTAGCTCTACCTCTGCCACACCATTTACAAATCCTCTTCCTCCTCAGACACATTCAGGATAAAAAACAGTCCCGCCGACATGGACTGAGACATCAACAAGGCTTCCACACGCACCGCCGCATATATAACAGCACCGCAAATGACACTCCCGCTCACGTCCTGGTGGGGGCGCCGACAGTGAGCGATGGCTGAGTGACAGGTGCGGCCCTGACGGATGAGATAAAGTGGGACACACAATGCGTTTGGGAGGAGGAGGTGCTTTCTTGGGCAGCTGTTGCAGAAAAGACTGTGGCGGTGATCAAAACAAGGCGAAACTGCAGGACTCATGGTGGTTTTGTTATGCAGTTTTGAGCAGGATTTTGTTGTATGTGACAGTATACCTTAAAGGTGCATTGTGTAACTTTTTGGTAACCTGCTTGTTTCTATGGAGATGTCATTGCTCTGCCTGGAATGTTCCACAGTATGACATTAAACAGCTCTACTTTACATTTATTAAATTACAGGTGGTTTTACAGCTCAAAAATTCCTAGAAAAACAGGCATTCTGACTGTGAGCGGGGTCGCCTCTCCACAGATCTGATCTGTAAATTGGCCTAGTTTGGTCTCCATGAAGATAGAAAAGCTTAATATCATACTATGAAACATTCCAGACAAAGCATCTCCAACATCTTCATGGAGAAAAGCAGGTGACAGACCCTCATAATGCACCATTAAAGTGGTTGAACAACTAGTAGGTTAAGACAAGAAAAATATATCCAAAAAACATTGATCTCTACAGAAGGTAAAAGCTGAAAAAAAACCTGAAATCATCCAAAAAGTATGACACAAATACATGCACCATAATAATGTAATAGTTTTATTTCTTTCAAAATGTTCAAAGCGTTTTAAAGTGGATTACTCATTCAATCCACACTCTACTATTGTAGCCACACCTGCCCTGGGCCAGACTGACTGAAGCGAGGCTGCCAGTCTACACCATCGGCCCTTCCAGCCACCACCAACACTCATACACACACCACATTCACTCTAGGCAATGTAGGTGCCTTGCCTAAGGACACAACAACAGTTTTTGCCACTGTAGCGCCTGGTTTTCCCAGCGGTCTCCCATCCAAGTACTAACCAGGCCCGGCCCTGCTCCGCTTCTGAGATCTGACGAGATCAATGTATTGGTGAATAACGTATGTTTCGGTAGAAGGTAAAAATTAGCTGAAAAAATGAATAAATAAAAAATCATAGACAGACCAGTTGCCCACAGCGTCATGTATGACTCTGCCCATAACTGTTCCTATCCACTGTAGCATAAACATCAAGATAAGAGGTCATGGCTTTACTGTAGGGAACCATATAATTACACCAATAGCCTATTAATCAAATGTCAGTGCTAAAAGTCAATGGAAAATACAATAGTAGTAGGTTTATATGGTCTTCAGGATAACCCCAAAAGAATCATATTGCTTCGTGGGACTGTTTCTTTAATAGTGACTCACAGATCTGTCACAGTTCACGCGGTAAATCTCCTCTATGTTGTAATCAGATAAACAAGGGGACAGAGAGAGGAAATAATGACTAGATACTACATGTTATACTTCATTTAAGCCAAGTACACAAGTTAGACAATTCAAACGCATTGCGAGAAGGGTTTGGGCTGTCAGAAGGAGCAGAATGAGTTTAAAGGGCCCATATTACGCTATTTTCTGAGCTACAGTATGTTATAATGTTGTTTCCTCGTCACAAATATTAAGCCTGGAGTTGTGTTTTGTTTCATTCACACATGTTTAACACACAAATCTGCATATTTAGGCTGAGTTCTTCATGTTTGGATGAAACAAAACACAATTCCAGGTATGTTTTTGAGGAGGTAACAACATTATAACATGGCTAAAAGCATTTAGCATAATATAGGACCTTAAATGAAGAAGACATCCTACTGTTTGTGCAAAATAACAATAATATAAGATAACATGGCGTTTAGTGACATTAATAAATATGCATGTTCGAACCTTTCAAATGGGGGTTCACTATCTGCTTGTTTCTATGGTAATGTTATTGCTGTATCTATGTTCCACAGTATGACATTAAACGTATTTGAAAAGCATTCTTATTCAAAGTGGGGTTGCCTCTTCACATATCTGACCTATGACTTGGCCTCGTGGCGTCGCCTGCTTCTGTCCATGGATATATTTAATATGTTTGATCACGTTTAATGCCATACTGCGGAACATTCCAGACAAACAATAAACAAGTTGTGTACAGTCAAAAATAAATAACTTGAAACAACCCCTTGTTGTCGGAGTTACTGTTATTACAGTTTGTCTTATAGTAGTTTTATTTGTCTGACTTCTATGCACTGTTTAGCATATTTCAATTACTCCAGATGCCCTGCCTCACTCAACAAGCTGAATTCATCCACGCCTGGGTCTGACCTAACCAGGACAGCTGGCTTATCGTTCCTTGTGGTAGGAATATTTTAAAATATTAAGTCTATTTCCATCTAACCAATCTATGCGCAGTGATGGGGAGAATACTTTGAAAATGTATTTAGTTACAGAATACTGAATATCTGCAGTAAAATGTATTTTGTAACGTATTCTGGTACATGGGCCAATCAGAGTACTGTGTTCTGAAGACTTAATAATAATTTTACATTATAAATTATAGTGTAAAATGTAGCATAGTATTAATAACAGCTTTATATTTGTTTCATTGTTTTTAAAGCATTTCCCATCACTATTTGGAGATGGAAGAATGCACGAGCTATATGAGCAGTCCATTTAGTAAAGTAACTGTTTTCTGAAGTAATATATCCAATGAAAAAGTAACGGAAAAACAGTATTCAGTATATGTATTCTCGGTACACATATTCCCAGCACTGTCTATGTGTGCAGTTCTGTAATGTACCTAAAAAAGTAAAGTACCTAAAAAGAAAGAAAACTCAGTGTGTGTGTGTGTGTGTGTGTGTGTGTGTGTGTGTGTGTGTGTGTGTGTGTGTGTGTGTATGTGTGTGTGTGTGTACCGGAGTGACCTTTGAGCCGGTCTCAGTGGACTCCCCTCTCCATCAAAGATACAGTCAAACAGTAAAAAAAAAGACTCACTTTAACCTTTAGCATTCAAATGTGACAGATGGAGACAGATAGAACGGGCTAAAACCACAAAGGAAAAGAGGAGATGAAATATTGATTTAATTTAATATAGATTTACGATAGCTGTGATAAGAGATGCAGTTTATTTAAAGGCGCATTGTGTAACTTTTCTAGTGGAGGGTCCGTCGAATGCTTTTCTCCATGCAGATGTTATTGCTCTGTCTGGAATGTTTCACAGTATGGCATTAAACCTTTCTATCTACACGGAGACCAAACCAGACCAAGTTACAGGTCAGGAGTTACATAGTGCACCTTTAAAGAAACAGCGTGATGCGATTTTATTCGGTTTTCATTTGATGCGGATATTTAAAGATTCATTATGTAACATTTCTGGTAGGAGGTCTGTCGCCTGCTTGTCCCTGAAAATGATAAAGCTGCGTTGTGTAACTTTTCTGGAGGAGGGTCCATAAAATGCTTCACTCCATGGAGACGTAATGTTTCACAGGATGGCATTAAACCTCTCTATCTTTGTGGAGACCAAACCAGACCAAGTTACAGGTCAGATCTGTGGAGAGGCAACCCCGCTCACAGTCAGAATGCCTGTTTTTCTAGGTATTTTTGAGCTATAAAACCCCCTGTAATTGGATAAATATAAGGTAGATCTGTTTAATGTCATACTGTGGAATATTCCAGGCAGCGCAATGACATATCCATAGAAAAACGCAGGTGACAGACCCCCAACAAAAAAGTTACATAGTGCACCTTTAACTCAATTCAACACCTGCTTATAGCCCACTTCCAAACCACTTCTCACAGTCCCTTAACAGCGTCCAGCCCTCTGTCCCCACCTCTCATTAGCAGATGTGAAAAGTCCTTCCCAATGCTTAATTATTTATCTGCATTAATAAGAGCTCCATTATTTATAACAGGTGAGTGTGCGGGCCAGAGATCAGCGCTCCTCGAACCACAACTGTCCTCATTAAATACGTAAGGTAAGAGTATTCATGTATTATTACTGAGAGGAGAGGAGAGCGAGAGACGGTACAGGACGGAGAGAGGAGAGAGAGGGGGCAGAAAGAGAGAAGGAATGGAGAGAGAGAGAAAAGAGAGAGACAGAGACATAAAGAAAGACACATAGAGAGGTAATGCAAATAATGCTAATAACAGTTTAGTATGCAAACATGTCAAGCTTCATCAGACCTATATATCAGAATAGAATATTGAGAAATCTGAAAATGTTACTTGAGGCCTTAAGGTTTTAATAGTTTAATAGTAAAATAATTAAACAGTAAAGGGATTTGGTAAATTGCTGAGTTTTAGATGACCACAAGGCCAATGGCATCACAAGGTCAATATATTTAATGCAGATGGGGGCAGCTAAAGTTAATATTTAGTTATAATTCAGGTTTTTGTTAGCAAGTTCTTTCTATGTCTTAAGGTGACAGTAGTTAGGGACAGTGTTCAGATCCACTGACCCACAGGTTGGCGGTGCGATTCCAGCTCCCACAAATTGATGCTGTTGTTGTATCCTTTTGCAAGACACTTAATCCGTGTATGTTATGTGCTTTGATTGCCTTGAATGTAGAAAAGTAATATATAAATGTGACCATTCACCATTTTTAAATAGTACTTAAATTATGTTATTCAATTATGTCATATTTGAATTATAACTGGGGAGTTATTTGTAGTAATAATAATAATAGTAGTAGTAGTATGATAATTGTTGCATTGTCTTCAAACGTCTATCAAACTTTATAGTGGCTTTATACTGACATCTAGTGGAGAAAAATTGTAGTGCAACGTCTGAAGTGAAATTATACCATTACAGACTCAGAATTAAATAGCCCAGTTTACAATAATCTTTTAATGAATTGGGTAACAAGTATTCAATTCTTGGTCGTGTTAAAGATCACAATATTTTGACAACTATTACAAGTTTGCGGTCGTCATAAACTTGAGGGCAGTGGTAATAACAACAAAATCCCACTAGAGGGCGCCACAGCACTATGTTTCATTTGATTTGAGGACACGCCGGTGTGTCTGAAAATGGACATGGCTTCCTCTAACAAGTAAGCAACGATGTATTCCAGGTTTCTATGATAAAGTCATTATTAACACTAAGAGACATACTTAGTTTGTCAGGCTACATTTATTTTCTGATTGATCCAAACCTTAAAAGGGGGAATAATCAAAATTACAATAGACTTGAATGAGCCTTTAACCTGTTATAATGCTGGTCCCTCATAATTCGCTGAGCACAAGTTGTATTCAAATTGATTCAATTTTTGAAGCTTGAGAGCAGGAAATTACAGTTTTCACCTACCCCTTATTCCCTCCCACTTCTCTATTTACTCTTGATTATTGAAAAACATATACTTCAAGTCACAGGGTTGAAAAATGTCATCTAGCCATTTTTCAACAGTAAAATTGTAATGATAAATACAAGAAAATCTGCTGCTTTCTACAGTGAAACAGCACCAGTTTCTCATATTAAACCATCATTAATATTGCGGTTTATAACAAAGTGTATGAAAACATTGAGCTAAATAGATTATTCTTATAATTTGGATACACCTTGACCCTAACCTTTAAACCATGTTGTTGATTTAAGTTTAAAGTATTTGGGACCTGATTTTTTCGTCGCCACAAAGCAGCTAAAGTGTTCACGCAGACACGCGTTTGACTTTGCATTCATGTTATTGTCTCTATTGCCTGTAGATGGCAGCACACTTCAGAAATGCGCACAGATTCAGCTCGATGGACTGGAGACAGGTCACAGGGAAGTCTGCTTTAGAAAAACGACCTATTAGTGGACTGTTGTTTGTGCATTAATCAGGAGTATCATATATAAATAAATATTGATATCAATAAACATTAAATACACCTATCAAAATACGGAGCAACAAAATTCTTACAATGGGTGTGTGACAAGTTGACAACAGTGGCTTGAAATGTAAACGTTAAGAATCTAAGCATTATGTGAGGGTAAAAATGCTAAGTTTACGCACAGTATTAGGCACTGTACATGTGTGCGTCACAGCCCATACAATAACACAAATGTGATAAAACTCAGCGTAACACACATTCTCACTGTGGGCTCCATTTCCGTTCTGTCAGCTGGAGTTTGAAACAGGATTTATACTAAAATACATTATTAACATTATACCCTTTGTCTTGTTACAAACGGCTCGGAGGATATTTGTTGAGAAAAATGGCGCTGAGCTCAGAACAAAACAAAGGTTAATAGGGGACATCACGGGAACAACTTATTCAATTATGTTTTGTTGAACGTGATTCATTCACAACAACGACATTTAGACTTGTTCATATTAGATATGTGATATCACAGCCTGGTTAGCAGCTCGCGCTCCCGTGCACGTGCGCGTGCGTGCACACGTGCACCTTGCTCCCACTATATGGGCTACTCAATAAAAACGAGGCTGCGGCGCGTATAAGTGCATTTATCATCCTATTACGCGCGACAAATCCGGCTCCCAACACATGAAAGGTAAAATGAATCACCGCCGTTAAGCCGTCAATAAAGTCATTTCTGTAAATGGTGTCTCCGAGGGCCCGCGCTATTATTCAACAAGCTTTATCAGCACCTTGGAAATTAGACGTGGCTCGCGCTCGGCCCCTGCTTCACTTTGATTAAGGGCCCTGCCACGCGCCCTGACAGCGCTTTGACTCGGCTTTTATTCAGCCCTTTACCGGCCACGAGCTCCGGGCGGAGCGCGAGGGATGAAGACTAATTAAAAGCTATAAATTATCACTGGAGGAGCCTCTCGTTGGTGCGACAGATAAGAGCGGACTGAGTGCTCATTTACGCACAATGGCGCCGCAGCTAAACACCATATTGATACTGTCCTAATTGGAGTTTAATGAAGTAGCCTGGCTCACGCTCTCGGGCCGCGAGGATGAAGATTTCAGCGGCTCAACACGTCCACGCGCTGCTCTTATATGATCTGTGGGATTTCACAAAATGCTTGGTTTCAGTTCAAGATGTTATTCTTCATAAAAAAGCAACAAAAACACACAAAAGTTGTTTTCGGCTGAAAGGGCATGACACCATCAAACTGTGAACAAACATTAGGCTAAATAAACTTTAAGGTTTAATTATCAATGATCAAGGTTAAAATTTTATTTTCCAAAATGAAATCCTCAGTATTAGTACTCCCACTCTACGCTCCATCCTTTGGCTTGTGTGCCCATGTAGGTTAAATTATTAATAACATTTATAGTCTATTTTGTTAGGTAAAATTTAATCAAAATAATCAAAAGCGTAATCCATAGAAATAAAGTTAAGATAACTGACTAAAATGCAGGAAAAATATTTTAAATATTACACATTTCAGTGCTAATTTCCAGGCAGTTGTTTGTTTTTTCAGCGAGCCTCAGTCCGCTTACTTTAAACTGATACCGTTGTGTTCGTGCGCTGGTGCGCTCGGCGGTCCGCGCTTCTCATTGGTCCTCTTCAGATGTGACAGGGACGATCTCCGCCGCCGATTGGCCTCGTGCACGTGTGCGCTTCCGTCTGGGCGTGAGGGGAGGAAAAACACAAGAGGAGATGAGGCTGGAGAGTTTGGAGAGAATAGTGTGATACACGAGACACGGCCGGACAGAAGACCAGCGTGGAGGTGCGCACCGCCTGTGTCCGCGCTCAGAGCATTTCAAACATGCCGCTCAAAGGCACAGAATAGAAAACCACTGCGCGTTTGACCACAGAAGAACCCTGTTTTTGCATGCAGTAGTCTACGTCTAATTTGGATACCACAAAGGAGGGAGTTCCAACGCAACAAGTGGAGTTTGGCGCACTGAGGACAAAAATACTGCGTTTCTCGTCGATGGAAGAGCCGAAGGAGGCGAGCAGCGGCCGAGACTCGACGGAGGACGAGAGCATGTCGCTGTCCCCGAACCTGCCCTCTCCCCCGCGGCTGCTGCCGCACCAGGCCGCACAGCAGGCCCACAGAACCACAAACTTCTTCATCGACAACATCCTCCGGCCCGACTTCGGCTGCAGGAAAGAGCCGAACTACCGCGAGAGGGGCCAGGCAGCGGGCCGGGACTCCGCGAGCCTGTGCCTGGACTCCAACTGCAGCAGCGACAGCAGCTCCTCCTCGCCCTCGTCCTCCTCCTCTACGTCGTCTTCTCCTTTGTCCAAACAGAACTCGTCTAAACCGGGAGAGGCGCAGAGTAACGGGACCCGCTACTCGGACAGCTCGTCTCCGGTTTTGGTTGTGAGCGGCAACAGCGCAGCCTCTCCGCCGCTTCTCAAGGACCAGAATCAACTGCTGTGGCCCGCGTGGGTCTACTGCACGCGCTACTCGGATCGGCCCTCATCTGGTGAGTCGCTAGTAGGAACAGGCTTTCCCCGTCCGTTTAAACACGGGCTTCAGGAATGGCGCATGGCTCATTCGGTAGTATTTCTAAGCTTTTTGTAGACCACAATTTAGCGGGACACGCGTTAGAGTTTTACGCACGACTCTTCTAAATAATCTTTTGTTTTTCTGTCCCTTTCATTGACCTCACACTGCACTAGTTTATGATATATACGGATTTAATTTTAAATATTTGGTTCAAGAACAGTGTTAAATTTCTTTACCAAAAAATAACATTATATAGGCTATAACAACTTAATTATGCAAATAAGCGAGAAAGATTCTGTCCCGATGTCAGACAAAGAAATAATCTTTAGGCTTGGCATTAAAATACAGCTCGTGGTGTTTTGAAATGCTGTGTTAAATCTGTGGCTCCAGTGTGTTTAAATTAATCATATAGTGCGTAATATTTTCACAGTTGCTATTACTATTGTTAGAAAAGGTTGTGTTGGCAATTTATATTTTCGTCGACTGAAAATCTATTAAAACGATCACACATGAGATTAGGGTTAAAAACGTGTCTCTAAATTGTAATATGTATGTATGATGTAGCATGCATTACAGTTTTTTTTCTATTAAGCATGAGTATACGGTTTGGTTTGGTTTTGTTTTGATTTGGCGCAGCCCCCGTTGTTTTTGTAGCATGTAGGCCTATTATAATTCAACATTTCCTCTCAATTGTTGTCTTTTATACACTACAACATACTTTAGCTGAATATTATTTGTAATACTGTTTCTTTTTTGGATGAAGGAGCTTGGCACCTGTCTGCTGTGTTTATTTGTGTTGGTAGTAACTTATTCCAGTCACAAATAATTATAATAATATTTGGGTAATTAATAGGGAAGGTAGAAGGGGTGTTTTTGCATGTTTTTGTGTATTACTGATTAAGAAACTGTTTTATTCCACGTATTTTAAAATGCTGATGTAGAGAGAAGAGCATAGGGTATTAGAATAATGCGCGTTTTGTGTTTGACCAGCTTTATTATTGTGGAACACTCATTTTAAGCATTTAAGCGTATTTTGTATGCTGTAAACGTAATTTTTTAACGTAAACTTCAGGAACTATAGCGCAGTTACCGTTGCGAAAATACACAATTGCGTATTTAGGTGCAGCCTAATCAATTCCACTTAACAGCAGAACAAATTTTTAACCTATTTGAAAGACATTTGAAAATCGACTGAGATGTTGTGTGGATTATTTCGTGATTTTTGGGAAAGAAAATATGTTTTGTTTTTGTTTTGTTTTAGTAATTTAAATATTCATTCAGCATCAACATAAAAACATTAACCCAAAAACACAGACAGCCTTATAACAAAAAAAATCCTACTTCTGCTTCATCTTCCCCTTTATTATCTCACATGCAGTATTGTTGTGGACCTCTCTTTCCATTTTACTACAAGTATGTTACTACAAGTACTACATGTCACTACAGTCCAGTATTTTCAGTACAGGTTTGCTCAGATAAGGCGCGTGTCTCTTTGTTATTGTCGCCCAAACTTGCAGCTTTGACATTTACGTCTTCTTGGTGTTATTGTTGTCTCCACGCCAGGCCCGAGGACACGCAAACTGAAGAAGAAGAAGAACGGCAAGGAGGACAAGCGACCGCGGACAGCTTTCACGGCCGAGCAACTGCAGAGACTCAAAACCGAATTCCAGGCCAACCGCTACATCACGGAGCAGCGGCGGCAGTCTTTGGCGCAAGAACTCAGCCTGAACGAGTCGCAAATCAAAATCTGGTTCCAGAACAAGCGGGCCAAAATCAAAAAGGCCACGGGGTACAAGAACGGGCTAGCGCTGCAGCTGATGGCGCAGGGACTATACAACCACTCGACCACAACGGTGCAAGAGGAGAAGGAAGACAGCGAGTGATACGAACTCACAAAAAAGACGCTAAAAAGACACCGAGGGGGGACTATTTAAAGAGAGATGTGTTAATACTCTATATGGACATAATTATATTAAAGTTTATATAGCCACACGATCATGTTGTATATTTAATTTGGGCTACTACTACTACTACTACTACTACTACTACTACTTTGTTCGTCGTCATTGTTTTTAGCTCGCTATAGGATTTTGTGGTCCTCTTTTATTCTGCGTCACTTCATCCTGCATATTTGCGTCAGAACTCAAGCCAAAGATTTTAATATGTTCATTTCATATGTAGTCTGAAATAAAGCGAGAACAGACGACGAAAGGGTGCGTACACTTGTGTTTTCTAGGACTTAAAACGTAAAAATACATCACAGTAAGGATTATTTAAGTTTACTAAGCAATACCAGACTGAAGACGTTGGGATGCCTGCCGTGATGCGTAAAGCTGCTTGACCGTGTGCACTGCTAATAATAGAAATCCCGGCGCCTTTTTATTTGTCATTTGATAATGTGAGAAAGCAGGATATCATTTTAACGCTGTGATCTTGTCCCGCGCTAAAACTGAACACCGTTTGTGTGTAAAGTGGAAATCATTTCAAATCTAAAACCTATTCGCGCGGTTTTTGAGTAGTTCGCCTGGTCATGGACATAAAGCAGCAGGAGTTGTGTAAAAACATGGTCCCGTCTGGCCTCGCGTGACCCCGGGTTCACGGTGATAGGGCCCGGCTCGTGAACTCTATGACACGGCGTGTGTGAGCGCGAGGGCTTTTGCGTGGGTGACGCGAGATCAGGCCACAGTGCGAGCGTGGGGCTTTGGGGAACGTGCGTAACGATGATGCGCTGTACACGAGACGATCCACAGAGGTTTGGAAGACTGAAAAAAAAAAAAAAAAAAAAGTGCTATCTATCAAATCAGATTAGTTATATTGGTGATTAGAAACTACTAGCTTACTGTATGTATTTTTTTAAAGTCTGATTTCATTTTTCAAGTATTTTTTTTAATCAATGGAGTAGGCAAATGTGAGTTTAACAAAGATTTTCATTGCAAATTCATGACTTGATCGAAAAAGAAAAAAGCTGTTCTGTCTTAAATAATTCTAATAATGCAAATATTCTGTTTTGCAGCGAAATAGACGTGCCGTTGTACTTTTACGCACTTGGAGCCTATATTTTCTGCATCAGTGTTAGGAACATTGTTTTGTTTGCTACACACTAAGGTTCTAAAATTGGCTGCAATTCAAAATATGCGCTAGGGCCTCACTGCTCAAAACCCAAGAAACCCTTTGTAAAATAAATATGTAAATGTGTGTGTTTAAAAATCGCAAAAGCTCTTTTACGTACATGTCTATAGATTAAAATAAATTATTTCATAGGAATTAGGCTGAGAAAATATGACTTGCAAAAAGCACACCCACGAGAAACCGTCCGTCACTGTTGATCTGGGTGTGTCAGGCAGTATCCACGTGCGCAGGCCAAATATGGTAACAAGACCAGGCAAAACAAAAGACAGATGACCCAGAACTGTTTATTTTACATTTTTTTTCTAAACATTCTTAATACAGTCCAACTCAATTTGCATAACAGAAGTGAACGTTTTGGTTAAAAGCTTCACACTGGTTTGAGCCTGAAATTATCTTTATTTATGGCTTTCTTTGGTCCACATTGCAGTACTATTTAACAATTCTGTCTTATTATTCAGTCTTAATATCATTTGCATGTCTTTTTTGTACCAGTTTTCAGTTTGGGCACATTTTTACGCACCGTGTATTTTTGACCTTTCCCCTTTAATTTACTAGGCCAGACTTTACGCACAGACGTTACCCAAAACTGCCTCTCCATCCTCCCTTTGAATTCATATTATTAAGCATTGGTCCATACTGCAGCACTAATTCAGTCTTAAATATTATTCGCATCTCTGAGTCTAAAGCATTTGCGTATCAGTTCTCCACTTCGGCACAGCTTTACGCACCGTGTATCTCTGACCTTTCACCTTCAATTTACCAGATTAGACTTTACGCACAGACCTTATCCAAAACGGCCTCTCCATCCTACCTGTGAATGGATATTATCAAGCATTGGCCCATACTGCAGAATTATTTTAATAATCCATTCTAGTATTTCCTTGTCTTAGCCTAGGATTTTTGCACCAGTTTTCAGTTTGGGCACATTTTTACGCACCGTGTATTTTTGACCTTTCCCCTTCTATTTACCAGACCAGACATTACGCGTAGACTTTATCCAAAACTGCCTCTCCATCCTCCCTTTGAATGGATATTATCAGGCGTTGGTCCACACTATTTTACTCATTCAGTCTTATATAATTTGCATGTCTTATAGCATTTTTGTACCAGTTTTCAGTTTGGGCACATTTTTACGCATCGCGCATTTTTGACCTTTCTCCTTCAATTTACCAGACCAGACTTTACGCACAGATGTTATCCAAAACTGCCTCTCCATCTTCCCTTTGAGTGGATATTACTAAGCATCACTGGTCTATGTCAAATATAAAGCAGTTCTCGCATTACGGCGTGATAACAGTTTCCATTAAACGTGTGGATAGCTCGTTAAGAGGCCGTAGTCTCAGTGTGGCGCGTGTATACGTTATTTGTTTACGACTGAGCGCGCGTGTGGTTATTTAATTAAGAGCTAACGAGGCCGTGCGCGCGCGCCCGCCTCACCCTTTAATTATTTTCCGTGAGTGCATCTCGGCCTATAGAGCGTATATTTAATAACACTCCCGCACGTGCAGAGGCGTAATAATTGATTGCGATAAAGACAACGAGGGATTTGCTGTTTGGTTTATGGGCCATTCCTCAGGTCGCGGAATTTAATTAATATTTCAGCGTGTATTATTTATTTATTAGTCAAACTCTGGAGGTGACGGCGCCAGTGGAGTGAAGGGGAGTCTCGTGTGAAATAAAGCCTAAGGACGATAAACGTAATGATCGTGCGTAAAAGCGTCATCCTAAGAGACGGTGCATTGTACAGTGCAAAGGGAATAAGGAATAGTCTATAACACAAGAAATTAATATAAAAGACATATTAATTTGCAGTAATAGCATGTATCGTTTTCAACATACTGGCGTTCTACAGTAATCCAATAAATGCATGAATGAGGGTAAAGAAGTCTCTCAGAATAAAATTAATTTGCAGTAATTGCACTATCTATACTATAGCTTAAATATAAGCTATACATATACTCTTAACACTATAGTATTACAATATTTAAAAAGATGTATAATAATAATTTGCATGTTTGTTATAAAGGGTATATAAAAAGTTCTAGGGGAAGACATATGAAGACTTGCTGTTGTGGTTCGATATAAATCTGACGTTTTTCTCTACAAATACTTTACTATAATTACCTCAAATAATAATTTCTTGCTGTAGATACATTCACAATGATAGAGATAATGATTTCACTTTCAAATGAGACTTAAAAACTACTAAAGGAAGCTACTGTTTATTGTCACAGTCTAGTATGCTGTGCGTGTGGATGTGGTGCGTGTTTAGACTAAAACGTAGGTGACCAAATATTCAAATAGGCAGATCCATAACTTCAATTTACGATAGCAGTATTTTAAGATTAATAAACAAACCAAACGTGAAATACTGTGAGAAAATGTGCGTAAATTATGAATCAGAAATACCCCTCTCAAGGCATCTCACCTGTCTCAATGTTATGAAGCTACAGCCAAAACCAGGACTGAAACTGACCCTAAAATCATAGAGAATCGTTAATTAAATCTTTTGTATTTTCAGCGAGTAAAGATACCGTTTCATAACTCAAAAGGCTTAAAAAGTCAACCAGCCCTTATAGTCTTAATACTTTACTCCCTGCTGTGAATACGTTAGCGAATCTTAAGTCAGTATTTAAAATTCACACAATTACCAAAGACTGCCATTTTTTTTGCTCTCCTCTTTCTATCTATCCCTCTCTTCCCCTCTCTCTCCACATACTTGCCTTGCCTTGTCATTTAGGAAGCTTGCGATTTATCTGTAAAACAAAGAATGAAAAAAAAAAAAAAGGAAAGAAAGAAATCGTTTGCATAGTTAGCACAGTGAGCCTCGCGGGCACAATATGGATTTAATTTATATGCAAATGAAAGCAATAAAAGGGGAGAATACACACTGGAAATGTGGTTTTAAAAAGGGGGGAGAGTTGGATTCAAAAAGCAGGTACAAGTCTAGATTATGTGCCTCCTATGAGATGTTCAGTGTTATATAATATCCACTAAATGCACATTACAGACCTACAGAGTGCAGATCTGAATTAGACAGTGAAATGACATGGTTTAACATGGCTATGAATACAGTGAATAGAAAAGTGGACGGCAGGATTTTGAATTATAATCGGAAAATAGAATAAATAGCTCTAGTACTATACAGTACAATGGTTCAAAGAAATTTAAGCTTTTTGGAATTTTTCATATATTCTAACATATCTCTATTATATTCTGACAATAATTATAGACTTCAAATAGCCAACCCAAAGCAAATTATTATTATTTTTTGTTAGTTTCATTTTTCCTCTAATTTTTTTTAATATACTTTGATAAAATTTCACACAAAAAATAAATATTTATAATACATAAATACATAAATAAAAAAGGTCTTGGGATAATTTTAAATCAGTTCCCCCTTATAATTTCCCTTACAGTGGTTTCTATTATAAAAGTGAGGGGTAATAAGTTGAAAGTAATAAAAATACAAAAATAAAATTGAACTCTTTATCAAATATTCTACGCTGTAAATTCAAAGCGGCCAAATTTGTGTCATAATTTCCTTCAGTCACATTTCTCAATTAAATAATAAAAAAGATTATGTAAGAAAACTTGTATATTTAGCTGTAAGTAGCTAGAATTGAAATTTCAATTAGTATTTTCTATGGCCGAAATTCAAATCTTGTATGTAGCACCATGCGGCTAACAATAGGACCACTAAGCTAACAATGCTAACATGTTTCGCTGTTATAAAAATACATGTCGAACCGTAAACTGCATATATGAATGGACATAATGAACTCGCTAGCCTCTGCATTCTAAATAGGAAGTGTTCTTGGGGGCACTTCTGGCTCCATCGACTCTGGCTCCAACATTGTCACCCCTTTCTCTGTAACTGCTGCATTGAGCCTCGTCATTTTGGTCTTAAAACGTTCGTATTAACCCTCTCTATTTCGCTATTTTGTACGTAAATAAATTCCTATTCCTAATACGGACCTGGCTCCAAATCCGCTCCTGTAACTGCCAGCCTCGATGAGCTTCATTTGACTGGAGCCGAACGCTATAGGTGACTTCATGCTCCCTTAGTGCACTTCTTTATACAGTCTATGATGTCAACAAGTGAAGTTTTAATACAAGTTTTCAGAGGGTAAAAATGGCGTATACAGAGATAGAATTGGACATTTAAAAAGCGCTTCTTAGCTCAGTCCACTGTGACGAAGCTTAAACCCTTCTTGCCTCCATTATAGTCTATTGAGAGAGAGAGAGAGGGAGTGGGAGAGAAGGAGGAGAGGAAGAGAGGAGAAAGAGGAGGGAGGATGGGCGCGTTATTCTACAAAATGGTACCTGACATGTGAGCGCGCTGTGGATTTGTTAACCCGAGCAGACTGCATATAATGATACGATTTGGCATGCACAGGTTGCAAACAAGCGGAAAAAGACTTCTCCCCGAATGCTTTCTTTTGGAAGTGGAGTAAGTTTTAACAAAAGCGGTCATGTTTTTGCCTTTTTGGAGGGTGGTTTAGGCAAATAATACGCACGAAATTAAAACAAAAAAAACAGCTAAATATTTAACGGGCCCATATTGCGCTATTTTCTGATCTATGTTGTTTCCTCATCACAAATATATCTGGAGTTGTGTTTTGTTTCATTCACACGTTTAACACACAAACCTGCATATTTAGGCTGTGTTCTTCTTCTCTCAAACGGAAAACACTCTGTTCCACCTTGTGATGTCACGTGGTAATACAGGAAGTGCTCCACTGTGTTTTTAAACTGAAACTCATCAACAGCTACATCACCATAGATTTTAAGATATTCCAGTATTTACTATTAGAGGACGCCTTATCATGGGTTTCAGAATGATAAAAAAAAATTAAGACTGTTGCCATAGTGATTAACAATTAAACAAAATATAATATCTTCTGAATGGGAAAAAAGTTCTCAAACAAGAAGGAATAGTTTTGGTGTTTTGTTTCATATCTTAAAATAATGCACATGTATGAACAAGTAATAAGATGATTTCTAAGGATGCTAATTGCAGTCGTTGCTTGCAGACAGCACAGAGCAGTTTAAATGGGGCTAAACACAATGGCTGAACAACTCCAGGTGTTTCTTTTATGGCATAGTTTCTACGCCTGTCACAATAATTACTATATTGACTTATCGTTCAATATATGAAAGCTGGAACTATATATTTTGGGGGGTCAATATTTATCGTGTGTGTAAAGTAACATTTTCTTTGCACTACTGGAGAAATTTTGGGTTATTTTGTGGCTATATGATAAGATTTAAGCTGTAAAAGGTTGAGTTAATCTCTTCTAAAACTCTGTAGATGCAAATTAACTACGAAGGTGTTTCATTCAGCTATTTATTCATTGCAGCTCATGTTTTTTTTTAAACTATATTGTAGATTTAGAACAGTTTTTTGTGGTTTAAATCTGCTTTTGGGTTATTTATCGTCTGTATATTTACTTCAAAATCATCAGTTATCATGACAGGTCTAATACATAGTTACAAGCGCAACAAAAAGTCAGTTTTACACATAGAACACTTTAGTTTTATTGTGGTCTTGTCTATCTCCTATGCGAGCGCGCACAAAGGTGGCATTGAAGAAAACCTCCCACAGTGCACTGCAGTGTCCAGGGGGGGCCGGGTGCAGAGACAGCCGTGGGGTTAGCTGCTAAATCCAGATTACATGGAGGATCTGCACACAGCCACTTGTTTACTATGAGAGGGGCTGAAAAGGGGCAAAGGGGGCAATCGTTCACACAAGAGAGGCCATTAACATCAGAATTTGGATTTTGAAATGGACCAAATAAATAAATACACTGCAAGAGTGGAATTTGAATTTGGAGTTTCTGAAGTCAGCCAAAGCCATGAAAGATTTTTATTCCAGCGATTCACCTCACTTTGCCTGGAATGTTCCGCAGTGTGACTCACCGTGGAGACAAGCAGATGATGCAGAAGTTACAGGTCAGATCTGTGGAGAGAGGACCTCGTTCGCAGTAAGAATGCGTGTTTTTCTTTTTCTAGGTGTTGAAGCATAATTGAATAAATGTAAAATAGATATCTTTAACGCTTTACTGTGGAATATCCAAGCAATAACATCTCCATGGAGACAAGCAGATGAAGCACACTCCACTAGAAAAATTACGTACACTTTAATTATGACTAAACTAGGAAAAACCAAGACCTTTGCCTGGAATTTTTCACAGTATGATATTAAATGTGTCTATGTCCACGATGTGAATTTACAGGTCTGATTTGTTGAGAAGTCGGCCCGCTTAAGTACAATACATATAAAAAACAAACAAACAAACAAACAAAACACCTATAATTAAATAAAAAGCGAGTTGAATGCCATACTGTGGTACATTCCCGAGAAAGCAGTCTCCCTAGCATATCCCCATGGACACAACCAGGTGCTGGACTGGTACCAGAAAAGTTACATAGTGAAACTTTAATGTTTTTGAAGTCAGCAAAAGTTGGGAAAGATTTTTTTTTTCTCCGTCAATTCCTTCAAAAAGCGACAGTAAACACTTTATACATATTTATTTTAAACTTCAGCTTTTAGAAATGTTAAAAATGATTTACTTGAAATTGTGTTCAGAATGATTCTTGTATGTTTGTGTAATGTTCTCAAACATTCAAGACGCCATTGCTCAAAAAATTCCAAAAACTGGATATGGTTAGAGTATCCTGTCTTATGTTTAAACATAAAAATTACCAAATATTTTTAGTCTTAAAGCTAGAAATTATTTATATAATAATTACAACATATTAAACTATAGGATTTAAGAAAAACAAAGGTACATACTATAAAACGTGGTTAGCTGCTTTAGGATTTTTTAAGATGAGACTGTGTGTGTGGGTGTGTGTGTGTGTGTGTGTGTGTGTTGACCGCTGTTTACGGTAGGTCAAAGGTCAAGACACACCGCGGGGTTACCCAGAATGCACCTGCAGCCAGTCCTCCTTACAGGTGCATTGTGAATTCTATTTTAATATAAAGCCTTGTTATAATACGTTCAACTGTATTTTTATTGAACTGTTTTTGTTTATTCATTTTTGGTCGTTTTTATGGTGATGAAAATTACCTGCTAATCTTTACATTTTTGGGCACAAATTAATAACAGCTGTTTCATTGATTCTTGTGCTAAGTCCAAAGTTAAGTTAAGTTTTATTATAAATATTTCAACATCTACAGTACCTCACTAGACTTTAATAGTTTTATTATTTTTTAATGTATTTAAACTATGTAATTTTACTAGTGAGGGGTCCAACACCTGATTGTCTCCATGGAGCTGGTTTTGATTTGCCTGGAATATTCCACGGTATGGCATTAAACATATCAATCTTTAGGTGTTTTTCTATTGCTGTAAAAACACGCATTCTTTAATCGTAAAAAACATGCATTCAGCGCATTGCCTCTCCGCATATCTGACCTGTAACTTGTGCTGGTTCTGTTACTTGCTTGACCCCGTGGACATAGATACGTTTAATGCCATACTCTGGAAAATTCCCAGCAAAACAATAACATCGCCATGGAGATTTGTTGGATTTGTCACTATAATATATTATGATGTATGAGCTTTTGTGTCCAAATGATTCCCCTTGTAAATCAACAAAGTTTGTCTAAGAAAAGCACATGGCAAACCTTCCAGATGCATCACTACACAAAAGTTACAGCGAACACAAGTATGAAATAAAACCTAAAGATCTGGTAATTGAATTGAATTTGACAAAGCGAGTCTGGACCCCCCTCTCCTCCCTCTCCTCCCTCTCCCACAGTGAGAACAAAGGCCTTCGCACCTGGGATGGGCCTGTTATATGGGTGGCCATGAGCTCTTCGGCCTCTTCTTCATGCCTCAAACATATGGTAATGCTTTATCATTCCTCAACCTGTCTTTGTGAATGTCTGCTATAAGTGTGAGAAAGAAGAAGAGGATTTGTACGGGAAGATCACAGGATTATCAATAGGACCAGACTGGAGTGGGTTTACACGTTTTAGATTGTTGTAGGGTTGTCAAAAGTATCGAAAATCAGACTTGAATCGAGGCTAAAACTAGTATCGAAACTAGATACTCATTTGGAGCAAGTATTGATACTAAAAAAGTTCCTGAATAGCTTTAGAATGATCTAGAGCTGTATCAGACAAAGAGCACAGAGACTAGTATAGGCCCATGGACCACTGAGGAAGTACGCAGATATAAGGCCACATGGGAATAGAAAAGAAAGTACTACGATTTAATGTTGAAAATCACATTACATTGTCTAAATAAAGAGTGTTTTATCATGATCATTATGGCATCAGAATTGGTATCGAGTGTATTTCTTAATATGGAAATCGGGTTTGAAATTTTAGTATCACAACACATGCTAATCTTAGTAGAATAAAGTAGCATATAATAATATTTAGTATAGAGTGATAGCACCTCTACAGCAATTTGGTATCACTGTCGCAAACAAAGGTTTAGGATAATTCTTGACTAAATGACGTCTAAAGATGTGGGTTCAACCAGGACTAAAACAGGTTTAAAGCAGAACCAAGAACAAAACCACGTCGACGTTAGGTTTGAAGTAGGCCTATATTAGTTGTAAATCACAACCAGTATTAACATGTTATTGCTTTACTTTGAATGTTACACAGTATGACACAAACCTATCTCCATGGAGACTAAGTCATAGGACAGATCTGTGGAAAGGAGATTTTCGCTCACAAGAATGCATGCTTTTCAAGGTGTTGTTGATCTGTGACTGAGTTAATGCAAAATAGACATGTTTAATGCCATACTGTGGAACATTCAAGCAATAACATCTCCATGGAGACAAGCAGGCAAAGGACCCTGTACTAGAAAAGTTACAAAGTGCATCTTTAACTATGACTAAACCAGGACTTTAGACTTAAACAAGGACTAAACCAGGTCTAAACCGTGACTTAACCATGGCACATAATCAGGACTTAACCAGAACTAAACCAGGAATAAATCAGAACTAAAACTGGGCTAAACAAGGACTAAACCAGGGCTAAAGCAGGACTAAATCATGGGATAAAATCAAGGCTAAACCAGGACTAAACCAGAACTAAATCAGGAATAAAGCAGAACTTAACCTGGGCTAAACAAGGACTAAACCAGGACTAAAGCAGGACTAAATCATGGGATAAAATCAAGGCTAAACCAGAACTACACTAGGACTAAACCCAGACTAAACCAGGACTAAACCAGAACTAAACCAGGACTATAGTAAACCTACACCCCGGCAGCCTTCCCAGCCTGAGCGCCACTTGCCTCTGTGGACTTTTCTTACAGATGTGAAAACAAAGTGCATCTCGGACACTTCAAACGCCACGCCGACAGATCCGGTCTTTCAGCGCCGGAGCGTGGAGGTGGCGAAGGGTGAGGCGGGGGAACGATTAGTCATATTCGATTTACATACGGTTGTCATGGGAGCGTCCCGGGCTGAGCGGTGATGTCATCCGTGCGTGGGGTCCCAGGAAGACTGCTCACTGTTAGGAGAGGAGAGAGCGAGAGGGCTTTTCCTGTGATGGCTGGTCAAAGTAAATGATTAATGTTGGTTTGTGTGGGTGTAAAATTTCAGCAGTTGCTTTGAGCGATAAGGCTTTTAAGGCACCTTTAAACACAATGTTTCAATGTTTGGTGAAGAAAAAATTGTCTCGCAAAAGTCTGTTAAAGGTCCCGTACTACACAAAATGGACTCTTGTGAGCTTTAAACCACGTTATAATGCTGTTGCCTCATCAAAAACATACCTGGTTGTGTTTTGTTTCATTCACACATGTTTGAGTAATCCTTTATTATTAGTCTGTTCCACCTTGTGATGTCATGAAGTGGTAGTTTTCAAGTTAACAGCTTAACAACAGTTCACAGTTCAGTTGGACATGTTTAATTCACATCTAAGGTTACAAACAGGCTTAAATCTGCCTTTGAATTTTAGAACAAAAATCATTGACTAGAAGCAAGTGCAGGTTTATAAGCTTGTGTACCATTTTGAGATATGGACCAATGCAGCATAGTTGCTTGTGTTAAAATATATACAGGAAGTGCTCCACTGTGTTTTTAAACTCCATTCACCTTCACCAGAATCATTTGGATCATTACAGCCCTGAACTAACTTGAAAACTACCGCTTCATGACATCACGAAGTGGAACAGAACATTTTGGCAGACTAATAATAAAGGATTACTCAAACATGTCTGAATGAAACATAACACAACTCCGGTACAACATTATAACATGACTAAAAGCTCACAAGAGTCAATTTTGTGTAATATAGAACTTTTAATAATAAAGTCCCATCAAAATCCATTCATCTATTCAACCAAACAAACCGCACACCACAGCATAAATTTACACATGGACATTAAGTATCCCAGACAGACAAATAATGCGACCAAGACAAGACCAATTCCTGGAAAATAGTCTTAACTCGTCTCTAGGGTAACTACAGTCTTTTTTTCTTTTTTTCTCCTCCTTTTTTCCCCTTTTACATACTCACACATTTGCGGGGGTGCATGGGAAGTGGGGTGGTCGGCCTCTTTAAGTCTTCCTTGGAGAAATATTAGCTTAAATATGGCTCTGAACTGCAGCAGGGGTCAACAGCCGGCAGTCTATTTTGCAGTGATCTGTGTAGAAGCGAAGGGAGAGAGAAAGAGAGAAAGAGACAGAGAAAGAGAGAGAAAGAGAAGTTTAGTGTAAAGTATTGGCGGGTGTCCAAAAAGGAAGTCCTGCTCATTTACGACTTGACCAAAGGCAGTATAGCCTCACACTCTTTAGCTCGCAGTGAATCCAGTTTACAACAGTTTAAGTTAATTAATAAATAAGATAAAATTGAAGACAAGGAAAAGCAAAATTAAAGGTGCACTGTGTAACTTTTTAGGTAGAATACCTGCCAGTTGCTTGTCTCTGTGGAGATGTTATTGCTTTAACTCCAATATTCCAAAGCATGGCATTAAACTTTTCAATCTTGAAAGACACAAGTAGAAGTTCACCAGCAATACAACATATAGAACGTACTGTATCTATGTTGGGATTTAATTTCTTCAGTGACCACAGGAAGTGAGGTGTTAAGCCAGATGCCCTTCCCAGTTGAACCTTCTTGGCTTATCCATAAGTGGGACTAAATACTATATGTCATCAATGTATTAAAGGTTGTATAGAGGATTTTCCAAGGAACGAGAAATCCAGCGACTGTCCTTTTTCAAATGTTGCACATGCGTGAAACCACCAACCCTCCTCTACAGCTCCATAAGTAGAACGCCTCCTCCCGCCTCCTCCTTATGCTTACGCTGCTTGTTTACAGCCGGTGTGCGTTCAGAATCGCTGTTGCTGCTGTAACTGTACTGTCCAGAAGTAATTTAGCGACCAACGCATCAGTCTTTAGACCCTCTGCTTCACTGCACGCCATCGTTGGAAGGAATCTCCGAGAATCACCTTAGTTCGCTTCTTATCCCCTTGTCTTCTTCTTTCAGTGATCTCAAAAATGGACTTTCTTTTGTGGCTAACTGATAGTGGATTCTTGTCCGCCATTGCAACAAACTTTGTTCAAACTGCGAGGAAGCTACAGTTGGAAAAAACCGCAAAGAACCGCAGCGTTGGTCGAGTAAACGGTGTCTTGTGTATGTGGAATGTGTGAGAGGCGAACGTAAACCACGTAATCCCAGCGCACCGGCAAGTCAGTTATGCTAGAAACATAGGGAGTTAGGCTGACAACCTAACAACCAATTGGCTAATGTTTAGCTGGCCCCACCACGTCCACAGTTGATTGAATTTCATTCTTTTGTTTTTGGTCATCATAATTACAAGGCTGCTGCATCTCTATAATGCTATCACTGACAATTTGAAACAAAAACAACCTTTAAATATACTATGTTGTGAATAAAACATAAACTAGCTAAATTAGAATGAAGTACAATATATTGTTGATATGAAATGGGCATTTCTTCACTATTATATTATTACACATATTGGATTATTATCAGAACAGGGAAAATTACAGAGATGAATTTTAAAAATAAATTTAAAATAAAAATGTTAAGTTTATCCATGCAAAATTAGTATTATTATCAAAAATATATACACATATAGTCAAATATCATATAGAAATTAATGGTATTATTGATTTAACAAATGTTAGTATTAGAAATTTGGCTGTTTTAGCACACTCTTTATTGTCTAGAAGTGATTTCACACCAAATAGCATCCCCAAAAAAATGTCATAGCACCAGATGCAAACCAGATCTAACCCAGATCTAAAGCAGATCTAAACCAGGTCTAAACTAGGTCTATAAGAGGACTACAGTATACCAGGCCTAAAGTAAGACAAAGCGTTCTGTCTTAGTAGTAGAAACCCGTGAACCCATCAAACCCAACTAATCCTTTAGTGTAGCGCTGTAAACTGCTAAAATTACACCTGTTAGCACCAGTTTGTTGACCAAAACATGTGTGCGCCAAAGGCCACGGGTTCAGGATGCAGGGGGAGCGCTGTCTGGATGTGCGCGTTAGTTTGGAGCAGCGTGGATAACTGTTTTAACACAGAGAAATCGCTATGTGTGGTCCAGGACATACCACGACGGCGGCCATGTTGGATTTTGGCTGTGTCTATCTGTGTGTGTGTGTGTGTGCATGTTTATGTCTGTTTGTGTCTGTCTGGGTGTCTGTGTGTGGGTATGACTATGTGTGTGTATGCGTGTCTGTGTGTGTGTGTATGTGTGTGTGGGTAGGACATGTATTTGATGTGCACATGTGCTCAACACTGTCTCCACTACACAGTCAGCAGTGGACAAAACACATGCATGCAAGATGAATGGGGATTCTGAATGGATTTTATATTACATGAGGAGTTCAGATGGCTTTACGGCTTGGCTGATACGGCTTCCCACACACAATCTTCAGTAGTAGTAGTAGTAGTACTAGTAGTAGTAGTAGTAGTAGTGTCATTTCTAGTCAGTACAGTCAATCGAGCAGGTGAAAAAAACTATTATCAATAAGAAAATGTTGTGATGTGCACTGAAAAATACAAGAATTTTTAACTTTATAAGAAGTTTTTAGAATTTGTGGATTTTACTATTGAATACTTTTTTTTAAAATACAATTTGTTGCATTTATTATATAGTAGGAGTAATGTTTTTATTGCTGCATTTCATATTACATCACAGCATTTTATAGTCACTACATTTAATTGAGTTGGGGCAGGTGAAATTACTAGTAACGATATACAAACATGGTGATGTGTGTTAATAAATATAACTGAAATTTTAAACTTGTTACAAAGACATTATACAATTGTGGATTTTCCAGTTGGATATTTCTTAATTAAAAGTGTTAATAATAATAATACGCAAGTTTAATTTATTTTGCCTAGCATTTTAAATTACATTGAAAATTATCTATCCTTGTCTAGGTTGACACATACAACTTTTTCCTGTTGTAATGGACATAGACATGATTGAAAAGGGAATTTACTACTGCAACAATCCTAATCCGGACTTTATTTGATAATTAAAAAAGTGAATAAATTTAAACCAATATCAATAACATATAGTGCTTAAAGAGTGTAGTAAGTGAAATTTAAAATCTAAAGAAAGACTTATTTTTCTGTATTGCTAAGCATTTATAGGTGTCATTTTGAGTACTTTTCACCGTTCAAACGATATGATATTTAGTTTTCAATAGAGAGACAGTGCGTATTTTATTGGACTATTTTTCCATGGACGTTTTGCAGGTGTTGGACTCCACACCTGGCTGGAGGCCGTGACCAACGGAGGGGTCAAAGTTCAAACATGTGAGACATGTGAGAGGCATCCCCCCGGTGAAGAGGAGTTTAACACAGTGGAAAAACGTGTGCGCGTTTACAAGGAATTAAACTGGAGACTGGCAGGTGTAGTCACAAGTACAACTGAAGCTATCCAAATTTATAAAGATTACATTTATCTATTAGTGGGTGTATCTGATTTATTTTTTTCTAAATAATAATAATAAATTGTATTTATAATCCTCTTTCTAACACCCAACGTCATTTTAAAGGGCATTCATACAATAAAAACAACATTAATACAATTATAAGAATACAGCAAGAGCTAAAAATGTGGGTTTTGAGGTGGGACTTGTTAATTGCGGTTCTGTGTAGTTGAGGAAAATTTATTTTAAAAAATTCCTAGTACAGATATAATGTACAAACAGCTCTTGAGGTAGAAATGAGACTGGTATCCTGCTGGTATCCAATTATAACGCGTTTTACCCCTTCTGAGAATCTGGCCGTGCGCTGTTAGCATGCTAGTTGTTGCATTACAGTGACAGAAAAACTCCGCTCTGGCTTCTGAAAGTTTTGAAAAGTGGTCATAAACTCATCATGGTGAATAATAAGGATGCTCAAAATGCATTTACCTGACCAGCCAAAATCACACGCTTTGACAAAACTACAAGACGAGTGGATCTGGAGCCGTGTCCTGTCTCCTTGATTTTAGAAGGCCTGATTGACAGGTGAATTAACCAGTCAGAGAGACGCATGCTCTGTCTGCGTCAAAAACATGTAAAAAAGGAGAAAAAAACAACATAAAGGACTCAGAAGCAGCGTGGATTTTTGCAGAATCAACAATCAAAGCACCAAACTGTTACTTATCTGAGGTAAAAGAAGTGATATATTTTGTTATGAGATGATATGAGTATTTTCTCAGATGTCTTTTGCATTTGAGAGACACGTTATAAAAACTGGCAGCTGGTTAGATTGTCTCAAGTTTGGACAGAGATTTTCATGCTCCATGGTCCAATACCAAACCCTTTTGGATTTGAACAGAATGTAGAAGGGACTGGCTGTTCAGGCAACAGATTGGGTTTGGGTATATTGCTTTATTGAAGATACCAGAACAATAGAGAAAAGAGCAGTGTTTTGATCTATTTTGGTTTTTATTTCATTGCACGCATGGCAGGGTTACTTCAAAATTATAGTTTATAAGTTTAAGTAAAATAGTTGTACCAATCTGGCTACTATTGACTTCTATACTGAGAAACAGTCTATTTAACTGGCTGGTTTAATCATATAAAAAGTAAAAATACAAGATAATAGTACATATATTAGTTGGACTGAGAACATATGGCTAGGACGCTAACAGCGCACGGCCTTGTAGAGTTCCCATTGAAAAGCCTGGCACAGATGTTGCAGACAGAACACGCTAACGCTAACAGCTGCTTTGGGAGCACATTCACGTCAATGAGCTGAGGACCTCCTGCGTCGCTACGATGTGCCAAAGACCAGATGACTCCCCTGGAAGAAGTTACACCGTGGCAACAAGTTCTACTCCAAAAATGGCTAAGTGGAAGCCAATGGAGTTTGAAGCGAATACTAAAATAGAATGAAACGTTTGTCTATTTTAAAGGGTCCATATTACGCCATTATGTTATTCCTCATCAAAAACGTACTTGGAGTTGTGTTTTGTTTCACTTACACATGTTTAACACACAAACCCTGTATATTTAGGCTCACAAACAGAAAACACTCTGTTCCACCTTGTGATGTCATGAGATAATACTCTTGTATTAGTGCTCCACTGTGATTTTAAACTCCATACACCTGCACTAGACTCACCTGGATAATTTCAGCTCTGGATCTGCCATTCTCTACTAAGCAAAAGGTAAAAGGAGCTGTTAACTTGAAAACTACTGCTTCATGACATCACAAGGTGGAACAGGGGATTTTGAGCTTTGGAGATGTGGACAGACTAATAATAAAGTCAACAAACATGTGTAGATGAAACAAAACACAACTCCAGGTGTGTTTTTGAGGAGGTAAGAACATTATAACATGGCTTAAAACTCACAAGAGTCAATTTTGTGTACATTAATAACAGCAGAAAATTATCTACTTGGCTTTTTTCACAAATATCCTATTCAAAAATACACAACTTATAATAGTTTTCAGATATTAAATCAACCCAAATGAAAAGTTAAAAGAGTTTCTTTAAATAGTAACACATTTATATACATTTACACATTTAATAAAATTCCCAAGCAGTGCCTCCACCAGAAAAGCTACACTAAAGAATCATGATGTTTACAAAATTATCAACAAAATAAATTAACTTATTTTATTTAAAGTATTTAAGTAGTATCTTAACTATAGAAACTGAATCTCAATATGATGACGGCAACTTATAAAACAAACATGCAGAAATATTTAAATTGCTTGACTTTATTTTCATATTGACGTAGCAAATTAGTAACAGGTTTGCCCTTCAGAATTGTGAAAGAAAAATATCCAATGAAATCCATCCAAAACATTTAAACTGCTTATACAAACTCATCTGCTTTGCCTTTCCTGTGGTTTACTTCAGGACATGGTTGAATAACATTATCCAAAAATCACGTTAAAAGAATGACAACAAAACTGTCCAGAGTTTTGAGTGAAGAGGTAGAGAAATAAGTGAAAAACCACCAAAGACAAGTCAGAGATGGATATAGGAGCTGTGGGTAGAAGAAAAATGCTGGTTTAAAGGGTTCATATTACGCTATTTTCTGATCAATGTTATATTGTTGTTTTCTCATCACAAACATTCCTGGAGTTGTGTTTTGTTTCATTCACACATGTTTAACACACAAACGCTGCATATTTAGGCTGAGTTCTTCTCTCAAACAGAAAACACTCTGTTCTACCTTGTGATGTCATGTGGTAATACAGGAAGTGCTCCACTGTGTTTTTAAACTCCACACACTTTCATTAGAATGATTTGGATGATTTTAGCTCTGGAATTACACAAAATTTACTGTTATAATGTTGTTACCTCCTCAAAAATATGCATGGAGTTCTGTTTTGTTTCTTTCACACATCTGAGTAATCCTTTACTATTAGTTTGTCTATCTCCAAAGCTCAAAATGCTCTGTTCCACCTTGTGATGTCATGGAGTGGTAGTTTTAAAGTTAACAGCTACGTTTTGTACTTTTTTTTCAGTAGAGGTTGTCAATCCAGGGCTGAAATTATCCAAATGATTCTAGTGAAGGTGTGTGGAGTTTAAAAACACACTGGAGCACTTCCTGTATTACCACATGACATCACAAGGTGGAACAGAGTGTTGTCAGAGAAAAACACAGCCTAAATATGCAGGGTTTGTGTTGTTAATTAAACATGTAAGAATAAAACAAAACCCTACTCCAGGTATGTTTGTGATGAGGAAACATTATAACATATCAGAGAACAGCGCAATATAGCACCTTTAATAATGTATAAAAAAATCTGCATCTATACAAAAAATACCATATAATTTCTTCTCCGTAATAGCTATAAAATGGTCCATTCTTTGTTATAGGCCTTCAGACTGAATCAACACTATTCTCGTTCATTCCCTGTGATCAATGGGCCTCTGTGGGAGTAGGGGCTGGATTGTTTTCCCATTAGCGGCTATAGAACCATGAGTCGATGCGCTGGTCGTTAGCCTCATTATAATTTACCACTAATGCGAGCTCAATGTGGCTAATGCTAACACAATACAATCCTATGGGGAACGTAGCGGCTTTAGCTGTTTCATTTAGTTCATAAAGGATTCAAATTGGGTCTAAGGAATACACAAGGGAGCTATAGCCCTGAACACACCAGGGTCGGAACTGAAATGGTTTGTGTTTTCGTATCTATTATTTTATGGGAGTTACAAGTTTTGGAGAAGTTAGGTTAGGGAGGGCATCTGGCATAAAACTAATACATATGAAAATCACAATAGCAAAATGACAGATTAATTGTTGCATATAGTCTTTACATAATTGTCTCAGTACTGAATCTCTATGAAATTTAAAGATGCACTAGGCAACTTTTCTGGTGGAGGGTCCGCTACCTACTTCTCCATGGAGATGTTATTGCTTTGCCTGGAATGTTCCATGGTATGGCATTAAACATTTCCATCTAGTATTTATTCATTATGGGTGTTTCTATTGCTCAAAAATACAATTATTCCTTCTATGAATAGGGGTGACTCTCCACAGATCTGACCTGTGATGATGTAGTGCTGTAACCTGCTTGTCTCCCGTGTGATAGATAGGTTTAATATGTACTGTGGAACATTCTAGACAAAGCAATAACATTTCCATGGAGACAAGCAGGTGGCGGACCCTCCAATAGAAATATTACGCAGTGCACTTTCAAATTTAATGTCTTATACCAAAAAATAAAACAATAACTCTTTAGATTTTAATGCAAGTAAATACAAAATTTTGACAGCCTATTTTAAAGACCATACTCTGTACTCAGAAAGTGTTAAAACAGTGTCATATTGTGTGTTTTTGTGTATTTCTAAATCTGCAATTTGATGGGAAAAATATCGACCGGCCCTTCATCTCAGTAGGTCAGCTCTGATTGGTTAATTATTCCACATTGACATTTAGTGATGGTGAAATGCAAATCTGATTGACATTTCATGGAGTAATCCGTCATTTTCTGGACAGCGGTGAATGAGGACCATAATTAAACACTAAATAAAAGTCAACAAAACATAAAAAAAATAGCCTGTATTTCTTAATTAGCAGCGGTTTGCATGTGTTGATTAATAATATGAAAATAGGCTTTTGAGGACAACTAAATTTAAGACATTAAAGGTGCATTATGTAACATTCTGGTTGGGATCTGTCACTTGCTTGTTTCTATGGTTATATCATTGCGCTGCCTGGAATGTTCCACAGTATGACATTAAACAGTTCTACTTTACATTTATTCAATTACAGGTGGTTTTACAGCTCAAAAATACCTAGAAAAACAGGCATTCTGACTGTGAGCGGGGTCGCCTCTCCACAGATCTGACCTGTAACTTGGTCTGGTTTGGTCTCCATGAGGATAGAAAGGTTTAATGCCATACTGTGAAACATTCCAGATAAAGTAATAACATCTCCATGCACAAAAGCATTTTATCCACCAGAAGTTACACAATGCGCCTTTAAAACCGGTTCTTTAATTTTATATGTTTATGTCAAAACTTGTAAAATTAGACCACAGAGAAAAGTTTATGATTTTGTCAGTTTTTTAAATTTGCGTAAGCGAATGACATTTCAGTACTTAATATAAACCTATAATATTCCTTCAATATTATAGGTTTATATTAAGCAAGTTAAGTGTTAGTTCTGAAGATGGCTTGCAGCTCGCAGCCAAAACATGTCAGCAAGGTAAATACAGCTACTACCATTTTGTTTTTAAAAAGAACAACTTTTGTACAGAGTTAATGTACAAAAGAAGACAAAATTAACGTTTCTGGATTAGCTGTATACATTAATAACTAGCTTCCAGACACAAAAACGCCAACTTCGCATCACTGACCCTTCAAAATGACATCATCAACACGTGACGGCCAGATTGATAATTACCGGAACTAAGCGCGTCGTGGTGGGGACAGTTTTGGCAGATATACGCGAGCTAAAATTAAGCGAGCGTAAATAGGGTGATAGATGGTGTTGTTTTGCGTTGGGAAAAGGGCCTGAGTGAGGCTAAGCTAAAGTCTGTGTGGTATTCATCCATCAGTCTGACTGTCTGTGCCAAATGTACATCTGCTCACGCTCAGATCTGCAGACACTTCACATACGGGGGCCTGGAGGAGAACTGTAGTGTATACCACTACTACTACTACTACTACTAATACTGCTACTACGACTACTCCTACTACTACTACTAATACTGCTACTACTACTACGACTACTACGACTACTACTGCTACTATTACTGCCACTACTACTGTTACTTCACACACAGGGGCCTGGAGGAGAACTGTAGGGTATACCACTACCACTACCACTACTACTACTACTACTACTACTACTACTACTACTACTACTACTACTGCTACTACTACTACTACTACTACTACTACTACTACTGCTACTACTGCTGCTACTGCTGCTACTGCTGCTACTGCTGAAGTGGGAAGAGTGTAAAGAGTAAAGAGTGAGCTATCCACTTCATTTTCTTGTTTTTAAAGATGCACTATGAAACTTTTCTAGTATTTACCACCTGTTTGTTTTCATAGAAATGATAATACTTTCCACAACATGGATTTAATTGTTTAAAATATTTCATCACTGAGGGTTTGTTCAATATTCACTGACAGCCGAGAGTAGTGTCTCAAATTTAGTACTATAAAATCAGAAAATATATGTTATTTTCAAATCTCTTGTTGTATTTCATTATTATGTTCCCAGGCTGCTTTATTGGGCATTTTCCACCTTGAAAATATTCTGACTAAGGGCAAAATTTTTTCTTTAGTTCTTCTTACCGTCAGGAGTACCAGAGCATGTATTAGCCTGTTATGCAATACTTTACATACATTTTTAAACAATAAAATAACACTAAAGGTAAATTTTGCTTGTGCTGGCTCCTGTACATTGTAATGTTCCAGACTGATGCATTAGTTGAACATTTCTTCACTGTTCTTCTCAGTCACATCTGCCTCCTCTGCCCTTTCTCTCCCTCTCTCTCCTGTTCTGTCTATCCCCCTTCCCTCTTACTCTCTCCTCCCTCACTGTCTCTCTTCCTCAGCCTCCCCCTCTTTCTTTTTTCTCTCTGCCTCTCACTCTATCTCTCCCCCTCGCTTTCTTTCTATCTCTCCCTCCCTCTCTCTCTCTCCATCCTCTCCCCCCTCTCTTTCTCTTTCCCTCTCTGCCTCTCTCTCTCTATCTTGAACAGTATTTTTCTCTCGATCTCTCCCTCTTTCTCCCCCGTCCCTCTTCCCCCTCTCTCTCCATGTGTGTGTTCAGAGCAGCTGTGGTCGGTTAGTCCACTGGGAGCCTTCGTCCCGGCAGGTAGCCCCCTCTCAGTCTAAATCATCTGGACCAGCGCGAGCGTGAAATCCTCTGGTCCGGGACAGATGGTTGGGTTCTGGGTTAGTTCTGGGTTAGTCCGGACTTTCCTGACCCTTAAGACCTTTGAGGAGGAGCAGGGGAGAGCTCTGTAGTCCTAAAACTGGACCAGCTGGAATATAAGCACTGTGGTTTATTGTACAGACTAATGCTTTGACAAATCCAGACTCAGATCTTTCTGTATTTTTTATAAAGTCGTGTCTCAAGCCATTCAAACAGTATCGTCCAATCAGATTTGTTTATTTCAGTGAAACGAAGGAGCTCACTGGTCAGCTTTCATTTACAAACAATATCAAATTTCTCTCACCTCAGATTCACAATTAAGAGTTTAGTGCCAATCTGCCATGATTTTCAGTCCTCTGTGATATTTTCCTTAAGGCTATTGAAAAACAACTCTTGATTATGTAGAGAATAGAGAAGAAAATATACCAGATAGCGGTGTATTCATGTAATTATACTTTCAATGCAATTAATTATACACTTTTGCTTTTGTTTTGTTGTCTTTTTTGTTACGTTAAATAAATTTATATGTGAAAAATACACTTCAAAACAATTACTTTGCTCAAGTGAAGCTAATAGTGTCCACAGTTTTTTTTTATTATTTCGTTCCTATCAGAAAAAAAGCAAATAAAACAAAAAATAATAATGTAATGTAAAATATACTAGTAAAAATAAAGGCATGCGTCAAATAAGGTATTACAAATCAAATAAACTACACAGGATTGCAAACTAATAATAAATATGAGGATAATTTGAATTGAATATTTTAGCATCTGATCTCCAACACTAGTTCTTTCCTTTGTCTTAACTCCAGTATATGTTGTTTTGTTGTCAGTATTTTCAGACACATTGTTTGTCGTGATCCTGGGGGCCATATGTTGCGATGGAGTCCAGAGATGCCAGGACCAGGTCAGACCGAGGCTACACTTTGTATTAGTGGGTTGGACAGAAAACGCCGCCCGCTTTGACCCCGTGACCCCTGACCATGTGCTCCATACAGCTTCACGTACATAAACACATTTATATACAGTATAATAATCTACAGTATTGAGTTATGAACAACATTTTAGTGAAATTTGTGTAGAATTTGGTACTAGTATAGATTTTTTGGTCAAGATTTAAAGTGCAGGTGAGACTACTTTTTTCACCAGGGCAAAACTTGTCTAAATAGTGCAACTGTTATGATTAGACTAATAAAAATGAAGGACAACAAATTTATTACCCATGGATAGCTAATTAACCACAGGTTCAATTTTAACACATTGAGGTCCACCTTCCACTCTTCAGTAATCTATAGAAATTAGCAAAATATCTGGAGAAAATATGATAACCACTAACTGAATCTAAATTAAACTTGCATTATGTTTGTTATAAATTGCGTTAATGGTTAATTTTGGTTTGGTTCTCAAGCTTAATGAGCTCCATTACTTTGGGTTGCCAGATTCTATGGCTCAATATATTGCAGATAGAGGTTATTCAAAACTTCTGATAACAATAATCAGACAATATTGCGACAATCAAACAGAAATGTGCTAAAAACATGTCTTAGTCCAGGTTTAAGTAAATCACTTCATATACTCGTTTTCATTTACAACAAGTTTTTGCCATTTCCCTTTTTTAACAGCTCAACTGGCAGTGTTTTATTTATTATTATTATATATATATTTTCTTATATACTCAAGATGTTTGAGAAATTGCTCAGTTGTCCAGGTAGGATCCATAGCAAAGAAGAAATTTAATTCTGTCAACTGTTCCGCTTGGATGAGCTGCAAAACGTATTATATCAAAAAACTTTTGTCCAGTTGACAGAACTGAATTCCTCCTTTCCTATATTATATACTCAATATCAAAATTTTGCATATCTTCAAAACAACATTTACAATATTAGTAATACCATTTCAATCATCTGCCAGCCTCTATGGGATGTAAAGTATAAAAATTGACATAATTTATACTTTTTCTAATACAAAACAACATTCAGAAAACTTTAGTAAAAATCCAATTGCCCAGTTACATTTCAAACACAATATCCATAGTGGTCATGAACTAAAAAGCCAAAACCTCAGCCCTGTTTCTGCTCATATGAAATAGTGCAAAGTGAAGTGTTCCGTGTGTAAACAGGAGCAGTCTGCCCCTCTGTGTTCGTCGTATCAGCTGATGGAGGTGCTGTTATGTTTTGGTGCAGGGTTCATTGCTGTTCTAATGTGTTCCAGATGGAGGCGTGTGTCTCCATTAAGTCCTCAAGTGGAAAAGTGGCTGCAAAGTCAAACCACCTGGAGAGCCCCAAGTGTGAGGTGGACCCAAAGAGAGGTTTAAAATGTAAATGACAAGTTAAATGACTGCTACTACTACTACTACTACTACTACTACTACTACTACTACTACTGCTGCTGCTGCTGCTGCTGCTGCTATTACTACTACTACTACTACTACTACTACTACTACTACTACCACCACCTGGAGAGTGTGAGATGGACCCAAAGAGAGGTTTAAAGTGGATATGATAGGTTAGACTACTGCTACTTTTCTGATCTATGTTATAATGTTGTTTCCTCATCACAGACATACCTGGAGTTGTGTTTTGGGGTATCTGGGTTCTCTCAAACAGAAAACACTCTGTTCCACCTTGTGATGTCATGCAGGAATACAGGAAGTGCTCCAGTGTTTTTAAACTCCACACACCTTCACTAGAATCATTCGGATTTGACTTGAAAACTACCGTTTCATGACATCACAAGGTAGAACAGAGCGTTTTGAGCTTTGGAGATGAAGATAAATAAAGGATTACTCAAACATGTGAATGAAACAAATAGATCAGATCTTTCCTGTTTGCGAGGGTTGTGGTCTCAGTGTGTTTCATAACATGTTTGAATGGTCCACATCACCACAGCTTTAACTACACAACTGTGGCCTTGTCAAAAGTGGAGCTAAAAGACAAGAGTGGATAATTGTTTTACAAGTAGCATGACAGGACTGACGCCGACCAAATATAAGATTTCACAAGTGTCTGCAGAGGAAACCCAGCAGCAAATCAGCTCTGACACATGCAAGCACCAGCCGTCACCTCCAGGATCTTCCATTTTACACACTCACAATATAGGCAGGCTTCAACGGGTCAAAGTCCTGGTTTAGACTGGGTTTAGAACTGGTTTAGACGTGGTTTAGACCAGGTTTAGATCTGGTTTAGTCCTGGTTCTTGGTTTAGACCTGGTTTAGTCCTGGTTTAGGCATGCTTTAATTGAAAGTTACACCTGGTTTATAGCTGGTTTATTTCTGGTTTAATCCTGATTTAGATCTGATATAGTCCTGGTTTATATCTGGTTTATATCTGGTTTAGACCTGGTTTTGTCCTGGTTTAGACCTAGTTTTTTGTCTCAGTAGTGTCTGGTTTAATCTACATTAAGATCTGACTAATATAAAGATGGTTTAGATCTGCTTTAGTCCTGGTTTAATTCTAAGTTTGACCTGGTTTGGACATGGTTGTAGAGTAGTTGGTTTAGTCTTAGTTAAGATCTGCCTTAAATTACAGCTTGTTCAGACCTGCTTTAGTCCCAGTTGAACTCTAATCCAGATTTAGTCCTGTTTTAGACCTGGTTGAGACTTGATGTTGGTGGGTAATGCTTCGGGTTTTGTCCTTGTTTTATCAGTCTTGGTTTATTCCTGATTTGAGTCCCATTTTAGTTCTGATTTAATCCTGGTGTAAACATGTATACGATTTAAGTAATCGCTCTACTCTTCTTAAAAACTACAGAACTACTTGAAGTGGCAGGAGCGTATCTTATTTAAAACTCTGGTCCCAAGACCCTGGCAGTGCTCCAGTCTAATATGCTAATGCTATTAAACAATGTGAAATTAGCATCTTTTTCATCCCTGTCCCTCTCAGATCATTTAACTGTCTCCACATGAACCAGGGACAGCTTTAATTTTTTAAACATCTGTGCTTGGTTTTGCCTGTTTGAAATCAAGTCTGAGCCACGAGGAGTCTTCTAAGCTCAATTTAGAACACTTACTTTGCCTGGAATGTTCCACAGTATGGCATTATCTCCATAAGGACAAGTGGATGCATCCACACGGCCAAGTCACAGGTCAGATGCATGCGTGTTTTGAATGAAGCAGTATAATACCCTGAAGTCACTTTATCTGCTATTTATTCTGTATTCTGCACTGTGTATCATCATAGTCAGAACCACTTATAGCAGTACTGAAGCCTTATATTCCATATTTTAGATTTTAACATATTGGTAAACAAATTTTCTATTTTCTATCTGTTTTCTAATCTCGATTTTTTAGTGCTTATTTCTATTATCTTGCTGTTCTTGCACTGTGCATTGCAACCCTATTGTGGGACAAATAAAGATTCTCTTTTCAGACCTTTGTTCTCATTTTATATTTCAAATAAGCTTTTTTTCCTATGAGAACAAGATCGGATCTGAAGACACTAAATCTGTAATGAGTGATACTTCAGACAAGAAGGTGACAATACCTCCCACCAGAAAAGTTACACAGTGCATCTTTAATTCAAAAACATCACCATAAATCTCCCCAAACTACAGCTCTTTATCTATAACTACATCACAAAACATACATCTCAGGTCATGTGCAGCAGCCCACATCTCAAACAGTCTGGACAGTGGTGGTGTAGAGTGCACTGATGAGCTGGTGCACAGATTTATGGAGGTCCTGGTAAAGAGGGAGAGGGAGGAGGGGGCAGGTTTGGGGGAAGACGAGTCCTCTCTTCATGGGACATCCTGATGTTTTCCACGATAGCACTCCACATGTCACCCTCTCCTCTCTTCACACACACACACACACACACACACTCTCAGAGCTGTCACAGGGGCCAGGGTTTATCAGGAGGGGCCATGGGGGACGGTTCATCATGAGCAGAGGAGAGAGATGAGAACTTAAAAGAGCTAAAGGGACTACCAATCCTAGCCTTAAGTTTTTTTTAATCATACATTTGATTGGTTGATTGGTTTACCTTTGTTAACTGAATTTAGATTTTTTTTAATATAACATTTTGGTGCAAGTTGATTACATTTCTAACAGTAACTAAGGATACGAAAAGAGAAAATATTTATTTATTTATTCATTCAATTAATTTTGGAGTTTATAATCCAAGTCTATTCATTAATTACCATTGCAAGATAGGTTTGATTGTGTATAGATGAACAGCCCTTAGCCTAAGAAGATGTCAGTTAAAGAGGGAGTATTATGCAAAATCAACTTAGAGCTTTCTACAATGTTATATATCACCAATAAAAGGTAACATGTTATGTGTTAGCAGTTAATACCCCTCTTACATACAAAATGTTATTTTCAATTTTACAACAGACTTGGCTATGTCTACTTATGGCTATTTATCGTAGCCAGGTAACTGTAAGCACTGCTCTATCTGAGAGAAAAAAGAAAGTTGTTTTAGTTGGAACTACAACAAGTGAGCTGATTTTGGCTGTTAAACAGTCTCGCTCACATAAAATTACAGTCCTAAGCTAGCTAGCACTAGCCAACAGTTTTCCAGTTAGTCACTCTCACCTAAACAGAATCACAGGCTCCTGAAAATGTGCAGTTCAAATCCATTTAGTATTTTTCTTATGATTTCAGACCATCTTAAAACTTTTGTATTGTGTCACCATTGTAACTACAGAAACATTCCACCATACAAATACACGTAGAACACCCCCAGCATGATTTCACCGCAAAGTATCAATAGAAAGACAATACTAACTTGAATGTGATTTGAAGTAAGCCATGCCATTTAAGTACTGTATATACAAAAGGGGCATAATATCATTGTTTATTTTTCTCTCTGTGCAAAACAAATGTCCCACAGTAGTTTAAACCTCTGCACGAGTCCATTTCTAACCCAACTCCTGTGGGCATCTGCTCCATGTTGTGTCTTAAATATTGGACATGACTCCAAAAGTTGCACGCCTGTCATTCACTGTTTAGAAGTAAATAACTGAAACTTGTTTTGATTTTATCTGTGCAGATAGAAACACAATGGGAGCTTAGTAATGCAAAACCGCAATTTGTAACATCAAAAGTGGACCATGGGAAATTCAAAATCTTTTGTCATGAATATAGACAACAGAAACCAATAAGTTCAGAGGGTTTTGTCAAGCTGTTTCAACAGTGGTGCAATGAAGGCTGTAGTCCTGGTTTAGACTGGGTTTAGACCTGGTTTGGACCTGGTTCAGACCTGGTTTAGATCTAGTTTTTGTCTCAGTTGGATCTGGTTTCCTCAATGTTAAGGTCTGACTAGTGTAAAGCTGGTTTAGATCTGCTTAGTCCTGGTTTAATTGTAAGTTAGACCTGGTTTGGACATGGTTGTAGAGTAGTTTAATTTGAGATATACAGATTTATAAAATTTTAACTCTAATTTAAAGGTACACTATGTAACTTTTCTGGTGTTACTGCTTTGCCAGTAATATTCTAAAGCATGGCATTATGTTTATAGGTTGCATTTTTTCAACTGTAGGTGTTTTATTGCTACAAAAATACCTTGAAAGCTTTCTTACCACGAGCCGGCTTGCCTCTCCTCAGATTTGACCTGTAACTAGGCCCCCTGCTTTTTTTCCATGGAAACAGACATGGTTATAGCTATAATGTGGAATCTGGAACATGCCGGGCAAAGCAATAAGAGCTCTATTAGGGCTGCAGAATAAATCATTATCGAAACAATATCCCAGATTGAATGGACGGAATTTGGATTAAAAAAAACCTTCTAAAAGAATCCTATTATTAAAACATAAATCGTAAATCTTATCACAATCACAATGCTTGTCAGAAAAGTCATAATTCAATATTTTTCACAAATCGTTCAGTCCTAATCTCTTTAGAAACACGCAACAGAAAAGTTACCAAATGCACCTTTAACTGTTTGATGTGTGATTTTGTGTCAGACTTGGTTGGGTCTCAATTTAAAGATATTTTAGCCAAAATTTAAACCTTGTTCAGTCCCGATTCAATATTCAATCTCCTTTGTAACTTTTTGTCATGGTCTTTCAACAGTTGCTCAGTGGAAGAGGAAACATATAAATAAAAGAAAACTTGAGTTGTCAGGACTGATTATAGTGAGCTCAGAGCACAGTGAATAAAGGCCCCTGTGATTGGCTGTGCTGTCGTATGTATAGGTCTTATATTCTTTGGCTGTGCACAGAACAAGCTGCAGAGATGGGCTCCATCTGGGTTCCGTATGCTCCTGTTTAGGCCCACAGATAGAAAAGATGAGCATGAAAGGGAAGTGAGGCAAAAAAACTATTCCTTTCTTTTTCTTTTTTTTTTTTTACTAAATCCAAAATAATCTGTTCCAAATTACACCATGAAAAACATTGATTCGAACAAACAGGCTTACTCAAGTACATGATTTTCAACAGAAGTGGTTTAAGTTGGTTTAAAGGTACAGTGTGTAACTTTCTGGATTGCATTGGAAATAGAAAGTTAAAAACATACTTAGGAACATTCTCCACGGAGACAGTAAACTGTATGCTTTACTGTGGAATATTATAACCAAAGAAACAGCGCATCCATGGAAACAAGCAGGAAGAGTCAGGGTTGTGGAGTTGCAAGCCATTTCACGGTAAGGACATATGTATTTCAATGCAATAAACACATCCAAAAATGAAAAGAACTTAAGAAATTTAGTTTTTGACAAAAAAGTTGAATACTGTGGCTTTAAGTGTGTAGTCCTAGTTCTAGTGGCTTTAAGTGTGTAGACCTGTTTTAGACCTGTTTTAGTCCTGGTTTAGTTCAGCTTTAGTGCTGTTTTAGTGCTGTTTTAGTCTTGTTTAGACCTATTTAACCTCTCTTATTATATCCAGATAGTCTTAATTCACGTGTCCCTCCAAATGAACCAGTGGCGGCCATCTTGCTCCCCCTCTGACAGATCACACATGGCAGTTATGCTAATTCGTCATATTTCTGGCTCCTGTTTCATGCTTTCTTTTGCCCAGACGACTGTGGTTGGAATGTGCAGCAATGGCAGGGAAACAAAGTGCTCGAGGACTCTCGAAGAATCACTCTCCAAATCTTAACCAAGTGGCACTGAGTCTGGAGAAAAAGATCTTAAGGCGTCCAAAACATGGCTGAGAGGATCGCCAGTTGGAGGTCTAAAATATCAAACACAGATGCTGCAAAATTCAAAAATGTTTCACAACTTCTTCTATGGTTTTAAATGCCAAATAAAACAAAGTTATTCTCTCTCAATGTTAGCAACATTTAGCATGTTAGCAGTGCACTTCCTGATTATCGGACAATAGAATGCTTTATAATCAAATGCAGACAGAACACAGCAGTCTCAAGAGTTGCTTATACAATATCTGTATTAGTGCAAGACATATTTTTGCTCAGATACATGAGGAAAAAATTGGGTCCAGTCTCTTCTGTCCTGTATTAATTGTACTGTAAAAATCACAATTTATCAAAAAGAGGAAGGACTACAAATGCATGCTTATCTAGTTTATGTTAATGCTTACTGGGGCCTAATTTAATACATTTTTTCATAATTTTAAATAATTTGTGATTTTTCAGACAAACATTGCAATTGCGAATAGATTCAGATATACTATATTGCCAAAAGTATTCACTCACCCATCTAAATAATCGAGGTGTTCCAGTCACTTCTATGGCCACAGGTGTATAAAATCAAGCACCTAGGCCTGCAGACTGTTTCTACAAACATTTGTGAAAGAATGGGTCGCTCTGAGGAGCTCAGTGAATTCCAGCGTGGTACTGTGACAGGATGCCACCTGTGCAACAAGTTCAGTCGTGAAATTTCCTCGCTCCTAAATATTCCACAGTCAACTGTCAGTGGTATTATAACAAAGCAGAAGCGATTGGGAACAACAGCAACTCAGCCATGAAGTGGAAGGCCACGTAAACTGATGGAGCAGGGTCAGCGGATGCTGAGGCGCAGAGTGTGCAGAGGTCACCAACTTTCTGCAGAGTAAGTCGCTATAGACCTCCAAACTTCATGTGAACTTCAGTTTAGCTCAAGAAGAGTGCGCAGAGAGCTTCATGAAATGGGTTTCCATGGCCGAGCAGCTGCATCCAAACCATACATCACCAAGTGCAATGCAAAGCATCGGACACAGTGGTGTAAAGCACGCCGCCACTGGACTCTAGAGCAGTGGAGACGTGTTCTCTGGAGTGACGAATCACGCGTCTCCATCTGGCAATCTGATGAACGAGTCTGGGTTTGGCGGTTGCTGGGAGAACGGTACTTGTCTGACTTGGACTGTGCCAAGCGTAAAGTTTGGTGGAGGGGGGATTATGGTGTGGGGTTGTTTTTCGGGAGCTGGGCTTTGCCCCTTAGTTTCAGTGAAAGGAACTCTGAATGCTTCAGCATATCAAGAGATTTTGGACAATTCCATGCTCCCAACTTTGTGGGAACAGTTTGGAGATGGCCTCTTCCTCTTCCAACATGACTGTGCACCAGTGCACAAAGCGAGGTCCACAAAGACAAGGATGAGAGAGTTGGGTGTGGATGAACTTGACTGGCCTGCACAGAGTCCTGACCTCACCCGACAGAACACCTTTGGGATGAATTAGAGCGGAGACTGAGAGCCAGGCCTTCTTGTCCAACATCAGTGTGTGACCTCACAAATGTGCTTCTGGAAGAATGGTCAAAAATTCCCATAAACACACTCCCAAACCTTGTGGACAGCCTTCCAAGAAGAGTTGAAGCTGTTATAGCTGAAAAGGGTGGACCAACGTCATATTAAACCCTATGGATTAAGAATGGGATGTCACTTAAGTTCATATGCAAGTCAAGGCAGGTGAGCCAATACTTTTGGCAAAATAGTGTATATGTTTTCATAAGTTCACATTTTAAACGAGCCCAAAAGAATTGACAAAAAGACTAAAATATGAACTGACAAGAATACAAGAATCACATTTCAGTGCATCTTAGTGCAGATCTAAACTACACGGTTAGCAGTTTTTGTGCAGAATAAAACAGATTTTGTTGTTTATGGAGAAAATTATAGTATTTCCATTATAGTACTTCAGAAACTGTAGCTTTTGCGATGCTAATAATGTCCATTCAAATTGCGATTTCAGTTTGACTGTGATTAATTAATACCAACATAGACTACAAGACAATACAACTTGAAAGCATTCTAACTGTTGCCTAGGAGATCTACCATAACTAACCATAAAGCTTTGACCATAGCGTTACGTTTTTGGCGCTTTTAAGGGAAAACTCATTACAGTGATTAGTTACAGCGGTGGAAGCAGCTGTTTCCTGGATATATTTGGCGCGATGTGGTCTTTCAATTATGTAAACACACATCTGCTCAGATTAATACGGCGTTTATTTGTTCAGCTTTAATTGTGGAGGTTAGCGTCATTGTCATTGAATGTGTGAAGGTGAAACTTTCTGGCTCAGGGCTATAACATATATTTGTATTGAGCTGTATTGGGATTAGCAAATAAAAGATTAGCAATAGTGTAATGGCCTCGGGCTTCAAAGCATTGACCATTGAAAGTAAACAACACAGGTTTTGGCATTTTTAAATTTTAATTTGTCTTAATTTATTCCATTGTGTCAACCATCTGATTAAAGGGAACATAACATAGCATAATTGGAAAGCTATACTTCTCATATGTATTTTCAAATCAACCATTATGGGATTTCAGTTTGTACACTAAACGCTAAAAAAGACTTAAAGACCTTAAGAGTCTGTACCCATTTTTCCCCATGTATTTCAGCAAAATTCCTCTTGTCCCAGTACAGATATATTCTATAAGTACTTTTTGAGGTCTAAATATAAGCATTTTATTTGATTGTTTGATTATTGATTGATTTATTAGCTTTACCATTACTGCAAAATTCCACTCTGGTCTCTGAAAGTTGTGAAAAGTCCTTATAAACAGTGAATCATGGTGAATAATTAGGACGCTCTGAATGCATAAGGTAAGTGAAGAGGTTAAAAGGAACTAGTTTTGTTTTTCACATTTTTAAATAAGGTACAGCGCCTTTAATTCTATGTAAAAATAATAGGCTTTTTATATGCATTCCACCTGGCCTTTTTTCACTTTAATATTTAACAGGAATTATCTTGTTTTAAATAGGATAAGGTTGCATGGCACTTTCTCACCAAGTTAATCCAAATAATTTGACTTACTAAGCTTTTGCAACCTCAAGATAATACGTAGTATAAGTTAGGGATGCACCGATACAACTTTTTTGAAAACCGATACGAGTACGAGTATAATCATTTCTGTACTTGCCGATACTGAATACCGTTACTTTAACCTCCACCACCATAAACACACACTGAGTGCGTTTACATGCACATCAGTATCCCGGTTATTAGCTATATCCCGGTTATTTCTTATGCTATGTTATTCGGGATATGTTGTTTACATGCGCACTGAGAAACCGGGATACTCATATCCCTGTGTACATGATCAAATGCAGTATCCCAGTTTCTTGACATAATCTTACAAATGCGCAAAGTGCAAAAATTATATATTTAATAAACCAGGAAAAATACAAACAACCATTATAATGCGTTTAATGCAACTTTGCCACATTTGTTTACATTTTACAGAAATGAAACTTAAAACCACATGGCTAATTTGCATAAACTAATAGCCCTGAAAAAACAGCTTGCTCCTTGTGCTGCTGAAGCGGTCAGCTTCTGTCGGACTAAAGGACAGGACTCAGTGGAATTTGTGTGTTCTTTCTGTGACTGAGGGATGTTCTGCCTATGGTGAGTCTGTTCTGTGCGTATATCACGTTGGAGATAGTTCATGTTAAACTTTTCAGAGATGATATATCTGCAGGTCGTACGTGTGCAGGTTGTACATGTGCAGGTGGTACGTGTGCAGGTCGTACATGTGCAGTGCAGCTCTTTATTTAACAGTCACTTTACTCATGTTTTTCTCGGTTTCTCATAACCGGGATACTGGCTTATTCGGGATACTGAAACCAGGATACTGTGTAATGTGTTGTGTAGTAGTGGTATTGGTGCGTGGTATCGACAAATGTTTAACGAGTACGAGTATATTAAGGAAGTATCGGGCCAATATCCGATACCAGTATTGTATCGGTGCATCCCTGGTATAAGTCCAGTTATTATAATAAGTTCAATTGTTTTAATTAACTTGATAATTTAATGCTTTGATTTTCCATTTTCAGTGGTGATAAACTACTTCTGAAGCCACAGTTGCCCTGGGGTAGACTGAAGAAACCATGCCTGCCAATCCGCTCTTATAGCCCCTCCCACCACCATCATCAAGCAATCACCCACAAATCATTAGATAGGTGAATGAAGTGCCTTGCCCAAGAACACAATAATTGTATATGCACCACGCAGAGCTGGAATCTAAATCACAACTTGAACACTCTAAAACAACACATGGTTTTAGAGTATACAAATAATCTTATCCGTGAATAGATACAGAACAATGTAATACGTGGATGTTTTCATTTAAGTTTGAAAAGATACTGCAGAAATAAAAGACAGCATGACTTCGATGGCTGTATACACGCTAGGCCTGTCCACATGTCTGATCCTCACTGGGAGATTGACAGCTACAATTGCACGCACATGCACGAGTATTTTTTCCAGTTTAATTCGAAGTCAGCGAAGGGTCAAGGATTTCTTTCAATCAAAAACTACGTCTTCTGACAAGGTGAACGTCTCTATCCCCCATCTTGAAAACACAAATTACAGGAATTAAAAGTGAAGGAAGCAGGAGCACATCTGGGAGCTGGTTGGAATCGTTTTTTTTTTTCTTCTACTTTTTTTTCACTGATACAAAATAACAAGTGCAGAGTTGAGTTTGTGTCAGTGGGGCTCGCGAAAATAAGATATCACAGCTTTCTCTCATGTCAAAGAGTCGGAGAGAGGAGGAAGTTTGGAGAAGTGAAAAGGAGTTCAGGAAAAGTTCAAGTCTAAAGCTGCTAACCATCGCTAACCATTCAGCCTCATCAGCTAGCGTTATTGCATCATATTGGCTAGCTTTTTCAATGTATAATCTAAAATCAAACCAAACATACTCCCTAATTCCTAAGTATTTTTGCAGTTATCAAGCAAAAGATTATGACAAATGTATATATAATCCATCTATATACATTTCTATTCATGATTCATGTTGTTAGTCAAATTAACATGTTTTTGCTGGTTCACCACGGTCCCTAAGTAAGTAAGTTTTTATTTATATAGCGCTTTTCAGAGACATATGTCACAAAGATGCTTTACAGATCATTATTCATTCACTCACTCCATACACGATGGTGGTAAACCAGGTCTAAACCAAGTCTGACAAGAGTGTTGGTTGGTCAACTAACTATTCTGAATCAAATTGTTGGTATTTGTGTGATAGAAATTATGTCTAAATTAACAATGAAGCTTGACATTTACAGTTACATAAAGGCGAATGGTTATAAAAAATATGATTATTATTATAGCATCAAAATCTATGTGGTGATGGTTAAGTGTCTTGCCCGAGGACACAACAGCATGCACCTGTGGGATGTGGAATGGAACAGACAACCTTTGGCTCTCTGGACACACACTTCATCAAATACATCAACTGAGCCACTGCCCGTGTTAATGTTGATCCCATTTTCCCGTATATATCTTTATAATGACTCTTACTTCATCGAACTAATGAGGAACAGGTGAGGTGAGGCTTATGTAACAATATTGTTTAAGTTTACATAGTTTAGAATATTGTGGTGAAACTTCAACTCTCCGGGATGCAATGAGAAATGCCTTTGTCAAGAATTTGAAAATGTAATCAAATCTGACAGAACAGCTGTTAAAAGACCAAACATAACCTTGAATAGCATATGTTTCGGGTTATTCTACTTATTAATGATGAGTGAATGTTTTTGGAGATCATTTTCAAGTAAAATTCTGGATAAAAGTATAGGTTACACGGTCACTTACAAATTAAAATTTTTTCGTTAAACTTGAAGGACCCATATTACACCATTTTCTGATTAAAATAATGTCAATATAATGTTGTTTCCTCATCAAAAACAGACATGGAACTGTGTTTTGTTTCATTCACACATGTTTAACACACAAATCCTGCATATTTAGGTCCTTCTCTCAAACAGAAAACACTCTGTTCCAACTTGTGATGTCATGTGGTAATTCAGGAAGCGCTCTACTGTGTTTTTAAAACTCATACACCTACACTAGAATCATTTGGATAATTTCAGCTCTGAAACTGCCAATCTATTCTACTGAACAAAAGGTAAAAAGGCTCTGTTATGATTTCATCACAAGGTGGAACAGAGCATTTTGCGCTTTGGAGATGTTGACAGACTAATGATAAAGGATTACTCAAACATGTGTGAATGAAACAAAACACAACTGCAGGTATGTTTTCAATGAGGAAACATCATTATAACATGGTTTAAAGCTCACAAGAGTCTGTTTTGTGTAATATAGGACCTTTAAATGTTTTGTCTTGTTTTATTAAGACTAATTAAGGTATAAAGTGTTACCAGACATTTTCCTCCTCATCTTGTGTAATATTGTGTCCAAAATGACGTTCCATATAAACTGTCAGATCAGATGAATACATGGAGTCCTCTGATATCTGCTTTGAGATAAGCTGATGGACTGATCCTTGTGTTTGTTGACATCACTCAGACTTAAAGAAATAGACAATGTGTATTATGCTCAGATGTAAAGAGACAATAGCCCTTGTGGCAATATGATGTGGTTGATTTAAGGCCATTTTGTTATGCTTGGAAATGCTGTCAAACTATTACAGTACTCCTCACAAGTCATACATCATTCTCTAAAACTACACACAAAAATAAAGAAATGCAGTTGCAGTTCCCAAATCAGGACTTATTTCAGGGGTAAATTGCCATTCCATTCATTTAAAGGTCATATATTGCGCAAAATTGACTCTTGTGAGCTTTAAACCATGTTATAATGTTGTTACCTCCTCAGAAACATACCCAGAGTTGTGTTTTGTTTCATTCACACAAGTTTGAGTAACAATTTACATCTCTAAATACTCTGTTCCACCTTGTGATGTTATGAAGCTGAGTGTTAAACATGTGTGAATGAAACAAAACACAACTCCAGGTATGTTTGTGATGAGGAGAAAACATTATAACACAGATCAGAAAGTAGTGTAATATGGGCCTTTTAAATAGAGAATTTGAGAAAAGGCTTTGTAGTCCGTATAGAACTGTCAAGATCGGCAGCTCCATGCAAAATAATACAACCCCAATGATGGTGCCCATGGCAACTTCCAAGATCCGCCCATCACTACAGTTTTCCAACATTCCTGACCACATTTGGGACCTTCCTTGGTTCTCTGGCTAGTACAGAGCATTAGAAAATTAATATTCTGCTAAAGTTAATAAAAAACAGTCTACAAAGATGAACCTGATTCATTCGTGGTTCCCTTAATTGAAACTGGCTCCCCTGACTCCCTGATTAATTTCTCTTTGAGTTGATCTAAATTGACCCATCCAGCCGCGAGGTACAAGATAGCCTCTCCGCTGATGTCATTACAATCCCACAATGCATCTGGCCCCAATATTTCATTATATGCACCAATATGAGCTAGTATCAAATGACTGCAAACATAAAAAAAAACTAAATTACCATGTCGTCTACACAATTTAGCTGCACATTGTTAAGTTGCAGCTCATGTCGTCAACATTCCCTGGGGTTATGATGCTAACTAGAGGCACAGCACTGTCTGTAGCTCTGTTACTAAAGTTAGTATTTAATTTGAGCCTTGTTTTAGCACAATCTGACCAGAAAGAACGGACTTAGTTGGAACTACAACTGTGGAAAAGTCCCTCTAAAATAACATTATAGTCACAAGCTAGCTAGCATTAGCCAACTGTTTTTCAATTAGTGATCAGAGGCTCCTGAAAATGTGTGATTGTATGAAAATCTGTAATTTTGTATTTTTATTTGAGTTTTAAGACTTCTTTTTTGTCAGTGTTTGCTAATGTGTGCACTGTGTCACCATGGTACCAGCTGAACATTCCACCATAGAAATATATGAAGATCACCCCCAGCATGATGTCAAATTACAAATACATCATAGAAATAATTTAATAAGGAAATATAGAGCATGAGTTTAATGTGATACTCAGGTTTTAATAGAATATTTTTATTTTTTATTAATTTACAACAAAGCTAGTTCAAGGTAGCTAAATACTTACGTTTATATAGTACAACATTCATTAATATTCTTGAAATATTATATACATCGGTTTCAGCTTCCTGTTATAGGTGACATTTTGAGGACTTTTTACCATTCACAAGATATAATATTTTTTATTTAAATTGTTAATCACTATGGCAACAGTCCTAATTTTTCATTATTCTGAAACCCATGGATAGTGAGTAATTGTCAATGGCTATAATACTATCAAATATAGAGAATAAACAGTGGCTAGGCTCTATCAGTAATTGTGTTTTCAGACATAAAAGTAAATAAAATTCCAAGCTAATGTACGAATCCAGTCTTTTAACTTGATATAACAAAACAGGTATTAATGTGGTAATTTTAAATAATTTTACCAAATATTTTAACCTTATACTGTGTCTCATTCCTTGTATTCCCCATTCAAATCCCATATAATATTCAGCTCCATACATTTCTCAAACACCATTCCTGATGCTGTAGATCTGGCTTCTATAAAGACGTTGGGTAAGATTACAGCTAAATCAGTCTTGTGGTTTTTTCTCTGGGAAAAGTTATGAAGTCCTAAAGATCTGCGAGTTATGAGCAGGGAAACAGCATGACTTCCCCCTCCCCAGACGCCTCCCTCTCTCCTCAAAGTGAAATCTAATACAAGCGTCACTGATCCTACCAATAATGAGTTAGTGACAGGCTGCATGATAGCGTTATAACTCATGGGAGCTTCTTAAATCCTGCGTAGGTACACGACCCAGAACCAGTAAAGCAGTCGTTTTAAGTTATATATTATTTTCTAATTCATCTGGCCGTAGTTTTACAGTGCACATTTTTATTTATTTGTATTTGATGAATAGAGGAGGTATTACCACTGTCACACACATGTTTGGGGTTAAATATTTCTCATAGTACTCATGGATATTTGACAGCCCCTCCACCAGAAAAGTTACACAATACACCTTTAATGGTGAACTATGTTAGTTTTTAAAAATTCAATTATAGGTAAAAAATGTTATGAAAAGTTAGATTTAAACTTGAATTAGTTTAGATTAGTTTATCGCAGATTCAAACAGAAAAATTACATAGTGCACCTTTAAATTCCAGTTTAGCCTCAATTTAGACCTTAGTTATGATTCTGGTTTAGTCCAAGTTTAGTCCTGCATACCCTGGTTTAATTGTCTTTGCCAAATGAGTATGTTTCCCTAATCCTTGTTAAATCCTGGTTTAGTAATTAGTCCTGGTTTAGGTCTGGTTTAGTCCCTGATTAATCTTAATTTAGACCTGATTTAGTTCTTGGTTAGTCCTAGTTTAATTCAGTCCTGGTTGAAAATGTATTAAGTCCTTGTTAGGTCATGGTTTATTTATAAGTCCTGGTTTAGATCTGGTTTAGCCCCTGTTCAGTCTTCATTTAAACCTGGTTGTTAATGTACATTAAATTGATTTTGTGAAGTAGTTTTTGGCAGCTGATTTGGATTATCGTCTCGCTCTAGAAGAGAGAAATAATATGTTTGCAAAGGACATAAAACACCACTGAAGTTAGCACATAGTCTGTATGTATATATTTAGTCTAGAATGGGCTATGGTCCTTTTTAAGATTCTGACTTCAAAGTGCGAGAAAAGAGAGAGCCAAAAGTAACAGTTTGGCTTTGGGTGTGCAAGTTAGAACAGGATCAATGGACAAAGAGGAACCCACAGAGAATGAGGTGGGATTATTAAAGCAACATGGAGAACGGTTAAGAGTCCTGTCAATCAATACAATCAATCAATTTGTATTTCACTCTAGAAATTTAGGGAATATTACACTGGGGTATGGGGTATTAATTGCTGACACAGAACACATTTAGATCCTTTTATACGTGCTGAAAATGCTATATTTGCCGAAAAACAACACATTACATTGTTTAATAAGTTTCATCACTCTCCCCTTCAGAGTGCTTCTGGGCTGAGTCTTGGACAAGATCGTACTGCTAACTGTAAGGAGGTTTATAGCAAATAGAAATTCTACCTACAGTGGACACGTTTTTGATTGAAAACGTTTTGCATCTCATCCAAGCTGCTTCTTCAGTTCTGGTCAGATTGCTGGTGGACACTGCCTTATATTTGTCTGAAGGGCAGAGCTTACAAAAAGCTCCTCCCTTCAGACAGATATAAGGCAGTGTCCGTGCTTTGCTGTTTTAAATGTAGTTCACCCCTGTATTCATTTATAAAACCTAATATGGAATTTTTGTTTTATTGCGGTCTCATTTTAAACACTTTGTGGTTGCCATTTGAACATTTTAGATTCAATGTCTGGAATTATTTAAACATGCGCAGATGACCATTTCAGGCACTCCTTTTTAAGTTATGCAGCAAAACAGGTGGAAAATTAGTCCTGGTTTAGTTCTTGTTTTGTTCTATTTAATTCTGTTACAAAATGGTCATGTCCTAACATCTTAATACTTTTTTCTTTCATAGGTTTTGTCCCTTTTTGACCCTAACTTTCATTATTCAGTCCTCATGGTTTATACAAAGATTAATTTAGTCCAATATCGATGCTGCTTACAAGTTTATTACATTATTACATCTGTATCTGTCCTTTAAATAATTTTGAAGATCCAGCATTTTGCAGATGGTGTGCATATGAACAAAGTGAAAATATAATAATATAACATAATAATGCAAAGGAACAGGTTACAATATTGTATTTTATCTTCACTTGGGAACTTGTGGTTCACTGGTCAAACCACACAGCTACCGCTCCCTGCCCACAAAAATCTGTCTTATTTTACTCCCAATAGAAATATAACACTGTACATTATCATACATACCGTCGTACTCAGTGTTTCCAAAAAAAAAAAAAAGCAAAAACATCTATAAATATACATTTTACTTATACTTCAGTAATAGAAGTATAAGTACCTAGTAGATTACTTTAAAGGAAGCAATATCTATGAGAAAAAAATAATTAAAGTTAGGTTTTGCTAATAAATTGATTACTGGTTACCAATAGAATATGAATATAAGAATAGCAGTGACAATTACTTGATAAAGATTTGGGGTAAGTAATAATATACACTCACTGAAGGAATGTTTTTGCAATGTATATTTGAGCGCTAAAACACCTGTAATTGAATAAATGCGACATAGATGAGTATAACGCCACACTGTGCAACCTTTCAGGCAAAGCAATAACATCTCCAAGGAAACAAGCTTGTGCACCTTTAACTGTGCTTTTATGGAGAATATCTATATCACAATAGGAATGTTCTTGTCCGTGTGACCTCATCTTTCCTTTCTACAAATGTTAAAGGTGCACTGTGTAACCTTTTGGTTGGGGGTTTGCCACCTGCTTGTTTCTATGGATATGTCATTGCTCTGCCTGGAATGTTCCACAGTGTGACATTAAACAGCTCTACATTACATTTATTCAGTTCCAGGTCGTTTTATAGCTCAAAAGTACCTAGAAAAACAGGCGTTCTGACTGTGAGCGGGGTCGCCTCTCCAAAGATCTGACCTGTAACTTGGTTTGGTTTGATCACCATGAAGACAGAAAACTTTAATACCATACTGTGAAACATTCCAGACCAAGCAATAACATCTCCATGGAGAAAAGCATTTGGCGGACCCTCCACCAGAAAAGTTACACAATGCACCTTTAAAGATAATTTGACAGTGATATAGCAACGTTTTTGGATTTAGGACACGGTGATAATAAAACCTAACCTTCTGAACATGCAACATTTCCACTGGACAGTAACAAATTACATCTTGTATCTCGTAAATCCGGGGCAGATAATGTTGCAGGTAACAGATCGTCTGACAGTGGGACAGCTAAAGTTGGAGCTCCTATGTCAAAGCTTTATTAAGGCTTTTGATTATAACCAGCTGTCCCTCACAATGCAAAAGACCATAGGAGCTGGAATGACTCATAACACAAAATGATCCGATGATGTTCTGTGTGGAAGGATCAGAAGGACTTGGGGAGAGCACCAAGAATGGAAACAGTGTGACTGAATAGAGAGGGCAATGTCATAGATACTAGTGTGGGAGGACAGACAGATATAAGCTTATAGGTAAACTGTAGGTCATACTGAGAGACAATGGGTCATGTACAGTAGAAGGAGCAGAACTCAACCAGGACTCAACATTGACTAACCCTGGACTAAACCAATTTAACTATAACTTCACCAGGACTCAATCAGGAATACAACCAGGACTAAACTAATACAAAACCAGGACTAAACCAATACAAACCAGGACTAAACCAATGTCAAAACCAGGATTAAACCACGACTAAACCGATATATAACAAGAACAAAACCAGAACTCAATCAGGACTAAACCAAGACTTGCCTTTAGAATTGTTGATAACATTTGGCAGCCATGTCTCTGTCAGCCCCAGGGCAGCTGTGGCTACAGTTGTGGTTTACCACAATCAAGCAAGAATGTAAATGAATTATGCAATGCCAACAGATGAAGGGTCATTAACTTTTTAAGGGTGCACTATGGAATTTTTCTGGTGGGTAATATGCTCCCTGCTTGTCTCCATGGAGATGGATATGTTTCATTTCCATATTTCATATTTGTGGCCATACCGACTTGTCAAAGCCTGAACCCGTCAGATCTCAGAAGCTCAGCAGGGCCGGGCCTGGTTAGTACTTGGATGGGAGACCGCTGGGAAAATCAGGGGCCACAGTGGGCACCAGAAGCAAAAACTGTTGTTGTGTCCTTAGGCAAGGCACTTCACCCACATTGCCTAGTATGAAAGTGGTGTGTGCATGAGTGATGGTGGTGGTCGGAGGGGCTGATGGCGCAGATTGGCAGCCTCACTTCCATCAGTCTACCCCAGGGCAACTGTAGCTACAATAGTAGCTTACCACCACCGAGTGTGGAGTGAATGAATAATGATCTGTGAAGTGTTTTTGAGTGTCCAGAAAAGCTCTATATAAAACTGATCCATTTTTTTTTTTTTTCATTTCATACTGTGGAACATTCCAAAAAAAGCAATAACATCTCCAGGTGTACCAGAAAAGTTAAATAGTGTGCATTTAAATTTTTTTCACTTGACAAATATGCTTACTTTGGATTCAAGCTCACTCCATATGCCATTATAAGATGCAGTGCCTTGGCAGAGGTCCTGTAGTGATTTTTTTAGTGCTGTCAGTCGATTAAAATATTTAATCAGAATCTCATGAATGTCATAGTTAACTCGCAATTAATCGGAAATTAATCGCACATTTTTGTCCCATGAATCATAATTTTAATACTCTTATCAACATAGAAAAGTGGATATCCTTGCTTTGTGCAAATGTTTTTTTTTTTGTTTTTTTTTTACTGCAAACCATAACAATTGTCAGTGAGACAACTTTATGTTTGATGTTCCACTCTCTGGCTACTTTCATGAAGTGCTCTGCAACAGTGTCAGCGAAGTGCCTCTCTTCTGTCTTCATAACAGTCAAAGTGACTGCGTTGGGTTCTATGTCCTGCACTCACACCTGCACAACCGAACTGGGCCATGGCCCGATGACATTATCACATGGTGCTGTTTGTTTACATGTCGCGCAGCAGAGCTAATGCTGTAGTGGAGAAATAAGTCCAGCGGCAGAAATATCTCTTAAAATAATGAGACAGATATGAGTACTACTGCGATACGCGTTCCTCCGTGAGTTTATGGATATAATAACAGCGCAGAGCAGTGAGGACAGACGGAGATGAGAGGCTGCAAAACTTCTGTCATTGTCCACAGTCCTTATTGAAGGTAAACGCGGATTCACTGTGTGTTTTGTAGCGAACTTTATTTCGTGTTTTCCTCATATGAGTAACATCTGCGCACACGCAGGGCTTGTATAGTGAAGTCGTACGTGTGCGTGTACATGAGCGTTTGTGCTGTGATTTGGCCCACCTCCTCCAACCAGGACTTTTCAGTTTAGTAAAATTGTTTTGCTTCCGGTTTACAGCTGGATCCTGTAGTTTTTCTAACATTACTAGCAGCTTATGAAAAAACTAGTTCACTACAAAGAGCGTTAATCTCGCAATTGTTTTGCATTAACTCATTAATAACGCAATATTTTAACAGCACAATTTTTTTTAAATATTATTGTTTTGTTTTTTTTACTTTTTCATTTAAGTCTAAACTGCTTCCGTAGAACAGGCAGTGGCATTTATCTTTCCAGTGTGTGACAAGCAGACTGACCAATGACTGCTGTTGACCGATGCTACATATAAAGGCAGTGTATAAGATAAGACCAAGTGTTGTCCTGGTGTTGTATTTTTCACCTGTTGTATGTTCAAAGTGACGTGTGATCCGTCTCACACTAAAGCCAGGTGTGATCGCTCAGATTCTGCTCCAGGAAAATATTAATTAGTCGAATTGGGGCATCAGTCTTTGAACAGTGTGGAGTCCTACAGGGAAGAGGAGGATTTCAAGATGGTAAAGCAATAAAGTACTACGAACTAACAAAAAAAACATTTTTAGTGAACTTTATGATCCCAAAATATCGTCAACGTCCTATATTACGCAAAATTGACTCTTGTGAGCTTTAAGCCATGTTATAATGTTATCTCATCAAAAATATACCTAAAGTTGTGTTTTGTTTCATTCACACACGTTTGAGTAATTCTTTATTATTAGTCTGTCTACATCTCCAAAGCTCAAAATGCTCTGTTCCACCTTGTGATGTCATGTAATGGTAGTTTCCAAGTTAACAGCTGCCTTTTGGCTTTTGTTCACTACAGACTGTGAATTCCAAGGCTGAAATTATCCAAATGATTCTAGTCAAGGTGTATGGAGTTTACAAATTTCACGGAGCATTTCCAGTATTACCACATGATATCACAAGTTGGAACAGAGTCTTTTCTGTTTGACAGAAGAACTCGGTCTAAATATGCAGGGTTTGTGTGTTAAACATGTGTGAATGAAACAAAACACAATTCCAATTATGTTTGTGATGACGAAACAACATATAGATCAGAAAATTGTGTAATAAAACTAAAAATAAAGCTTGATACAATTATAATAAAAACACTTTATGATATACAAATGTAATTTCAATACAAAGAAATCAGTTTCTTGAAACTATTTAGTAAAGGACCAATTTGGCTCAGTTTATGTGGTTTTAATTTTTTTCAGTACTGATACTTGTTCAAATGAGTATCTAGTTTGTATGTATGTTTTAGTATAAATTATTATCAGAATTAGTAGCAACAGCCCCTGTCCAACATAACCTAGACCAAACAGTGAACTGAAAAAAATGGTCTAAACACAAACAATATAATATAAGATATCCATTATTAATTCTTGTGCTAGAGAAGCCATTAAAGCATAGAAATACCATCACTGGAAATTCTATAAAGGTTTTTACCAGTGGTCTAAACACTCATTGTAAACTACACTGCCATGGTCTATTTCCTTCTTGGATTTTATCACTGAAGACAACTGCCCCAAGTCGGAATGGACACGAAGCTCATCCCTCAGCCTTATCTCGACACCTAAACTGTCAGGTCAAGAGTGCAACCTTCAAACTGTCAGATTTAAGATGGCCGCCCTATAGCCTGCTGCTCACAAGGTCAAAACCCCAACCCCCAGTGGCTTTATCACCGCTAACCACACTTCAATTACAGGTTAAATGGTACTACTACTACTGCTACTGCTATTACTACTGCTACTACTACTATACTTCTACTACTACTATGTTTACAAGGTCAAAACCCCAACCCCCAGTGGCTTTATCATCACTAACCACACTTCCTACTATTACTATTACTATTACTACTGCTACTTACTACTACTTACTACTACTACTCCACACTATCAGATGATGAGAAGGGGCCTATATAACTCTATGGGAGAATCACCGTTATTGAAAGAACTATCCAAAATAAAAATGTATAAATGTTAAACTTCATCATTATCGGCTTTAGGTCTTTTCAACTGACAACAATCGTATATTTGGGGTTGAAAAATGGCACCACTTTCTGAAGCTTTTGTGAAAGAATTATTTCACTTTTGTTTATTTATACTGACAGAGAAGATGGTGAATTTTGTGCCAGTTTTTGTTTCATGCGATAGGCCTAGTACAGAGATATTAACCATAAACAAGGTCAACAAATCTGCAATATGAAAGTTAAACAGGAAATTCCACTATAGTATTATGACCTGTCCTCCAGCGCCATTTTAACCTATAGAGATTCTACAATGTTGTAACCTCTTGGCTTGATTCCATTGTGCATTCTCTGTACGTCTATGCTACAGGAGGGGAAATGAAAAACACTGTACATTTGCGGAGTCTGCATATTCTTTCTTGCAGTGTTTCACATTCTCACAATGCACTTGGGGAGTCCATTGTTCCCATATGAGCTGCACCATTAAAGCAGTGAGAGGTGTTTTTAAGGTGAGTTGGGGATAATTGCTGTGAAAACATTTAGTCACAGCAGGAAGACAAAAGGAAGAAGCATCAATGGACACTTTGTACAGTAGATTTTGTGTGGTTAATGTTATGGAAGTTTAGATACGTCTTTTATTTGGTGTGAACATATTTTTACATACACAACATTAGACTTATACGGCGCTTTTTGGGCACAAACAATAGGAAAAAGTAGTACAGTATTGTTATATTTCTTCAATTTTCAAGGTGCATAACTTTTGTGGTGGGGGGTCAGCTACCAGATGTTACTGTTTTACATGTACATAAGTTTGGCATTAAACTACTTGCATTCAATTTGAGGTGGGTATATATATTCAACTACATCTACTTGCCAAACGGTGGAACATTACAACCAAAGCAGTTACATTTCTATGGAGACAAGCAGTTAGTGCAGATAATATAAGAAATTTGTAATTTAGAGAAGGTGGAAATACAACAAAACACATTTTCGGCAGAACATTTAAATAAATTATGATTATGCTCATGCAAAAAAGAAATTTTGGCTCATACAATATGCAGATTGTTGTTTAAAACAGCATAATTCTGCTTTAAAATGTTAATTGATGATGTTTTTGTATAAAAGACTGATCTAAATTGCTACTAAAATAGTGTTAGTAACTAGTATTTTTAGTTGCTTTTTTCATCCATAGCTTATACTTTTGCTTAAAGGGGCATTGTGTAACTTTTCTGGTGGAGGGTCCATCAAATGCTTTTCTCCACATAGATGTTATTGCTTTGTGTGGAATGTTTCACAGTATGGCATTAAAACCTTTCTATTTTCATGCAAATCAAACCAGACCAAGTTACTGGTAAGATCTGTGGAGAGGCAACCCCACTCACAGTCAGAATGCCTGTTTTTCTAGGTATTTTTGAGCTTTAATTCAATACATGTAAGGTAGAGCTGTTTAATGTCATACTGTGGAACATTCCAGGCAGAGGAATGACATCTCCATATAAACAAGCAGGTGATGGACCCCCAACCAAAAAAACAATTTTGGCAGCAGTACTTCCACTTGTAATAAGAGTTCATTTTTAACCATGTAACTGCACTTTTACTTGCGTACAAATTGTCACTACTCCTCCTTCACTACTGATAACCACAAACACAAAATTGCAGCGGTCCCAGAATAGAGCCTTGCGGTGCCCACTTAAACATTACATTTTGATGCTCACTGCGCACAAACTCCTGACCTTTGCCTCAGTTGAAATACAATATCTCATGCTAACGCTAACCACGCGCTGCCAACGCTCCAGTCTACAACCACAAAAATCACATAAAGCTGGGACCCTACGTCGTATCCAGAAACGATGATATAGCATATATTCATAGTTTACTGAAATGTGAAATGACAAAATTCCTCCTTTGGCTTGTGCAGCCACTGTGTTTAGTTATTTTTGGCATTGGTTTAAAGAGACATCTAAACACACATATATTTCTGATAAGATCAAAGGGTTAGACACACCTTAAGGAGGCTACATCAGCCCAAATAATTACAGTAATATATTGTTTTTTAAGGTTAGTTTAACATGCTATAGATGTGAAATGCAAGTGGCAGTGGTGGTTACATCTGTTACGTCTTAAGAGCTGAAAGGCCCAAAATAAAGTTATTGGGTTGGGCCCCTTCCTTTGCTGCATTTACAGAAATCAGCTGGAGGAAAAAGACTAAATTCCTACTCAATGGGGCGTCCAGAAACACACATTTTGTACAGTGTAATAACAGACCCATGTTCGTTGGGTATGGGAGCAGTTTTTGTACGGTTAATGTTAGGGAAGTTTAGATAGGTCTTTTTTTTGTGTGAATATACTGATGTATGTCTTGTTCAAGTTTAAAGGTCCTACGTTAGGCAAATTTAACTTGCTTTAAGCCATGTTAGAATGTTGTTACTTCATTAAAATCATACCTGGATTTGTGTTTGTTTCATTCACACATGTTTGAGTAATCCTGTGTTATTAGTCTGTCTATATCTCCAAAGCGCTTTCTGTATTACCAGATGATATCACAAGGTAGAAAAGAGCGTTTTCTGTTTGAGAGAATAACTAAGAACTCAGCCAAAATATGCAGGATTTGTGTGTCAAACATGTGAGAATGAAACAAACACAACTCCGGGTAAGTTTTTCATTATAACATAGATCAGAAAATAGCTAAGATGGGCCCTTTAAAGGTGCATAACTTTTGTGGTGGGGGGTCAGCTACCAGATGTTATTGTTTTACATGCATACAAGTTTGGCATTAAACTACTTGCATTCAGTCTGAGGCAGTTTTACAAAAAAATAAATCTTTAGAACTACTTGTATCAAAGAGGTAGATAATTTGGAAAATTGGTGGAAAATTCCCACCAATTCCAACCAACTTTCTTAATACAAGTAATCATAACTTGGCTAGATTTTGTTTTTTGCTGTGTACATTTTCTTTTGATTCATTTACAGAAATCAGCTGGAGGAAAAATGCTGAATTCCTACTCAATGGGGCATCCAGAAACACAGATTTTGTACAGTGTAACAGCAGACCCATGTGCATTGGGTATGGGCGCATGAAGCAGCCAGAGAGGAAATGGAAGTCTCATTACATGCATGGGTTAAACAGAAACATTGTGTTGGAGCTAACATCAAGGGATTTGATTGTATCTTCGCTAAAATGACATACGCTGAGAGGGAAGAGCTCCTTAGCCAGCTCTTAAGTTTCAACATTTAATAGCATCTTATCTGAATGCGTCAATGACATTGTTTCAGTCACTTTACGTTCACGTAGATTTACATCTCTCCGGATTGTCAGTGCGGGGAATTGCGAAGCATATTAACGTTCTGACAAAGACGGATTTGCTCTTTTCTTGTCTTTCTTGTTGTAAACGCAAACCGACAAAAAGCGTGCTTAATCTGCCAGCGGTTTAAAGAGGCATTTGCCACACTACCTGAGCGAAATGTTGAACCCATTTCGGAGACAATGAGAGTGATTTCCTCATCTGGAGAAGAGGATCAGATAAATCAGGGAAGTGCAGCCAGAACAAAGTCAACAAAAACGTATTTTGACAAAGACGAGAGATCGGCGTCTGAATCCAATATCACTGCAAGTGAAACGTCCAGGTCATCCGGGTTCGGCCAATCACAGGCCTCGAGCTGAAGCTGGTTTTCCTTAAGGGGACAAAGTGCATCCTACCTTTGCACGCTAACATGCTAGCTCGCCAAACGCCCTCTAAATATCAGATCATACTTTAGAATACTCCCTGTACTTCGCAAAGAGCACATGTAGCTATCCACTTGTGATTAGTTCCATTGATTATACATGGTTGTTTGCGATGTTTAAAATTACCATGACAAAAAATAATAAGTTTTCTGGACTGTTTTGTTTTTGGAAGAAATAGAACCTACCTCCTACATCTCTAAAGCTCAAAATGCTCTGTTCAGTAGAGATTGGCAGTTCCAAGGGTGAAATTATTCAAATGATTCTAAATAAAGGGCATGGAGGTTATGCCAGTGCAGCACTTCCTGTATTACCACATGACATCACAAGGTGGAACAGGGTGTTTTTAGTTAGTTTTAGAGAAGAACTCAGCCTAAATATGAAGGGTTTACGTGTTAAACATGTGTGAATGAAACAAAACACAACTCCAGGTCTGTTTGTGATGAGGAAACAACATTATAACATAGATCAGAAAATAGCGTAACATGGGCCCTTTAAACCAGATGCCCTGTTGAGGAACTGTCATAAATAATTATGGATTTTTCTTTAATTAATAGCAATAATAACATTTGGGGTCATATTATATTTCTAATAGAACAACGTTACGGATAAAATAAAATGTAATAGCTTCTCCACAAAGGATCTCTTAAATTTCTTCCGGCTATTTCTAATTATAGACATTGTTGGATTAGTATTTAAGATTGCCCTATTAAAAACTAGCTCTTCTTGCAATGATGGTTTTCCAGTATGAAGGACCAACCTGCCCAGTCTCCTTGTCAATCTGTGTCAAATTCCTGTTGCAATTCAAATCACAGAATCCTAAAAGGTTCATGTTTATCTAAATCCTATATTAAAATCACTGCTTCATCTGTATCTCACACATTTGATGCATGTACGACACCTAAAACAGAAATCCCCTCTAGTCGTGCATAAGTATGAGTTGCCACGTCTGCAAAAAAATCTCTGAATGATAAATAAAAGGTAATGATCCTATTCTCATGCACTGGTCCTGAGCGCGGCGCCTCACCTTTCTATTTGAATAATGATTTATAATCATATTAGCTCTCTCCGGAGCCCTGCTCTGGAAAAGTAAAAAGCTATTATCCAGTTGTCAGGGTGTGTGAGATGCCGAGGGAGATGGAGCGACACACACAGACACAGTACACACACACAGACACAGACACACATGAACGCACATACACACAAAGAGGGTATACACAGACACACAAACAGACAGACACTGTACACACACACATACACACAGAGAGGGTACACACATGCACACGCAGACAGACAGTACACACACACACACAATACACACGCACCATGGTGAGAGTGACTATCTGAAAAAAACTGTTGGCTAACTCTAGCTAGCTTGAGACTGTAATTTTATGTGTGAGAGACTTGTTTAAATGCGCAAATCAGATCACCTGTTGTAGATCCAACAATTCAGTTCTTTGTGGTCAGATTGAGTTGAAATAAACCACAGATTAAAATCTAATCTATGTAAGTCTCAGACAGAACATGCCTACAGTTAGCATCAAACCTCCAGGGAATGTTGATGACATCCACAGCAAGGTATGAATAGAGAGTGAACGTACACGATTATATTTCAATGTCCGTCTCAACCTAATTAACTTGTAATAATAATATCGCACTATTTCTACATGTACAAATTTGGCATTCACAACATTATAATCCAAATAAGAAAATACTGTACTTTGACACATTGTGCAGATTGGTGAGAGACATACAGACTAATATTACGCAGAAGTGAAAATAAGATATCATGCATCACTGATCAATACTGCCACATTAACCTCTGTAATCCTCTGAAACAGATCAGAGCAGAGGCTGGGCCCATGTTATCTCAGTGCACGTTGTTTACCTTAAAAAGTGCTTTTGATTGAAATGCTGCACATGAAATTTGTCATTAAGCTATTTCTCCAGACAGCTCTCAGATTGGCTCACGAGATTGCAGAAATGTTGAGGAATGGCAAATACGAATAAACACGAATAAGTTTCTTCATAATATATAGGTCTACTCTGTGTGTATAGCTTACAGGTAAGATGAGACAACATTTATTTGGTTGATATTAATTAAGAAACAGTCACAGCATTTGTTCTCAAAGTGTGGGATTTCAAAGATGTTTTAGTATTTTCGTTAGATTTTCTTTAAAGATGCATTGTGTAACTTTTCTGGAGGGTCTGTCGAATGCTTTACTAAATGGAAATGTTATTCATTTGTCTGGAATGTTTCACAGTATGGCATTAAACCTTTCTATCTTCATGGAGACCAAACCAGACCAAGTTACTGGCCAGATCTGTGGAGAGGCAACCCCGCTCACAGTCAGAGTGCCTGTTTTTGAAGGTATTTTTGAGCTGTAAACCCCCTGTTATTGAATAAATGTAAGGTAGAGCTGTTTAATGTCATACTGTGGAACATTCCAGGCAATGACATATCCATAAAAACAAGCAGGTGACGGGCGCCCAACCAAAACCTTTAATTAATAGCAATAATAATAATTTGGGATCATACTATATTTTTCATAGCACAGCGTAATGGATACAATGAATTGCTATAACTATTCCATAAAGGACATCTAAAATTTCTTGCAGCTATTTGTAATTATAGCAAAAGTTAGATTGGTATTTAAGATTGCCCTATTAAAAACTACCTCCTCTCGTAATGGTGGTTTCCCAATATGAAAGCCCGGTTTGTTGATATTAATTGAGAAAGCATTGATTTTCAAAGAGTGGGTAAGATTTCAAAGTGGGAACAAGAAGTTTTAGTATTTAAGTTGCAATGTTTTCAATGTCTGTGTAATCCTCACTTGTCCCAGTATGAGCCATAGCAAAAGAAAAATTAATTCTCTCAACTGGACAACAGAAAGTGTAAACAAAAAGGTTAGCGCCTGCCTGAAGCACATGGCTACTTAACATATGTAAACAAGTTTGGTATTTGGCTCTGCTGGCTGATTTATCCAAAGTTTGATTTTCACTCTTAAGGCTCCGCAAAGACATGGCAGAGGTCAAACAAATACTAACTCTGTCATTAATAATGTTTTAGCTGCTTTAGAGCTGTCTTTAAGCTGCTCTTGGCGTTAGCTGCAGTGTTACCATTCCTAATCATTACCCTGGTGGACAATTTCATAGGAGCAAAGCATCCAAAAAAAAAAAAAAGGAAAAACCAGGGGCACTGAGCACAAAGAACCCCTGGCCTATAAACATGCCATTTTAGCACCAGTCAGCTGTGAACATGACTTGGCCCGACCTCACCCCATCTTAAGCAGGGCTCATTTGGATTTCAACAGGGCTCCAGTGACCACCAACACAATAAGAGGACCAGCCACCAGTAATTACACCATGCAAATGCCCTTCTCCCATTTCATAGAGACGCTGTCATATCGCGCTGCTTGGTTTTATCAGAACGAAGCACACAACATCTGTGGCACTGAGAGGGAATACAGCGGGGATGGGTTTTCATTCATCTGTGTGAATACTGGGCCCAGCTATAGACCACTGGGTTTACTGCTGAACATTGTATATGGGTTTCAATGTGTTTTTGGTATATAGAAATGTTTTAGACATGGTTTGGTAATTCTATACAACCTCATAATAATACAGCCTTAATAAAGTATGAACTAAAACTTAAAACTGAATCAAAATGAACAGTTTCTAAAGAATGGATTAGGAGTTAAGGTTAGGATAATTCTTTCATTTCTGTAAATACTGGCCCCAGCTATAGACTACTGGGTTTACTGCTGAAATTGTATATGGGCTTCAGTCTGTTTTTGGTATATAGACATTGTTCAGTTGTTCAGTACCACTTTATAATAACTAGTCTTAATAAAGCATGAACTAAGCATTCAAAGGGAATGAATAGTGTATTAAGAATTATTCCATTTTAGGGGTTTGGGTTTAGTTGCAAGCCTGAATCATTATTAATAAACACATTTTCTGTATGAATTAAGTCTTTGTTCAGGCTTCATTAAGGCTATTAAAAGTATAGTTTATAAAGTTCTTTTAACTTTACCTAGTCCACAGACAATTCACTTTCTCTTCTCTCTCTAAGCTAATCTTTCACTTCTGTAAAAATAATATACCTGGTAATGTTCCAGTTTACTCCTGGTTAAGACTGAGGTTAGTCCTTCTTTGGACCTAGTTTAGTCCTGGTGAAATTCTTAGTCCTGATTTAGTCTGTAATTAAACCTGATTTTGAACTAGTTTAGTCCTGATTCAATTCTTGTTTGTGATTCTGGTCTGAAACTGATTTAGCCTTGGTCCCAATTTACTCTAGTTACTACTTCTAATAGGCATTGTTTAGTTCTGGTTTAGTCTTTTTCAGACCTGGTAGTCCTGATTTGATCCCTTTTAACCTATTCAAAATGATACTTAGAAGGCCAACTACATTCTATTGTGCTCAATGTTTGTAGATTGTCCCTCTTTCTGTAACTGCTGCTGTGAGCTAACGTTTCTCTTTTGTCTAAATAATAACAGAATGTATATTTATCTGGAATATAAAATAACTTTTACTTATTAGTCTGTTCAAAAAGTCAGATCTGAAGCACTGAGGACAATCTAGAATTGACACACACAGACTGGGGCACTGCAGAAAAAATATCGGTCCCAAATATCGGCAAAAAATTAAATACCAGACCGATACCGATATATGTGAAAATGCTCCATTCTTAATTCATAATTGGTCCCCCTCTTTACTCCAAGTGCATAATCTTAACCACTCGACTAAATAGGTGGTTTGTCAGGTAGCACAGAGCAGCTGGTACAAGCGTCTGTGTTCCCCCAGCGGACCCCTCAGTGCGCACTTGGCTGCCGACCAGAGAGGATGATGGGTAAACCTCTGCTCCTCTGCGCTCCTCTCTCCTTTCACCTGTCTCCATCGCTTTTTTTTTTCTCTCCCCTCCTTCTTCTGTTCTGTTCTGTTCAAACCCAGAAATATATGCATTGCCAGACATCCCCCCTCCCTCCTCTTCTTCTTCTTCTTTTGTGTGTGTAGGGTGGGAAAAAAGCACAAATATATACGAAAACACAGCCATGCATGACCGGACAAACAGCGAGTGGTGGAGGAGCTACGGAGAGTAACTACGCAGAAAGCACAGATGAGTACAAAGAAACAGACACGGAGCTTGACATTTCATTTTAGGCGCTAGAAAAAGCTCGCCGTCAGTCACGTCATAGGCCACTGCTTCGCAAACTGTGGGATAGGCACAACTGGTGAACGCAGGGCTGCTTTGCATGATTGCGTTTATTGGTTTATTTTAGGCAAGTTTTAGTCCTGATTTAGACTGACAGATCAGACGTGGCTTGTGTTCGTTTTAAAGGAGATGATTTGACTGTTTTTTTCCCAATGATTTTTAAAGGGGTCATGTTACGTTATTTTCTGATCTATGTTAGTGTTTCTGAATCAAAAGCATACCCGGAGTTTTGTTTCATTCACGCATGTTTAATACACAAATATATTTGCATATTTAGACTGAACTCTTCTCTCAAACAGAAAACCAATCTCTACTTAACAAAAGGTAAAAGTTACTGTTACTACCTCTTCATGACATCACAGGGTGGAACAGAGCATTCTGAGCTTTGCAGATGTAGACAGACTAATAGTAAAGGTACTCAAACATGTGTGAATGAAACAAAACACAACTCTACGTATGTTTTTGAGGAGATAACATTATAACACGACTTAAAAGCTCACAAGAGTCAATTTTGCATAATATAGGACCTTTAAAATATTTTCAGAAACAGGAGCAGACTTTACTTTGACGATGAAGAACAACAGCTAGCATGCTAAGTGCATACTTCCTGATTATGGGACACTAAAACACTTAGGTGCAGACAGAACATCAGTCTTGTTTTTACCTCAAGAGCTCTTCTATAGGTTTTGGCCAGATTTAGTCCAGGTTTGGTACTTGAATTATTCCCCGTTTTAACCTGATTTAGTCTAGTTCTACTCTTACTGACCTAGACCTGGTAATGTCCCAAATATAGTCCTGGTTTTACATTAGCAGTAAAAAATTACTTCTAGATGGGAGTTGAAATGTCTTGATTTAAAAAACAGTGTCCAGATGAGTACCTTTGAAACTGAAATCTGATACTGTGGTAACAACAATGGCTTACCGCATTATAATACAGACATTTTTGCAGTGTAGTCTTGTCATAGTTCTGGCATATGGTCTCGACTAAGCGGTTTATAGTTTTGGGTTAGTCCTGGTTTAATCCTAGTTTAGTCCCAGTTTAATTCTAAGCATAAACCACAGTGATATTTGTGCCAATTTAGTCCTGGTTAAGACATAAAGGTGCATTGCATAACTTTACTGGAAGGTCCACCACCTGCTTGCCTGGCAGTGTTATTGCTTTGGGCAGGAATGTTCTACTACAGTATGGTAATAAACATATTTATCTACTTGGAGACGTCATCAGGCCAAGTTACAGGTCAGATCTGTGAAGAGGTGACCCCAGTAACAGTGGGAATGCAGGTATTTTTTCAGTTAAAAGACCTACAACAAAATAAATGGTGGATAGCTCTTTAATGCTATACCATGTAACATTCCAGGCATGCAATAACATCTCCATGGACAGACAAGCAAGTGCGAGACCAGAGAAGTTACGCAGTGCACCTTTTACTTAGCCCTGGTTTGGACCTAGTTTAGTCCTGGTCATATTCAGAGTAGGGGTGATCCGGTTTTAATTGTCCTGAATAAGATCTTTAGTCCTTAGTTAGTCCTGATTTAGTCTTAATATTTAGTCCTGATTTAGTGCTAGGTTAATCCTGATTTTCAAGTAGTTTAGATTAGTGTTGGTCCAATTCTTGTTTGTGATCCAGGTTTGAAACTGGTTTAGCCCTGTTTTATTCCTGGCATAGACCTAATTTATGAGTAGGTATTCTTTAGTCCTGGTTTAGTCCATTTTTAGACCTGGTTTAGTCCTGATTTGACCGTATTCAAAATGGTACTTAAAGGCCAGCTATTTTGTGCTCAATGTTTGTGAATTACTGTTTAGACCATCCATAGGAAAAACCCCAAAGAAAATCTATGCTTATTTTGTTAAGGCTGCGTTGTACGTGTTAGCTTGTCAATGCACAGCCTCATTACATTTAAGCTAGCTCAACGCCGAAGATAAATGGTACCTGTTAGCCGAGGAAAATTGTTTTTTGGAGGACACCAACATAGTTCCCACTGCCAAGTACGTAGTTAGCTCCGGCAACTGATTTATTTCTGTGAACATAAGCATGGAGCAAGGGGAAAAGATGAGAGAGGGACAACACCAGGACTTAAAGGTGCATTGTTTACATGTCCCACAGTATACCTTTCTATGTTCACGGAGACCAAACCAGACCAAGTTACAGGTCAGATCTGTGGAGAGACAACCCCGCTCACAGTCAAAATGCCTGTTTTTCTAGGTATTTTTTAGCTATAAAACCACCTGTAATTGAATAAATGTAAAGGAGATCTGTTTAATGTCAAACTGTGGAACAATCCAGGCGGAGCAATGACATAAAAACAAGCAGGTGAAGGACCAAAAAGTTAGCAGAGGATTTTTTTTTTTTTTTGCCCAGTATGTATCAGAGACTGTTTTATTTCTGTGAAAGAAAGCATTGTGCAAGGAAAAAAGACGAGAGAGGGACAGGACCAGGACTAAACTATAGCATTGTGTGTTTCTTTATGTTATATTTAACAATTCAAATGCATTTTTATGTATTAAAAGTGCACTATGTAACTTTTCTATTGGAGGGTCTGCCACCTGCTTGTCTTCATGGAGATGTTATTGCTTTGCCTGGAATGTTTCACAGTATCACATTAAACGCATCTCCATGGAGACAGACAGGCGGCACGATCAAGCAAGTTACAGGCCAGATCTGTGGAGAGGTAGGCCCACTCACAACATGTTTTTCAAAATGTTTTTTAGCTATAAAAACACCTGTAATTGAAAAAAATGCAGAATAGATGTTTAATGCCATACTGTGAAACATCCAAGACAAAACAATAATTTATATGCCGACAAGCAGGCTGCAAACCCTACATCAGAAAAGTTACACATTTCCACTATGTAACTTTTCTGAAAAGAGTCCAGGTTTTCTGGTGCAGAGTTTGTCATCTGCTTGTCTCCATGGAGATGTTAATGCTTTGCCTGGAATGTTCCACAGTATGGCTTTAAGCTCACCTATGTCTATGAAGACAAGCAGATGCTGTCACAAGGTCAAATTACAGGTTAGAATTGTGGAGTAGCAACCTGCTCACAGGAAATTAATGTTTTTCAAAGTTTTTTTATTTATTTATTTTTTTTAGCAAAACATCTGTAATTGAATAAATGCAAGATAATTACTGGGGAACATTCCCAGCAAAGCAATAACATGGTGACAATTAGACAGCAGACCCTTCACCAGAAAAGTTACACAGACATACATTTTTAAACAGAGATTCTATCAAAGTCAAATCTTAAGTTGATAACATAAGATTTAACATGATATTTAATATTCTTTGATTTATCCTGGCATGTTTTCCTTATTATATTCATCTCCAGTATTCCCACTTGAACAAGGTCCAGACGTTCACAGTGTATTTTGGTCACTTAATGTCCTCCCGTGAGACCAAACCACCATCCCAAAAATCATTTAACCTCCTTTACAAACTCTGAGAAACTTAGAAGAAGAAAAAAACGAAAGAAGATGCGATGGCGGTATCTCTTTTCATGAGCGGACTGACCTCTGCAGCCTCCACATCTGCAACGTCCCTCAAGTCTGATCAAAACAGACAGGATATGACCTCATCTGTGACCCCGCGACCCCAGGAAGTGCTTCAAAAGAGAATGAGAGTTCATCAGGGGAGGACAAGCACGAGATGAGGTTACGGCGTGACCTCATGTGGGATCGGAGAAGAGATTTTTGTTTTGCTTTTTATGATGAACATGTGTCAAGAAATGCAGAGCTGAGTTCAGTCTGTGTTTATTCCACAGCTGGAGCAAGGAGCAACGGGCATGTCCTTATTTCATGTTAATTTATACAAGTATATTGGGTGTTTAATTGTCAAGAAAATGTTCTATTTAAATTGTCTAACAACTTAAGGGGAGTTAAAGGTCCTAAATTACACATACTGGATTATTGTGAGCTTCAAGTCATGTTATGATGCTATTACCTCCTCAAAAACATACTTGGAGTTGTGTTTTGTTTCATTTACACATGTTTGAGTAATCCTTTAATATGAGTCTGTCTGCATCTCCAAAGCTCAAAATGCTCTCTTCCACCTTGTGATGTCATGTAGTGGTATTCTTCAAGAAGAGCCTTTAGTTCAGTAGAGATTGTCAATTCCAGGGCTGAAATAATCCAAATGATTCTTGTGAAACTGTACGGAGTTTAAAAAACAGTAGAGCACTTCCTGTATTACCACATGACATCACAAGGTGGAACAGAGTGTTTTCCGTTTGAGAGAACTGAATAGGGTTTGTAGCTGTTATTTATCTCTCAAGTAACCACAGAGCCAGTAAATATAAACAGATATGTGGAAGCCAGTATCTGATCCAGCTAATTTTTAGTATTGGATTGGTGCATCCCTAAACACTTGTATTACATTATTAATATGTAAAACTGGTTTTGGTCGAATGGTCAAGGAAGAAGTCAAAACAAGAATTACTGCATCAAATTTGACATTTAAAAATAAAAACAACTGGAAACATGATTTGAAAGCTCCCAAATTTGCTAGAATCACATAGTGTATATAAAGCTGACTGTCTGCGTGCACAATAATTTGGTTATATAGTGCTTTGTACCATAATCTTTTTGAAACGGTTCTTTGCTACCTTCAAAACCCCTCACCAATCTTACCGCAGTAAACCCACCTAACTGATTTTACATTGCATTTTCACAAACCAAATTAGCCAACCACCAAATCCCCCAATAACAGCCACTCTACATCACAAATCCTATACCTGCTTTAACAATAGGGCCAGTTGCTTTCACTAATAGAGCATTATGAGCACCCAGGGACCAGTGGTGACAGTTGATTTATATCGCTTGTGGCCACTCCTGTCTCTCAATGCTTTAGTCTGATAAAGGGAGGGCTGGATTGGAACAAGCAGAATGATGTATTGCCTACACGAAGCATAGATCTGTCTCATTAGAAAGAAAGGGAGACTGCCATGTGGCTATTTGGCTAATGTAGCGATTCATTGCATTGTGTTGGTGAATAGTGGCGGCTATATACAACTGGAAGGCCTGGAAATTAATGACACGCTAAATATAAGTTGAGGCTAGCTTGACCTCTTATAATGGCGACATATAGGATTAACCTTGGTTGTCAACGGCGACTATTGTTAGCACAGTGAGCTTTATGATGAACATGTGCCAAGAAATGCTAATGTTAATTTATAATAGTATATTGGGTGTTTAATAGTTAAGAAATTCAATTACATAATTAATTTTTCCAACAACTTAAGGGGGGGTTAAAGGTCTTATATTACAAAAATATATATTATTGTGAGCTTTAAGCCATGCTCATCAAAAACATACCCAGAGTTGTGTTTTGTTTTTTCACACGTTTGAGTAATCCTTTATTATTAGTTTGTCTACATTTCCAAAGCTCAAAATGCTCTTCTCCACCTTGTGATGTCATGTAGTGCTATTTTCAAGTTAACGGCTACCTTTTACATTTAGTTTAGTAGAAATGGGCAATTCTAGGGCTGAAATTTTCCAAAAACTTCTAGTGAGGGTGTATGGAGTTTAAAAACACAGTGGAGCAATTCCTGTATTACCACATGACATCACAAGGTGGAATAGAGTGTTTTCCCTTTGAGAGAAAAACTCCTAAAAGCCTAAATATCCAGGGTTTGTGTGTTAAACGTGTGAATGAAACAAAACACAACTCCAGGTCTGTTTGTGATGAGGAAACAACATTATAACATAGATCAGGAAATAGCATTCATCACATTGTTTTGGCAAATAGTGGTAGCTATACACAACCTAGCCTAGCCTGGAAATTAATGACACGCTAAATATAAGTTGAGGCTATCTTGACCTCTTATAATGGCGACATATAGGATTAACCTTGGTTGTCAACGGCAACCATTGTTAGAACAGCAAGCTTCAAAATAGATATCGGTAAGCCACGGTTGGAGCTGGAGGAATACGCATGCTGATTTATATTGCTCTGAGGGGATAACGCGCCGCATTTAGGATTAAAGGATTCGAAGTTTGGCTTTTAATAAATGGTGGGATAGAAGTGGAGAGAGGTGCGGTGGATTAGCAAGGGATGAATTTGAAAAAGTAGTAAAAAAAAAAGCTTAAGGACAGAGAAAGGAGAGGGAGAGAAGAGTGAATGGTGATTAGCAGTTTAAAAGGAGCCGTAAAGGGAAGTTATTGAAAATCAAACAAGATAATCCCTATTTTGGAGATATCACACGCCATTGCTTCCTTGTGTGTATTTTATTGGGCTAATAACTATTTTATTTTTGGCTTTTGGGGCAGTGATTTTAAATTTTTTAGGTCAAATGCCCTACCTGATAAAATAGTGTCTATGCTTGGGGCTATTGAGTGAGTCAGCTTACTGGTGATTTTGGAATTTCATTGTCATCGAGGTTGTGTTTATTTTCTTAGGCTAAGAACTATTTTATTTTTGTTTTTTCTCTTCTGGGGCAGTGATTCTGATTTTTTTTTTTTTTTAGATCAGATGCTCTACCTGATAAAATACTGTCTATGCTCTTGTAGAGAGAAAACTTACTGGTAGATCCCATATTTGGAATTTTACTGTCATCAAAGTTTGGTTTACCTTTGATATTTTTTATATTTTTAAATATTAGTTAGACAAAATTGAACTGACATAATTTTCATTTGTACAAACAAAATATACCCAGTTTTGCTCAATCAAAACATTACCACTTCAAATATTAGAAGGTGAAAGATAAATTTTAGATGCATATGTGTTAGAGTACCAATTCCATCAGAGCAAAAACAGTATTATACTAAGAAAGAATAAAGAATTAAAGGGCCCTTTTTATGGTATTTTCTGATCTATGTTATAATGTTGTTTCCTCATGAAAAACATAACTGGAGTTGTGTTTTGTTTCATTCACAAAAACATAATAAAGTGTTACTCAAACATGTGAATGAAACAAAACACTACTCCAGGAATGTTTTGGAGGAGGTACCAACATTATAACATGAGTAAAAGCTCACACAAAAGTCAAATTCGGGTAATATAGGACCTTAAAATAAAAATGGCCAGCCATGTTAGATTTTCTATAGCGAGATTAGCCACCATTCAACGCCGAAATTGCTCACAACGTCTCTAAATAGAACAGGAGTCTTACAATCATTCAATCTTTTACAAGTGCTAATAAAACTGAATTAGACCCCACACAATTAGCCCTCCCAAATAGGCCCTGATTTTAACTGCCAGATACCATCAACTGTATTATAAAGCTTGAATGGGCCCCGATGATTCATAAAAGTCATTCACGACACCAATCCACTGACTGCACTCGATTCCACTGCTTTTACTGCCATGATGGATTTCCTATTTAGCCTGACCCCATATTCATTAAAAGGGGATTTAAGCCTGTTATGGAGGCAGAGGAGAGGGGCCCTTGGGGGACTGTGTTTTCCTTGTCACCTCTGCCTCTGGGGCCATAACTCTCCCTCTCAGACAGGCCTGGTTAGGTTAGCCACTAGCGGTTTTATTAGCGGTAGCAGCTGCACTCCTCTCCACCTCTATAAAAGGTAATTACTGCGGGTGCTAACAGGCTAATTGATTGCTAATTAGCCAAACCAGTTCTTTGAGTATTGGGAGGTATTGGCGCGGAGACATAATGCTAGCTTAAGAGTTAGCGTTTAGCGGTTATTTGAGGTCTTTTACAGTAAGATTCTGTTGGGGGGTTTTTTTGTGATAAAGTTGAAAATAAATATGTGTATTTCTATTAAACAACTGACCATTATGTAAACTACACTATATAGAACACTCTCTATATAATAAAGGTGCATTGTGTGACATTTCTGGTGGCGGGCCTGTCAAATGCTTGTCTCCATGGAGATGTTATTGCTTTGTCTGGAATGTTTCACAGTGTGGCATTAAGCCTTTTTGCATGGAGACAGGTCAGATTTGTGAAGATGCAACCCCGGTCACAGTCAGAATGTTGTTAATCTACGTAATTTTGAGCTATAAAACCAACTGTAATTGAATAAATGTAAGGTAGAGCTGTTTAATGTCATACGGTGGAACATTCCTCACAGAGCAATGACATCTATCTATTAATGCAAGGAAACGTCTGTCTGTGGCTACATGCAGACTGCAGCCTGAAGAAACCTAAATCCGATTTTTTCGACCCTATGCAACCTGTATCTGATCTTTTAATGACAGTCTAAACGACACAGATCCGATTTTTTCAAATGCCACCCAGGCCACTTGGATATGTGCTCCTAAAACCGATACACATTCGATCTTTTGACATGCGACTTCAGTCTGAACGGCCAGATCGCATTCATCCAACCTACACGTCATCAGCAAGCGAGAGTGGTACAAGTAGGTGCTCACAAATGTACACAAACGTTCTTCTCATCATACGAAAATTGTGTATGAACTCCATGTCAGTGAAGCAGCGAAGCCCATAGCAATCCCACCACTCTTGACTGTCGCAGTCGTACCCACACGTTCCTTTCTATGGACGTTGCTGCCACTGCCCCACAAAACGCCATGGCCAAAAGCTTGTCCTTCTCCTTCTCAATCTCCTCCTTAAAACAAATAAGTTGTACATGTTCTGGCTCCGATACAACAGCAACTTTAAAATCTCCAGGTACTCAATGCTTGCGTCCATGTTTAGGCAACTTCTGACACTGAGCACGCTCACTGCGTGTGACATCATCATGTCCTCCAATGCGCATGCGGGATACTTTTGGGGCTTTTAAAGTTCACGCTGGAGATCACATACAAGTTGCATTTAATTGGAAATGCGAACGACCTCCCAAAAAAATCAGATTTCACAAAAAAATCCGAATTGAGCATTAAGCCCTACAGCCTGAATGTAGCCTGTGTCTCCTCCTGTTTGTCTGTTCCACACATAACTCTCGAACCGCTCAGCCGACTGATCTGATCAAATTTGGAGGGTGTCATCCTAATGGTACGGGTGTGTGCAGTGCCAAGTTTCATGTTGTTAGGGCAAAAAATGCCAAATATATATTTGTCTCCATCGAAATGAACGGACCCCCAACCAAAAAGTTACACTGCGCATCTTTAAGACATTATATTGATCAATTTGCATGTTATAACAATGCAATTTATTGATAATTGTTGTAATAAGGAATTAGATCCTATACACTATTTTAACAAAGATGATTTATTGTGTGTATTACAGACTGTTTAAATCACACAGTCTTAAGAATAAGGTTGATTTTTGGTGTTTTGGTTGATTTTTATCATAATCTAATTCTTATCAAATTAGAAATGAAAATCAGCAATATTATTTCCAAATTGTTTCAAAATATATTTAGAATTCTGTTAGATCCTGGCTTTGTAGAAATGATAGGAGCAAAATGGGAGCTGTTGCCACACTCCAGAGAGCACAGGGCCCCACTATAGACTTTCATATGGAAATTAGGGGCCAAACGTAGCCAGAGGACGAGATAGGAGTCAAGTGGAGGAGGAGAATCACAAAATAGATACAAAACAAAACGCTGTGGACAGAACAATATAATGTTAAAAAAAAACTATGAATGTATATATGAATAAAATATATAATTTTCCTGGCTTTTTGACAATTGTTATTCTAAATTAGGACTGTCACAATAATACATTTTGAAGAGTACAGAAATGATAATTGAAACTACTTTATGCTACTGACACAATAACCCAAAAAAGGATAATTCCCCTTAAAAATATTCTAAATGTACAGTATTAGCATAAATAAATAGTACAATGAATCACTTACTGTAATTAGCTAGGGTCAATAATAAGTTGTCCAAATAACTAATTAAAGGTCCTATATTACACAAAATGTATACAGGATAATACAGGTACAGGTAAAAATTTGTGTTGTGAGCTTCAAGTCATGTTATAATGTTTTTACTTCCAAAACCTACCTGGAGTTGTGTTTTGTTTCATTCACACGTTTAAGTAATCCTTTGTTATTGTCTGTCTATATCTCCAAAGCTCAAAATGCTCTGTTCCACCTTGTGATGTCACAAAGGGGTGGTTTTCAAGTTAACAGCAACCTTTTACCTTATGTTCAGTAGAGATTGGCAATTTCAGGGGTGAAATTATCCATTTCTAATGACAGTGTATGAAGTTTCAAAAACACAGTGGAGCACACAACATCACAAGGTGGAACAGAGCGTTTTCCCTTTAACTTCTTGGGTTCTTTTTTAAAGACAATACGGTAAAGTGTATTTACCTTGTTGACATGTTTCGGCAGCTAGCTGTCGCCGGTGTTGGTGGTGACGTGTCGTATATCAGCTGTTGTTACTTCCTGTAGGCGTGGTCAGCCTGATTGGCCTGGCAGGTCGCTCAGACTGACCACGCCTCCCGTCGCCCGGTGCTCTCTGGAGGAGGGTGTCCCAGGTGTGTGAAAGGAGGAACGCTCCGTCATCACGGTTAACAGCTGACATACGACACGTCACCACCAACACTGGTGACAGTTCTGAAGATGGCTTGCAGCTCGCAGCCGAAACATGTCAACAAGGTAAATACACTTTACCGTACTGTTTTTAAAAAAGAACCCAAGACGTTAAAGTACATAAGAAGACAAAATGAACATCTTTGGTTTAATAAGAGTGTTTTCCCCTTGAGAGAAGAACTTATGTCTTAAACATGTGTGTTAAAGATGTGTGAATGAAGCAAAACACAACAAAAACAGTCTAATATGGGCCCTTTAAGAAAATAAAAAACTTTGAAAGTAAACATACTCATGATTCATACTGAACCCCAAAACTATTGTTCTTTCTATCATATATTGTGAATTGTGAGTCAATATAATAATTATCATGACAGGCCTTCTTGAAATGTTTTGATTGAATGCTATATGCTATTAGCCCAATGCAGCTTTACATGGGTTGCTACTTTGAGTCCACCTCTTCTAATGTGGTGTAATTTAATAAAAGACTGATGCATTCTGCTCTAATTATTTGTGATTGGTGAGTTTAATCCTGTGTGACAAAGCTGCAAATTCATTTCACGCCAGGAGACAAACACACCTCTGATGAACAGTGTAGTGTAATATGAAAACAATATGGTACAATGGTATTAGCAGTGTCTCACCATCTCTGACCATTCACAAATTAATATCACTTGTGTAGTAAATGTAATGATGGTTAATAATTATAGAAAGTTATAGTTTTAAGGTTAGGTCTCAAAAGCGGACAGGGATAAAGGTAGAATGGCCACTATATCCTGCCACTGTGTCATTGAGCAAGTCATTTCAACCAGCTTCTATCAATGTCTTTCAATGTTTTTAAAGGTTCTATAGTATGCAAATGATTCTAGTGAAAGTGTATGGAGTTTAAAAACACAGTGGAGCACTTCCTGTACTACAACATGACATCACAAGGTGGAACAGAGCGTTTTCAGTTTGAGATTAGAACTCAACTGAAATATGTAGGGTTTGTGTGTTAAACATGTTTGAATGAAACAAAACACAACTCCAGGTCTGTTTGTGATGAGGAAACAACATTATAACATAGATCAGAAAATAGCGCAATATGGGCCCTTCAAGTGACTGTGTATTTGATGGTGGCAGGCGAGGCCACAGGCATGTTAAGGTAGCCACTTTTTGGTCAGTGTGCCTTGGGGCAGGTGTGTTGATTTTGATACATTATAGTTTATAATTTAAATGGTTTTAGATCATGACAGTTTGTATAGTAGAACTGATACTGAACTAGTAGTACCTGAACAAGAGTGACATAGGTCTACATACTAAGAAGTAATTTAATAAAGTAATTTATAAATACTGACCCCCAAAAACATGGTTGCTACATACTACGTAATTTATTCAACACTCTACACCTTAAAGCATATCATATTGCAAAAAAATAACCAAAAATACTGTAAAGATATAGTAATTATCGTTAAAGGCCTAATGATAGCTCAAAATTATATTATATTATAGAGACAGGCCTAGACCAAACCAAAAGATGATCGTTACTATAGCTACTACCTACAGCCATTGCTATAGACACCCCCCTATAGGCCTAAAGACTCCATTGCATTCACAGCAGTAGCTCTTCTTGAATCTCCCTTCGGCTGGTATCTTTCCTCACCCGTTTTGCGCCCGCTCTCTGCCGTTCGTCACAGTGGGTGGCAGGGCTTAAACACACCAGTTGTTAGTGAATTTACGGCCTGGAGGTTGAAAGGTTTATTGGACTGGACTAGTTAGAGCGGAGCTAAAATAAGGATTTGGTAAGAGAGGCTTGGGGGGTCCTTTCTACCACCTGCCCACATGCACACAGCCTTGGTATGTACTGTACTATGGGGGCTTAAAACTGTCTGCTACTGCTATTGTCCAAGCTTTTCTCAACATGTACTTTTCCTCTCAACAATGTGACATTTAAACTTTTTTTTAAAACTGTGTTTGGGTTAGGGTTGCCAAGAATGTTCCAGACTATGGCATTAAACTTATTTATCAAATATCTATTCAACTGCATGTGTTTTTATTGCTCAAAAATACACTGAAAAAGAGCAGGCTTGCCTCTCCACAGATCTGACCCATATCTTGGCCTGGTGGCATTCTTGGTGGCAGTCTCCATGGAGATAGAAAAATGGAATGCCATGGAACATTCAGGCAAAGCAATGAAATACAATGAAAACAAGAAAGTAGTGGACCCTCCACCAGAAAAGTTACACAATGCACCTTTAAACTATAAATCTATAATGGCAGTCTTTTGAGAATTGCGTGTAATTATTCTATTTAAAGGTCAACTCCACACACAACAGTCTACTTCTATAATATAGTGACATCTATAAATTGCAAAATAAAAAACTGTGAGGAAAATATGGGTAAAAATAAATTGGAAAAAATGCTAAGAAATTATAAGATTAATTTAAAACAAAGTAATATATATTTTTTAAATAAAATATATATATATATATATATATATATATATATATATATATATATATATATATATATATATATATATATATATATATATATATATATATATATATAATAGAAAAATGTGAGCTGAAAATGTTAAAACTAGCTATTTATTTACAGCCTAATCTGGATATGTTTGATAACTGTCAGGCCATATCCAAAGGGTTTTTTGTTTGTTTATTAATACAATTTGAGATTTAAAATAGAAACTGACAACTTAACGTTAAACTGTTTTGAATTCCCAAAAATCACACTACAAACTAAGTTCCCACAGCCCCATTATGTAATCCTTGTAATAATATCCGAGCCTGCTTGATTCTAGATAGCCCAGACGCTGACCTTTGACCCTTTACACTCTTCCTGTTGGGACCACCACAGGGCCTGTCTACCTCCCACTCCTCCTCTCCCCTCCCCCTCTTTCTCTCTCTCCATTTCCTCTTTATTCTTTCTCAAAACCATCCGGAGAAGTCTGAGTCTAGACCAACTGAAAGCGACTACCAGCATTGCTTTTGTCCCCCATCTTCGTCCATTCATTGTAACCCAAACAATAAGGTGACACTGGCTCTTCCTAAACATGTTTCTAAAAATCTCCTTTAATACGAGTAATGGGGTGAAATAGGAGGGGCAATAGGGGGTGTTGGCCCATAGGGGGGGCTGTCTCGAACCCATTTGTGTCAATCAGGGACAGTTCAAAAGCCAGGAAATCTTTCGTCACAGAGAGGAGCTAAACTTGGCTGCACACCAGATCCTAAGATGTGTCAGTCAAAAACACATGGCAACCAGGGGCCCTCCTATCTCCAGTGCCTGTGTTGGTTAAAGGCTACAGCCTGAATAACCTGGTTTGTTTTATTATTTAAAGGTGCATTGTGTAACTTTTCTGGTGGAGGGTCCATCAAATCTTTTTTCTCTGTGGATATGTCATCGCTCTGCCTGGAATGTTCCACAGTATAACATTAAACAGCTCTACTTTACGTTTATTCAATTACAGGTGTTTTTTTTAGCTCAGAAATACCCAGAAAAACAGGCATTCTGACTGTGAACGGGGTCGCCTCTCCACAGATCTGACCTGTAACTTGTCCTGGTTTGGTTTCTATGATGATAGAAAGGTTTAATGTCATACTGTGAAATATTCCATACAACGCAATAACAGCTCCATGGAGACAAGCATTTGAAAGACCCTCCACCAGAAAAGTTACACAATGCACCTTTAAACATAGGGAATAGAAAATATTTGGTACCCCTTTCTACGATACATAGACTATTTGATGTTTCTTTAGGATATGGGGGATACTAAACAGATAGGGAATAGAAAATAAGTGTTTTTTTAATGTAACCTTTTTAAAACTGTTTTTGTAATCTTTCATTTCTATGACCTCCTCTCTTCTTTTATTTATTTGTTTTTTTAGGCTTGTTGACATTTGTTTCCTTTGTAAATCATTGTGATACCAAAACTGAATGTCTTGTAATGTTAAAAATGTAATAAAAATGTAATAGTAATAATAATAATAATAATAATAATAATAATAATAATAACAATAATAATAATAATAATAATAATAGTAAAATAGTAAAAATTCACAATATTGCAGAATTACATAATCTGCAAAGTTAAAAAAAAACATCGCATTCACAAATATTATGCAGCTAATTTTGTAGTTTAGACCTCAACAAATATGTTCTGAAATACATGTATTGTGTGTGTGATTGTTCAAAGGTTAATGGTCTTGGATGAGTTTAAAATTTTTGCAAACAGTAATTGTAAACCTAATAAAAATGTATATTTGTTAGAACGTTTAACATTTTTTTCTCACATCTTTCCAAAGTAGTCCATGTGTTTATGAATATTAGAGAAAGATCTGATTATTGAACTAGATTAGCAGACATACAGTAAGTGCTCCACTGTGTTTTAATGCCAGTGCTTTTTGCTTTTGAAAATTGTTCTATGACTTTTTTCCTAAAGATGTTTGTATGTCTATAAAGATATGGAAAAAGCTAGTCTATGGAAGATCATTTGTTTCATCAGATTTAGAATTTAAAATGAAACTGAGTGTAAAATTTTAAAATACATCATAGTTTCAATTTTTTCCTGTATAATCTGACATTTTCAGAGCTTTGAGAATGCATGTTGGGGAGGTTGGGAGGTACTGGAGTCAAGTTCCTGTGAATAGCCCGGTCCCACAGAGAGGTCCGGGGCCCCTCCCTCTTCAGTCCTAGTCCCTTTCTGAAAACCTCGCCACGCTCTGATGTACCCAAACAAACGGTCGCCACGGAGACCACGGTACCACGCTGGGAGCCTGCTAAAACGGGTAAACCAATATAGGGCACTGAAACTGAAATAGAAAGACATGCATGCTAGTTAACACATGCAGAATATGAACTTGGCAAAAATGTAGTTGTAAATTGTGTATTCAAAACTTTGACATGTTTATCGTTTTGGTTTTGGTTTTCAGAAATAGACAAAATACAGATTAACAAATAATCTTTAGACAACATAGAGGCATCATACATTTGAAAACAACTCCATAATTAGGTGAAAATGCGTATTCACAAAAAAGTTACCTTGAATATTACAAAAGTAGTAGTAACTTGGCTAATTATAGTAAAAGTAAAGAATATAAAATGCTGTGCAATGTATTTATTTTATTATTAGTTATTAGTTAAAGGGCCCATATTGCGTTATTTTCTGATCTATGTTATAATGTTGTTTCTTCATCACAAACACACCTGGAGTTGTGATTTGTTTCATTTACACATGTTTAACACACAAACCTGCATATTTAGGCTGAGTTCTTCTATCAAACGAAAAACATACAGGATAATACAGGTACAGGTGATACAGGAAGTGCTCCACTGTGTTTTTAAACTCCATACACCTTAACTACTGGACAACTGAGGGATTACACAGATATAAGACCACATGCTGATATAAAAGAAAGTACTATGATTTGTTAATGTTGAAAATCATATTCTCTTGTCTAAAGAAAGAGTGTTTTTATTATAATTCTGTATCAAATATTGAGTCTATTCCTTCGTATCATAATCAAGTTTGAATTTTAGTATTGTAACGACACTAGTATATTGTATCTTTTCTTGCACAGACCTTCTTCTATTTAGTAACCGGTCATGTTCTAAGGGACGTTTCTTTTTGCATGTGTTAAACTCTGCACCGTGATCCCGTCTCTATAAAAATGCCTGTACTCTCTCTCTTTTCCTCCCTCTGTCGCTCTCTTTTCTCTTTACCTCCCTCCTCTCACTTTCTCTCTCCTCCCTCTCCTGTTTTCTCTCTCTCTCCTGTCTTCCTCCACCCCTGTCTCTCCCTTCTCCTCTCTCATTCTCTCTCTTCCTGCCCCCCTCTCCTCCCTCTCATCTTATCATCCTCCTAAGACTACAACACAGAGATAATTTATTCATTCAGAGCTCTCAAAGCCCCCTTCTGCAATGACCCAGGCACACAATACAGCGCCTGCACAATGGAAATGTTAATTTTCTCATTATCGGCCCTCTTAATTATTTGTTGTGACAGTTAATTGCATACGACTGTTTGATATCAGCAATAACCTTCTGGCTGGGCGTTCAGGGGGGCCTTGTTGTCTCCGCAGCCCCCGAGCGATGCCTTTCACTGGGATGAAAAGCCTTGAGCGTGTGCCTCTAACCTTTTCTTAGCTCCACTCCTCCTCCGCTCGCTCCATAATACGAATAAATATTATAGATTAATTAATCCGTGCTGATAATAATTTAATCAGGCGTCCTCGCGGGTCGCACTGTTAATATAGCACTTAGAAAGGCTTGTACACACTCTAACTGCAGACAGCAAATGGCAGTATTCCAAAAAAAAAAAAAAAAAGACGAGATTTTCAGTGTTTTTATGAGCTATTAATTACGAACAGAATGCTGTTTTACAAGGCTTAGGGCGGTGCTAGTGAAATAACATGCTTAGATACACTTTGAAAAATACACAAGAGGTTTATGAGTTCTGAGTTATAGTTGTTTAAATATAGGCAGATTTGGTTCACCATTTGTGTGTCAAATTTGTGTGTCAATTTCTGTATCAATTCTACAAAACACAATTACTATCCTTAACTATATAACTTAAATATATTCAGAAACATGTCACTCTGGGGAATTCACATTTAGAGAAGAGCTAATTGCCAATTGCCTATATGAATAAATTATAATTCAATGTAGTGGGCCCCAAACAATGAAATAATTGACCACCGTTTGATTTTTTTTTTTATATATATATAAAGGTTTGTGTGTAAAATGCACTATAAAACTGCAAGGAAAACTATTTGGTTAAACAAATTATCAAAATAGTACCGTATAACACTGATATGGACATTCAGAGATAATTTGTAGTTAATAAACATACTAGTATTGTTCTGTAGTGTGAAGATTTTAAGCCAGATGCCCTCACATTTCATACAGTAGATTGCGGGCTGATACAGAGATTTATAAGGTAAGGCCTGCTGGTGTACGAGATAAGGACTGCTTCAGAGGTGTCCCATTTACAAAATATATTTCGTAAATTGTGTTTAATGTTTTTACTGTATATTTTCTCATTTTATAATAAACTAAACTACAGAGCGCACGCCAGCCCTTGTGGTTGTAATATTAACTGCAATTTCATTTACAATTTAAAAAATATATAGTTTTTCTATCACAAAATCTATTTACTTTTAAACATGCACTTCATCTCTATGGAGATGTTAATGCTTGGAATGTTCCACAGTATTGCATTACACATCTACAGAGCACTGAGGCTATTTAATTACAAACGTTTTAGTGCTCAAAAAAACTAAACAAAACAATCATGAAGCAGTCAATCTGTCACGATAATTACTATATCAAGTTATTGTTCAATACATGACAGATGAACAGTCATTTGCAGGGTCAATATTTATCGCGGAACTTTTTCTTTGTACTGGTGAGAGATTTTTGGTAATTTTTTTGCAATATGATAAGATTTGAGTTGTAGAGAGTTGAATAAATAACTTTTATGACCTTTCATAGATGCAAACTAACTACTAAAGTGTGTCATCCTGCTATTTATTTATGTCAGCTTATGTTTTTTAACAATATTGTACATTTAAAATACTTCTGTGCATAATTCTGCTTCATGGTTTGGCTTCAATGTTATCGCTTATCGTCTATAATTAGTTCGGCAATATATCTCCCTCCAAATTTGTTATTGTGCCTATATAGCAGACCCTCCATCTTGAAAAGTTACATAGTTCACCTTTAAATCACTTATAATAAGAGTGGAGAAGATTTGCTATGACAACACAGACTGCAAAGCCAACACAACCCAGGACAAGTGTTGAGCTACCGAACTATTTAGCGACATGTATCTAATGAATGCGTTTCTCTTAAAGGGGCAGGCGCACTTGTCACTGCTGTGTGTGTGGCCTGCAGTACACAGATTCCCCAGCCCTCTTTAAATGTCCACACGCGGTAATTTAAGCTAAACTACAGGTGCAGCTTGCAAGGTGCCGCATAGACAAGCATAGGAAAAGAGATGGTTCCAACTATTTTACATTCTACACATGCCAAAACCCCCCCAGTACACTCCCACCCTCCCACTCAGCCCATGTGCGTTCTGACAGCTTATGCTACCTCCCACATGTACAACAGGTGTCAGGCCCAAAGGCAGGGGGAAAAAGGGGGAGGGGGGGTTGGGGGGTAGATTTCGGGGAGCTCTAAACCCTTGACCTTTGACCTCTAGGCCCACAGACAGAGAGAGAGGCACCTGCAGCAGTGGACACGGGGCAGTAGAAAGGTGAAGAAGAAAAACCACTTGTGGGTTCATGGACATGTGTTCGGCATTAGGCTCAGAGCTGGAGTTTAGAGTCAACAAGTTTGAATCTTTGGTGTACATTATTTAAGGGTTTAAGCTGTTATATTTTCTTTTAAATTGTTAATTTCTATGGTTCCTGTATGATTTTTCATCATTTGGAAAACCATAGATAAGGTGCTAGTTTAAAAATTAAAAAGACATATTCAGGTTCACTTATGCTTTACCTTTATTTTGAGATATTTTCTTACAAAATGTTGTAAATCCTTTTGTGTGTGTGTTTCTTTTTCCTTTTTTATTTAGTGTACTGTTAGCAGCCTATAGGCTAACCATATTTTTTCTCATTTATAAGGTTATATCTTTGCTCATATTAAGCGTTACACTAAAAACACAAAACAAATATTAACATATAAAACAAGATATAAATGCATAGAAGCTTTAAAAATGTCACTAAACAATATTTACACTGTATTATGTTGTAATCAATGAATTTAACAACAAAAAAACTCAACTAAAAACACAATTAACAATGGGTTTAAGGGTAAAAAAGGTAAAAGTAGCACAGTTGCAAAAACTATTAACAAGTGAAAACAAAATATTCTATCCCTTGAACATCAAAAAGTACTCAAAATGGCGCCTATATAAAAACATGAACCTGAAACACATGTAAAGTAGTGGATTCATTTGGACAAAGACTCTAGAGCTAACCCACACAATACTTTTTAACTTATTTCAGATAACACTTCATCCCACTTTAATAAAACTGTCTATTACTCTATACAATACCATATGGTAACAGTTGTACCATAGAAATAGCATAAAATAAGCCTTATTATTATTATATCATTATTAGCATATGCATTGTGTTTGTATTTCCTGTTTTTGCACTAACTGTGAAGTGTGTTGAAGAAAGATAAACAGGCTTTTCTCTTAACCTCTCATTTCCTCTGCAGCCTTCTTAAGTTAATCTGCACACACAAACACACACACAGGCTAACACACGACACGGCTGGAGGGTGACCCCTGACCTCTGACCCGGACACATTTCACGGATTATCCCCTTTTTGTCCGGGCCCTGTGTGTTTGATGCACCACTTTGGACACATGTTGAAATGACAAATGAGAAACTTTTTCCACTGAGTTAAACCAAAGTATGTTTTAGTTTAGACCCCATTGATAGATCTATCCAGATTTTTTTTACAATACAAAACAAAACAAAAAATACACATTCTCACAATATTAAATCAGTTTGTGCCTTTTCTTAAATGTCACTTAAATGTACACTATGTAACTTTTCTGGGGGAGGGTCTGTTACCAGCTTGTCACCATGGAGACCTTGCTTTGCCTGGAATGTTCCACAGTATGGGATTGGAGTGATCTATATGGCAGGTTTTTATTGTTTAAAAATACCTTGAAAAACATGTAATCTTACTGTCACTTGCTATACGCGTTTTCCACAACTTAAAGGTGCATTGTGTAACTTTTCTGGTGGAGGGTCTATCAAATGCTTTTCTCCATGGAGATGTTATTGCTTTGTCTGAAATGTTTCACAGTATGGCATTAAACCTTTCTCCATGAAGACCAAACCAGTCTAAGTTACAGGTCAGATCTGTGTCAGTTTGCTCACAGTCAGAATGCCTGTTTTTCTAGGTATTTTTGAGCTATAAAACCTTCTGTAATTGAATAAATGTAAGGCAGAGCTGTTTAATGTCATACTGCGGAACATTCCAGGCAAAGGAATGACATAGAAACAAGCAGGTGTTAGATAGTGCACCGTTAAATCTTTTTTAATTTAGATATTGCTTTTTGCAGTGTGATTTACATATTGTTACATCCCTAGCATTTTCCACAATTACCAGTGCAAAACCTTGTCCGGAAGTTGAAAAAAGAGCAGCGAGGACGTAGGAAGCTACTGGCTTAATGAATGGTGAGGGTGAAAAGGGGCTTTATTTGGGATGAGGAGGGGTTAATCTGAACACTCTCTGGGCCTTTGAAGTGAACAGATTGCTTCCAGCGCAGAGCCAAAGAGCGCTTTAACTCTCATATATTCATGTCCAGTTTAAACAGCAGGCCGAGGGAGAAGAATGGGGATTAGCCACACTCTTAGCATCTCATTACATCCTATAGGAACTCATTCAAGTGGCTTTAAACAGCTGTGCCACCGATGCCCTGTTGACCAATGGACAAAAAATGAAGGAAAGAGTGGATGTGGTGAAGCAGGGGTGGGTAAAATGTGAGAAGATTAATTCAGTTTAATAGTTTTAAATGTTTTGTTTGACTATAGATGTAAACAGAAATGTAGGGTTTGCACAAATTCTAGATAGGTAAGGATTTTAAAATGTATTTCACTATTTCATTGCTTCATTTTTACACTTTAAGTCCAAAAAATCAGATGAATAAATAATTTTACAGGGATGCCCAACCCTAATTCTGAGTAAATACATTGATAAGACAATGACTGTATAGCTTGACTTTTTGAGGAATACCTATATGTGCAAGGAAAAATTTAGAGGGGAAAAAACTTTTAAAAATGATTTGCTAAATAAAACAGAACCTTTAGCCTACTGCTTTAATGTGGTCTATATGTGATAAGTCAGGAGTGTATTGTATCGTTTAATGATTTAGACTATGGTTCAGAATTTTTAATAATTGAAAAAAATATTGCATCTCATAAGAAGCATGTGGTTTATGATATGCTTAAAGTCCATTAGACATAAACATCACCATCAAATCTTTATTTTCTGCATTTATTTATTTATTTTGATCATTTCTTTGAATACGTTTCTGCTACTCCTGACTTTTCATGTCTGTGTATCTGCACATTTCTGTCTTGTTCCCAGCAGCAGTGGTTTTTAAATACTAATAACTATATAACTAAAGGCTTCTCATCTTTTTATATTACAGGGCTACAGAAAGTTGTAACAGCATTGGATACCCAGCTATAAGTTTCTTTGTCTCACCCCAACAAATTAAGTTAGCTGGGTCACTTACTAATTCTATGTTTTAGTAAATGCATCTTGGACATTTTATCCAGCTGACAACAAAAATGTCCCCTAAAACAAACAATCCCAATCTGTTTGGCATGCTAGCCTCATAGGCAAACGGCTAACAGCTAACAGCTAACAGAGCAGAGGGCAGAGTGAGTGACAGCTGAGCTAATAGCAGCGTGTTACCTGTCAGTCACTGAACAACACCACATCATGTCCCTCCTCCCACACCAAAGTGGACGCTCTGATTGGACCAAAACCCTTTAAATATAACATCCAATGGAGCTTGTATCCTGTCAATCAAAGCCAGTCTCTTCAGCTTTACAGACACTGCACTGCAAAAAACATGCAGAAACTCAAAAACAATATTTGAGTTATGTATATGTACTTTTTAAAATCATTATCATTATATACTTATTAACTGTGTGTGTGTTTAGTAGCAAAATAGTTCTAGATGCAATTTTCTTTATTATTCTGGGTTTGGAAGTGGCATATGACTTCAGATATATGGCTTTAGATTCTGGAAATTTGGAAATTATTTTTGTATAAACTCAACAACCAGCAACCTATATTTTTCAATATTTAAATAAAAATGTAAATGTTTTGTTGTAACTATTAAATATATATGATCAAATCTGGCTTTGCAACTATATGTAACACAGGTGTAGTAGTGTTGTCACGATTCTAAAATTTCAAACTCTATTTCAGTGCTGAGGAATAGACTTGATACTCAATACCGATTCTGATACTGCGATGAAAATGAAAAACACTCTCTCTTAAGATTAGTATCTGATTTTCAATACTTTTAACCACCCTAGTGTATTTTAGGTTTTTTAATCCTTTGCTGTGACCCTTTTAAAACATCTTTGACTGATGCAATACAATCATATGAATTTTCTTACACATCAAAGACAACAGTTACTCTTAACCAATATGGCTGCTCGGAAACTGAAGCTTTATTTAGTCGTAGGATTCAAAACATCTTTATTGGTCTGGGCTGCGTTGTGGTTGGGTTTAATTATGTAACAATGGTGAGTATTTTCTGTGGCTTGGACTTAGTAGCTGGTTAATTATGTTTTTCTATTGTTCCGGTTGACAAAATAAGAATTGTTTACATACTTAACATGTTTTCCACCAGGTCTATACAATGGTGTTTATGTTATTTGTGGCTTTGCTGGTCTATAGCAGTCTTCCTATAGATAACTTTTCTCTCTTTATCTAATTCGCAACCCATCTCTTTTTCTCTCTTTCCATCTCTCTGTCTCTCTCTATCCCTTTTCTTTCTATATTTCCAGCCTCTTAAATATATAAGAACTTTTTCTAGATAACTTTTAACTTTTTATCTCTTTCTTAACCCATTTCTTTCTCTCTCTTTCTCTCCATCTCTCTCCCTCACTCCCTCTACTTTCATATTTTTGGCCACTTAAATTTGAACTTTAAAGGTGAACTGTGTAACATTTCCAGAAGAGTGAGTGGCTACATAAGTGCCTACTGATTGCTTTGGCTTGACTGCATTTAAATTGTCTATCTCCATGGAGACAAGCAGGTGGCACAACCAGGCTAAGTCACAGGTCAGATCTGTGTAAAGGCAACCCCGCTCACAGTAAAAAATGTTGTTTTTAAATATATTTTTGAGCGCTTCATGAAATTAAATAAATGTTCTCTCTCTCCTTCTATATTTTCAGCCTCTTAAATATATGAAGGAGCACTGTGTAACTTTTCTACTGGAGAGCAGCTTTTCCAAGAAAGTTCCACTGTTAAACTTGTTTATCTCCAAGCAGGTGGCAAAACCAGGCCAAGTTATAGGTCAGATCTGTGGAGAGGTGAATGCACTTAAGGTAAGAATGTTGTTTTTCACTGTATTTTGGAGTTGGAGATGTTCCTGTTTGCCCTCAATGTTACTCAATATAGCATTAAATGTGTATATCATCATGGTGAATGTATGTTTTGAAAGGTATTTGTCAGCAATAAAAACACTCCAAATTAAATAAATGTTAGCTACATTTTATGCCATACTGCAGAACAATCCAGGTATAGTAACAACATCTCCAAGAAGACAAGCAGCTGGTATACCCTAAGTCAGAGAAGTTACATATTATACCCATATACTGTATAAAGAAGTGAACTAAGTGAGAGTGAGGTCACCCATAGCGTTTGGCTCCAGTCAAATTAAGTTATAGGAGTGAAGCTGGAGTTCCATATTAGGAATAGGAATTTATTTGCAGACAAAATAGCAAAATAAAAAACACCAGGATGATGCAGAGTGGGTTAACGCCAACATTTTAAAACCATAATGACGAAGCTCACAGCAGCAGTTACAGAGAGGAGGTTACAATTTCTCGATGCTGATGGAGCCAAAGCGCCCCCATGCTCACTTCCTATTTGGAACGCGGCAGCTAGCAGGTTAGCTATGTCCTTTTATATATACAGTCTATGAGTACACCTTTAAATCACCTTTGCTGCTATGTCAGGTCACGAAACGGTACCAAAATTTAGAAGAAATACTTCAGCAATGTCCATACAAGCTGCTATTGTCCCAACCCTGGCTATTGAAAGTGCAATATGAGGTTGTGTATCTTTGAAGTTTGACAGCTGTGCTCCCTGGACTCTCCCTGGCCTGTAAACCTGATCACGTTTCATTATTTTGATGGGAAAATCAGGCTGCGCTAGGTTTTATTTTAGTACTCCCCTGTCCAAGTCTCGAGAATAGCAACAGAAATCATTTTAGATTAAGCAACAAAGAACACATGCATCTACTAGTATAGCAGGGTTGAGGTACGATGTGTGTAGGTCTGTTTTGTATTTTGCTTTATTGTTCTGTTTCCTATACATTGTTTTAGCATCAGTGCACGGACTCATTGCATTACTTACAATCAGAAACGTGTGTACCAAAAGCTGGGTATGTTTTATAGTAATGTCTAACCCTCTGCAAATTAATCTCTCTGGTCTTTATCTGCACTTTATAATTCTATAAAACAAAATGAAACCTGATTTTTATGTAGCTGAAACACTGTAAAACAGCATTGGCGCTCATATCAAATGTACTTATGTGAATTCCTGCAAGGTCTGCTGGGCTTTTTAATTAAAATGGGTTTAAGATCGTGAATGTTATAAAGACGGAGTATGCAAGATATATATTGGACCCATGTAAAGGCCAGTAAAACATCTGCAGTGTACTTAATCAATTGTTCATTATGACAATCGTACCATGTAATTGTCTGTATCTGTAGGGTTACGTAGAGGCATTGGTATCACTATGCAGAGAGTAAACTGCAAAACAGGAAAAAAATATTATTAATGGAACAAATCAAGTTCCTTTTATCTTCTTAAAGAGGGGTATTTTACTTCTATTGAGTATTTACTGCTAACACAAGATGTTTAGATGATTAGATGTTACCTTTTATTGTGTCCATGGAGATGTTTCAATGTGTTTAAGTAATCTTTTATTATTAGTCTGTCTCCATCTCCAAAGATCAAAATGCTCTGTTCCACCTTTTGATGTCATGTAGTAGTTACCAGCTCCTTCTACCTTTAGTTTGGTAGACATTAGCAATTCTATGGCTGAAATGATCCAAACGAGTCCAGAGAAGTTGTATGGAGTTTAAAAACACAGTGGTAATACTTCCTGTACCTTCCTATTCAGGGTTTGTGTGTTTAAAATGTGTGAATGAAACAAAACACAACTCCAGATATGTTTTTGATGAGGAAACAACATTATAACAGATCAGAAAAGAGCGTGATATAGGCCTTTTAAATAAAAATGTTTCAAGAAATCGCAGTTAGATTACCGTTTTAATCATGTCTAGTTACACTGTTTTCAGCAAGTGCCCACTCATACACCATCAACAGCTGAGAATGGATCATACGGCTGAATGACAGTTCCTAAACCACAAACCACGCTGCCATCTTTCTTGGTATTTCTGGCTGCCTTTTTTTTTTACCCACTCAAAACTACAGACTGCTTCTTCTATCTTCATATCATAAACACATTTTCATTTATAAAAATAAGATGGATGTCTTATGTTATTTGTTAATGTGTCACTCATTCAACTGCGTGTATTGTATTGTAAATTATCATGGTAATTTCAAGAAGCTGACAGTTGGGGTTTGAGTTGAGTGTGTCTTGCATGAAATCCACTTGCAATGTCAACTCATATTATAGTGATTGTCTTTGATTTGGTCTTGCGTTTAGTCCAACATTTTTGAAAATCCCACGCTCTCCCTGTGCTTTCAGATATTAAGGACAGTAGTAATGCCAAATATCCACAGGCCACCCTGATCTGGAATATGCTATTTTGGAATATTTCATGAGTCATGTGTGAGTATACCACTATCAGCCAAACATTCAAATAAGCTTTTCCCACAATGTTGATGGAAAACTGAATGCACTTTGTACCGACTTGCATTAGACAAGTCAAAATAGTCACATTTAATCCAATCTTAAAAGTACAATTTGTAACTTTTCTTTAAAATACTGTACATTGGAAAAACCTGCATTCTTACAGTGAGCAGAGTTGTCTCTCCACAGATCTGACCTGGTTTTTCAAGGTATTTATTAAATGTCAGACCACTGCAGCAAAATCGCAACCAACTCCTCAAGTTGGACACATATGCATTTGAGGGCAAATGCTTGAAACTCGTTGATGCCGCAGACTGTATGAAGAAGTGGACTATGGGATGCGACGCCACCAATAACGTTCAGCTCTAGTCAAATGAAGCAGTTAAAGAGGCGAATTTGGAGACAAGCTCAATATTAGGAATAGGAATTTATTAACGGGCAAAATAGCCAAATAAAAACACCAGGATCATGTAGAGCGGGTTAAAACGAACATTTTAAGACCAAAATTACAAGGCTCACCACAGCAGTTACAGAGAGAAGAGTGACAATATTCCGACGTAAACTCAACTGGAGCCACGGTCAGAAGGAGCCGGAAGTGCCTCCAAACTAACTTCCTGTTTGCAACGCGGCAGCTAGTTTGCTGGCTAGGTCAGTTTATATATATAGCCTATGGTTGCTTGTGGCGAATTTTGGCGAAAGTTCAAAGTTTTGAACTTTCAAAAGCACTGCATGAATGCTGAATATGTGCCATGGAAATGATGGACTACCCAAGACGCATGTCCCTCATAGAGTTTGCGTTGCCTGTAAACCTGATGCCATGATCTCAACGCAGCATAATGCCATGCTGTGAAACGTTTCAAAGCAATAACACCCCCTGTATCAGCAAAGTTATATAGCACACCTTAAACTAACTTTTAAAAAAGTAACTGAATCAAATGTATTAAGATATTCACTTGTTGGGTCTCAACTTAATATGTATTACAGATTTTTAGGAAGGTGATTTATGTTTTTAATTTTTTTATTCCACCGTTGAGCTTTAGTGAACAGGAAAATGAACTATCAGACATCATTTAAAATCTGCTATCTATTATTTATCTTTTTAATATAGCTCTAACTGGATGGATACTGCACTGTCTGCGTGATTGTTCCCAGGTAACTCGATCCACACTTCTGGCTATAAACTGCTACTCAACGTCCAAGTATCTGCAAAAGCAATGATACTGCTGTTTTGCCTGCGAGCTTATACTATGCTCAAATGTTAAATCTTTATTTCTGTGAGTTATGGACTAACATGGAGCAGATCAGAAAGAATGCAGAAGTTCAGTCTCTGCTTAAGTTTCACAGACAGTAGCCTTTCCCCTATGGAGCAGAAGCTGTATCTGTGAGGTACATTTCAGGAAATTTGAGAACGGTCAATGAACTTTTGAGCAATGTTAATGCCACGGTTTATGGTCTACAGAGGTCATAAAATACTAGGAGATGCAGTACACAGACTACTGCTTCTTTGACTGTATACTCAAAGGTGCACTGCGCAACTTTCCTGGTGGAGGGCCCGCTACCTGCTTGTCTCCATGAAAATGTTATATGTTATTGCTTTGCCTGGAATGTTCCATGGTATGACATTAAACATTTCCATCTACCATTTATTCATTATGGGTGTTTCTATTGCTCAAAAATACAATAATTCCTTCTGTGAATAGGGGCAACTTTCCACAGATCTGAACTGTAATGGAGCGTAGTGCTGTAGCCATCTTGTCTCCCTTGTTAATGTATACTGTGGAACATTCTAGACAAAGCAATAACATTTCAATAAAGACAAGCAGGTGGCAGATTTTCCAGTAGAAATGTTAAGCAGTGCACCTTTAAAACTCTGTGCGTAGTTAGCGAGACAAAAATACATCCAGAAATTATAGAGATCCAATGACACTTTAGTATTGTGACAGATTGAATGTGGTTTAATGATCAAGCAATAATCAAATATGTTTTATGTTCATCGTTAAGTAGATAGAAATAGAAGCCACTGTGTGAATTTGAGCTATCATCAAGTAGTTAATACAGTAGTAGTTAGTACAGTCAATCATGGCCAAATATAGCTATAACTATGTCAGTAACTGGAAGCTGATGGAGAAATAGAGACCCACAATAAGGCACTGGCCATATGTTGCGGTGGTGCCCAAACCACAACACAAAGGAGTGATTTTATAAACTAAATGCTCTATAGATAAATAATAAATTATATCCCACAACAGTTTTGAAACTTTTATAAATAATCTTTATCTCTTACTGTTTCTTATGGCTGGACTTTGTATCATAGCCCTAATTCACAATGATAACTAGTGAATGTCTTAAATATGGGTTAACTGGACATGTATTCAAACAAGTAAAACTGTACTGTATATTAAAGGTGCATTGTGTAACTTTTCTGGTGGAGGGTCTGTCACCTGCTTGTTTCTATGGATATGTCATTGCTCTACCTGGAATGGACGTCACATCCGGTGAGTTGTTTTCGGCTTACGTGCTGTGTTACGTGCTGTGTGTTAGACTCTCTCTACCTTTTGTCTCTACTTTTTGTCTCAATCCACGAACTTATCCCAAATTAATTTGCTCTTCACCATACCAGCTCTAGTCGATTGGTCTTTAATCCATTCGTAGTACAACTAGTCTCAATAGTTTGTGGATTCAAAGCACCTATACTCTCGTTCCAGCCTGAGTTAGCCTAGCTTGTTAGCCTAACTTGTTAGCATCATGGCTGGGCCTTCTAGCACCGCTACTGCGCTGTCCTGCTCAAGCTGTCATATGTGGAGTGAGAACCCTTGCTCTTTCACTGACGATAGGCTTAGTTGCGTGAAGTGTAGTGTAGTGGTAGCTTTGGAGGCAAGGGTTACTGAGTTAGAAACGCGGATCCGCTCATTGGAGGCTTTTAGACCCAGCTATAGTCAGATTGTAACGGCAGGGAGCGCGGACCGCGTCAGAGCTAGGGCTGCTAGCGTTAGCCAGCCTAGCTCCCCAGTGACCTCCCCGCAGCTGGGAGAAGACCAGGATCGATTTGTGACAGTTCGGAAGAAGCATAGCGCTACACGCCACCCAGTAGTGCACCAGGAGCTCCCCGTCACAAATAGGTTTGCCCCTCTCAGCGGCGACACACCCGCTACTTGGACTCGTGAGACTCTAGTGATTGGAAGCTCTATAGTTAGAGACGTGGAGCTGCCAGCGGCATCAGTTAGGTGTTATCCGGGGGCCAGAATGGGTGACATCGATGGAAACCTTAGGCTTCTTAGAAAGAGTAGGCAGAGGTACCGTCGAGTCGTGATTCACGCAGGCGGTAATGACGCCCGGCGGAGACAATCAGAAGTTCTCAAATTGCAGGTGCAGGCTGTGTGTGAATTGGCAAAGTCGATGTCGGAGACTGTAATATTTTCTGGCCCTCTACCCTGTCGTGTCAATGCTGAACTGTACAGCCGACAGTCAGCATTTAACTGCTGGCTTTCTAGTTGGTGCCCCCAAAACAATGTAGTTTTTGTCGACAATTGGAGTGCGTTCGAGGGGAAGCCCGGGCTCATACGCAGGGATGGTGTCCATCCGACTTCGGCGGGCACATCTCTTTTAGTCAGAAATTTGACCGATAGTCTTAGTCGCCTAAAGTGACAGGGAAAAAGTGAGTCCCGGGCGCAGAGGAGAGTTAGTGGAAAATCCTGCTCCTCTGTTACTGACGCTAGGCTCTCGCCCGCTCTGTCACAAATCAAGTATTCAGAACCTAGTCAGATAGAGACTGTGTCTGTCCCCCGAAAAAATAAAAATAATAAAAATAAAAATAAAATTAAAAGACCAAAAAACTTAATACAAATACCAATTCGTGATACTAGTCAACCTCTAAATAAGTGTGTAAAGTGTGGACTGCTAAACATAAGGTCGATTTCTTCTAAATCCTTTTTAGTCAATGAATTAATTCAGGACCATAACATTGATATTTTGGCCCTGACTGAAATTTGGCTTCAACCTGGTGATTTTGTGAGATTAAATGAGTCCACACCTCCAAGTCATGTCAACTTTCTGAGTGCCAGGAGCACTGGTCGAGGTGGTGGTGTTGCAGCCATTTCTCATTCTGGCTTGTTGCTTTGTCCTAAAACGAATAAAGCGTTTGGCTCGTTTGAAAGCCTCAGTCTATCAATAACCTGCCATAATTGGAAAAACCAAAAAGGTGTTTTATTTATAATAATTTACCGACCTCCTGGTCCTTATTCAGAGTTTTTAACAGAGTTCTCGGATTTTGTGTCGGGTTTGGTTGTAGACTGGGACAAAATTATAATACTTGGAGATTTTAATATAAAAACCGATCTGAAAGATGATTGTCTAAACAAAGCCTTTGGCGCTCTTTTGAATGACATTGGTTTTACTCAAAGTGTAAATCAGCCCACACACAGTCATAAGCACACATTGGATCTTGTTTTAACATATGGCATAGAGATCAGTGATCTAAAAGTCCTCCCACAAAATCCTATATTATCAGATCATTTTTTGATTACCTTTCAGTTTATTCTTAAAGATTTCTCTGTTCACCACAATAAAATAATAACTAAAAGAACAATTTCTGAAAAAGCTGTTACTAATTTCATAGAAATAATTGGGCCAATATTTAATGATTTGTCATGTGACCCGGCTGGGGATGGTTTAGATCCCATCAAAAGTGACCAATTTCTTGATAAGACCATGGACTCCTTGAAAACTGCCCTTGATGCAGTTGCTCCACTAAAACAGAAAGTTGTCAGGCCAAGGCGATCTGCTCCATGGTATAATGAAAAATTGCGTGCACACAAACAAAAGGTTAGGAGAATTGAGAAAAGTTACCGTAAAGCACACTCAGTGCAGTCTTTAAAAGCATGGAAAACCTGCCTTTTGTCCTATAAGCAGGCGTTGCGTGCGGCCCAAACCAGTTACTATTCCAATCTAATTGAAGTAAACAAAAATAATCCTAGGTTCTTATTCAGCACTGTAGCCAGGCTGACTAACTGCCACAGCGCAGTAGAACCTTCAATCCCAATTACCCTCAGTTCTGAGGATTTCCTGACATTTTTTAATAATAAGATCATTACTATAAGAGATAAAATAAATGAAATTGCCCCTACTCTTAATTCTGAGCAAGTTCAAGCTGTAAGAGTAGGGTCTCAATTAAACTCATGTTCAGTTTTGGTGGGATCTGAATTACCCTCACTTGGTCCAGTTTTTGAGAAATTTGCCATTCTAAATCATGCAGAATTAACTTCTGCCTTTATGTCCTCTAAATCCTCAACTTGTATGTTGGACCCAATCCCAAGTAGACTTTTCAAAGAAATTTTCCCTCTAATTATTGATCCTATTCTTAATATAATAAATACTTCACTGGAAAGTGGTTACGTGCCTCAGTCTTTTAAATATGCGGTAATTAAGCCGCTCCTAAAAAAGCCTAATCTTGATCCTGACCTCTTAGCCAATTACAGACCTATTTCAAATCTTCCGTTTATTTCTAAAATTCTGGAGAGAATTGTAATTAAACAGCTTTGTCGTCATCTGCAGGAAAATAATTTATTTGAAAAATTTCAATCTGGATTCAGAACTCATCATAGCACTGAGACAGCCCTGGTTAAAGTAACAAATGATTTATTATTGGCTGCTGACAATGGTCAGGTCTCAATACTGGTTCTGTTGGACCTCAGCGCAGCTTTTGACACAATCGACCACAACATTCTACTGCAGAGGTTGGAATGTGATGTGGGCATCAGAGGAACTGCCCTCAGCTGGTTTAAATCCTATTTATCTGATAGGTACCAGTTTGTAAATGTTAGCCAGAGCTCCTCACAGTGCTCTAAAGTAGCCTACGGTGTGCCACAGGGTTCAGTTCTGGGTCCAGTTCTGTTTACCCTTTATATGCTACCGTTAGGTAATATTATCCGAAAGCACGGTATCGATTTCCACTGTTATGCAGATGACACCCAGCTGTACCTATCAATGAAACCTGATCAGACTAATCAAATTGAAAGGCTTAGTGACTGTGTGAGGGACATAAAAACATGGATGACCTTTAATTATTTACTTCTTAACCCTGAAAAAACTGAAGTCATTCTATTAGGCCCTAAACACTTACGAGACTCTATTGTGGTTTTGTCCCGGCCTGCAGCCGGGCTCGATATAAAGTTTGACTCTCTAACTGAGCAGATAATCACATTGGACAATGTCAGTGTAGCCTCCAGCTCCACTGTAAGAAATCTTGGAGTCCTATTTGATCAAGAGCTCTCATTTAAAGCACACATAAGCCATGTCTGTAAAACGGCTTATTTTCATTTACGCAATATAGCCAGAATTAGAAATGTACTGCCAAAAAATGATGCTGAAAAACTTGTCCATGCTTTTGTCACTTCGAGGTTAGACTACTGTAACTCCCTGCTTGCAGCTTGCCCTAAAAGCTCTATAAAAAGCCTTCAATTGGTTCAAAATGCAGCAGCAAGAGTACTAACAGGTACTAAAAAACGAGAGCACATTACTCCAGTATTAAAAAATCTTCATTGGCTTCCGGTTGAGTTTAGAGTAAAATTTAAAATTCTTCTTCTAACCTATAAAGCTGTAAATGACATGGCCCCTTCCTACATTAAAGATGAAATTGTACCTTATCATCCTAACCGTTCACTCCGCTCTCAAAATGCTGCACTATTGGTGGTTCCTAGAGTCGCTAAAAGTACTTTAGGAGGTAGAGCTTTTAGGTACCAAGCACCCTTGTTGTGGAATCAGCTCCCTGCTCATGTCAAAGAAGCTGACACAGTCTCTACATTTAAGATTAGGCTCAAAACGTTCCTCTTTGAATCAGCTTATGGTCAGGTCAGTTAGGAATAGAAATTAAACCCATAGGCCTAGTTAAGCTGCTCTAGGAGATATATTACTGGGGAAAGTATGGCAACTTGAGCACTGTCCTCTGGTTTCTCCTACTTTTTCTCCTCCTACTGTTAAGAATATTCAATTACTAGTTCATTCATAGTCTGTTCTTTGCTATTCACATGTTGTCCCTGTCCCACTCCCCTTTTGGGGAGTGTAACTGTTTCAGATGCTGCTGTTCCAGTTTGGACCGCTGCTGCCCCCTAGTGTCGGGGACCTAGACCCCTCCTCTCCTTCCCTATCCTGGATTAACTGTCCTCGTCCTGCTAGATTAGTAGTTTCATCTGCCTGTCCGTCCTTAGGAGTGGATCTCTCCTTCACTGTGGTTCTCCTCGAGGTTTCTCCGTTTTCCCACTGGGTTTTTTGGAGTTTTTCCTTGCCGAGAAGGAGGGTCTAAGGACAGGAGATGCTGGGACAATTATCCATTTGCCTGCTTGTTGTTGAACATTCTGTATTTGTGTTTTATGAATGTTTCTTTATTAATCAACAATTTTGTGAAGTCCGCCGAGATAACTCTTGTTGTGATTTTGGGCTATACAAAAATAAATTGAATTGAATTGAATGTTCCACAGTACAACATTAAACAGCTCTACCTTAGAATTATTCAATTACAGCTCAAAAATACCTACAAAAATAGGTATTCTTACTGTGAGTGGGGTTACCTCTCCACAGAACCGACTTGTAACTTGGTCTGTTTTGGTCTCCATGAAAATAGAAAGGTTTAATACCGTACTGTGAAACATTCCGACAAAGCAATAGCATCTTCATGGAGGAAAAGCATCTGACGGACCCTCCACCAGAAAAGTTACACAATGCACCTTTAACGAACACAGTATTATTATTATTATATTCCAAAAGAGCCATTTGTTTGCTGTGAACACAATTTGACCACAGAATGAGTCCAATGATGGGTTACAGGCTTAAAAACTGAACAGGAAAAGTCTGGAATGTTATCTGTGATGCAACTAAAAAGGCAATATGCAAACAAAATACAAAGTCCAGGTATGTTTTGGGAATTAAAACATGGGTCCATTTAGCATATTATGTGTTCTGTAATTGTTGTCTATAATGATTATGTCAGAATGCATATATAATAATATCAGCTATATTTGAAGTTTAAAATTTCAAAACTCTTGGTAATATCTTTAGCTATCACTCAAATCTGTCTGATTTATAGATTTTATTTTTGTGTCTGTAGCAAGAACTTCTCCAAGCCTATAAGATCCAGTGATAGACTTGTTTTTCCTCACTCACTGTTCCTAACCATCGGACCACAGAATGTCATGACTAACCATCGGACCACAGAATGTCTTGACAAATAAAGCAATCTCTCAACTCTCAATGTTTAATTTCTAATATCAGAAAATGCAAGTTATCAACATCAGGAGAAGACCACAAATTGGCAGTTGTGACACCAGTGTGGTCACTATCCCCCATTCTAATCAACTTTGCAAATCCCGCCCACATTGCTTTCAATAAAAGTGTTTTATTTCTTCATTTCACTCCAAGTAGTATACCAGAAAATACTTGGATTTACGGTACGGTTGAATGATCTGAGAAAAATATATTAATTGTGAATTTTCTGACATGTTTTGCAAGTACTTTGTGATTTATGTTTTAATTATAAGATTTCGTTTTCATTTCATATTTTTTCAGGAGAATTGGCAAAATTACTGAGACACTCTGGTTTCCCCCATCAACCCAAACAACAATCCTCGAGCTAAGGCAGTCCTGAACAAGTCTGGCTCAACCTCTGGAAATGGTAACCTGGGTGCAGCAGAAGCCCACTGCTCCTGACCATAGATTGTATAAAAAAAAGGACTTAGGGAGTGAGACGTCACCCATAGTGTTCGGCTATGGGTGATTATTGTTTGATTTGTGCTGCTGTCTTGGCCAGAACTTCCTTGAAAAAGACATCAGACATTCTATTTCTTTATGACATCATTAAGATTATATTGAGACTTGTGTAAGGGTGGCACAAGTCCTGAACAAACTCATTTCAAATCAGCCTTCGACCGAGACACAGAGACCCAATTCAGAAATACAAACATGTCTAAAGACTGGTTCGACTATAGTAGTGAAGATGACAAATTCCTCTAGAGCCAGGAATTCAACCTGATGGAGGAGCTGTGGAAAGCACCCACTAACCCACACCAGACCTCTGGACCATCTGAACAGGTGGTCCACACCTCTCTAACTCTGGAGGAGTTGGAAAGAGAGCAGCTAGGACCTCAAAACCAACAGAGGTCTAAGGAGGAAGACGAGAAGGGCATGGCCAGAGTCATGTCACAACTCGAAATGGCCTCTAAAGCTACTCAGGCCAGAGCCAGAGAGGAGCATCTGCTCAAACAACAAGCTTCAAGAGAAAGACCTTGATCAGCATGAGGAGGAGACGCTTAAGTTGTTGAGGAAAACAAAGCTGATCATTGTAGCTCATACGAAGCAAATGGAGCAAAAGGACTCTGCCATACGAGATCTCCAAACTGCACTGGACATAGTGAAAGAGAAGAACCTGGGTTTGACTAAACAGGTCGCAGATGTTCACAATTTGAGTGGGAGCTGGAAATGCAGGGCCTCTGTCTACAACTGGAGGACTCTAAGGAACAGGTCCGAAAGATGTAGAAAGCACTGAACAAGTCCAACGGAAAACTGAAGCAGCTCACAGAGCAGCTGAGAAGAACTCAGGAAGAGCACACCCTGCTGGAGGAGAACCTCTGTGTGCAAGAGCAGGTGCTGAGGAGAACTGAGGCAGAGCGCACCCTACTGGTCCAGAGGAACAGTTCTCTGGAGCAGGAGCTGGAGCAGGAGAAGGAGGGTCTCAGATGGGCTCTGGAACAGCACTCCCTGCTGGAGAAGACATGCAGTGCTCTGGACCAGGAGCTGAGGAAAACTCAGGAAGAGTGCAACCTGCAGGAAGAAACGTGTATGGCACTAGACAAGAGCCTCAAGAAGTCCAAAGAACAGCGCACCCTGCAGGATAAGCGGTGTAATGTGCTTGAGGAGGAGCTGAAAAGTTCTGAGAAACGTCACATCCTGCTGAAAAAGACATGCAGTGCTTTGGAGCATAAGTTGAAGACGTCCGAAGAACACTGCACCCTCCAGGACAACAGGTGTATGGCACTTGAGCATGATCTGAAAAACTCAGAGGAACAGCGCACCCTGGTGGAGGAGACATGCACTCTTCTGAAGCAGGAAGTGCGGAAAACTCAAGAAGAGCGCACCCTGCAGGAAGAAAAGTGTATGGCACTGGACCAGGCACTGAAGAGTTCAGAAGAACAGCGCACCCTTCAGGTTAAGAGATGTATTGTGCTTGAGGAGGAGCACTCTTCAGGATAAGAGGTGCAGTGCTCTGAAGGAGAAGCTGAAGAAGTCAGAAGGACAGTGCATCCTGATGGAGGAGACGTGCAGTGCTCTGATACAGGAATTGCGGAAAACTCAAGAAGAGCGCACCCTGCTGAACGAAAGGTGTATGGCACTGGACCAGGCACTTTAGAGGTCTGAAGAAGCGCACACCCTTCAGGGTAAGAAGTGTAGTGCTCTGGAGGAGGAACTGAAGAAGTCAGAAGAACAGTGCACCCTGCTGACAGACATGAACTGTGCACTGGAGCAGGAGCTGCAGAGGAAAAAGAGGAAGTGGTACAGGAGGTTCTTCTGCCACTAAATCCACTCATCACCCAATTTCATTCTCAGCATAAATAAAACATTAGCATAACAAACACTGAATGTAGTGTTTTGTGTTCTGATGAAAGATTAAAATTATTATCATTATCAAGCCTGCAACAAATAATATGCATACAGTTACATCATAAACTGAGTGTTGTGGACCAGATTTTGGAGCAAAGATTTGAAGGTTCACATGAGGATAAAGGAAGCCATCTTAAAGGAGGAACTGCTGACATCTGTCATTCATAAATAAATTGCCTCTAGTGGTTTTTAAGAGAAATATTTGGCGTCTCTAAGTCACGCAAATAAAAAGTGTCATATGCCAAAATAAAACAGCATGGTATGAATTGTCAAACATGGAAATGATCAGACGAAGTAGGGTTTTTTCTACTACTACTACTACTTCAATGATAACTACTACTTGTACTGCATCTACCATTACCACCACTACTACTACTACTATTACTACTACTACTACTACTACTACTGCTGCTGCTGCTGCTGTTATTACTACTGTCACTACTGCATCAATGATAACTACTACTGCTCCTGCTACTACAACTACTACTGCTACCTTTGCTATTACTTTGACTATTAGGTCTACTACTACTTCTGCTGCTTCTTTTGCTACTATTAAATTAATTACAACTACTATTTTATCTAAATATCTTGTACAAGAAGATTAGTCTTATGAAACTTCCTTTGGTTAGTCCAGTATCGTGTGATGGCTGTAGCTCATTTTGTCGCCCAAGATACTGGGAGCGTGTTGAAATCCCACATCAGGCCAAAAATCTTCAACTGAAACCAGGACTAAGAGGCTGCCATAGATGGAGAAAGAGAAATGTCTCCCAGACTTTCTCCCAACTTTTGTAGAACAAGAGGATTTTTAAACTGACTTATAGTTGCAAGAAATAATCCAAACAGTAAGTGCAATGCAGTTCAAGATTCAAACAAGCAGGTTATGTTTAAAGCTGCATTGTGTAACTTTTCTGGTGGAGGGTCTGTCAAATGTTTTTCTCCACAGAAATGTTCTTGATTTGTCTGGAATGTTTCATGGTATGGTATTAAACCTTTCTATCTTCATTGAGACAAAACTAGACCAAGTTACAGGTCAGATCTGTGGAGAGGCAACCCCACTCAAGGTCAGATTGCCTGTTTTTGTATAACCTTGTGGATTTTTGAGCTATAAAACCATCTGTAATTTAATAAATATAAGGCAGAGCGGTTTAATGTCATACTGTGGAACATTCCAGGCAGAGCAAAGACATCTCCAATGACATCTTATATAGTGCATTTTAAGTTACGATTTTTAAAAATCTTTTTTGTATATATTTTTTTAACTGACAAAAGCCATGATCTCCTCAAAAAATAATATATGGTCACATTTTAAATAGCGCATTTCTACCTTTAAGGCACTCAAAGCGCTTTACATCAAGGAATCACTCACCCATTCATACACCAAATTCTGGGGGTGAGAGGGTTAAGTGTCTTGCCCAAGGACACAATGACAGTATTTATCTGTTACTCTGACATCTGTGAATGAAACAAAACACAACTCCAGGTATGTTTTTGACGACGCAGCAACATTATAACATGGCTTAAAGCTCACAGGAGTCTATTTTGCGTAATATAGCAAGCTGCAAAAATCAAATTAGCCGTACTTGTTCATAGCATGCATCTAAAATCATTCTTTATTTATGTTCAATTTAATAGTTGTTTAAAGCCATTTCGTCTGGTCTCCTCCCATATGCTTGATCCATTTTTAAACTGGGTGATTAGACTTCCCTGTACAAGCCCTGTGCATAAAATACTTAACCTCATCATTCTCAAATTAATTTAGACAGTTTAGTGGAGCTTTTCAGACAGCTTGTGTAAAACATCTCCGCGGTGGGACCAGGGGAAGGGAGGGGAGGGGTCGAAGAACTCATCAAGTTTCAAATTCCTCTGGGTGGTAGCTTAAATTAAAAGACTTGTTAGGACGGATATTTTGGCATGTTATAGACATAGATGACAGATGCAGATGTATAGGAGATGGTGCGCACTGAAGGGGTGATGTAAAATTGTAATGACACCAGCAACACGATACCAAATACATCTGAACTTGTCTACACATCGAAATCAAACCTGTGTAAAGTCCGGTGTGTAAAGTTTAAAAATAAATAAGGCCTAACGTCATGCTAACAGGTTTTTATGGTGTAAGGTAATTGATCAGTAAAAATGTAGGAAAATGTCTTTATGTTTTTGGGTCTTAAAATTGCAATGCGTAACTTTTCTAGTGGAGGGTCGGTCAAATGCTTTGTTTGGAATGTTTCACAGTATGGCATTAAACCTTTCTATCTTCACAGAGACTAAACCAGACCAAGTTACAGGTCAGATCTGTGGGGAGGCAACCTCACTCACAGTCAGAATATCTGTTTTTCTAGGTATTTTTGAGCAATAAAACCAGCTGTAACTGAATAAATGTAAAGTAGAGCTGTTTAATGTCATACTGTGGGACATTCCCGGCCGAGCAATGACATATCCATAGAAACAAGCAGGTGACGAACTCCCAGTCAAAAAGTTGCACAGTGCACCTCTAAGTCTGGAAACTGTTAATAACATCTGGGTTACAAGAGAAAAACAAGAGCATTTTTATCACTATAGGAATAATTGGTTCAAAACCTTGGCCTAAACTGTAGCAGATATTACTAATGATGTGCAGATTAAGCATGTTTGAAAATGTAACGGCACATGAATCCATGCATAGAGATACACATATAGATACATGTTTGTACTTAGTACATGACAAAACAAAATAAATGTCTCTGGATCTGCTTTTCAGCAGCTTTTCCAGATTTTGTGGAGAACTCACTTTGACTTGGCATGAACTTCCAACAAATACCCCATCTTCTTGCATTCTGTCTTAAAGGTGCACTGTGTAACCTTTCTGCTGGAGGGTCCATCAAATGATTTTCCCCATGGAGATGTTGCTTTGTCTGGAATGTGTCACAGTATGGCATTAAACCTTTTTATCTTCATTGAGACCAAAACACCAGACCATGTTACAAGTCAGATCTGAGAGGAGGCAACTCACAGTCAGAATGCTGTTTTTTTTTTAGGTATTTTGAGCTATAAAACCCCCTGTAATTGAAAAAATATAAGGTAGAGCTGTTTAATGTCATACTGTGAAACATTCCATGCAGAACAATGACATATCCATAGAAATAAGCAGGTGACGGACCCCCAACCAAAAAGTTACATAGTCCAATTTTCTAATTTCGGTGCACTGCACAACTTTTCTGGTGGAGGATCCTCCACCTTCTACATCTCTGGAGATGTTATTGCTTTGCCTAGAATGTTCCATGGTATGACATAAAACTTATCCAGCTAGCATTTATTCTTTATGGGTGTTTCTAAAGCTCAAAAATGCGAATAGGGGCGCAATTCCACAGATATGAACTGTAATGTAGAGTAGTGCTGTAACCAGCTTGTCTCCCTCGCGATTGATAGGTTTAATCTAAACTGTGGAACATTCTAGACAAAGCAGTAACATTTCCATGAAGACAAGCAGGTGGCGGACGCAGACCCTCCACTAGAAATGTTACACAGTGCACATTTAATTTCGCCAACAGGATTCTACAAAATAAATTATCTGCTGTGTATGATGAAGATGTGTTGGCTGCAGTTCTGGTTATGTACTCAATAATATCTTTTTAATGTTACTCCATCTTCAAACAGGTCATTAGCTACCCATGTGACCTATTTTGTCTGTGCACAGGTCCATCGTAAAAGGGTGATAGTGAAAAACGAACTTGGACAAGATTGTGGTGATCAAGATGTCCACCACTGCTTGCGTTTTTGGAAAGTTTTTTCTTTTTTTAAACTTTTTTTTTTTCTTTATCATTGGCGTCTAAAGATCAACCCAACCGCTCTGAAAAATGAAGGGGATTTTAAGCTACAACACACACTAAATAACTCTCCATGATCAGAAACACATGGTACGCTGTGAGTCTGACATTACAACCATCACTGTCTGTGCTGTCGGTGTAGTTAAAGCTTCATTTGCGGACATAAACTATGCATCTTCCTCCCCTCAAAACATGCTGGTAATATTAATGGCAGGTCATTTACTGGAATAAAGTCCTCCATTTTTACATCGTGAGTGATTTAGCCGTCAGTCAGTTGCACATGTGTGGGCACGTGTCTGTTTGGATTTGAAATGTGAAAGTTATACTTCTGCCTGCACTATCAACACACACTCCTCAATGACTTAAAAGTGCCTATGACAGTTATGCGAGTATGCTACTTATTTTACTAAAACACACTTAAGTTCATTATATTTAAAGGTGCACAACACAACTTTTTGGTTGTGGGTCCATCACAAGTTTGTTTCTGTGGAGATGTCATTGCTCTGCCTGGAATGTTCCACAGTATGACATTAAACAGCTCTACCTTACATTTATTCAATTACAGGTGGTTTTATAGCTCAAAAATACCTAGAAAAACAGGCATTCTGACTGTGAGCGGGGTTGCCTCTCCACAGATCTGACCTGTAACTTGGTCTGGTTTGGTCTCCATAAAGATAGAAAGGTTTAATGCCATACTGTGAAACATTCCAGACAAAACAATAACATCTCCATGCATTTGAGAGGCCCTCCACCAGAAAAGTTACACAATGCACCTTTAAGATTCACCTACAAATTGTGTAGTGTGATGGCATTAACATGGGACTGTCTAAAATAGAACTTCCTGTAATTTTTAACATATTTTTCAACTTTTCTTTACAAATTGCTTCTTGATTTGTGTAAAACTATCATTTATTTTACAGCGGTATTATCCCATCAAATTAAGTCAAAATAATCTGTCATAGGCACTAAAATAAATAAACATGTCATAGAGTTGGACCATGGTGAAATGTAGTAGATGTTAATGTTTAGCATGTAATATTCAACCATATGGCATTAAAGTGAACCTATTATGCAAAATTTGCTTTTTTAGAGCTTTTAACCATAGTTGTTTCCGCTTCTCATTTACCCTCTCAAAGTTGTATTTAAGCATGTTTGTACACACACTTCGTTTCAAATCTGTGATATGTGCAGGATTCGAATCCCATTGGTTACAGTAATTTTCTAACACGGAAGTCAGTTGTTTCTTTTATTAAGTTGTTTTGGCTCAATATTGTCATTTAAAAGGTCCAAATTCTAACATAATGATCCACGGGTGTCATAGATCATAACTATATAGTAGACACAAGCACAGTATGTCTTCTTTCGACTTTAGTTAAAATAATCTAACCTTGAAATACATTCTTACTCTGAGCAGGATTGCCTGTCCACAGATCTGACCTATAACTTAGCCTGGTGATGCCATCCATTTGTCTCCATGGAGCTAGAACAGATTAAAGCCATACTGTGAAACATTATGTGAAAGGCTCTCCCAGATTTAACATACAATGCAGTATCATATTCTGATTTGTAGATTTTCAAACGGGAGAACTGTGTTAGCTTATTAAACATGAATTCCAAACATACATTATATATTTATGTACAATGTAAACACGCTACTTCAACTTGTGTTTAATCATCATCTAAATTGGACTTAATGTTCTGGCATGTCAAGAATACATTTTTTAAAGCCCCTGACGCTGTAACCGCTTTGACCTCTGACCCCTCACTCCTCCGCTAAAGCAGTCGCGTAATTAGCCAGCTAACCTTTCCGCTGTCAGCCGCCATGTTAGCTTCCTTGAAACGACTACACTAATGGCTAAAAAGAAACTGGGAGCCCCGGGTTTGGTACTGTTGACCTATTCGCTGTTCATAATTAAGTGAATTATCCTCAGAGCAGTGGCGTACGTTTTCGGCCCCTGACAAAATGCCCTCCCTGTCTGTAGATAATGAGGCAGGAGGCTTGACAGGTGAGCTCTGATTAGCAGGGTAGGTTTCGCTAGTCCAGCCATTCGCTAACACAGTGGCAGTAAACAGAACCCCTTGGAGAGCCAGCCCGTTTGACATTGCTAATTGCCTTTTTCAGTTCCGCGAGTCAGGGAGATGAAAAGCTTTATCAGGCTGAAATAATTAATTTTGCGCTCGCCATCCCAAAATCGCTGACACTTCACTTCTGCCTGAAAATGAACAAGGAGGGGTGGAAAAAATTACCGCTCTAAACCCATCTCTCTTCCACTTCTTCTCTTTCTCAGTTCAATCTTTTTTTTTTTTCTTGTCAACCCGGAGGAGACATATGAGCCAAGGTAATACGCGTTTTTGTATTAACGCACAATTAGAAAGGAGATTTAATTAACTTGAACCTGTATGAAGTGGCAAAAGGTTAGTTTTATCTAACACACTTTACAATGGCTATAGATTACAGGGCCAGACCACTCTATGTGCCCACTGCAGCGTACATGTTATTTCCAATTAATTCTCAATTACTACGAATTATTACAGGCTTTTGATAATCCACAGAGTCAGAGGGTCTTCACATTAAAAACTTTAATCACTTGGGCTATCAAACATGGCTCTGCTTCGATAATTAGTTTAATTAAGCGCTTTCAAAAGGGGGACCTCGTGATCAAGTGGGGAAAGTTTCAAAGATACCTTAAAAGTTCGACAAAGAAGGAAGGTTGTACTGTAAAAGAGTCTGTGCAGCCACTGTGGAAATGACCAAAGAGACTGACTGGTGCTGAAAGATCAAGAGATAAGATAAGACGACTGCGTTTAAGTTACAAAAGAGGAAATAGTTTTAAAGGTCCCATATTACACAAAATGGATTCTTGTGAGCTTTAAGCCATGTTATAATGTTGTTACCGCCTCAAAAGATTACCCAAAGTTGTGTTTTGTTTAATTCACATGTGTGTGTTTATTATTAGTCTGTCTGCATCTCCAAAGCTCAAAGTGTCCTGTTCCACCTTGTGATGTCAGGAAGTGGTAGTTTTCAAATTAACAGCTATCTTTTGAGAGAAGAACTCAGCCTAAGTAAGCAGGGTTTGTGCATTAAACGTGACTGAAACAAAACACAACTCTGGTTACGTTTTCAAAACAGGTATGTTTGTGATCAGGAAACAGCATTATTGCATAGATTAGAAAATTGAGTATTATGGCCCCTTTAATAGCAATTGTACTGAGTTTTGATCAGTACATGTGAATGTTTTTCATTTTATTTGCCAGTTAGTTTGGCAAAGAAAAACTTCTTACTATTAATCATCAATGCAAAAACAATGTATCGCACCTATCATACAAAAAATCCTCAGCACTTCAATTGAAAATGTATTGTACAATCAGTCAAAATGTATTATACAATCACATCATTTATACAATCATTTGCAAAAACAGATACAGTATATGATTACATTATCTGTACCATTCCTTAGCCTTAACCATAAGTAAAATAAAGTATGAAGTATGATTTTTACGACGGATGTCCTTCCAAAATCACCTTACCTTGATAACATACAGTGAGTTGGATAATAGTAAAATGCCAATTGAAAATATGACATTTAAATTGTGTTTAAGCTTAGCAATATAGTAAATTGGACTAAATTAAAGATGTACTATGTAACTTTTCTGGAGGAGGATATGACATCTGCGTGTTTCCATGGAAATGATATGACTTTGCTTTAAATGTTAATAAAAACATGCATTGTTACTATGAGCAGGATTGCCTCTCCACAGATATGGACATGGTATTGCGTTTTTAGGAATGTTCCACAGTATCACATAAAACTAACTCCTTGGAGACAAAAAATAGACAAAGCAACCACCTAAACTTGCAAATAACATTCAAATACATTTAAATAGCAACACAAGAAATAAATAAAAGAAAAATAAAAGAAATATCCCACTAGAACTATGGCTACCAACATTTTACAAAACAAAACCTTCACACAACAGTATTGAGCTTGGGTCTTATGTTTAATACATACAAATAATGATAACACACTGCCTCTGTACCAGTCCTTGGGGGGGTTGGCAGTGCCCCCGAGCGAAAGTCAGAATATGAAGTCTGAATAATAGAGTGAGACTGCCTGGCTCTGGGCTGGTACTAGCTCAGTGCGGTCCTGCTTCACCTCCCATAGTGCACACACGCTACATATTAAACCAGATGCACGCCCGTGTCCAAGTCCCTCTCCTCTTCACAACGTCTTTAGGCTACTGCCATGCCCCAGTGGAGACGCCGCATACGCAATATTTACCCTTCTCATTCGCCAAGCACGCCACGGACGTTATTGTGTCTGTGCACTGCAAAAAATACTACGCTCTGTGGTATGAAATATGTATAAACAGACTGGAGGGACCGTTTCAAAATGACAGTCAAATCTAAAGGGTAAAAGCAGTGACTATATTGGCACAACTTGGATCTTTTGACTAAACAGTAAAGCAATGTTGGATAAGAGAAGTGGTTTGTAATGTTTTCAGATAAGTACATGCAAAAAAATAGTAATATGACTACTACAATACAACTGTAATACAATAACATACAGTTAACCAAATATGACCTAATAATAGCATTACAACTATATTATTTCTCCAACTGCCCAGACTATAGCACTATTTGTGAATACTGGTGAATATATAGGATTACAATAAGTAATCACAATGTTTAAAGAAACCAATCATTTAATTATAATTTTTCATTTTACTGTATATAAAAGTGTTGTCAGGATTTCAACCATTATTTGAATATTAAATAATAGACTGGATACCAATTTTGATGCTCAAATTATACTTTTAAAAGCTCTTTTCACAAAATAATAGTATTTATTATACCATGTGTCACTCGTTTTGATACAACACAAGATGAAACTGTTCAGAAAAGGTCAAATTTTATCCAGTTTGCTTTGTTTTTTCAGTATCGATACCTGCTTAAATGAGTGTCTAGTTTTGATACGAGTTTTAGAATGATTTTCGATTCTTTTGACAACCCTAATCTAGAATGAATTAGTTTGTAGATTGTAAATAGTAATAGAAAATGAGTCATTATTTCATTAAATGCAACTTCCTCAATCTGTAATTACCTATTAAGAAATCGCCTTTTGGCATTCTAATCTGACAAACAATATTTCTCATTTAGTCACATGGACAAAGGTGCAGATGCAATTACAGCATAAACAATGTCAATTAGAGCGGTTATGAGGAGCTGGTACTGCCCTTCCCGTGGTAAATGTAAAGTGACTCTTCAATAAAATGAGTGGAATTTATTTATTTAGCTGTTATTACTTTGAAACCACTGTGCGGCGGATTTTAATTAAGACTAATTGTTTTTCTTTATAGTCGGATGCCAAGGAAAGCTAATTAAATATAATGCTAGCGACATTTCCCATAAGATGTTGTATTCGCGGTGGAGTTGCGTTTGAATAGTGCTTCATCATGCGTCAAACTCACACACAGCGATGACTTTATACACCTCAATAAGTTCACTTCAACAAAGAGACGAGTTTGTGTGTTTCACCAGCCAACATATTGTGTCTCCATGGTAATAAAGAAATGTCGCTACTGGAATGTTGCAAAAAGTTAATAGTATATAGCTTTGGATGAAACGTGTCTAATCTCGCCGAGTTTTGAGATAGTAATTTAGACTGGATTAAACATGGACTATATAAATTTTGTGGGGGAGAAAAAAGTTACAAAGCTTGTCTCTATGGAGATATTATGGTTTAGCCTTAAAAGTCCCATATTACGCAAAATTCACTCTGGATTTGAGTTTTTGTTTGAGTTGTCCTTTATTATTAGTCTGTCTACATCTCCAAAGCTCAAAATGCTCTGTTCCACCTTGTGATGTCATGATGTTCAGAAAAGACAATAAAGTTTTTCACAGTAAAGTCAATTCCAGGGCTAGTGAAGGTGCATGAAGTTTAAAAACACAGTGGAGCACTTCCTGTATTACCACATGACATCACAAGGTGGAACTCAGCCTAAATATGCAGGGTTTGTGTGTTAAACATGTGTGAATGAAATAAAATACAACTCCATGGCTTAAAGCTCACAATAGTAAATTTTGTGTGATACAGGACCTTTAAAATGCACTTAAAAATAAAATACATACATAAATATTAGGTTATTTTAGAAATTTTAGAAATACAGTCACAGAAACCATTGCAGTACATATTACTTCAGCATTTCTCTTATCTTAAAAAGCAGCATCTTTCTGTAGAGTAGTGATTATTAGCTTGTAATTGTCTGAGTCCTGTTCACTGGGCCCTGGTCTGTCCACGAAGGGTGACAGCCGCTAATTGAAAATGAAGAAGAAATAATTACTGTCTTAAAAGTGATGGAGTGGCCACTAGGGACAGCACGGGGTGAATAAGGAAGGACAGAGGGGCACTAAGGGAGTCTGTGGGGCCTTTGGGAATACTGCAGTCATGAGGTCAGTCACTTTACAGGACAAGTAGAGACGGGGGGTACATGAAAAGTGGATAATTTAGTTGTTTTGGAGACAAGAAAATTAGAATTAAAAAGTACTTATATTGAAAAAGAGCTGATTATATTCCACAAAATTAACTCTTATGAGCTTTAAGCCATATTATAACATTGTTACCTCCTCAAAAACATACCTGGAGTTGTGTTTTGTTTCATTCACTCATGTTTGCGTGACCCTTTATTAGTCTGTCTACATCTCCAAAGCTCAAAATGCTCTATTCCAACTTCTGAGGTCATGTAGTGGTAGTTTTCATTGACCTTTTACCTTCAGTTCAATAGAGACAATTCCAGCAATTCCAGCACTGAAATTAACCAAATGATTGTAGTGATGGTGTATGGAGTTTAAAAACACAACTTGATGTTTTAAACACATGACATCACAAGGTGGAACAGAGTGTGTGAATGAAACAAAACACAACTCCAGGTATGTTTGTGATGAGAAAACATTATACAGTAACATAGACCAGAAAATAGTGTAATATGGGCCTTTTAACATTTGAAAGGTCCACACTCTACATATTAGACTCCTTTATTGTCTCCTCTATAGTCTTTGGTAAATCAATGTCTAATTTTTGACAGTTAAGAGGTGCTGATAACAAATGAATTGGTACTTTTAGGTGAACAGTTGGTGCGCTGACATCATCTGTAGTTTTCTATAGACAGAGCAGTGTAGCGTGGAGACCGTACAGCCCCTCTGAAATACTATTAAGATTTATCACCCATTGTATGTGGCACACAATCTATTTTATGTCATTTGGAAGTGATGCATTCTTGGAAAAAGGTAAAGGATTGTGTCTTGGTTTGAGGTCCTAAAAATAAAAAAAAAAAGAAATATAAAAAAATCAAGTCAGGTGTTATACTGATTCAACAGATTTTGTTCCACACTTTTAACACACAAACCCTGCATATTTAGGGTGATTTAGTTCTTCTCTCAAACAGAAAACACTCTGTTCCACCTTGTGATGTGCTCCACTGTGTTTTTAAACTCCACACAGCTTCACTGCAATAATTTGGATTACTTCAGACCTGGAATAGCCAATCCCTACAGAACAAAAGGTAAAAGGTAGCTGTTAATTTGAGCTTTGGAGATGTAGACAGACTAATAATAAAGGATTACTCAATGAAACAAAACACAACTCTGGGTATGTTTTTGATGAATGTAATAATATTATAACATGACTTAAAGCTCACAAGAGTCAATTTTGCGTAAGACCTTTAAGTACAATCTTACAGCCAGTACTGCTACTACTATTTGTTTGAAACTTAACATCCCAGACCTTACCCATAGACCCTTGCATCGCTAAAAACATTACTTCTGTTCTTATTGTTCTAATTAGTACTATTAAGAGGGCAGATGATGTGTAAATTTGTGAATTATAGAGCTGTACTTGTGAAAGTGCGTACCGTCTATGATGTGAGAGCAGGAAGAGGCTTTAAAACACAGAGTTTGTTCTAGTGGTGTAAACAGCACACAGCAGGAGCAGACTGTTTCCCAATATGCCGTCTGTCACCCACACACCCCAATACACACAAGAATACACACAAAATATACACAAAAATACACACTGCGACTTCTCCAGACGATACCGATATATGAGAATTGTTGTGCAGTTGTGGTCAGTAACCGATATTTGCTGATGCCGATGTCAGTACTTAAAATTCTAAGTAAAGTGAAGCTGTAGAAAAGGTCACAAATTAACTTTATAAAAAAATGCACAATGTATTTATCTATAATACAAAATACAGGCTACATCTTTATTTCCATTTTCATAGTGATGGGCCCATATGGATTTTTTATTTATTTATTTTTTTTACAATAACGGATATCTGGCCTGCTGTGACCTATTTAGCTTTTATAATCTATAGCAAGGCCCACAAATTTACAAAGTTCAATTAGAACACAAATTCACAAATTAATCACAAATTAACTTTCACTTTTGCAAAAATAATAACAAAAAGGTTTTATCTGGGATATAAAACTGGTTACATGTTTGTGTAAACATACAAAGCTCTTCTATTTCAACTGACTCTGAAATCTGAAGTACGCAAGGACAATCTAGGAATGATGCACGGGCGCACAGATAATGGGGCACTGCAGGAAAAATATCAGTATCAAATATTGTTGTTGGACGATACCAATATTGAAAATTTAGATTTGATACTGGACCTGATACATCACCCATCCCTACATTTTACCACACGATATTGTGGCAGCTTAGAAAAGAATATCGCCACAGTATTTTGACTAAACCAATACATGATTAAAATCAACGATATCGACCAATATGTTAGCATCAATATAATGTACATCTCTATTAAAAATACATAGAAAATACTAATACACACACAGCTACACACTTCCACACTTGCTGTTAAGAGAGCTGTACTTTCACACATGGGAGACGCCACAAATAGCAGTCTGCTTTTGAAAAAAACAGGTTTTGAAGCAAGACGATCTCTCAGCAGTAAAAGTGAATGTACAAATCTTATTTCAGGTCTAGTAGCAAATCCAGATGCCCTCCCTGAGCCTATCCATTTACAGAAATGAGACTGGCAATAAAAAAATATTGGCTTGTGGCTATATTAGTTTTAGCAGAAAGGCAGATACCAACTTCTCTGACTAAACAAATACATAATTAGTTTGCATTTTTAATCATAGTCAGATAAAGGATCTTTGTAATGAAATCAAAACTATTAATTCCACTAAACTAAACCAAATGTGTTGAGATCTGGGCCCAGTAACCATTGCAAGACAGAATCAGTGCCTTGGCAGATGTTTAAGAGGGTTTTCACATTTTGCTTACTTATTGGCATATTGCAGGTTTCTGTGTATGTTGTTCTAAAATATATTACTTAAAGGTGCACTGTGTAACTTTTCTAGTGGAAGGTCCGACAAATACTTTTCTCCATGGAGATGCTATTGCTTCGTCTGGAATGTTTCACAGTATGGGATTAAACCTTTCTATCTTCATGGAGACCAAACCAGACCAAGTTACAGGTCAGATCTGAGGAAAGGCGACCCCGCTCACAGTCAGAATGCCTGTTTTTCTATGTATTTTTGAGCTGTAAAACCACCTGTAATTGAATAAATGTAAGGTAGAGCTGTTTATTGTCATACTGTGGAACATTCCAGGCACACCAATGACATATCCATAGAAACAAGCTGGTGATTGACGCCCAACATAAAAGTTACATAGTGCACCTTTAAATCCCACTGAAAATATCCACTATCTCCACTATTTCTAAATCAAATCTGAGCTGTAAATGTGCCCTTCTCGCGATATTAATCTTGTTTATGGTCAAATAAAACAGTGCTGACCAGTCTCACTTTCACTTCTTGAAAGGACCATTTAGAATCCATTACAACGTCATCAAACCTCATTGACCTGGACCACAGAGGGGCAGGAGGAGTCGACAAAAGCCCCCCCGAACAGAGGCAACAATGAGGCCAAATGTTGTGTGTGCCCCCTCCCCATACAACGGACCACCAGCTCCCTCCATCCATCACAGTCAGAGCGTCAAGAGACTTTTAGAGACACCAGCTCCTATTTAGAGACACACAGATCAACACTGAATACTGTGGAGTTTAACGGTTTGCTAGTGGAGTTTTTTTTACAGTTATAATGATGTTTTTCTAATATGTCTTACATGTCGCAGTTAAGTGTATTGTTAAAATAAAAGTCTATATATTTAAGTTCTTATTTATTTACCTAATCTGGATTTATACAGTAGTTTTATTAATGCCAGAAAGATGTATGGAAGAAAGAGTTGCACATAATACACATTTGGCACATTTAAAAAAGCAACTAACTTAATAATAATAATAATATACAATCATTATTTTTTTAACAACATAGTTAAAATTGTGTAAATAGATATATACATGTATAAATAATAAAATAAATAAATAAAAAAATCTGTAGAAATCAAACATTCATTTTTTTACGTATGTAGAAATCGTATTATATTTACTATATTACATCAAATTACTTGCAGTCCATTATTATATTATTCAAATAAATATTAATTATCGCCAATTCAAAGCCATACTGTGAAACGGTGGTGTCCTACTCCCAGATGGAGACAAGAGACAGTTTTCTATACTGATAAAACCTTTTTACTGTAAAAAGTAAATTCACAAATGTTGAATCTAATAATTTCTATCAATGACTTCACCCAAGAACTTAATGTATTACGACAAAAATCTGCTTTTTAATAACATTATTATAATTTTTGTATTATTGGCGTATAGGATGTTGTGATATTGTCTGAATTTAATTATAAATATTTCCTCATTTTGCTTTGCTCTTCTTTTAACCCTTTTTACACTGGTCTGTCATGTTAAACTAGCAACTGTCAATCATTGGTTAATTATAAAATATATAAAAACGTAGAACTGACGCGATCCTAAAATCTCGTTACAAACTTGTAGAATCTATAGCGTATCCATCATCGCAAAACCAGCCAGCGAAAGACGACACAAAGGCCCCAATTTCCTCCCCGTACCCTGAGCCAATATGGGAGGACAGGAGCACCCAAGGGACCCAGAGCCACCAGCTGACCGTGCAAGCGCTTTGCTCAAAGGCACAATTAGGGGCTCTTTGTTTCGGCTGGAGTGGTCCCATTGTAAGGCAGTGTGGTGTGGATATAAAGGGGCAGACGTCATCACTCACTGCTTGGATAGTTTAGGTTTGATCATACGGGACGAGGGAAGTGAAGGCGCCCTGTGGAGTTTGAATGGAGGGCCCCGACTGTGAGAGGAGCTAATGGGGACATGGTGATAGGTCATCAATACAGCTCTGAAGGACTCGACTTGGGTTTCATGGATAAGAGTTAAATTTGAGTATATAAATGATTCAAGATTTTACAATGTCTACTCTTGTTCAAACTAAGCGAGAGTAGAGTTAAGTTGCACAGTGTGGCTTTTCCACTGAAGGGTCTGTTCCCTGCTTGTCTCCATGGAGATATTACTGTTTTGCCTTGATTACTCCACAGTATAGAAATAAACTTGGTAATCACAGGTTAATGGTCAGATCTGTGGAAAAGCAAGTCTGCACATCATAAGAATTCATTCTTTTAGAGGTATTTTTAGATGAACCAATGCAAAAGAGATATGTTTAATGTCATACTTTGGGATATTCCAGGTAAAAAAAAAACATCTCCATGGAATAATAACAGACCCTCCATCTTAGAAGTTACACAGTGCACCTTTAAGAAAATTCAAATTGGGAATAGTTTTTAGGTTATACCAAGATAAATATGACCTGAGAATATAAACACAAAAAATGTATTTCTGCACATAGGAAACATCCATCTTTAAACATTGTTCTCTCAACTGTGCATTATGGCGTGCTAATTTCAAAAATACAGAACTGTAACTTCCCATTCCAACAGAGAAAACCTGAGGGAGAAACTATAACAGAGCAAGACATCAGGCGTGGATCAGAACCGGGAGCCATGATAACAGTATCTTTGTTTTAGAGACTGCAGTTTGTAATTGTAGAATGAGGCTCATATTGAAATGCTGTCACAAGCCGCTGGGTCTGTTTACACTGTTCCCTCATTTGATTGCATGTGTCTTCTCACTGGGAAATTAAGTTTGCTGGCTTTATGTGAAAGCTTCAATTTAAATATCAGGGGTAAAAAGCTGTAAACACTTCATAGATGTAATTAAATTGTGACTATAACTGCTTTTTCATTTATCAGTGTTAAATGTGTCCAAGTGCCAAGTGCGAGCTCAAGATGTAATGATTTATAGATTAGGAAAATGTGGGATAACTGTTAAATGTTTTGGTCATTGTGATAATTCAAAATTAAATGATGCAATAAAAAATATCAAAATTCAAATACTAAAGTAATAAGTATGTATTATGGTCAAAACACACTGAAAAATGTACCAATATTCAGAATACAAAATATATATAATAAAATGTGGTTAAAGCCAGATGCACTGCCTAACTTTTTTTTCTATTTGTCTCCATGGAGATGTTGGAGCATTGCCTTGAATGTTCTACAGTGGGGCATTAAACTGATGTATTTTGGCATTTATTTCACTGTGAGTGTTTTTATTGCTCAAAAATAACTTAGAAATCAGCTTATTGTGAGCCTGCCTCTCCAGAGATCTGACCTGTAACTAGGCCAGGCAGTGGCACCACCTGCTTGTCTTCATGGTGATAGACAAGTCAAATGTCAAAAGTCATTATGCTTGTCTCCATGGTAATGTTATGGCTTTGCCTGGAATGTTCCTCAGTATGGCATCAAACCACCCATTTCACACTTCTCTCGTTCATAGAAGCTTTAGGGCTAGAAAATAAAAAAATATATAAATTTATATTTAATGTAATCTAATGCAAGTTCTAGAAAATTTGAAAAGAATTGTGTATTTATTTAATAGAGAGCCTTTTCATTGCTCAAAAATACCTTGAAAATCCTGCCTTCTTACTGAGAGCTAGATCACCTCTCCAGAGATCTGACCTGTAATTTGTCCTGGTAGCTGCACCTGCTTATCTCCATGGCGATAGACAAGCTTAATGCCGTACTGCGCTCTATTTCCCCGTCTCTCGTCTCCTTGTCCTCACCGCTGTAGGCTGACTGCACCGAGCCAGGTCTGTATCAGGACATGGTTGACATGATTTGATTCCCCTCCCAGGAGCCTTGAAAGTGCTCCATTAGTGATATTGCTAGTGGGGCAGTGTGCCAAAGCTACCAGCCTGTCTCTGTAACCCATAGACTCACCTGCTGCGAGGAATCTGTGCTTTTACCAACAGGCCAAGTCTACCCACGGTGAAGTGCAGAAATGTAGGTGTGAAAACTGTGTTCGCCAAGACTCCTCTGTCTACATTGACTTGTTTTTTGGTCAGTAGTTCACTAACCATCTTGTACAGTTCTTGCATATATTAAAGGGCCGATATTGGGCACGATTTTCTGATTCATGTTATAATGTTTCCTCATCACAACCATACTTGGAGTTGTGTTTTGTTTCATTCACACATGTTTAACAAACAAACCCTCCATATTTAGGTATTATCCATATTAAGTTCTTCTCTCATAAAGTAAAAGTGTGCAATCTTATGATATAATCCACCGCTGTCTAGACACAGCAAACAAATAAAGTTACTTAGGCCTGACATAAGGTCATAAAACAAAGGGTTACTAGGTCAAAAATAGTAAGAAAATAATAGGACATTGACTTCATAGGACACCAAACTAAAAATAAAAAGCAAATCAAATGTTTAAATCTCTCTATATAGGCTGTTGAACACATATGGAATACTTCATTCAATGTTTGGTGTACAAGTTTACTATAATTTTGCTCTCAGCCAAAAAAAACCAAACATTTAACTGTGACTTTCTATCTCTCAGCTATACACTACTGTTACAGCACTTTAACACATATTATCCCATTCAGTTACATTATGTTGCAACAGGAAAGGCATCTGGCATATGTTTGCAACCTGTAGAATGGGGCTCAGAGGTTAGAGCAGTGGTCCCCCAACCCGAAGATCAGATCAAGTTCTGCCGTTTCCTTAGGCAAAACACTTCACCCACCTTGTCCAGTATGAATGCAGACTGGCTTCTGTTAGTCTGTAGCTATAATAGTATCTTACTACCAACAAGTGCGCCTGTAAATGTAAGGCACATTTAAAAGGGATGCGCCGATCTGATACTGATATCGAATATCGGCTGCTATATTGAAAAATGTACAGGTTCGGATATCGGCTTCCAAATATTGGTTCATCCGATATCCTGGTTGGACATATTAATTAATTTTATAAGAAGTGATCTCACTTTAGCCTAAACACCTTCAGTCATAGTTTTAAGTGAAATGTTTGTATCCATGTTTTAAGTTACTGATGTTATTAAGTGACAGAAGAAATGTAGTTGTTGTACTAGTAATAGTAGCAGTAGTAGCAGCACTGGTTGTAGTTGGCCCAGAAAGTCTAATAATATTTGATCTTTTTGTTTATAGAAAGGTTTTCTGTCATTACTTGAGGATAAATAACAATTACAGCAGCACATCTGGATAAATTTTGTCATATTATATTTTTGTTTTAAAGGAATTAAATGCTGTGCTCAGTCTCTGTACTGGTATCGATTAATATTGGGTATCAGCAGGTACTTATAGTATCAAAATTAGAATCAGAACTGAAAAAGCTGGATCTGTGCATAGTACCCACTGTTGCTACTTTGTTGATTTCTTTTGTGGCGTTACAAGATGGAGGATCATCACAGACCCAGACATGACCAAAACAAAGGGCAGGGTGTTGCTGGGGTGATGGGGCAGTGAGGGGGCAGAAGAAGTGTGTGGGGGGGGCAGTTCGAGAATAGAAAGACATGGCCCGATCACATGGACAGTGACATTCACGCGTTTGGACGTGGCTCCACTCCTGCCGATCGGCCAAGCTGTTATCGCAGTCGGCGAGTGCTTCCAGGTCGCAACCCTCAGCGGCACCGGCATTATTGGGTCGCGGCTTGGTGCCACAGAAACGCACAAGTCACCGGCGAGCGGAGGACCAAAGCCAAAACTATTGTCCAACAGAGAACACTACAAAAACTAAAATCTTAAAATCAAGTTAAAATGACTTGAATTAAGAACATGTCATTGATTTCAGATTTCATATTGAGTAAATTTCTCATGACAAGTAAAATTATCTACCAGTGGAACTTTTTGTACTTGAAATAGGAAAGTTAGTTACAAAGAATGTAAGAAAAACAACTGTTAGTACTTAAAATATGAAACTAAATCATATGTTGGGCGAATTAAGAAAAAAAACCTTAATCCATCAGTAGATCCAGTGCAGTCTACTCAGTTCAAGTTAAATCTTCTTAATTTGAGTAATATTACCCTGATACACTGCAAAACAACATCTCTAGATCAGTTTGAATTAATTGTGCTCAGGAAAGTACTTCAACCACACAATTATTTAAAGGTGCACTATGTAACTTATTGGTTGGAGGTCCATCACATTCTTGTTTCTATGGATACGTCACTGCTCTGTCTGGAATGTTCCACAGTATGAAACTAAACAGCTCTACATTACATGTAAGCAATTCTCAAGCACACTGACAAACAAAACTCATAACGCCTTAAATACTGTTCTGTGGGCTTGCCAGGGATTTAAGGCATTGGACATTTGGTAGTTACAACCTTGGCATTGTAAACCATGATAATCTGCTGAATGTCTCTACCCTCTCTCTCCCCCATCCATTTCACACTACAAATCTCTTGTTCAATGAAGCTTCTGGGACAGGAAAAAAAAAAAAAAAATCATATATATATATAAATGAAGTTATAGAAAATTTCAAGACAATTCTCTTTCTAGAAAATAAATGTTAAGTATTGCTATGGTAGTGTCTTTTTTGTCTTTTTGACCCTTTTCTAAGATCTGTTTTGATAAAATTTGAAAGCAGCCAAGACCTATTTAAAACCAGTCAAAAAGTAGAAAGTAACAAGCAAAATATTTACATACATAATTTTTAAGCAATTAAATCGAGCTAATATTTGTCATTTCAATCAGGACTAGTCTAGATCTTACATTTTTGCAGTGTAGTGAGCGCATACACACGCACACATGGGTTTGGTGATCCGGACTGGCAGCCTCCATGGCAACCATCTGTCCCACTCCACCGTGCCTCGGATTTGGGCACAGCGAGCGACGGGCATGCCTTGACACATCTGAGTTAATGGGACAAAACATGGGGGGCGAGCAGGAGGACAAAGGAAGCGTGAAGAAAAGAGAGGAGTCAATGGTGAGATGAACACAACACAAATAAAGCCAGTTTTGACACAGAAAATGCCATGATTAGTTAACAGTTGCACAATGTATTTTAGGCTGGTTAAATTGAACGTAATTAAGTAAAAGTAGTAAATACTGTACTTAAGTATACATTTTAGGTATCTATACTTTACTTAAAGGTGCATTGTGTAACCTATCTACTGGAGGGTCCGTCATCTGCTTGTCTCCATGGAGATGTGCCTAAAATGTTCCACAGTATGGCCATAAACTTACGAATCTCCATGGAGCCTTATAAGCCAAATTGCAGGTAAGATTTGTGAAGAGGCGACCCCACTCACACTAAGAATTTATGTTTTTTAAGATATTTTTGACTAATAAATGAAATCTGCAGTTACATAAATGCAAGGCAGATTAGTTTAATGCCATACTGTGGACAATTTAAACCAAAGCATTAACATCTCCATGGAGACAAACAGGCTGCGGGCCTCCTCCAAAAATGCCACAGTCGCAACTTTTCTAGTGGAGGATTCTGCTACCTACTGGTCTCTATGGAGATGTTACTGCTTTGCCTGGAATGTTCCTTGGTATGACATTAAACATATCCAAGTTTTTCTAAAGCTCAAAAATACAATAATTCCTTCTGTGAATAGGGGTGACTCTCCACAGATGTGAACTGTAACGTAGCGCAGTGCTGTAACCTGCTTGTCTCCCTCGTGATAGATAGGTTAAATCTGTACATATTGTACCTTTAATTATAATAACAAACTGACCGTTTTCTTTTTAGCACTATAGATCCACATATAGCTAGAGGACGCTAAATTGAAGCTAGATACATCTTTTCCTGTCAAAACTTCTAGCTTGTGTTTCCTTATCATTGCTAACCCACACCCCTCTGAACCAATGACACAGTGACCCAACGTCTTTCTCGAAACCCCCAAAATCTTCTTTAACATGCAAACTGAACGCCATTGTCGATTTTCACGCACAAAGCAACGCCACGCCTCCAGGAGCAGCCAATACACCAGGATTAAACAGCAGAATACAGCCAATGATGGAGCCTCTTTTGATTGCAACTGAATTTTAGAGCGGCGTCTGTTATCTCTATTGACCACAACACAGCGAGTCTGCCTCTTCAAATGACCACATGACTTCTCTTAACCAAAGTTCTTGGTTAAGTGACATAAGTATAATATAAAAAGAAAATTATGTGTCAGCATTTTTGCTTGTAATTTTAAAAGGAAAATGTTTCATTGTCATTGTATTATTAGTAGATATAAGACCAGCTGTTTTAGTTTTACTCTTCAATACATTATATTCTTGGATGTCTCAAAATTTGCATCAATAATTTCGTAGGTTGAAGCAATAGTATATAATGTAGTAGTAGTAGTAGTAGTAGTAGTAGTGGTAGCAGCAGTAGTAGCAGCAGTAGTAGTAGTAGCTGTAGTAGTAATAGTAGCTTAAGTAGTGGTAGCTTTAATTGACCGTTACCAGCTTACTTTGAGTTAACTAAAGAGGTAGAAATATGGATGAAGATATCTGTGTAGTAGTAGTAGTAGTAGTAGTAGTAGTAATAGTAGTAGTAGTAGTAATAGTAGTAGTAGTAGTAATAGTAGTAGTAGTAGTAGTAGTAGTAGTAGTAGTAGTAGTAGTAGTAACACATAGTAATAAGTTAACTACACATACTCTCTAATCAACTTGTACAAAGAATTACAAGAATGTCATAAAATACTGTTGAAAGCAGAAAGGATTTTCGTTGCCAAACTCTGAACACAAACCCCCTTTTGGCTCTGCTTTTCCTTTCACCATCTTTTCAAAGAGGCCACAGCGAAGTGACTGAACCATGACCACAGGCAGATGCTCCAGACTTCACACCCTCAATCCCAAAAATAAATCAAGACTAGTGCTAAGACTGTTGGCCTGTATGCTTTCTACAATGTAATAAGTTCATATACGTAAGTTAAAGGTTCTGTATTGTGTAAAATTGACTCTTGTGAGCTTTAAGTCATGTTATAATGTTGTTTCCTCATCACAAACAGACCTAGAATTGTGTTTTGTTTCATTCACACATGTTCAACACAAAAACCCTGCATATTTAGGCTGACTTCTTCTCTCAGACAGAAAACACTCTGTTCCACCCTGTCGTGTCATGTGGTAATACAGGAAGTGCTCCACTGTGTATTTGAACTTCACACACTTCATTAGAATAATTCGGATAATTTCAGGCCTGGAATTTTTCCTACTCTACTAAACAAAAGGTAAGTAGCTGTTAACATGTAAGCTACCCCTTCATGACATCACAAGGTGGAACAGAGCATTTTCAGGTTTGGAGATGTAGACAGATTAATAATACAGGATTACTCAAACGTGTGAATGAAACAAAACGCGACTACAGGTATGTTTTTGAGGAGGTAACAACATTATAACAAAAGCTCATAAGAGTCAATTTTGTGTAATATAGGCCCTTTAATATTATGAATTAAGACTTTGTTCATGCTTTAGTAAGTCTAATTAAGGTGTAGTTAATATAAAGTGGTAACAAAGTATTGTAACTCAAAAGTAGCACAAGTACTTATAGAGATATGTTTGCTTTTAATTTCAAATAAATTTCCAATAAAAAGGACCAGATTTCCTCATAAATAGTGTCACTTACATGTACTTCAGAGACCAGGATGGAGTCCAGGCTTTGATCCGGTCTTTGGCAGAGAAGCGGGGCAGAGAGAGGACCCAAGTCCCCCCTCTCCCAGTCTCTCTCAGTCTCTCTCTGGGCCAAGCCAAAAACACTGTCCAGACGAGCCAATGCACCAACACAAATGTTAGCCTCAAGATTCTGCCCTTTCCAGACACTGTTTGGGAGAAGACACCATATTGTTACAGTGGGGCGAGGTGATAAAAATGTTACCTTGGTTTGCTAGTTTTTTTTAATATATATATAGATAGCTTTTCCTATAGGTGCGTCAAATGTTTTTCTTCATGCAGATGCTATTGCTTCCTCTGAAATGTTTCACAGTATGGTATTAAACCTTTTTATCTTCATGGAGGCCAAACCAAACCAAGTTACTGTTTTTCTAGGTATTTTTGAGCTATAAAACCACCTGTAATTGAATAAATGTAAGGCAAAGCTGTTTAATGTCATACTATGAAACATTCCAGGCAGAGCAATGACATATCCATAGAAACACAAAGGTGACAGACTCCAAACCAAAAAGTTACATAGTGCACCTTTAAATTCTTGCTTGCATTTTTTTTTTTTTAATTAATAAAAGCAAGCAAGCAACAATGAAATCAAATTCCAAAAACAGCAATAGTTAGTACCAGTGGTTCTCAACCTTTTTTGTCTTGTGTACCCCCAAAGCTTTGTCTCCCACTATTGAATACCCCCTATATATCGTGTAATATTTTTTTCTTTGTTTTAATTATATTTATGTCAAAATTATCCGACTGAAACAGTATTAAGCAAGTAAAAAATATCACTAGAAACATTTTAAAATCAAATAAATAAATCTGAAATCCTTCCAAGTAGCTTCTGGCATGTGCCCGTGGACCCCTGGTTGGGAAACACTGAGCAAGACAACATTTTTTATGTTTAAAAATAGTTAAATTAAAGTAGTTAAATAGTAGTTAGTTAGTTAGTTCGTAGTTAAGTAGTTAGTTCAATAAAAATGTAAAGTTGAGTTTGAAATTTGTCTCAATTAAATCTCAGTTATCTCAATTAAATAAATTAACTTTGGAGTGTACAAAAATAATTGTTATTTTACTGAATATGAGTTAGTGAAATCCTTCATGCAGTCAGGATGGCCCAGGGTACAAAAAGGTTTTAAATGCAGTCTTTTATTGTTTTTTAATTATCTGTGTAGTTTAATTAGCATTTTCATTTCATATATATTTAATTATTACAGCAAATACTGGTGTAGCATTCATCTATTTCCATGTCAGATTTTCCACATACACAGCACATAACATGATCTTAAAGAAATCTTAATGTTAAAAATGTAATGTCTGAATCCAATAATACTGCCAATAAAAACATCACATTTCTCAGTGTACGTCATTAGCTAAAATCATTCCAAAAAGCAATACTCGAGGTGCACTTGAAAGGCGGCCATATTGTTTAATTAAATCCCTATCTCCGACACAGAGTGGTGAAAATGACATGATCTGGGATAATCCCTCTAGAAATATTGGCCTGAAATCCTCCTATCTTTTCCCAAATAATTCTGTAAATCGAAACTACTCTATTGCCGAATGTATCAGCGTTGATGCGTGCACAGCTTGGTTATTGCACCCGCCATTTTGGGCCTCTCTCGGTATAAGGATATCCTGATTAAAAAGAAATACGCCGTCGCTATGGAAGCAAAGGAGGGCTTGGTCGAGATATCAGAGAGAAGTCATTTCCTGGTTTGTATGGGGAAAGCGCTATCTGCTTGGAAAAACCTGGCGCAGAGATTTCAGATTTCCTTCGCAAGAACATCGATAGCCATTTGTTCATTTCCTCACAACAATGAAGGGGAGAAAAAAATCGAAATAGTTTTGTCCAGGAGTGTATTTGAACATAATCACAAAAATCTGTTGTGTTATTAGACAGACTTATAAGGCTCACACAATATTGCAGCATCAGGGCTCTTGCATAGCTGAGGAGAGGGTCAAGTTCTTCCACTTTTGTGTCACTTTGGCTGGTTTGGTTTCTTTTCCATCAGATTTGCATTTTAATGGAAGGCGGCGTTTTTATAGACTTCACAGCAGCGTTAGGGGCTCCACAACTGGCCTCATTAAACGAACTAAGCTGGATTAGCTGTGATGCGAAAGGCTGATAGGCATACGCTGTAACACAACCTTACCCGCTCCAGGATTAGAAAGGGGCTGGTAGCTGAAAAACACTGCAAAAATGGATGTCTAGATTAGGTAAAACAATTTAAATTGGGAATAATAATCTTAATTTGAGTAGTTTTTGCCATATTAATTTACATAGGAACACTGGTTTACCCCTAGTTTAAAAATAATACCCCTTATTCTTTACAATACTTATAAATACAATAGCAAATTCAAATGTTAATATAAGAATCAAGATTTGTATCAATGACACAGTATAATCTTAATTCGAGAAGTTTGCACGATGCGTAGGGCAGATAGGCATACGCTGTAACACTTTACCCACTCCACGATTAGAAAGGGACTGGTAGCTAAAATACACTGAAAAAATGGGTGTCTAGATTAGGTAAAATGACTTAAATTGGGAATAATTATCTTAATTTGATAAGTGTTAACAATATTAATTTACCCTGAGATTATAGCTAGTTGTAAGACATTTGTGACAGTTTCATTATTTATGTTTTAAAATATATTTTATAATATATCGTATTTTTATGGTACATTTTTTATTATTATTATTATTTTTTTTAATGTCCCATGTTACTTTGAGCTTTTTTTTTTCCCCCAAAGTGTTTTTTTTTTTCTTACAACAAACTGCAAATAAACTAACCTAACCTATCATTATTTGTATTTATTTTTACATTTTTCTTTACATTTTTCTTACCGCATTGTCAATTTGAGGTAAATATTTCTTAATTTATTGTATTTATTTATTTATTTTTGTTTATTTCTTGTAAGTTGCAACCAGCCGGGAAATGTCCTAATGTAAGGCAAACGATCTTACTTTAGGACATTTCATTCATAAATTTCATTCATATTCATAGCTATTTTTTTTTTTTTTTTGGTGCACATTTAATTTTTATAGTTTAGATATGGGTGAATGGGTAGAGGAGGGGGGCATGGATGAAGGAGTGAGGAACAACTAGACACTGCGGGAGAAAAAAAAACTGTAGGAAGACATAAGAGGAGAGAGAGACAGGGCAGAGAGGAGGTGATGAATTGCTTGTAAAGTGGGTCCTTTTTAAGTCAAGGGCCCCTCACATCCTCTTTGGCTCCAGCTCCTCTTTCCCCACACACGGAGAGAGAAGGAGGAAACGCGCTGGTGAAATGTTCAAATGCAAAGCTTTTAAATCACAGGGTTTGTGCACAGGGACTTTTAGTACATTAAGCACAAAAATATATATAGTGATGACAACGTGATATGCGAGTGGTATGAGTACACTGGTTTACCCCAAGTATTAAAATAATATAAGAAGCAAGGTTTGTATCAATGACACAGCGATTTGCAGTTACACTTGAAGCAATAAAAGTGTATGCAATAAACTACTACTACTACTACTATTACCATCAAATACTTAAAGGGTCCATATTACACTATTTTCTGGTCTGTTATAATGTTTCCTCATCACAAACATACTTGGAGTTGTGTTTTATTTCATTCACACATGTTTAACACACAGACCCTGCATGTTTAGGCTGAGTTCTTCTCTCAAATAGAAAACACCTTGTGATGTCATGTGGTAATACAGGAAATGCTCCACTGCGTTTTTAAACTCCATGCACCTTCACTAGAATCATTTGGATGATGCCAATCTCTGCTGAACTAAAGGTAAAAGGAGCTGTTAACTTGAAAACTACCGCTACATGACATCACAAGGTATAGACTAATAATAAAGTGTTACTCAAACATGTGTGAATGAAACAAAACACAACTCCAGGTGTGTTTTTTTGATAGATAACAACCTGATAACATGACTAAGATATGCCTTTATTAGTCCCACAGTGGGGAAATTCCAGTGTTGCAACGCACAGTTCAAGAACAGCAGGAAAATGGAACATGCAATAAAACAAGATAATAGATAATAGCTAAAAAAAAGAATAATTTAGAAATAGACTTAAAGACTTAAAGCTCACAAGAGTCCATTTTGAGTAATATAGGACCTTTAGTTATTACTACCATCAAAATACCAATAAAAGTAGGGAGCTACTTTCACTCCATGCCAAATAATTTCAACAAGACCATTTATATCAACTACACTTTTGGATGATCTCCCATTCGCTCTTGTTTTCCAATTAACCTTTAGTGAGTCTGACCCGGCGTGGAAAAATACATGGATCAATGCTCTCTGCGATTACCATCTGTAACACCAGAAAGAGGGGAGAGGGGCTACGCTAAATGTTTGGTAAATATTAACTGAAGGGGGTATTTGCGTTGGATCCACAGGTTTGGAGCGTGCCAGGTGGAGATATGAAGGTAAGGTGCTCGACCGTGTCCAAAAACAGTTCAGTGAGGAGGACTGGGAATAGAAAGAGGACACAGCTTCCAAGTTTGTGTCACTTCATTTCTGTGCTTAAATGAGGGGCCACTGGGAAAGAGGTAATCTAGCAAAACACACACATACCGGAGAGGAGCTGTGACTGGGCTTTGAGAGTCAAGTGTCCATTAAGAGACCTGTAAGCATAGTTTAAATAGAAAGGGTGGAGAGAAGGTCTTAGAGAATTGTCTGGTTAAGGGCCTGGTTTTGGCTCAGTTTGGTGCAGATGTAGACGTGCTTTAGTCCTGTTCTAGTTCAGGTTCAGTCCTCTTCTAGTCCAGGTGCAGTCCTGTTATAGTCCTGTTATAGTCCGGGTTTAGTCCTAGTTTAGTCCTACTTTCGTCCTGTTCTAGTTCAGGTTTAGTTCTGGTTTAGTCCTGATCTAGTCCTGGTCTAGTCCTGGTCTAGTTGTGGTCTAGTCCTGCTCTAGTCCTGGTTTAGTCCTGTTCTACTCCTGGTTTAGTCCTGGTCTAGTCCTGTTTTAGTCCAGGTTTAGTCCTGGTTTTGTCCAGCTCTAGTCCAGGTTGAGTCCTGTTGTAGTCCAGTTTTTGTTCTGGTTTAGGCATGGTCTAGTCCTGGTTTAGTCCAGGTTTAGTCGTGGTCTAGTCCTGGTTTAGTCCTGGTCTAGTCCAAGTTCTGGGTTTAGTCTTAATTTAGTCCCAGTTCTCATGTAGTGTATGCAAGTGTAAATGCACGGAATCCGTAATTAAGTCAAGTAATAAAATGCCTTTAATTGCCTTTAGAGTTTAGAGTTAAAATGCCTGTTAATGCGGGGGTTCTACTCTAGATTTCTATAATGTTTGTTATCTATAAATGCAATTTCATTATGAATATTTCATGGTTTATTGTCCTCTTTTTGTTATATGCATTTGACCCATTCTTCCATGTGTCTGGAAGTGGGCGACCAAAATGTAGATACAACAGTTCTTCGCCTTGACCCGGAGAACTTAACAAGAGTATTTTTTATATACTTTAAATAGATGTCATAACAGATAATATTAAAAAATTAAACTAATAGCAACTTTCATTCACTTAATCAACAACAAAACTACTACCGCCAATCCTATTACCCATACTATTACTACAACTACTACAAAACATCTGCAGCAAGATCCAACTCCAATAAGACAAACTCCAAGAGCCACTAAAGCAGATATGATGTCTTCTTATAGCCGAAGTACAAGTGCATTTTGTTCACAAGTCTAACCCAGAGAAGGCACCCAACCAGAGAGACCACAGCCCAACAGTTGTGTGAATAAGAGATTAAGAGCCCTATCTATATATGTGTGTGTGTGTGTGTGTTTCTGTGCTGTGTGTGTATTTTAAAACAGATTATGCATCGCGATATGGGAGCAGGTTAACGTGGCGTGTTTGCATACAGGGTGCCACCACAGCCTGACGGGGTTTAAAGTTAATCCGTGCTCATCGGCTGATTTAGCAGTTTTTCAGAGAATTAGAGCACGAGGCGAGAAGGCTTTGTTGAGGTGATAGAAAAGTCATTCAGCAAAATCACAACTCAACGCTGTTTTCAATTTTCCCCTCGCCATGATCCTCGTGGTGTAGAAGAGACACCTATTTTTTGTTAAAAGCGCTGCAGTACCTGATTTTTACAAACTTAAAAAAACGTGAAAAACATAACTAGTTCATTTTAAACAGTTTGTAGTAGTCCAAAGTTATTCCTCGCTTACCTTTTGCATTCAGACCATCCTAATGATTCACAGAGATTAGTTTATAAGCACTTTTCACAGCTTCTAGAGGCCAGAGCAGAACAAAAACTAGCATGATAAACACGCTCTTCCTGATTATAGGACAATAAAAGCTTTATACTTAGATGCAGACAGTACAAAGTGGACTTATTTTGACCTAAAGAGCTGCTTATACACATTTTGCTCTAATACATGGGAAAAAAAACTCAGGTACAGGCCCTTTAAAGAACATCTGTGTGTGAATGTAAGCAAATATAACAAATAAATGACAAACTTACTATTGATGAGGTCACTAGGTGTGCAGGTGGGCGTAGCCAGGTGACACTTCTTGCCTGCTGCGATTAGACAGAAAAAAAACAAAGGGAAAATTATCAGTATCTCGGCTCCCTCATATTGTTATATTGTTTGCACACATCCAAGCACTGGAACATAGAAAGCTAGCCTCCTGCAGCGGTAACCAAAGCAGCTCCAAAAATAATTTGCAGGGAAATTAGCTAAAAAGGGGATTAAATAACAGATTAAAATCAATAGGAAAAACATCACTTCACGGTTGTTTTGATTAATGGTCTCTCTCCGAATGATAAATTAAACTTGAAAACTTTGGTACACATTATTAACCCCCCATTTTCTAACTCATTTAAAAAGCTGCGGGCCTATTTCCCATTATGTTGATGATGTGGGTCGGGTTTGCCAAAAAACTTGTGTGTGCTAATTGTGCAGTGGTTCCCAAAGGCATTTTCTGTTACACTGCACAAATCCATTAAGGCCTCCTTCTTAGGCTGGATAATAGGGATCGAATTAATACGGGGCAGAAACATGTGGCCCCAGACTCCTAAAGATATGATTGATCATCTTATTCCTGGCTATTCAAGCGCTGTGCTTTGGTTAATCGATACCATTACCTCAAATGGATAATACAGCAGCTAGCTAACAAACATGGGGCTAAAATAAGGCTTCAAATAGTCAAATTTAAAGGGCCTGTAACATAGACTAGTATACTAGTAAATTAAAATTAAAACAATCATGAAAAAGTCATCAAAATTTCAAGAAATAAAGGCTTAAAAGCTTCATTCAATGTGTCTATATGTTATATGGGTTTGACTTTCTGAAATGACTTTCATGATATTCTAATTTTTTGAGATGTACTTGTATATAATAGGATAGGGAGCCCTTCCTGCTCCATCCACTTCAATTGACTTTGCACTGTAATATTGTTGCCCCTCTCTCTTTACCTGCTGCTGTGAGGCTCGTCATTTTGGTTTTAAAATGTCCGTATTCATCCCCTCTGCATGATCCTGGTGTTTTTCTTTTGCTATTTTATCAGTAAATAAAATAGCAAAAGAAAAAACTAATTCATTCCTATACCTGCTAGACTTGTGAGCTTCATTTGACTGGAGCCGAGCGTTGTGGGTCACACTCCCTTAGTCGACTTCTTTATACAGTGTATAGTCTGCACCCAATTTTTTACATTTTTTCCTTGTATTTTGATTTTCTCTTGTCCCAGTACACATATATGATATAAGCAGCTCTTGATGTCAGAATAAGTCCACTGTGTACAATCTGCATCTAATTATAAAAGCGTTTTATTGTCAGAAAATCAAGTGAGCATTTAGCATGCATTCTGTTTGTCATAATGGTCCAATGGTTAGTGCCCATGCCCATTAACAAAGAGGTTGTGGGTTTGACGCTCAAGACAGCTATCTACAATACTAACCTAACATATGCTGAAAGGTCTTATCGGGACATGTTTTAGGTGAACTGTTAAATTTGGCAATCAAAAAAATCTCTCCTCACTCATCATCCCATTTTCAATCTATTGTCCTGCTTATCATTGCGTAAGAGCCAAAAATATCTGAGCAAAATAAAAATAATATAAAATTGCCCCATGGTTATACAAAAGGCACACATAACTCATTAACACGCCTGGCAAATTAAAAAGTCAAAGCATCTGTTTGGTGTTTCAAATATCATAGGAGAGCTCATAATGAGGACATGGCTCACTACGTGTTGTCTCCATGGCCAAAACTTCACAGCCAAATGATCTTTCATGAATTACACTGGCAGAATTACACTGAAAAATCACTAACTAGCAAAGAATTATTACTAAAAAGAATGGGAGAAACGAACTGGCTTGTTTAATCTACTACTTTATAAATGCTAATAGAAGTCACACTAGAAAAGTTAAAGCTTCTACAAACAGCATTAATTATGAGGAATGGTAAAGCAAGTAACAATAGTAGTGTAATAAAAGTCAAAAGTTATTGCCTATACTCTATCCAAATGGTATTTGTATGGTATTTTCACAATAAACATCTCACAGTATGATGTTTATTGCTATATAAAATTGTAAATATGCTTTTTTTATGCTTTTTCCTTTTAAAATGCCTTGATAACAAGAATTTTGTTTGGAAGAAAGAATTAAAAATGAATTAAAAATGCTTTATCACAGTTATTTCTTCATGTAGTCTGCACTGAAACGGAACAAAGGATTATGATCTATGTAGTTCCCTTTGTTTTTTAGCTGTTAACAGACCATAACAATCAAGTTAAGCAAATACGATTCCACAATATTTTGGTTATTGTTACATCCCTATTCCACTTACTTCTTGCTTTGAATTTTCCTCAAAATTATGGTTGAAGTTGCATCCTTCAGTCAGCTCCTAAAGTAAGGGAAGAAAACAGAAACAGGCATAATGAATACACAAAATAATAATAATAATTTTAACATGATCAAGTAACATTATCAAGCCCAGTAAAGTATTTGTAATAAAATAGAATAGAAATAAAACTTTTTTTTTTTTTAAATCATATGTATTTTTCATCATTAATTTACAAAAATCAGTCAGACGTATTGTAGATATTATACATTTACTATGCGTTTTAATTACTATACTAACAATAGAACATATGCATACAAGATACCAAAAGGAAGACCACGGATTCAAATAATAAAATGAATCATATAATTTCACACATTCATTTTCAATAATAATCTTATTTAATTTTAATTTTGGCTCATGTATGTCCCTTTCTTTTGCTTTCTCCATCCCCCCGTCCCAAATTTTGCCCCTTCTCTTCTCATTAGACCTTATCTGACCCTATATGCTTTTATCTATGTAATTATTTTCACCCCCTGCTCTGAACAGCACCGTGGCATGCTGGGTAATCGCAGGTCTCGGCGCGGTGCTGCCCTCTTGACTCTCGCACAATCGCACATAAATTTACATGTACAAAGGCTATGGCGGTTTCAATACCTTCTCAAGATGGCCGCCGTGGCTCTTCGGAGTGGGGTCTAGTGATAAAACTCCCCAGACACTCTTCCATTATGTAGAATTGATAGGACGACCTGAGAGGAGGGATAGACCAAAATACACGGGAAAACGCATAAAGGAATTTGTACAGCGCTAGTGCTAATTCCTTATCACAAATTGTCAGTGGTCACCAAAAGTCCCTATGAGGTTCTGTATTAAATAAACAGAATCCCAAATCTGATACTGATACGCATTATTAGATTGGATTACCACAAGGAAATGAAACTGCAACCTGCAACGCTGTACACAAGAACGCTAGCACAATATATAATCTATGTAAGCTTAGTAAGTTTAACTAGTTTTACTTAAACTACATTAGAAATCGTAGTAAGTATTGAAATCTACTGTCATTGCTTATACCAAATCTGGACAGGTTTTTTGGAAGTTTATAATGCCGTAAGCTTGCCTTTCAGTTCCTTCAATAATGTAGCCACAGAAAATGAAATGCATGTAGGGAGTTGTATTAGATTTGTTACTTTTTTTTAAACCTGACAATCCTCTTATTCATCATGTTTGGCAATGACTTGTAGCTTTTTGTGGTTGGACTGACAATATTTAAAAGTTTTCCCTACAAACTGAACTAAACAAGAACTGAATAAAAAAAAAAAAGGGTTTGCTTTTTTCCAATAAAAATGTTGTTACACATATTTAAATAGTAGAAAAAACATAGTAATGGACTAATATGTAATCAATGCCACCTACCCTATTTAAGTTAATAGGCTATGTATTGTTTATGTACTTTTACGGTTTTATTGCAAATACATTTAAAGGTGCAGTACGTAACTTTTCACGTTGCCTGGAATGTCCTTAAGTATAGCCTTAAACTTAAATTGATGGCAGATGTTTTTATTATTAGAAGAAATACCTTGAAAAACATACTTCTAACTTGGCCTGGTGGCGTCATCAGATAGGTCTATTTGTTTTGTTTACTTTTTAAAGGTAATGCCGTCCTGTGGAACATTTCAGGCAAAGCATCTCCATGGCGACGAGCAGGTGATGTCAGATTTTCATATTGGCTGTAACCAAAATGATAATTAAGGTACCAAAAACAATATGGAGCAATTACCAGGTACAGCCATGCCATCGTTGTCCATTGGTGTTGCTACAGGGTGTCCCCTCTGTAAGGATTAACCCCGCACTAAGTAAAGGTCAAAGGTCAAACTTTCTCTGTCGTGCTTCTCACAGCAGGAAGTTTAGGCCAGTCAAAACTAAAGTGAGGGAAGAAACAGACATAAATAAACAAGCATAAATAAAGTAATAAAATAAGATAAAATCATTTAACATGATCAACATTAACAAACCCAATAAAAATATGAGAAATATAGCATTTTAAAAAAAAAATTGTCATTGGGTCTTACAAAAATCACTCCGACTGAGCTATTGTAGATACACATTTACTATGACTTACTATTACTCAAGGACCCATATTACGCTATTTTCTGCTCTATGTTATAATGTTGTTTCCTCATCACAAACAGACCTGGAGTTGTGTTTTGTTTCATGTGTTTCTATGTGTTTTTACCGGGTATAGCCATGCCTTAGTTGTCTAGGTCTAAACCAGGACTAAACCAGGTCTAAACATGGACTACCAGGTCTAACCCAGGTCTAAACCAGGACCAAACAAAGTCTAACCCAGGATTAAATCAGGTGGAAACCAGGACTAAACCAGGTGTAAACCAAGACTGATCCAGGACTAAACCAGGTCTAAATTTGTATGTGTACAGCCATGCCTCAGTTGTCTAAGTCTAACCAGGCCTAAACCAGGTCTAACCCAGAATTAACCCAGGTCTAAACCAGGACTAAACAAGGTCTAAGCCAGGACTGAACCAGGTCTAACCCAGGTCTAACTTTGTATGTGTTTTTACCAGATATAGCCATGCCTTAGTTGTCTAGGTTTAACCCAGGTCTCACCTAGGTCTAAACCAGGTCTACACCAGGACTGACCCAGGATTAAACCAGGTCTAACTTTGCCTGTGTTTTTACCTGGTATCGCCATGGGTCAATTGCCCACTACAAGCTGTCCCCTCTGTAAGGATTAAGCCCGCACTAAGTAAAGGTCAAAGGTCAAACTTTCTCTGTCGTGCTTTTCACAGCAGGAAATTTAGGGCGGCCAAGAGTCAAACCTGTCACGGGTCAGATCTGGTCCATCTGGGGGTCCTGAGTCTACATGCCCCCCATCCTCACCCCTCCACCTCCCCATCTAACCCCTCTCTCTCTCTCTCTCTTATCTCCCTATCACCGCACTACACTGGGAGGTACAATATGTGATTTTAATGAAGCTAATCTCCAAGATCAGCAACTCCTCCAGCCGGTAAATTAACGCTAGCAGGTTAAACACACACACAGCGAGAACGTGGCCTTCTCTTTCTCAAATAAAAGAGTGTGCGCTTGTGTGAAATTGGTTTCGCTCGGGATTAAAGGATTAAAAAGGCTGTTAGTTCCTCAAAATGCTCCAAATATCCTGCTTCAATATTCATTAGCTCTCTTACAAAAGCCACCGCCAGCAGCTCATATAAAGGAAAGACCAGCTAATCATTTCTAAGCAGGGACCCCCATACACTTTTATTATCATTATCCACACTATTAGCGGGAGATAAAAACTGCAGGCGCAATCACAACAGGAGAGCTCAGATTATTGCTGGAAATGGTATTAATATTTGTACGCCACATTTTGGGCAAATCCTTCGCAATCAAAAAGGCAGCAGTTGGTAATAAATCAACATGCATGAATCAGGCGTATTATTATTACACCGACTGTCTACTGTGAAGCTATGTGTGCGACAGAAAGTGAAACGGAGAGTGGCTGTGGGGTCTTATTAAAGTTAAAACAATGTACTGCTAATTAAAAATATTAAGTTATAATAGTATATTGAATTTGTCACCAATCATTTGTCATAGAAACTGACAAGAGCTAAACTAAACCGTGACTAAATCAGGTCTAACCCAGGAATAAATTAGGTCTAATCCATGATTAAATCAGGTTCAACCCAGGACTAAACCAGGTCTAACCCTTGGACGAAACCAGGTCTAACCTATGATTAAACCAGGCTTAAACCAGGACTAAACCAGGTCTGATTTAGGACTAAACCAGGTCTAATCAAGGATTAAACCAGGCCTAACCCAGGATAAAACCAGGTCTAAGGGCAACAACTCTCAAATTCTCCTTTATCAATTTATATTTTTCTTTTCTAAATATTTCTTTCTTTTTCATCTCATCTTACCAACTTTCTTCTTCCAAATCCCCAGCCTTTTCTTGGTCATAAATCAATATAGGTTAGCTATTGGAAGACAGAAGGACAGCCTGAGCTCCCATACACAAACCCCCCCTGGAAAAGTGTCCTTTAAGAGCCCCTTAAAGGCTAATTGAAAGTGATTGAGAGCCTTTCGCAGTGCCCTTTTTTGCCCAGCGGGGGGCCTCTTGTTCTCTGACAGAAGATAAAGGGATTGGTTTTCATTGCACTGTAGGCCCACTGCTGTGTTAGAATAAGCACGTGTCTGTGTGTATATGAGCCTGTCAGGACTCACCTAACAAGGCTGAAATTGATGCTGTTTCGGGGCCAGCAGAGGAGATGTGATGCTTTACAGACATTCAAGTCCAGAAAATACATAAGATTCGATACGGAAAGGTCAACGTCAAGGACAGCACCTGAGGAGAGAGGAGAGGGGTCAGATTAAACTTGTTTTGAAACTTTGAAACATACATTATTTGTTACAGTTGTCAAATTTTGTTACATTAAGAAAGAAAGCATTGAATTCTAGTTGTCTGTGCAAATCTCCAGGCAAGGTTGTATCATAGAGGGGACGTTTTAAGTGTCAGAATGAGCTAACTCTTAGTTTTAACCATAAAAAACACACACACACACACATTATTATGCGGTATCTACAGATAGTTTTTTGTAGAATTGAACAAAAACTGCAATATAGGCTGCAATATAACAATATAAGTTTGTGACCCATTTTAAATCCAAACTTTTCTAATTGTTCTTCCTGTTTACACCTATGATACAGTTAAGTTTAGTTTATAAACTAAATCTATCTACATACATAATCCCTCATTCTTCCAGAAGTTAGTCCATTGCAAGTCCAAATCGCAGCTCTTTTCCACCTTCAAGACACTCAAAGCGCTTTACATCAATGAACCATTCACCCATTCACACACACACATTCATACACCAATGTAGATAGACACTGGGGACGAGAAGGGTTAAGTGTCCTGCCCAAGGACACAACAACAGCATTCATCTGTTGGAGCTGGAATCACACTGCCAACCAAAACACTCTACCAACTGAGCTATTGTCACCCCATATAAAATGATTTAGTTACTTTATTATGCAGGAAAATCTGTCTTCTCTTTCTTCAGAAGAGCTTTTTATTTGTTAAATCAAAGGCACATTTAGTCATATAGTGGAGTTGGCTGTGTTTTTCAACCCCTCTAAATCAAATTACCAATGGGAATCCTCAGTAATGGATCCATTTTGCAGGACAGATATGAAAGGAGGTGAGAGTAATATTCCACTAACAGGTTATCAGCAGCCATGGCAACGGGGCATCCCACAAGTCAATGCCCTCTCAGTCCCTCCCCGTGGGTTTAACTTTGTTTTTGTTTGAGATATGTAACACACCATCAGCTACTGCTACAGACAGGAGCCCATTAAGCACATTGTTGGTCTTTTTTTGGGTTTATATTAATCTTTTACAGTTATCGTGGGGCTTGGATTCTATTTTGTTACTTATTTAGTTCTGCTTCAGACCTAAGTAATTAAGAACTTGTTTCGTTCAGTTTTATATTTTTCTGAGTTTAGTGTTTAGTCCTAGTTTAGTCCTGATACAGTCCTGCTATAGTCCTGGTATAGTCCTGGTATAGTTCTGTTTTAGTCCTGGTCTGGTTGTAATTAGCACCAGGGTTAGAATAGTTAGTTCATATTATAAGTACTTCTTTAGACCTTTTTTTAGACATGGTTTAGTATTGATTTAAACTGGCTGGGTTGGACTTGACATAGTCCCAAGTTTAGTTCCACTGTAGTCCTGGCTCAGACCTGATTAAGCACTTATGTAGACCTTGTTTAGTCTTGATTTAGTCCTGGTTAAAGTTCTGGGTTAGACCTGTTTAGTTCAGGTTTAGTTCCATTGTAATCCTGGTTCACTCATAGATCAAACCTCGCTTTAAACCTGATTACGTTCTTTTGTAGACCTTGCTTAGTCTTGATTTAGTCCTGGTTTAGTTCTGTAGTCCTGGTTCACTCATAGAGCTCAGACCTCCATCTAAACCTGATTAAGTACTTCTGTAGATCTTGTCTAGTCTTGTTTTACTCCTGGTTTAGACCTGTCTTAGTTCAGGTTTAGGTCCATTGTAGTCCTGGTTCACTTATAGAGATCAGACCTCCATTTAAACCTGATTAAGTACTTCTATGGACCTTGTTTAGTCTTGATTTAGTCTTGGTATAGTCCTGGGTTTCTGTAACACTCCATCAGCCATTGCTTCAGACAGGAACCTATTATACACATCATTTTTCTTCGGCGCTGGCACACTCTCTCTTCTCAAATCACTACATCTCCGGCTCCCAGAAAATACCTCCTCTGCAAGTCTCCAGTTCCACCACTTTATATTTGTCACTTATTGTTCAGGTGCGGATGTGGTTATCTAGTTTGGAGTACATATGTTTCTATGGATAAGAGTGTCAGCGAAATGCATGCATTTGTAAGTGTCAGCAATACTACAAGCAAAGTTGCAGAGCTTTTCCTGTTGTTGTAAATTACATTTTTACAAAGTTTTATGAAGAAAAAAGAAATATAATTATAACATAACTTGGTTTATGTTTTTGATTAAGGGAAATTGTTATAGCTTGGTGAGACAGTCAAAAAAGTTTTTATTTGAAAAACAGTTTATCTCAGATTCTCCATCAATCCCGATTGAGCACTATTTATGGAGTTCAACAATTCAAAACAAAATATTCTATCTTTTGCTTGGTCAAAAGTTCTCAAAATGGCGCCTATAAACTTTAAACTCAAACATAATGAACCATAGCAATATTTAACAGTAGTCATTATTGTACATAACAGTGAAAAAGTTGTCCAGACACCAAGCAAGAAAGAAAATGGAGTTTTATATCACCTTTACATAAGGTATTTCTTTATTTTTCTTTATATTGTAAAAATATTATCTAATTGCTGTGACTGGGAAAAACAAAATAGATATATTGGTTTTTTATCAGTATGGCCCACATATAGCCTCAATCCCAAATCCATCTTCCTCTTCACTCTTAGTCTAACTCAGCTTCTTTAAAACCCTAACAACTCGCAATAAATGTGCATTATGTAACGTTTTGTTTGGGGGTTAGTCACCTGCTTGTTTCTATGGATACGCCATCGCTCTGCCTGGAATGTTCCACCATATGACATTAAACAGCTCTAACTTACAGTTATTAAATTACAGTTGATTTTATAGCTCAAAAATGCCCAGAGAAACAGGCATTGTGACTGTGAGTGGGGTTGCCTCTCCACAGATCTGACCTGTAACTTGGTCTGGTTTAGTCTCCATGAAGATAGAAACGTTTAACACTATACTGTGAAACAATCCAGACAAAACAATAACATCTCCATGGAGAAAAGGTTACACAATGCGTCATTAATAATAAGATATAGCTTTCTTATTATTTACTTCTCCATCAATTCAATCTCAAATCACTATAGTCTAACTCAGCTTCATTAAAACCCTAACAACTCACATTACCACAGTGCTAGATCAATGGTGTTAATTCGATCCTCTCTAATAAGCTACGATTAGTGTTTATTTAGTGTTGGTCTATGCACCATAGCTATAGGCCCTCAGTCTGCTGCCATTAAGCTGATCTGTATTGATTTCCTGTTTGGCCGCCAAAGATGCCCAGGTGGACTTTCCCCAAGGAGCTCTGTCTCTCAAATGGACTATTTCAGGATCAAGGTTAAGAGTTAAGAGAGAGAGGACTCAGACTCAAGGCAATGTATGGGATTAGGTTTAGATCAGTGCTTCTCAAAATCTGGTGCAGCGTCCATTTGTGGTGGTACCAAAGACTTTGTTTGGGCCTGGTTATTTTAAAAAAAAGCTTTATTTAAGATCCTATTTTGGTTGGAATTTGAAGTGCAAAATCTAGATAATATTCAAAGTTAAATCTTGTATTGAAATCAGATACTCATTTAAACAAGTGTATACTGTGTACTGTACATTTCCAAAGCTCAAAATGCTCTGATGCACCTTGTGATGTCATTTAGAGGTAGATTTCAAGTTCTAGAGCTGAAATTATCCAAATGATGATTATCCAAATGATGTTCACAAGGTGGAACACAGTGTTTTCTGTTTGAGAAAAAAAACTCAGCCTAAATATATAGGATTTGTGCGTTAAACATGTGTGAATGAAACAAAACAGAACTCCAGGTATGTTTGTGACGAGGAAACAACATTATACCACAGCTCAGGAAACAGCGTAACATGAACAGCTGAATTTCCTGATCATTCTTATTCAGAATCCTTACTGTATAGTCCTAGTTTAATTTCAGCATCATAAGTTTTTCCTATTTGTTGTCTGTTACATATGGTCTATTCCCTCCTCTGTAGACTTCCCTGTGAGACTGTAGTGATTCTGTTGCTTGCGTTTTGCATCTGCTCCTTTGATAATCCACTGAGGCACCGCATACACACAGAGCCCTGGACTGTGACGCCGCCATTGTTCACTGCAAAACAATGTCTTCACTTTGATGTGTGTGATGCTTGGTCGCTCCTCTGCAGTGTTTTTCAATCTGTGCTAAAGCCCACCAATTCCCATTTTAGTGCTAATTTATAATACCAACGCTCCCCGCAGAGAAACTGAGAAAAAGTCAATGATTTTTACATTCACAAGAAGCTAAATTTATATTTGATATTTTGGGTGTTGTTCTTGGTACAGTTGAATGCGTTATAACTTCTCCAAATCTCTAAAAATCTTTTGTTATAACCTGTGGTGGAAGAAGTACTCAATTTTGTTGCTTGGAGCAAAAAAAGTACTGAAATAAAAGTATCACATAAAAAAATCTAAGTACAGACATTTGCTGTCAAATGTAATGAAGTAAAAGTAGAAAGTATCGTCTTTAAAATCTACTTATGTAAAGTACTATACTTTTATGTTGTTACGATGTTTATTAATCTGTGCTAAAGCCCACCAATTCCCATTTTAGTGTAAATTTATAATAAAGACGCTCCCCACAGAGGAAGTGTGAAAAAGTCAATGAATTTTACATTCACGAGAAGATAAACTTATATTTGTTTGTTGTTCTTGGTACAGTTGAAAGCTTTAGAACTTCCTACTACAAATCCCTAAAAAATCTGTAATGAATTAAAGTTAAAATTGTTTTGAAGAATTGTACACCGCTCGGAAATATGTTAAAAAATTTAAAAAAATAAAAAAATATCAACTTTATTCCTTAAAAATAATGATTCAATAGTAATGTATAGATAATATACTACAGTACTGTATAAGGTTTCTGTAGCATTATAACTTTGTCATTGCAAGATCACTGCCTTGGCAAAGGTCTACATCCCCCAAGTGCTTTTAATATGTCATCATTAATTTAGTTTTATCTAATCAATCTTATCTATATAATACATTAGCAAATTGTATTAAACTAAAACAATCAAAAATGCCTCTCCTTCCTCGTTGCATATGACATTTATATTTCATTGTATATAAAAGATAAGATTGTATTTTCTTTAATACATCTACAAATTAGTGCTGCATTTTAAACTCAAATAGGAACAGGAATAGACGAGATACTGATTACCATACCACAGTGATAATAAAAACATTCTTTCTTTAGACAAAATAATGTGATTTTCAACATTAAATTGTAGTACTTCCTTTTATATTATCACGTGGTCTTATATCTGTGTTTTCCCTCAGTGGTCCAGGTAGGTTCCATAGTGGTCCATGGGTGTATACTAGTCTCTGTGCTCTTATACTTGTTCTGGTACAGCTCAAGATTATTCTAAAGACATTCAGGAGAGCTTCATTTTTGTCCTGTGAAGATGACTTTTTTAATATCGATACCTGCTCAAATTAGTATCTAGTTTCGATACTAGTTTTAGCATCGATTAGTATCTGATTTTCTATACTTTTGATATCCCTTTCACAAATACATGACGATATTTATGTCTAAATAGTTAATTTTCTAAAGCTTTTATCTATATTCCTGGTATTTAAAGAACTCCTTGCGTATTTAAAGGTGCACTGCGCGCTTTTCTGGTGGAGAGTCCGCTACCTTCTTGTCTCCATGGAGATGTTATTGCTTTGTCTAGAATGTTCCACAGTTATAGATTAAACCTATCTAGACAGGCAGGTTACAGCACTACGCTACATCACAATTCAGATCTGTGGAGAGTCCCCCCATTCGCAGCAGGAATTACTGTATTTTTGAGCAATAGAAATGAATGAATAAATACTAAATGGATATGTTTAATGGAACATTCCAGGCAAAGCAATAACTTCTCCATGGAGACACTAGAAAAGTTGCGCAGTGCACCTTTAACATGATATCCAGCCCTATTGACCTATATAACTTGCAGCATGCCTGTAGTGTAGCCAGAGTATCAGTATTTGCCTTCCCCTAAAGACCCCTTCAAAGGGTTAATCCCAAAAAAGGCCAGTGGCTTTTGTCTGGTGCCGTGACAACATGCTGCTCTGAGCTTTGATTGACAGGTCCAATCCTCCAATGAGCAGCTCCACAAAAGACGACAAGACGAAAGGAAATTGGCCTTTGTCCCCACCTCCGAGCTACTTAACCTGAGCCCCATTTAGAATTCAGACGCACTTAAACAGACAGACAATGTTAGCAGGTTTGGGGGCTTGGATAATGTTGCTAAATTAATAGTAGTAATTAGTCTGTATGGTGATTTTTTTATGTTTTGATTGGTTTGTATTGGGATTTTAACATCTTTCTTATTTAGTTTGAAGCACTTTGAATTACTTTCTTTAAGTATGAATTGTGTGTACAAATAAACTTGCCTTGCCTAATAAAAATGTAATTGCAAAAAAAAAAAAAAAAAAAGTAGCTACCATTGCGTTTTAACTGTGTTTTTAAAATGGTAGAAAAAAATAATTTAAAATTATGTGGTAGTATTTTCTAATATCAAAAAATAATACATTATATAGACGACAAATTCAAATTCTCTTCACTTTACAACTGTGCAAAATTCCCTGCTTTAAAATATAGTAAATAAATAAAAACATTTTCACCAATAATTAAATTTTATTACGGTAAATTAAACTAATTGTTAAATACTAAATTACTGGAAAATATCTTCTTTTCCTTTCCGCTGTTCACATTTAATTACAATTTGAAAAAAAAAAAAAAAAAAAATAGATTTCATTTCATTTTCTGCTAACATAATTACTCAGTTTTTTTCCATATCTTAATTAAGTGGTATTCTGCAGGCCTATATTTGCCAATTGTTTATGAATAGATTAAAGTATCAATTATTGTGACAGTCAAAACAAACGGTCTAATATGGAAAGAATGTGAGCTGCCAGACACCACCAGAAAAGGCCTGAGCTGAGGCTAAGCCAGGAGTTATGTGCCCCCTTCTGGTGACACTGGGAACAACAGGCAACTTTGAACTATGAATAACAAATGCACTACAAATATATATCAAAATGTATAGAAGTTAAGTGTACCATACAATTAAACACAAAATTATAGATATCTGAAATTGTTAAGTCATAAAGATAAGGTTTAAAGGTCCTATATTAAACAAAATTGACTTGTGAGCTTTAAGTCATGTTATAATGTTGTTGTCTCGTCAAAAACAAACCTGGAGTTGTGTTTTGTTTAATTCACATATGTTTGAGTTTAATATTAGTCTGTCTACATCTCCAAAGCTCAAAATGCTCTGTTTCACCTTGTGATGTCATGAAGCGGTAGTTTTCAAATTAACAGCTCCCTTTTACCTTTTGCTTAGTAGAGATGGGCTAAAATTATCCAAATTATTCTAGTGAAGGTGTATGGAATTTAAAAACACACATCCTGTATTTCCACATGACATCACAAGGTGGAACAGAATGTTTTCCACTCGACAGAAGAGCTCAGCCTAAATATGCAGGGTTTGTGTGTTAAAATGTGTGAATGAAACAAAACAAAACTCCAGGTTTGTTTGTGATGAGGAAACATTATAACAGATCAGAAAATAGTGTAATATGGGCCCTTTAACCATAGCTATGTCAGTTGAATACTATTTTATTCTATTATCAATGACAGATAATAACTTTCAATGTAATTCCTCCATTCACTTTTCCCTGTAGCCTATATATATTTATATACACTACTGCTATACTTTTCTGCCCCCTCTCTCTATTGTACAACTGTGTAGCATTGTAGCTCTGTACCATTTTTCTATGGCTTGCGGTGCACATAATTCTCCCCTAATTCGCTCCTTGCTCCTGGACTCCCCTCTCTGACCTGGCCCTTATATCTTGTCACACTCCCCATTCATTTCCATAAAAGAGATGCTGACGGTGCAGCCACTGGAGCTGTGTGAGTGCAGGGGAGACTGGGAGACTATGCTACCACTGCTATTACTGTATGAGGCCTATTGTTTAGACGCCAACCGAAGCTATATATGCAATTCTCATCAATCGTCAAAAAGCACTAAAGTTTTCAATAATAATAACTTGTGTTAATAATGGGATAGGGGACAAAAATGCAACTGAAACTTATTTAATACGTTGTTTTAGGAAAATATTGCATTTTCAAAACAATAAAAGTGCATATGGTTATTGTTTTTAATTAAGATTATAAATGCTATTGTTTTAAAATGTTCAGAAATAAAGTAACTCTAACTTTTGGTCTGAATATGCAATATGCACACTATTACAGCTTAGATTTAGGGAATACAATAAAATGTATTAATAAAGGACAACAGCACTATTGTTACTATCATGCTGTTATGAATGAAATAGCATTTTAAAAACATGTTAGCTTACAATGCTAATTTTAGGTTACCTTATTTTTTCTGAATGTAAAGCAATTACTTTTTCAAACACTGTTCCTGTATAGACTTCATGGCAGGACTGCAGTATTATTTTTAATTAATTGTAAACACATCAAAATCTGAATTAGAACAGTTACAATAAGCAAAAATGTACAAGCCTGCAATTATTTAGGTAATATAATAATAATAATATAATGAGCCCTGCAAAAAAATAAATATCCTGTTTTATTATGCAGAAAGTCTAGCAGTCTATATTTCAGTCTTCTCACAAATGTTAAAATTACAATTCTAACCACAATCTCACTGCTTGATCATAACAATAGAATTTCTTATTTATTATTTATTTAACATACTTATTTCTTGTTTATTTTTCTATCCACAGCTTTCCAGTACAGAGGCCCCATTTGGTGTTGGGGTCACTCTGTTTGAGTCGTGAGCAGAAGCGTAAACAAATCCAGTTTTAATAAAGGCTTGTAGATCATAATCCTTTGACCGCCTGCAGGTAAGGGAGGGCTGACATATGGGACCAGCCCAGCCCACTCACACTACTGTAAAATACACACAAAATACACACAGTACACACTCAGTACAAGCACAATGCAGTAGAATCTAACACAGGCACAGATAGCAGCTGTTGTTTTCTGAGTGAAGAGGAGATCGGACCAGACACTGCGAGTCTTTGGGAAACTGGCCAAGAGCTAAAGACCAAAAAAGGAGATTTTTAGATCAGACCTATGCAGGCCTGTCACGATACTATACAGACTGGAACAATAATCTTTCATTCCATCCTACATTCCAGTTTTGGGACCAGAACACTGACAATTATATCTATACAAACATACACCTTCAGCTTCCTATTATATGCAATTTTTGAGAACATTTTTCCATTTAAAATATATTTAATATTAAATTTTTTACGTTTTGGCAATGGTCCTATTTTTTGTCACTCTGAAACATATAGATAGGAATTTTTGTCTAAACTCTTCTAACCAAGTTTTTTAAGGGGTAAACTGGTTGAAAATTGAGTAAAATGGAAGCATCTTGCAATATATAATGTAAACTCATAACTGTGCTCATTGCGCTGGTACCAAACCTAGCTAAATATTGTATCAGGAAGGGCATCTGATGCAAAAGTCAGTGTACAAATCATTACAAAGGATCAAGTTTAAAGGGACAAAGCAGAATGAGCCCAGAAGGTAGCATGTATTTTTTTCTAAATCAGCAATTATTTTAGCTAATTATTTTCAACTATAAATTCTGAAAGGTATAGCTATATTATTATTGTAAGGAACTGGCAACGAATTTGCTTAAAGGTGCACTGTGTAACTTTTCTGCTTTGGTTTAAATTGTCCACAGTATTATATAATTATATAATAAACTAATGTGTCTTGCATTTATTCAACTACAGGTGTTATTTATTGGTCAAAAATATCTTAAAAAAACATCCATATTTACTGTTAATGAAGTCGCCTCTCCACAAATCTAACCTGTAATTTGACTTGTAAGTTTATGGCCATACTGTGGAAAATTCTAGGCATCTTTAAGAATGAGCAATTTTAGAAACCTCAATTAGTTTCTTCCGTGATACATCGCATAGAGTAAAGTGGTAATAGCCCTATATATTTTACAGTGTGGAGTCCTTACAGTCCTTTAGCTCGTCTAATTCACCTCTTGCTGTTTGTAAACATAATGCGTTCAGCTGGTGGGACTTGTTCATGGTTACTTTGCCCTTGTGTGAGCGTTATAGCGATAAAAAGCTTTTGAGAGAGGAGAGAGAAAAAATCAATTTACCCCCTGAATGATTTGGATACACAGAGCCAGAGAAGCAGCAGCAGCAGCAGCAGCAGTGCGAGGTTGGCTGCACAGTTTAGCAGCGCCAGCCTGTTGTCTTGTTTTTGTACTTTTTTTGTTTGGGTTTTGCAAACACTTCATAAATCAAAAAGCTAGCAGTGGTAATCCTGCTAGTCTCTAAAAGGGGAAAAAGGCAGCACGACTTAAAGGTGCACTGTGGAACTTTTCAAGTAGAGGATCCACCACTTCGACTCCATGTCGTTTTTTTCCTGAAATTATCTACAGTATGGCATTTAATTTAACTATCTCCATGGAGACAAGCTGACCATATCACTAGTCCAAGTTAGAGGTCAGATCTGTGAAAAAGCGGACCTGCTCCCAATAATAATGCATGTTTTTGTGGTAGTTTTTCACAAATAAAAACACCTGTAATTTAATAAATACAAGATACATTTCTTTACTGCCATACTGTGGAACATCTCAGGCAAAGCAAAAACATCACCATGGAGACAAGCAGATGGCGGACCCTCCACCAGAAAAGTTACACAGTGAACCTTCAAACCTGTTCTGACAGTGTAATATGGGTCAAGTAACTAATATACAGAAGCCTACACAACACTTTAATAATATCTGTAGCTATAAATGCAGGTTTAGGCTTAAAGGTGCACTGTGTAACTTTTTTGGTTAGGGGTCCGTCACCTGCTTGTTTCTATGGATATGTCACTGTTCTGCCTGGAATGTTCCACAGTAAGACATTCAACAGTTTTACCGTCTATTATTTTACCATTTATTCAATTACATTTTTTTTAGCTCAAAAATACCTTCAAAAACAGGCATTCTGACTGTGAGCGGGGTTGCCTCTCCACAGATCTGACCTGTAACTTCGTCTCCATGAAGATAGAAAGGCTTAATGGCATACTGTGAAACATTCCAGAAGAAGCAGGAACATCTCCCTCCACCAGTAGAGTTACACAGAGCACCTTAAATGAAATGTCTTAAAATAACAAAAGTAATAAGTGCAAACATTGGTATATTTTCAAACTGATAATTGAAAATGTATTATAATCATAAAAGAGGGGGTATTATACAGAACTGAGCTTTCTACCATGTTATAACAGTGTTCCTTCATCAAAAACTTGCCTGAAGAGGTTTTAGATGCTATCCATGCACATTTGAATAATCTAGCAATCTCTCCCAGGCCCTATTCAAACCCTCTTTACGATTAGCTGTAAGATTCTGTGCAATGCTCCACCCACAAGTCTACATCACCCATGCGCCCATATGACAATGCTCCATAAATATACAAAAGCATGATACAAAAAAAATAAACCACAACTTCACAAACCTGATGCAATGTGCAGTGGTTTCATTAGCGAAAGTCACACTGATTGATATGTGTTAGCGCTCTGAAGGGGGAGTGACTTAGCGCAGAGATCACAGGGAGAGGAAAAAACAAAACTGAAACTTAAATATGTTAATATGTTGTTTTAGGCAAATATAGCATTTTCAAAAGAACAAAAGGTAACGTGATGATCTAAATGTTATGTGTTAGCAGTTAATGCCCCATATTAAGTAAAATACCCCCTCTTTTACTTAGTTGATTACACGCACAGCCCTATTAAGCAGTAATGTCTTAGAATTAGTATTGATTGTTTTGATGATGCGCGCTCAGATTCAAAATGTCCGCCAGCGCAACAGCAGTACAACCCCAGCGTGTGTCTGCTTCACATCTTTGCTCCTCTATTCAGTCTGTCATCACTGCCTTGTTTTCTCCTCCTCCGCTCTTTATACCTTCTCCATCTTTCCCCACCGTACACTATATTCCAACACAGATCCTCTTTTGTCTTTCTTGCCTTGCCCTTATACCCCCCCCTCCGCATCCCAACCCCCCCGGCCCCATTTGTGCCTCTTATGAAGTGTGAAAAATGATGGTCCGCTGGATGAAGTGGACAGGATTCGCCAGCGTAATGGTCTGACAAAACGAATTTCGGCCTTCCTCGCCATCCATCAGTGCTAGGGAGGCGACCGCGGAGGGGATCTGTGAAGGTGCTGGCTTATTGATTACTGCTTGTAACTGCAAAAGTGTCTGATTTGGTAGTTCGGAGCGGAGGAGGAGGGCGGGGGACAGAGGAAAGACCAATGTGGCCTCAACTACACTGCAAAAAAAAAGGATATCTACATTAGTTAGCATGGCTTGAAATCACAATGTTTTTATATGATTTTTTTTTATTTTTACACTATATTTAAAGGTGCTGTACCTGATTTTCACTGTCTTAAAACGTGAAAAACAAAACTAGTTCATTTTAAACAGTTGGCAGTGGTCCAAAGTGATTCCTCATTTACCTTATGCATTCAGAGCGTCCTAATTATTCGCCACAATGAGTTTACAAGCGCTTTTCACAACTCTCAGAGACCAGAGTGGAAGTAAAGCTAACAGCAACTAGCATGCTAACGCGCACTTACTGATTGGCGGACAATAAAATGCTTGTAATTATACACAGACAGCACGCAACGGACATGTTCTGACATTAAGAGCTGTTTATACAATATATCTGTACTGAGGTAAGACAAAATTTGCTCAAATACAGGCATGGGAAATAAATCATGTACAGAGCATTTAAGTAGTTTTGAATTGTAATTTACTTAATGCTTTTTTTTTAAGATTATTATGAATTCAGAAAGCAGTTTTAACTCCTCACTTGTGTTGCCAGATCCTACAACTAAAGCCAGTTTGCAATACAACCCAAAGGGGTCTCAATTATGTGTTGTATCCTCAGACTGTAACAGCTAATAATGCCATCCTACAATTGTGTCTTTATTGCCTAAACATAACGATTTTTGTACACATATATATTTACTTGAATAACAAATATTAGCAAGTGCGACATGAATTTTTGTCTGGACAGGAATAGCTAAAAACAAGACCAAATAAGATAAATTCAAACTCGTCACTACCACTCACCAACTAATGTAGAAATACTTTTTGCAGTGTAAAGGGAAAGCAGCAGCCGTAGCAGGAATGTAAAAGAAGAAATGTTGGCATGATAGATTTTAAATGGTAAAATATTGATCTCTGTCCAGTCCAAGGCCTGGTTTAGCGGGCCAGTCATTTGTCCGAGGAATAGGGGCCGGACACACGGCTGGGCTGCCTACAATCACTCATTCGAACGAGCAGAAAAATGGAGAGAGAGAAAACGTGAAAAAAACGAAAGAGGAAAGAAAGAGGTAGCAGTAGAAAGCAAGAGAGATAAATCAGAGTCTTGTTCTGTTCAAACGTCACAGATGAAACTGGGAACCGCCATGTTTTCTTAGAGGGGCTGTTGTTTGAACTGTATTGCAATAACAAGGTGTATGTAGATCATGCTGACCGATTTGGGAAAAATATCTAATATCTAAACTAGGACTAGATCAGGACTTAACGTGAGCTAAACGCGGACTGAACCAGGACTAGACCAGGACTAAACCAGGACTGCCATGTTTTCTTAGAGGGGCTATTGTTTGTTGTTCAATGACAAGGTAATGTATGTAAATAATACTGAACTGATTTGGGGACAATATCTTATATCTAAACTAGGACTACACCAGGACTAGGCCAGGACTAAACATGGACTAAACCGGAACTAAACCCGGATTTAACCAGGACTGCCATGTTTTCTTAGAAGGGCTGTCGTTTGAACTGTATTCCAATAACAAGGTACTGTATATAGATTGGAGCTGAAAAAACGTTGATTTTTCTGACAAGCATTGCAATTAGATTAGCTATTGTTTTAATAATAGGATTCTGTTCAAAGTTTACATTTTAAAAGCAGCCAGGAGAATTGACAAAAAACCTGAAATATGAACTGACAAAGTAAAAGCAAGTAAAGCAAGAATCACATTTCAGAGCACGTTTGTGATTAATCTTACAGCTCGGATGTAGATATGCATATTTTAAAGGTGATATGTTATGTAATGGTGGTTTTCAGATTATAGGATATGTATTTCCATAAGAAATATCTAAAATGTAAATTCAAAAATGTTGAACCTGATCATTTTATTAGTGACTGGACCCAAGAACTCTGGGTCCAGTCTGCATTTGAACAATATTAATTTTAGCATTACTCAAAACTTGCGCAAAACAAATAAGTTGGTTTTTTACAACTCTCAGAGACTAGAGCTAGTTTTGCCATGACAACTAGTATGCTAACACGCAGAAGGAGTAACAGAATATTCAGATGAAAAAGTATTATGTTTTTAATAAAGTAAGTAAATAAGTAGTCTAAATATCTTGGATTAATATCAATATTTTCTCATACCTGTATCATACCTTGAGTTGTGGTGGCAGCCCACTTCCTGTAGTCCTCCAAATCTTGACAAAGCTGTGAAACCACCGTCACTTGTCTACCTATAAAACTGAATCAATATTAGTCTTTTTGACCTATTCCTCTGAGTACAGTCCATTCCTTGCCATTGTTTGCTTTCTGTAAAAAACAAAGCACGAAAACACACCACAATTTGCTGACTATGCAGATTTGGCAGCAGTGAAGTCTATGGGAGTTTGGCGTTGACCTGCAAACCACGCGGCGCTGATTGTTGCTCTTAATTGGTGTCATCGGGGGGCGCTGTTGTGGGCAGGTAGCATTAATCTACATTAGAGATATCGCACACGGCACTCAAGAGCTCCTTTTTTGCTGATTCACTTTCATTTAGCCTGCGTGCGGTGCTCAGATAAGGCTGAATTAAAACTATTTTAAATGCAAAGCGCCACTGGAGTTAGCTAGGCCAGGACTTATGTATTCAGAGAATTTAAGCAGGTTATTAAAGGGTAGTTTAAAGAGAAAATACTTTACAATATTGTTTAGCAGATAATGCAAAAAGTGGACTTGGCTTTTTTCCTATTCTGTCAAAATTATACGAGGAGTAAGCAATGCAAAAAGTTATAAAAGGTATTATAGCGCACAATTTAAGCTCCAGTATGTAACTTTTTGCCAAAAAATAAAAGTTTTTTCATTATGGATGTTTTTATTGCAATGAAACATAAAAATATATGTACTTACTCTGAGTGGGCTTGCATCTCCACAGACCTGACTCTTATTTGGCCTCCTCCTGCTTGTTTTAATGGAAATGTTGTTCCTTTAGCTATAGACTTCCACATTATAGCATTAAACATATCTATCATGGAGAATATTTTCATAAAATCATGCAGGTCAGCCATTTATATAGGAAATCTAGTTAATTCATAGGTTAAAATGTATAAAACTTAAATTTTTGATCTTATACTGTAAAGCCTTATGCAATTTCTTTCTTTTTTTTTTTAAATTACAACTTAACTGATCCAGATAATAATAACAACATTGACAAAATGCAAATTAAATAATAATGATAAAATATGATTATGTAACCTAATATTTAAAAGGTACAGTACGTAACTTTCTGGAGGCGGCACATCACCTGCACGATTCCATGGAAATAGAAAATTTAATCATACTTCTGAACATTCTCCATAGAGATAGATATGTTTCATGTCAAACTGAAATATTATAGCCAAAGAAACAACATTTCCATAGAAACAAGCAGGAGTCAAGTCAGGTTTGCGAAGATGCAAGCCAGCTCACATAAGGGATTCAAGTTATCAAGTTATTCAAGGCAATAAACTCAACCAAAATGAAAAGAGCATGCATTTACTTAGTATATTTTGGCTCAAAAGTTTCATACTGTGGCTTTAAGATGAGCTGACCAGTGACCACTAATGCCTACCAGCTAATGACTCAATTACTGGTATTACAGTGCCATACTTACATAATATTTTGAGTATGTGTTGCGAGTTTTAGTTTTGTGAAAACTGTGGAGCAGGAAGCAGGTGGTGAGCGCCACCCAGAATCCTCCGTCCCACACACACGCACACACACGCTGGGTTAATGTGTGCAGTGGGGACTGGGATGTACACTTAACCTAGTATAGGCTTGGCATTAACCTGACTGAGACCGCATTGGAAAGAAGATTGATAAATGAAGCTTTAAGTTCAGAGAAAACACATAGGCCAAAATCACAAAAAATCTAAAATATAAATGCCTATGAACACTGTCAAAAGTGAATCTAAAATGACTTTTGACTTTTTAGCATTGTATGGTCAGGGCAAAAATATATTAAACAGGCTTCCATTTTTAAGAAGTATAATTTTCTCCACAAACAATAATATCTCCAGTCTTATTTTGCATAAAAACTACTAACCCTGTAGTTTACATCTGTACAAATATGTTCTGAAATGTGATTCTGGTATTAGTTTGTCAGTTCATATTTGTCTTTTTGTCAGTTCTTCTGGACAAGTTTACAATGTGAACCCTGAACAGAAACTCCAAATCTAATCGCAATGACAAAGCTTGTCAGAAAAATCACAATTACATATATTTTCCCAAATTGTTCAGCCCTGTTACATACACTATAAAAGCTGAAGAATGTCTTGGTAAACATGCCATCTCTCTTTCTCTCTCTCCCCCTCACTCACTCTCTCTCTCCTCTCTCTTTCTTCCTCCCTCTCTCTCTCTCTCACACCCCCCCTCTGGGACAGTCCTGGTGGGAGGTCTTCTCTGCTCCTCACATTCCTCAAACAAGTGTCTCACACCTGTTCTGCCCCAGTCCCCCTCTCCTCTGCCCCAGTCCTCCTCTCCTCTGCCCCAGTCCCCCTCTCCTCTGCCCCAGACCTCCTCTCCTCTGCCCCAGACTCCCTCTCCCCTGCCCCAGACCTCCTCTCCTCTGCCCCAGACTCCCTCTCCCCTGCCCCAGACCCCCTCTCCTCTGCCCCAGTCCCCCTCTGCTTTGCCCCAGTCCTCCTCTCCTCTGCTCCAGTCCCCCTCTCCTCTGCCCCAGACTCCCTCTGCTTTGCCCCAGACCTCCTCTCCTCTGCTCCAGTCCCCCTCTCCTCTGCCCCAGTCCCCCTCTGCTTTGCTCCAGTCCCCCTCTCCTCTGCCCCAGTCCCCCTCTCCTCTGCCCCAGTTTGCCTCCAGACTCTCTGAATCCACTTAGTCCAACCTGGGAGCTTCTGTGGGAGACTTATGACCAACTGTGGGTTGAAAGATTTCATTTGTATATAAACAAACTCATAATTAGACTGTCACAATGATTACTGTATAGACTCATCATTCAATACATTTTTGGCTCAAGATTAACTGTACTTTTTTGAAGGAAAGTTTGTTTTAACCTGAAACAGATAAACAGTATACATCTAATTTGAGATGTCAAATTAACATTTTTAATATACATTTCCTGAACATAAACAATACAGACTTTTAGCCAGAAAACACACACAAAAAAGTCCGAACTCTGCTCCAAATGCTTTGAATGACAGGATTGGCTGTGGACCTCCCCATTAAAAAGACCTAAGCTGATCACTGACAATTAGAAATGACAGATTAAAACTCTTAAATGGTCCCATACACCTCTATAGAAACAGATGGACATGTCAGAGCCTGGATAACAGCATTAAGTCCTACAGAGCGTTGATTACCTGGTGAGCTTTGAAAAAATGTCCACTTTAAGTTAAAGCTGCACTATGTATGTATGTTTTCTCCATGGAGATGAGAATTATTTGCTTGGAATGTTCCACAGTACAGCATTGCCAGACATATCTATCTTGCACTGATTTAATTACAGGTGTTTGTATTGCTAAAATCACTTCAAAGCAGGCTCAGCTCTCCACAGATCTGACCTGTTAATTGACCTGGAAGTTCCACTTGTCTTTATGGAGACAGATAACTTACATACCATACTGTGGAACATTCTAACGCCACAAAAGTTACAGAGTCCACCTTTAACAGATGTACAATACATAACACTATTTCTTTTCTAAAAGTTGTGAAGAGGTAATATTTTAAAGCAGGTGCCATGACTGAAAAAAGGTTGAAAAACATTGCCACAGTGAGTCTAACCCAGGGGTCTATGCACACACAGTCGGCCATATTGTTTTCTTCAGTGGAGCTGGAAACAGGAGCTGATTTAGAGAGCTGTCTGGCACTGCCGTTCCAGGATGCATGAGTGACTCTGCCTAATGGAGTTTTCAGCTATAGGATTTACACTTCTCTGTACAAAGAAGTGCTATCTACGGCTAGAGTGGGTGCTACGCTAGCTACAGCATCACTATCCGTATATGACAAACCAAAAGGGCAAAGCAAAGAGTGAGTCAAAAGCCACCGTTCGATCGAATAAGCACAAACAAAGGAATATAGATACTGTTAAAAGTAAAAGTAAATATGTTTTGAAAGGTTTTTGTAACTTGACATAATAACAACAAATAGTAATTGATTTTGTAATGACTATTTAACCTGTTTTCAAATATGAAAAAAGTGGCTGTATTTCTCACCATTATAATACTCAAGAAAATGCTATAACATTAAAAAATACATTGTTAATGCCCCAGTATGTAACTTTTTACCCAAAAAATAGAATTAAAAGGTCCATATTATGATATTTTCTGATGTTAATATGTTGTTTTAGGCAAATATAGCATTTTCAAAAGAACAAAAGGTAGCACGGTGATCTGAATATCTTATGTGTTAGCAGTTAATACCCCATAGAAGCAAAATACCACCTCTTTTACTTTAACTGATTACATGCACAGCTGTATTAAGCAGTACCCTGCATATTTAAGCTTCATAGTTCTTCTCACAAACAGAAAACACTCTGTTCCACCTTGTGATGTCATGTGGTAATACAGGAAGTGCTCCACTGTGTTTTAAGCATGCAACAACATTAAAACATGGCTTAAAGCTCACAAGAGTCAATTTGGTGTCATATAGAACCTTTAAAGTATGATTGCAATATATTTACTTCTTACCAACAACAATACTATGTCTGTATTTGTTTATATTAGAGGTACATGATAAATACAATTGCAACAATGGTAGTGATTAACTCTCCCCTTCCTGCTGCTAACACTGTTGCTAACCCCACACAATGGCATTACCAAGACCTCTCTCTCTTCACTCTTGTGTGTCGGATTGCTGGACAGGCATCAGGGCAGGGCTGTGTGAGAACGTGCAGCTGCCTCCAAAACACGGATCCAACAAATGATCGGTTTCACAGCTCACAAAGCTCTGACCTGCCAACTCAAACTCAACAGGACACCCACTCAAAGCAGTCAGGGTAGGATTGTCTTTATAGAGATTTTTTACATTTTGGGTGTTATACAGGTTTGACTCAATTAATTTATTTGTCACTTAAAGGCACTGTACCCGTTTTTTTAATTATCTGAGCGAAATGTGTCTTGTTCCAGTACAGATATCTTATTTGTTGTATAAGCAGCTGCTCAGGTCAAAATAAGTCTGCTGCATGCTGAATCTAATGTCTAAATCTAATTATGAAGCATTTTAGTGTCTAATCAAGAAGTGCACATTAGCATGCTAGTTGTTGTTAGCTCATCAAAACAGTGAATATGTCAAATGTGTTGCATAAAAAAGTTTCCTTCCTCCAACAAAACTGTAGTGTTGTAACAATATAATTTAGAAAAATATACCAAAAAAATACTCTTGGCGATATATTGATACAGCAGCCCACAATATCATCACATTAAACGATGTATCGATATTTCAATATTTTTGCACACCCCTAAAGGTAAGTGAGGAGTACCTTCAGATGACTACTTCTGTTTTTCACGTTTGTAAAAATCAGGTATAGCATCTTTAATCATTGGTCTATGTCTGGGAGATACATAAAAATCAAATTGTTCATCTCTGGGACGATCTGCTATTTTGATAGTACAGTGATTCACTATTTCTCTATTTAATGCCAATTTCTTTATTTAATGCTGCTGTTGGTTTAAAAACAGACACTTTCCCATCCATTTTTCCAGTGATTGGTGAGTAAGACTCACCAGTCACACTGAATATAGCTAATATGACAATTTTGCAAATGCATGTGATAACACTATTTTTTGAGAAACAAATACATTTTAACAATACTTAAAATGCAATTTCTTCTCCTTGAAACCACTAAAATGCACAAACTTAATATTAAATATGCCCATTTTAACCATCAAAACAGTAAACATGGAACCTACCTGGACGACTGAGGGATGACACAGGTAAGGCCACATGGTAATATAAAAAGAAAATACTATGATTTAATGTTAAAAATCACATTCTATTGTCTAAATAAAGAGTGTTTTTATTATCATCGTGGTATCGGAATCGGTATTGAGTATCAAGTCTATTCGAGTTTGAAATTTTAGCATTGTGACGACAATTTGAATTTCGTTATTTTAGCATCTATTTACTATCATCATTTACTATATACTTCTAACTACCTTTTATGCAAAATATCAAATGTATAACACCATTATGCACCAATATTGCAGTCTCTATATAAGATGTAAATGAGATGTTGCCTCTTCTCGCAATATCATGACAGCCAGAGGACTTTAAATTATTTTCTCAATTTACATCTTTTGTCTGGGGATCAGGCAGCCCAAAAGCCATGAGTAAGAAGTCCCTATAGTGAAGGCTTGGGTCCGTCAACGAGCCCTGGCATAGTGGCTAATAACGAATGAATTATCAAAGGGCCACAGCTGATTTGCCTAATCCACTTACATTGCTTTAGATTGTAATGTGTGTGCTGTAAGCCTATTAGGTCATAGGAGTGTGGAGAATCGTGGAGCAAGTGTTGAAAGCAGAGTGGGAGGCAGAGACAACTGTGGCACAACTGGGAGCTATACCGTGACATATACTGTACAGTGCTAATGTTTCAGAGGAGGGGAAAAAGGAGGCTAAACTATGGCTTTTATATTTGCTATAGGGATATTTTTTTTTATTTTTTTCCCATAGGTTACATAGCTAATATCATGGATTTTGTCTTTTGTATTTTGTAATCTTGTTTTTCAAATGTTTTGGTGCACTTAAAAGTCCTATATTATGCCAAATTAACCCTTGTGAGCTTTTAGCCATGTTATAATGTTGTTACCTCATCGAAAATATACCTGGAGCTGTGTTTTTTGTTTTTTTTTCATTCATAAATGTTTGAGTTACCCTTTATTACTGGTCTGTCTACATCTACTAACTTTTACAGAGTGTTTTCTGTCTGGAAGAGGAACTCAAACTAAATATGCAGGGTTTGTGTGTCATGTACATATGGACCAAAGACATAAACTAAGAGAAATGTAGTAGTAAATTATACATCCTTTATCGCTGTACCTTTTAAAGCTGAAGATCTGAAGACGGGTCCCCAGGCGCTGTACTGTGGTTCCCCTGATGACAGTGTCAGATGGGTCAAGAGGAAACGAAGGAAATCTTTCCTACAAGGAAAAAAATCAAATTTTTATCAATTTACAATTACAGCTCACCCAAAGTTTTTTTTGTAGCTAATTGAAAAGACTATTTACCGTTTAAGACTATTATATGAATTCCATGTTTATGTGTTACTATTACCGGACTGAACTAGGGCCTTCCAAGGTAATTTTACATAAATATGTGCATTTCGTTGAGCATTTTTAAGGATTTTTGTAAAAAAAAATATACTTTTTTTTATATTGCAGCAACTCCATTTAATGTTTTTGTATGTAAACCATTTATCTAATTTTTCCTTTCCTCAAATTTGTGTAGCCATTTTATCAACACAACTTACATTTATAGAAATGTTGATTAATGTACACTGTCCCTGCTGAATAAATCAAATAAATAAAAACAACTTCTGTGTAGTTCTGCTTTGAGATAAGTATTAAACAATTAGAAAAAACACTGATTTCTTTATTGCTTAAAGCTGGGCTAGAATTGGTCTTCCACATTTATTATTGAACGGGCTGAGGCTGAAAAAGACAGGATCCAGGCCTGCTCCTATAATTACAAAGATAGCAGGCCTAGTGCTCTTCCCTGAGGTACCTCTCTGTCCCAGCGTATATTGTATAAAGACTGTTCTATCAGCGCAGAAAGAGCTCAGGCTTCTTGTAAATTAATTTGGGGTTTGTGTCAGTCCTGGGCCCTAGTGTTGCCTTATCTACCGGTGTAATATGGAGCGGAGAGGCTGCAGGGAGATAGAGAGGGAGAGAAAAGAGAGAGAGGTGGCGTAGAAGAGGCCGAAGAGAGTGTTAAAGATACAGCTATACGAAAAAGACTGTAAATTGTTCAGGCTGTTTTATACTCCAATTGTGATATAAGGTGAGTTGAAGATTTTACTTTGTTTTGTGTTTGTTTTTATTTTAAAAATGTATAACACCAAAATATAAAGTACCAGTTAAACCAGGTCTAGACTAGGATTAAATCAGGTCTAAACCAGGACTGATAAACTAGAAACCACAGTCCACATAACCCAACTAGACTAAATCCTATAAATACTAGCCCACAATCAACCAGACCTTGATCAGAACTAAACCAGGACTAACCCAGGACTGTTTTGAAAGACTAGCTTTTTTTTCATCTTGTTCCTTATCTTATGAAGACTTGAGAGCTCACAGCATAGATATAAGGTAGGTTTAAAACTGAAACTGCCTTGCAAATTTGTCTGGTTTTAGAATAAGAATTAAAACTCTTGTCCTGTCTCTTATTTTTACACAGGGTTTAAATCAGTTCTAGGACTAAACCAGATCTAAACTCACCAGAGTCCAGATCAAAACATGTACATAACTGAGACTTAACCAGGATTTATCAAGCCCTAAACAAGGTCTACATGAGGACTAACCTACGAAGAAACCAGGTCTAATCCAGGACTATTTTGAAAGGTCCTATCTTGTCTTATTTTATGAAGACTTGAGCAATACATCTTTAAGTACGTAAAGGTATTTTCACGGACACAAGCCTGTATATTTAAAGATAGTGTGAGCTAAAAAAAAAAATAAGACGAGAATATAGTCTTATTCCTACTGTAAAATAGGCAGCAGACGCAATAGCAGAGACATGATAAGTGAATTCAAGCTCTCCTTCCTGGTGCACACACAGGCTATTTATCATCTGGACTGAGCTCTAAGCAAGAACTAAACCAGGTCTGGACTAGGACTAAACCATTATCTCTCAAATACCAACTCAGGTTTAACCCAGGACATTGGTAAGTAACTATAACCATCTCTAGAGTAGACAAAACCAGATCTAAACTAGGAGGAAAACAAAAAGCTAGATGCACATAAGACTAGTACTACACAATGTCTACCAGCACTAATGTTGTCAAAAGTATTGGAAATCTGGTACTTATTGATACTAAAACTGGTATCAAAACTAGATTTGAGCAGGTATCGATATTAACATTGTCACATTCATAGGACATAAATGAAGCTTTCCTGAATAGCTTTAGTATGAACTTGAGCTGTTTCAGAACAAGTATAAGAGTACATATACCTGTACCTGAAGGATTACACAGATATAAAGCCACATGGTAATATAAAAGAAAGTACTATGATTTAATGGTGAAAATCACATTCTATTGTCTAAATAAAGAGTTGTTGTTTTTTTTAAATTATCATCATGGTATCGGAATCAGTATTGAGTACTGAATCTGAGTTTCTTAGTCGAAATAGAGTTTGAAATTTTAGTATCGTGACAGTACTAACTAAAACACACTCAATCAAGAACTAAACCAGATCTAAATCAAAACTAAACCAGTTCTAACCCAGAACTATTGTGAAAGGAAAGCTTTTTTCATATTTTTTTTAATTTTATGAAGACTTGAAAAGAGGAAGGATTTCACTTACACAAGCCTATACATTTAGAGATAGTGTGATTTAAGAAAAAATAAGACAAAATTGCAACATAGTCTTATTTGAGTCTTATTCCACATAATCAAAACTAAACCTGGACTGATCTAGTACTAAACCAGGTCTGAACAAGAACTAAATCAGTATCTCTCAAGATTTAACCTTGGACTATTTTTGAAAAATTTCTAAGTAATTATAACCATCTCTAAACCAGGTCTAAATAAAACAGACATCTAGATGCACATACCCAAGACTAGTACTGCATATGGTCTATCAGTACTAGACCACAATCAATCAAGTACTAAACCAGTTCTAATCCAGGACTATTGTGAAAGCTTTTTTGCATCTTACTCATAACATGGACAAAAGGTGAAGTGTGCAGAGGAATCTCACTGACACAAGCCTATATATTTAGAGATAGTGTGACTTAAGAAAAAATAAGAGAAAATTGCAATATAGTCTTATTCCTACTGTAGCTACAAGGTAGTAATAGGCACCAGATGCAACACCAGAGAAGTGATAGGTGAATTCTATTGGTGCGCACACAGCCGATTCATCACCTGGACTGGGATCTACGCGCAGCCTTCACCTTTCAGCACAATTTGTCCCTGTGTCACTGCATGGCGGATAAATCTTCTCCGATGTCCCTCCAGCGTTAAAGTCCGCCCCCCATTACCTCTCATGATCACATGGTCCCGACAGCGCGACCTCTGACCTCTCTAGTGTTTGGTGATTAACCCTTCACCCGCCGCACACAGACACTATTCCCTAATGGCAGAGAAATAGCTGTTCCTCTCTGCTGCTGCTATGTGGTGTATAGGCCCTGTACTTTTTTATTGTTTTATCTATGGATTCTAACAATACAAACATCACGTATGTAGCTATTTTAATTAGTGTAATCAGAATCCAGAGCTTTTTGTTACTTGTTTACAATAGTATCTCATCGTCTTGTGAATTAAAGCAGCTATTTTTATATCAAATACTGAATACTGAATTGTCTCTTTATTAGATTAGATTAATTTATTTGAAAGGTGATAGTCAAAATTGTCTCTTTATGAATGCTTGTTTGTTGTTGTTAAAAGTTTAATATCTATCCAGGAAGTAGAACTGTTAAAACTGTGAAAATGTTATATCAGATTCTCCTTTTTTAAATATTAGGCTTCCTGTATAATCATTTTATTTAAAATGTCAAAGTGTGACATTTTGAGACGGACTGTTTTACATTTACTGTACAAAGCTTGACCAGTAGGGTAAAAACAGATGGAGCCAAAAAATCTGAGCTAAACGAGGACTTAAGATCTAGTGTTCTTCTCTTTTAAAGTTTTATCATTTTTATGATAGAGTTGTCAAAAATCAGATGCTAATATAAAAACGAGTCTCAAACCTAGACACTCAATTGAGCAGGTATCGATACTGAAAAGAATCATATAACTGGATCAAATGTGAAAACAGTTTCATCTTGAGTTTGATCAGTAGTCGTATAAGACGACATGGTATAATAAACGAATACTAATATTTTGTGTTGAAAATTATAATATTGTCTAAAAAGCTTTTAAAATTATGATTTGGGTATCAAAATCAGTATCAAGTCTATTTTTTAGTATCGAAATCGAGTTTGAAATTTTAGTATGCTGACAACACTATTTTATAATGATTAATTATGTTTTTATTTGTTTGTAGTATTACGTTAATCTATCTTTCTTGTTCTGTAAAGCTTTGTGAATTACTTTGTGAACGAATTGGGCTCTGTAAATAAACTGCCTGGCCGCAAACTTGCCATAGATAATAAAGATATGTCCAACACCAACTAGCACCAACTTGGAAGAGAGTCAAAACATGTAAACAATGTAAATAATATAACAACTGCAAATCGGTTGGCCGACAAAATACATTTAATATTGAAAAACTACTTGTGATCTTGTTCCATATTTCTCTAATTCAGCATTAATAAAGGGTTTGTAATCTTATATAACATAACATTTCACGTTTGTTGTTGACCTACTTTTGCCTGCAGTGTGATCCCAGTTTAGAATGAAGCTACTCCAGACGTTGGTAGTAACACGGACTGCCATTTTAAGTACTGCATTATTTACTAAGTATTTTCCCCCTTCGCCTAATATTTTCCTGCAACCACATCCAAGCCCTCTTCGACTTGTGTAACCCTGTAGTGATGAAAGCCCAAGTCTTGGTTTATGTTGGATGAGAATCATTTGTGGCTCTGTGAATGCTTAGAAGGGAAAATAAAAAGACAGTTTAAATTAATAGAGATGTGTTCCTTTAAACCGTCTTATTTACAGGGTTTTTAGACTGCCAAGGCTTGTTGCTTTTCAATCCAACTCCACTGGGAATCACTGCAATATTTTTGGACCCGCTTCGAGTCTTTACACTAATGTTTTTCATAACGGGAACAGCTAAATTAAAAGAGATGAGGCTGTAAAGTCAATGGAAAAAATAGTTATATGGCTTGCTTGCAGTGAATACAGTTGCGTGTTGTTGTTAGCAAGGAAAACAGTTAAGTATGAAATCTGATTAAAGTTAATGTACAAATTCAGACTGAGAAATGTCTTTGGATGCTTATAATACAATATGGATGTCACTGTTTTAACTAGACTTAACTCAGTAGGGGTCTGGGCTATCAAATGCAATAGCAATATCTTAAAAAATATATATATACTACAGGAAATCACAATATCACAATTTGAGCCATAAAATTAAGTTGAGTTAACATTATTTTTCTATTTAGAATTAACTACTGCAGTCTACTTCTGATTAAAGTAACAACATTAACAATAGCAGTCTGTATCTAATCCCATACCTGAAAAAATGTATAGTCAACAAAGCAAAAACAAAAGGAAGAACTAGCTTACAGGAGTGTGTTTTGGACATATTTAGATATCTGGCTCTGGTCCAGGTTGGCAAAAACAAGCCAGCCTCTTCCAGCAAATGAACAATAAGACATACATCATCTATTGTGGCCCATCGGAGCTGAACACATGAAAAATTGGTGCTACTCTCCAGCAACGAGAGTACAAAATTAAACCTTTTGTAGTATATTTCTCACAGTGTTGTTTTGCTTAAATAGTAAAAGATATGAGTTTCTATTGTTGTTCATTATCCTGTTTAATTTACAACTTGGTGGATTTGTTTTAATTATTATTATGCAAAGTACAGTAATTTAAATATGACTTTATATAGAAGCTATTGCGAATGAAGATACAAATTGACCAACAATATTAAATTATGTGTGGTTGCATGTTAAATAAATATATAGCATATAAATGGTGCATAAAACATAGACATACCTATTTTGGCTATTTTTCAGGCCTGCAACGTTTCAGCAAAACAGGCCCAGTTCAGATATGTCAAATTAGTAAGCGTCTGCTGCCATCTGGTGGACATTTACTCCAAAATTTAAACATCATCAGGTACCAATATATTTTGCATTTGAGACACTGTAATTCAGACTAGTATAGGCTATCATAATGGGATGAATTCTGTGCATTTTATAATGGAAACTACAGTTATTTCATTAAACTTACCTGTTGCTTCTATAGTTTTAAGCTGTACTGCTGTTTTGTCTTTTAAAAGCTGACAAGTCATCTCCAATTTTCACTAATCCATCTGGGTAAATAACAAACACAAAAATAATGAATAAGTAATGAATACATTACTATAATTTTGCAAACTAAATAAACAACAATTCACACAGAAGTAGCCGATTTATACTTAGCGCTAACTTAGCCCACATAGCATCAATTAGCTGTAACAATTATTAGGCTATCAATTTAGGATTTTACCTCTTGTTTTTACACCTACACGTGTTGTATAACCAATTTGCGTTTGAAAACATCTCATGAATGTACTTTTTCAAGCTTGACGTTATATTTTCTATCGATTATAAGCGTATTATTAAAGTTAAAGCGCACCTTAATCTGAATCGACTCTACAATTAGCCCTTCTTCCGTCCTCGTGCGCTTTTATCACATTTTCGAACCAATCAGACGCGAGCATTCGAAAACACGCGACCAATCAGAAATACTTTTTAAATTCAAGAGGCGGGACTTAAATATATGTTATAAGTTATTTCAATTTTTTAAATAAAATAGTTTAAGATATATAATTACGTAGACTATGATTTAAATGTGCTATCTTGTCCCTTATTATGTAAGTCCAAAATGAGATGGTCTTTAACGGAATAAAACGTAGTTAAGTTAATTAGACTGTGTGGAAGGTTACTTACGAGTGACACTGAACTGAAACTTGATTACTACTGTTAAATGGGTCTCATTTATTCAAGTACAATATAAAATCCCTTAATTACACCAATTATTCAAATGTGGTTTAAATTAGCCTACACGTAAAAGATGTTATCATCACTAATCATCCAGTGGCTTCTCCAGTAGCCACTGGAGAATCCACAGGCCTAGAAGAACAACGTTTAGTATTGGTTTTTATTAACATATTCCCAGCCATTTGCCAAACCATAAAAGCAGGTATTTTTGACGTTGTAAGGAAATACAACCAGCAGGTGGCGCTATTTAGCCGAGTACAGAACAAGCGTCTTGCAGATCCAGAAGAGTCGAGTTCACTGAGTGCGCTGTAGGATAAATGAGGTTCACTGAGTGCGAGTCAATTACAGATATTTGAAAACTTGTGGGAAAAAAAAAAAACCAACAACTTAAATGTGTTCGTCAAATAATCCATAACCGAGACCTAATAATATGTAACTTTATTATATTTTAAAAGAATATGCAACTAAATTAAAGACATTTATTTTGGCATGCATGGTTATTGTGACTTTTTATCATCACTTCGGTTTTCTTGCGTTTGGAAATTCTTGGAAGAGTCAAGCGGTCCAGGTTGCATGGTTGCCAATAGCAACCGTCCCCGTTCCTGTCTCGTTGATCACGTCGGATGTGCGTAATGTCCTTTTGTCGCCGTTGACAGTATCTGGTTTGTAATAATAAAAACAATATTACAGTAGTATTTTTGTTAATCGCCTGAACGCGTATTGGTAGCCTACTTAGCACTAAATAGGTATGTATATTACTCCAGAAAATGTTATTAAAATTAGGCCAACTTTGTACTTGAACACTAGCAAAATCCAATTGTACAAAGATTCCCAACTTGTAAAACTCCCCATTAACAGTCCACAAACGCATGAGTCTCATATACAAATGTTGATTTTGAACAAAGTGTATTGTTCCAGCAAGCAGATGGCCAGCACCTATAATCCTCTTAAACGTGAATGCAACACCTTAACTTATCTGTTCTACATTATTTCCTGCGCACCTTCAAAATAAAACAAAGAAATAGCGTTATTTTTTCCGACGGTAGAACCTAGGCTACAGTTATAAGCAGATAACAGATATTTACAGCAGATACAAAAAATTTACAAAAACACGTTCTAATAATTGTAGGCCATCTATAAAACACACATTATATTTCGTAGCATACAGCAGGCATATGCTAATTTACTTTTTTTTTTTTTTTTTTTTTTTTTTTAACACAAGGGGTCATCATACAGTTAATGGAAGACATAAAACAAAATACTTTTACACACAGGAAATTAAATACACGAAATTATAGAAGTTGGCAAACATGGTCACTCACAAGCTGCTTACTTCCGGGTGGCAGAACGTGGCTCGCTTTACGCACGGTCAGGACGTTCCTCTCCTCCGTGCGTGCATCCTTCTCTCGATCGGATTGTGGTTGTCGGAGCTGTCCACACCTTTGCTCACTTCTTCACATGTCTGCACATATTTTAGGAAGTCTATCGTTGTCTTCGCATCGCCAGCCCTTTCAGCTATCACGTCTCTGATTTGGTAAGACTGACAGTGTTGATTTTTATATTGCTTCTATGTATTTTATTTGAGATAATAAGGTACGTAGTTGTAACTGATTTGCTGTGATGTCAACTAGTTTTTTTAGACATAAATATTTGAACAAGTAAACTTCATTGCGATGAAATAAGATCACAGTTCTACAGGACTACGTTTTAATTAGTTACTACTACAAATATTGTGCAATATTTGTATAGTGTTGTTACCATACTAACATTTCAAACTCGATTTCGATATAAGTAATAGTCTTGATACTCAACATCGATTCCAATACCATGATGATCAATTTAAAAAACTCTTTATTTAGACAATAGAATGTCATTTTCAACATTAAATCATAGGACTTTCTTTTATTTTACCATGTGGCCTTACAGTCTATTTGCTCTTATACTTGATCTGGTACAGCTCAAGATCATTCTAAAACTATTCAAGAAAGGTTCATTTCTGTCCTGTCAATGTGACTTTTTAGTATCGATGCCTGCTCAAATGAGTATCTAGTTTCGATACTAGTTTTAGTATCGATTAGTATCTGATTTTCAACACTTAAGACACTCTAAAACGTTTGAATGAAACCTGCTAAAATGACTGACACGTTCTCCAATAGGATAAGTGCCTTTATAATTGTTGTGATTATTGTTATTATTATATTACTGTTATTGTTATTATCTTAAAATGAAAGCATACCTCATTGAAATATTCATAGCTAATATATAAATAATATATGGAGAGGATGTAATGATCATGATGGTGATGACTGTGATATCTAACGGTGGTAATAAAGACAGCATTATTGATGTTAAGTATTTACACTTGTTAAAAAGTGTAGTGTAGGCTGTATTCATGATAAATTATGACCAATGTGATGACTTTATAACTGTGTAATTGTATGTCATAAATATTTAAATGTATTGCGCAACCACAAAACTTAAACAAGATTTCAGGGGGTGGGAGTTAAAAAGCTTGTCTTCATCCCACTCCTTTTCGAGCTAAATCTGGTTAATCCCTTTTTTATTTTTTTTGTATTATCATTTATAGAAACAGAAGGCATGGTAATGGATTTGTGAACATGTTCACACTGCAAGTGTCTCTGTATTTGGCTAAAACGTATTGTATGTTATTATTATTGCTCGAAATAAATAAATAAATAATAATAAAAAAATTATGATAAGGGATTACATCATGTTAAGTGGTGTGACCAAACAGTGTTCAGTATCACGCCACTACAGGACTGTGCAACAAGGCCGACCAGACACTGAAGAGGATACAAGTGTCATTACCATGGGAACCGCTGAGTTGTGAAACTGCTGATTGGACAAGAGTATAGCCATTTTGTACAATGACACTGCTAGAGGATCAATCTGACTTTAAGATTACACGCATCAAGAAACATTATTGGATAGACTGGAGATGTTTTGAATGTGCTTGGAATAGGCTAATGTAGGCGAACAAGTGAAACTGATCAATATACAGTCCAAAAAATGTACATTTCACGCTTGGGATCCAAAAGGACAAATTCTACGGACAAATAATAATAATAAATAGAACATTAAATTGCCCTAAAGGTACTCTTTCTATGTATGTTCTTGTAAATTCATAATTGAGACTTATTTAAAAATCAAAATGACAAAAAAGAAGAATAGAAGAAACTAAAATGATAATAAATATATAATGTAAATGTAAATATTAATCAGTGTAGCTCAAATTATAAGATCACTATTTCCAATCATTTCAACAGCATTTACACATATAACACTGGACACTTATATGATGTTATTCTGTTAAATTTGAGCTTTCATTGCTTGAAAATTAAGTGTTTTGATCAACCTGAACCAAGAGAAGGAAGACAAACAAAACACAACTCCAGGTATTCACATTTCAAATTTCTAACTACCTTTTATCCAAATCACTGTTTATGATCACCCCTCCAGGGACACCTCATTTTCCCAGCTGGTTCCCTTTTGTCAGTCCATTACCTGTTCATGTGTGACTTCCTGTCTACCCACAATTCCCTCTGCTCCATCTGTACACCCACTCACCGCTGTTCTGTATCTTGTCACTCATTAGACCCATGTAACAGATACGAACTGGGTTAAAAGCTGTTACATAAATATCAATTATGCAACGACGCAATATGTTTTTATCTGATATTTATTCATTTAAATATGGTGTTTGGATGGTATCAGTTTGTATGTGGGTGAGTCAACATGTTTGTAAATGAGTTGTTTACAATAATGATCTGATATTATAAAGGTCAATGGAGGAGGTTTATAACTATATCAGTTAAAAGAAAATCGCAATAAAATACAAAAAAGCAAAGTAGAGCTGTAGGCCTTAAGTTGTTTAGTCAATTAATCGGTTGATGGTGTCTTAGTTGACCAAAATTTGGATTAGTTGACAAATCATTTTATTCAGATTTTAAGCATTTAAATTGGACAACAGCGGCAACAGCAACGTATTTAGGAAGACGGCTGGACATGTTGAATTGATTTATAAGTTTAATCAGCTTTTGTTTTCATAAAAGTTCACAGTTTCAGCACTTTTCTGTACGGATAGTTATTTTTGTATGAACTCCATAGTTTTTGCCACACCCCCTTTTTAGTTGACTATCGATTGGCAGGGCATGTGTTAAGTTGACTAATAATTTCTTTAGTCAATAGAGCTCTATTTTCAACTTAATAGGTTGCATAATATGTAGTGCTTTATGGTAATTTCAATCAAAACAACTGGCACTTGGCAAACAGTGTCTTGAATTTCTAGCGTGATTTTAGACATTCAATTTGTAGATCTTTGCCAACAAGTTTGACCATTTTGTTTTGACATATAAACTGATGTAATAAGACAATTTACTGGTCATAGTTGGCCAAGTAAGTCTCATAATGTTTGAATTTGTAATTAATACATAGTTGTTCCGTAATCACTTGAGGGATAAATACATTTGGGTCAGTTTTGTCTTGTGATGTTTTCAGTCTCTGCACTGGTTTCAGTTGGTATTGGGTATTGTCAGATACTAAATGCCAATAGTATCAAAATCTATATCAGAACTGATTGAAAAAGCTGGATCGGTGCATCCTTGATATTACTAACCCATATATACGAAAACAACAAGCATTTTGGTAAGGTAATAGTTGCCAGTTTTATATAAATAACCCTCCAATTGTAGCATGTTTCAGATTGTTAATAAATGGACAAACCATTCATCCAGTTTGAGGGAAAGCCAAGGTAAAATCATGGTCATGGACACATTTTATTTTCATTTTTTACTTTTTTCAGTGTCATCCCTGCAAAACATCCATCTCAAGTTTATTGCACATGGATTTAGAATAGGTTTTACACAACATGCTTTTATAGGGACAGTGCCCTTCCCTAATCTGTCTAGTCCCCTTGTGGTTTTTTCTCTATATAATTATACAGATTTGACATTTTGATGCAAGAAAATATATACTTGAGTAAAATATGTTTTAAATATACTTGAGTAATCTGCTAATACGCAACTACCTTTACTTCTCAATAAAAAAACTTTCACTTTTCAAAACTTTTCACTACTAAAAACTTTTTTCTACAAACAATTTTAAATGTTATTATGTAAATACAGATTATGAATTATTAGAAAACTGGTAGTAATTTGCTGTTTACTTTTATTATATTTGTTTAATGATCTCTGCATTACTCACAGACTTCACAATCACAATCATTTCTATAAAAAGCAGCTCAAATCGCTTCATGTCATCAAGTGAAATGAAACATCAAAACAGCAATTAGCCTGCGCCGTCTTCTCCCGGTCAAGAGCCCTCCTGGCCTTATCCGCCATCTTGGATCCTCCTCCCTCCTCCTCCTCCTCCTGTCTACCCTTAATCAGGCTTTTGGTTCTATCCTTAGACCTCTCCATCTTCACTGGATGCCATTTTAACAGGACAGTCTTAGCACCAAAGAATCCTACCTGTATATCAGTCTATATAGCATGTTTGAGTGCTAAAATCAACTTGTTTTCTAGAATTTTGATGCTGAAAAGGGTAAAAACAGACTAGCATTGTTTTTTTTGTTGTTTTTTTATGACATTGTGGACCATGTTTCACGAATATGTAAGTAACCTTTATTTCAAGCATTAATTTGCAGTTTTACATGCGCTATTATGATTAGATAGACATAATCATATTTTTATCCATACTTCATATTTTGACTGCTTTTATATTCACATTTCTGTTCAATGTAACCTTGCACAATATTGGATTAAGTTACTATTTTAGATAACACAAGGCAATCTTAGCCAAAAATGCTAACAATTTCTATGTAACACATGGGTTGTAATATCAACGTGAACATTGGCATTTTAAATTATAGATCCAATTGAATTTCTTGCCCTATTGAGTTAAAAACAGGTGGTATTTTTAACATTCAAGAGGAGACTAAAGGAGGATTAGACAGTGTCACGTTGGTCCCTAAAGTCTTAAGCTTACTCTTTAGCAAATCTGCATTTTAAGGTTGAGTTAATTAACATCCCTTACATGTATTTTGTTTACTTAATGTGTATGTTGCTTGTAATAAGAGTCTGGTTTCAAAATTAACCATAAAAGTCCCAAATTAACATGTCACACTTCAAATATTATACCACAAGATTCAGTATAGGGTTCGTCAGCTCTGTTTGCAGTAGTATTAGTAGTACTTAAGGTTGTCTAAAGTCGAAAATCAGATACGAATCAATACTAAAACCAGTATCGAAACTAGATACTCATTTGAACAAGTATCTATACTAAAAAAGTCACATTCACAGGACAGAAATGAAGTTTTCCTGAATAGCTTTAGAATGATCTTGAGCATTATGGAACCTACCTGGACCACTGAGGGATTAAGGCCACATGGGAATAGAAAAGAAAGCACTGTGATTAATCAAAATTGAGTTTGAAATTTTAGTATCATGACAACAGAACTAATAGTAATAGTAGTAGTAGTAGTAGTAGTAGTAGTAGTAGATATACACAGCAAGTCTATCAGAATCACTATAGTTTATGACTGTATATAAGTGTGCAGTATTGGTTTCATTGACTTGAAACTCAAATTCTAACATTTTTTTAATGTCAACTTACTATTACATTTAAGAGATTCTGTATTTGAGAGACAGGTTTACAATACAATACACAATAATACTGAAACAAATTTATGCCACTAACGCAATAACCACAAAGCAAGATTATCCATATAAACTATTTTTAAATATACAGCATCATTAAAAGATATGAACTGCAACAAATAAATAGCAGAATTAACCAATAATTAGCTATAGATCATTATTTATTCAACCCTCTACAGCTTAAATCTTACATTACTACATAAAAATAGCAGAAGCTTCTCCACTTTTGCAAAGAAAATGTACAAACGATAAATACTGAGCCCCAAAATGTATTGTTCCAGCTATCATATATTGAACGACAATTCAATATAGTAATTATCGGGACAGGGATAGCTGTGGTTTCTGTATTTTCTTAACCATTGCACGATAAATGTGTTTTGTCATTATAGAACAGACTATTTACCCCCTAAGGTTTGAGTCTAGATCTGAATGTATTATGCAAGCAGGACTATTCAGCGCCTCGAAGCAAGCCAGAGATCTTTGCGTCTTCTCCAAATAGGATTTCTCTGCGTGTGTGAGGCTCATAACTAAATATAGCAATATGGTACAAGCTCTCTTTTCAAAGAGTTATATGCGGCCTGCTCCTACTATTCGTAGCACTGTTCATTGCAATAGAAAATAGTGAATAATGCATAATTTTGTCAGTTGCAAGGATTTGTGGTTAAAGAGGGGATGTTATACAAAATCAACTTTTTGGAGCGACCATGTTATATTGTTGTTCTCTCATCAAAAACATGCCTGAAGTGGTTTTATATGTCACCCATGCATGTTTGAGTAATTTAGCGTTCTCTCCTGGGCTCCCACACAACAATTCTCCTTAAATATACAAAAACATGATCCAAAACTGTACACAGCAACTTTACAAACCTGATGCGATGTGCCGTAGTTTCACTAGCGGGATCGCACGACGATGATGTTGTCATAGCGCTCTGAAGGGGGAGTTAGTGAGCACGGAGAGCAAAAGAAGTGGAGAATCAGAGCGTCAAAACTGAAAGTGAAATACAAAACATGTTAATTTAGCATTTTCAAAACAATAAAAGGAAACATGGAGATCTAAATATGTTATGTTAGCAGTTTGTACCGCATAGAAGTAAAATACCCCCTTCTTTAATTTTATAAAACCAGACCTATATCTTTGAACTAAAATGTGATGTAACTTACCTTGAAACATGTTTTGAAATTAATCCCTTTTGTTCAGTTTTATAAAGTACTTTGAAGGTTGAAGAATCATTGGTAGTTAAAAATGCCTCTCCTCCAGCTATAACTGTCCAAGGATTTTGTTATAAAAGCCATTGATTTTGTAAAATGATTTCAAACTCTTAGAAACAGAGATAATAAACTCTTAGAAACGTCTTCATAAAAAAACAACAACATACAAACTGGGTTACTCATAAAAGAGTACTCTGAAAATGTACTTAAATTAGAAGTACTGTTAATTATTTTTATACTGTCTCTTGAGTAAAAGTTAAAAATATTACTGCTACTACTAGTACTACTACTACTTCACAATATAAAAACATGACAATGAAATAAAACAAATTGTGCAAAGTGTCATTACTGCATTATTGAGTTACACTACTACTACTACTACTACTACTACTACTACTACACAACAACCTAATTTAAAAAAATATATCAGTTGGAATAAAAGTTTACAGCTTGTGTAGTGAACAACTGCTACTCCATCTTTACTTCAAGCAAACAAATAAACGTTATCTTATCAATATGACTGTACTGGTCCAACTGTTACTACTACCACCAGTACTATTTCTACCAATGTGTATATTGTGTTTTATTAGCACTGTTTATATCCAAACCCTGCTCGTTCTCTCCCTTCTCTTTTCTTTAGTCCCCCAAGTGCTGCACAGGTTAGAGCGCCATTGGAAATGTAGTCGTGAGCGGAGTTTCAGAGAGAAAGGAGATAATGCCCAGCTATTTACCATCATCAGGTCTTGCTTCTGTTGTAGGGAGCATTATAACCTCTGATGAGACATAGAGTTAGCCATAAAGAAATGTCAGCAAGGAGATGTCCTTGGTATGGTATTGCAATGGAAAATTTCTCAGCATATCCTTTTATTAGGGCTCCAAGATGATTCAAATCAAAATCACAATATGAATGGATGCAATTAGCAAATCAGAAAGGCTGCAATTTTTTGAAGTACCATAATTTTCTCCACAAACAACAAAATCTCCGGTCTTATTCTGCATAAAAACTGCTAACCATGTAGTTTAGATCTGTACAAACCTGCTCTAAAATGTGATTCCTGTATTAATTAGTTCATATTTCAGTCTTTTTACCAGTCTTTCTGGAAATCTGAACTTTGAACAGAATCCCATTATTAAAATTATTAAATAAATTGCAAATCTATTCCCACTGTGTTTTTAAACTCCCTACACCTTGCCTATCTCTACTGATTAAAGGTAAAAGATAGCTGTTAACTTTATCTTTCTTCTGTTTTCCAGGACTACATGACAACGCACTATAATGCAGTCTGCCCAGGCACGGAAATGGGACCCCCGATCTAAACAGCAGAATGCCTTTGCGCCTCACCAGCCCCACCCGCCTCAGACGCGCCCGCCCCACGTAAGCGCCCCCCAGGCCAAGCGCATCACCTTCTACAAGAGCGGAGACAGCCAGTTTGGAGGAGTAAAGATGGCGGTGCACAAACGCAGCTTCAAATGCTTCGATGCTCTGCTGGACGATCTCTCCCAAAAGGTCAGAGCCACGGGACACAGGAAAGCTTTTTGAAGCTCAGACAGTGAAGGGGTATTATGTGAAGTGAAAGTGGATTTTAGGTCCTCGCTGTGCTGCCAGGTGTCCACAAAGGCTTGGTGCTTTGGTAACAACTTTAGGAAGAATATAAAAAATATTCTTAAAACTGAAAAGGGTTAAAGGTGCACTGTGTAACTTTTTGGTTGGGGGGTCTGCTTGTTTCTATGGATATGTAATAGCTCTGCCTGGAACAGTCACTGGATTTCTCGTTCCTTGGAAAATCCTCTATACAGCCTTAAAGTTGGGGTTCCTGGGTTTTATCTTCTTGTTATATGGTGCTATTTTGAGCTGACCATACAAAAGATATAATATTTTGTTTTGAATAGATAATTACTATGGTAACAGCCCTAATGTTTTATTTATTTGTTTATTTTTTCCATGTATTTATCTTATCTTATCTTATCTAGGTGCTGTCACTGGTCATTTCCCTTACCTACTTTTATCTGAATACCAGCTACTAATGTATCTCATTTCAAAGTTGTTTTTTTTTGCACTAGCTGTTAGTAGATAATAACAGTGAATTCTACCTGAAAGGATGTTCGTTTCTGGTGTAAGCGTCAAAGAGGACCATAAATCTGAAATGTAAAGTAAGAAGGATTTTAGATAGGTAAAGCAACAGCGTAGCTAGGCAAAAAGTGGTAAAAAGAGCCCTCCAGAAAGGATAGTTGGAGTGTGTGTTTACAGTTTTTATAGTGTATATCAGCGCGTGTCCCGTCCTTGACTTCGAGCAACATTGTACTGTGTGTGTGCATTTTACTGCTATTCGCCAGTAGTAACTTCAAAATGTTGATATATTAATGTACTTGATTGTAAATTGTAATTCTATAATATTTTATCCAAACCCAGGTGCCATTGCCCTTCGGAGTCCGCACAGTGACCACCCCAAGAGGGACCCACACCATCCGTCACTTAGAACAGCTCCAAGATGGCGGCTGTTACCTCTGCTCCGACCGCCGCCAAGCCAAACCCATCAATATGGACATCGCCACCAAACGCTCCGGGGTCTGGTCCCACCACGGCCGAAGACCCCACAGGCCCGAGTCCACCTCCGCCACGCCCCCATCTGGACACGTGCCGTACAGACAGCGGCGCCTCCTGCTGGTGAAAAACACAGAGCCCGCTGTGAGGAGAAGTGTGGTTCTGAGCAGGAGAGTGACCCGGAGTCTCAGGGCGTTTTTAGAAGAAGCGTCGGATGTGATGCAGTTTCATGTGCGCAAGTTGTACACAGTGGAAGGACGAAAGGTAAGAAAATATATATTTAAACGGCCCATATCTTTTATAATGTTGTTTCCTCATCACAGAAAACACTCTGTTCTACTCAGACATGCACTTTAACTAGAATTATTTGGATAATTTCAGCCCTGGGTTTGCCTATCAATCGCTACTACTAGCATAAAACTATAATCACAGTCACACCTACACCTGAAAGTTTATTGCAACTCAAAGTGGGGAGCTCATTCTGCTTTCTGATTAGATAATAAACTAGAAAACTGCAGGCTACAGGTAATTGTCATAAAATTTCATTAAATTGCCATATACTAAAATAACATAATGAGTGCCTGCCTAATATGCAGCCAAAACACAAGACACTATGATATATATTGTATTATTTTTTCTTTGCTTTCAAATCTAGAATCAAAGATAACAGCTGTAACATAAAAATGGAAAAACAAACATCTATACTTGCAATACTATTAGCAGTCAGATAGGGAAGGTACGTCATTTCAAAGCAAACTGATTTTAATAATAAGATCTGGCAACCCAATGTGAGGATCTCATTCTGCTTTCTAACACAAACAAATTATGGCCAAAATTGGCAAATCTACATTGCAATTGTTAAAAATAAATGAATACAATAAAAGATGTAATTGCTGAATAGAACAGCTTTAATTAATTTCTGAAATAATGATATTGCATTTGATATTTTGTAATTAGTCGGGAATTTATTCAAAACAATCTTGCTGGTTAAAGGTGCACTGTATTGAGGGTCCATCATCTGTTTGTTTTCTATGGATATGTCACTGCTCTGCCTGGAATGTTCCACAGTATGACATTAAACAGCTCTACTTTACATTTATCAAATTACAGACTCAAAAATACCCAGAAAATACCTAGAAATACCTAGAAAAATAGGCATTCTGACTGGGGTTTTCACTCCAAAGATCTGACCTGTAACTTGGTCTGGTTTGGTCTCCATGAAGATGGCAGAGTTTAATACCACATATGAAACATTATGTAATCATATGAAACATTCCAGACAAAGAAATAACATCTTCATGGAGAAAAGCATTCGATGGAGCCTCAACCAGAAAAGTTACACAATGAACCTTTAACCCCTCATATACTAACAGTTGCCAAGATAGATCGTTAGCTCACTTTATTTGTCACTAATCATAATGTTATACCTGATATGTAAACAAAACGAAACTACTTCTTCTGTATTGTCTCCAGATTGACAACGTTCAAAACCTGATGACTTGCCCCAATGTGCTGGTGTGTGTGGGACGAGAGGCCTTCAGTCCACTCTTGGTGAATTACAGGAAAAGTTCAGACGAGAAACTTCCTGGTTTGGGATCTAGGACGCCGGGGAATGGGGCTCGGTCTCCCCCTCATGGATCTCAGTCCAGGTCCAGTGAACAGAGCGAGGGCCAGGACAGCAAGAAGAATATGGGTAAGAATGGGTTTTATAAATTACATTGAAATCATGAATCAAATAATTATAATTAAGTCAACCTTTCTCAATACACTTTTACAGTATACTATAGGGTCAAGGTGCTTAGATTGGAGCAGTACTAGTTTATAATAACTAAAACTTAATTAGCCTTAAAGGTGCACTGCGCAACTTTTGTGGTGGAGGGTCTGCCATCTGCTTGTCTCCATGGAGATGTTATTGCTTTGCCTGAAATGTTCCATGGTACATATCCATCTAGCGTTTATTCATTACGGGTGTTTCTATTGTTCAAAAGAACAATAATTCCTTCTATGAATAGGGGCGACTCTCCACAGATCTGAACTGTAATGTAGCATAGTACTATAACCTACTTGTCTCCCTCATTATAGATAGGTTTAATCTATACTGTGGAACATTTTAGACAAAGTAATAACATTTCCATGGAGACAAGCAGCTGGCGGACCCTCCACTAGAAATGTTACACAGTGCACCTTTAATAAAGATAACGATTCAGTTCAGGCTTTGTAATTGGTTAATTAATAGGCTAGGGTTTAGGGCATTAATTAAGAGGTTACTAAGCCTGAATTATTCTTTTTTTTTTCCTCAAAAAACACTGGTTACATAAACATCAAATGAACCTGAATCATTCCTAATGCACTATTTGTTCAGTATGAATTAAGTCTTGCTTTATTAAAGCAATTAAAAGTGTATTTAATAAAAAGTGTTACTGATGCGGCAAATGTTCTTAAATATATCAGTATATTTATTTTTCAAATATATCTGCATATATTTGAAAGGTTGTCGGTTCAACTCCAGGCCATGGTTGGGTATGCTTTTTTTTCGCTGCACTTACTCCCAATGTTACTTACTGTTTGTGTTTTTGGTGAATTTTTCCTATCAAATCAATTTGAGAGAGAAGGTTATCTGTCGGTGCTTGATTCAAAACAATTTGACTTGTTCACATTGGACCACTTTAGGCTCAGCTCTGTTGAAGGACACTTACAATGCAAATGAAGTGCTAATCAGTTTGGTTAAAAGTGCCGGTGTGCTGGGGATAGGCCCTCATTTGAAATCAATTATAAGTTAATAGCATTCACGGCAAGCCAGAGTGGTTCATGCAGTATGGTTATTCTAAAATAAGCCTGACTAAACTATATACCACATGTGGACACAGTAACTTTTAATATTAACAGCTATTAACCATTTTGTCATTTAACTTTTATCCTAGCATCAAATCTTATTTAGAAATAGTATTTTTTTTTATTAAAGTATTTAAATTGGATCCAGTAGCAACAGTACAATTTTAACAAGAGGTTGTACCAGTCATCAAGGCATGTCCCATATCACCTTTCGATCTAATCATCTAGCTCAGTAAATTCCTTATGTTTGATGTTTGACACAGTATTTACATGAACTACTCACATGTTCCTATTAATTTTATAATTTAACTAGTATCTTGCCTAAAAATGAATATCTAGCCCTTTTGTCTGTTAATTAAGATTTTTTTTTTTTTTTTTTTTTTTTTGTAATGTCACAATGCATTCCTCTGAGCACCTTAAAATTCCCTCTTAACAACTTTGTATCCTGATAAGTGGTATTACCTGTTTTTCATTTGCTCTTTGTGTGTGTCCTTTCAGTAAACTTTGGCCTTGAAACAAAGAAGAGCATCATCCACCCTCGCTCCGACTCTTCAAACCGCTCTGCGCGCTTCTCCATGTCCTCGGAGAAATCCTACGGCCTCAGCACTGTGTCTCAAGGCCGCGCCGCCATCTTGAACGACGACATCGAAAAACGAGTGGTCGTCAACAAAGATGGCAGCCTGTCCGTCGAGATGAAAGTCCGATTTCGTCTCCATAGCGACGAAACTTTACAGTGGTCGACCCAGATCAAAAAATCACCTTCTTTAACCAATGATTGCTGCTCTATAAGTCAAGGGCAAGGGCATTATCTGCAGCATGAAAGCTGTTCAGATGCAGATTGCAATTCATACGAACCGGAGACTGGGGACTACTCTTCGCATTGCACAATAGACGCTAATATGTGTCCAAGTTGTTATAGGCAAGATCAGCAGTACGACCTGTGGGAAAATCCAACACATAGCTACAAACAGCCAGTTCCTCCTTCTCATTCCACAACTGAAAGCCATACTATATTAAGACATACCCACTCTTCTAGCTCAACCTCCTCTTGCAATTCAACTAGAGTGGTGAGATGCCGTGCTAGACTTACCAACTGCAAAGATGGATCTGAACATAGCCAACTTGTCCAAGAAGAAATGTGCGTCACAGAGCAGCATGTTGTCGAACAGGAAGTTAGCATGGTTAGCCGAAGCTGTAGTCGGAGTGAGGTTGTTGCTAACAGTGACGAACTTCGACCTCAGAGTTCCAAATCAGGGGAGGAGGAAGTTGAACGCCCCATGTCAGTTATTAGCGCTTCATCACATGTTTTGCAAGAGCTCAAAGAGGATGACGATGAGTTACCACCAAGTGCGTCAAGATGTGGCGACACAGTTTCAGAAACATCGGAAGTACAAAATGATGAGATACCAGCTGGCGATGCTTCAGCTAAACAAAATGGCGGATATGAGGAGGAAGAAGGATCAACTTGCCGTTGTCCTTCAACATCTGGAGTAGAGGTGAATGGACATACATCTATAGCTAAGTCCAAAGCTAGTTCATGTAAATCTACCAAAGAAACTGCAAATGATGAGGTTGAAGAAGTTAAAACAGATGTCAGTGGATTGTCTGCAGGGTCAAAGCAATCTGGAACATTTTTATGCTCTGATTGTGGAGGTTGGAAGCTCAAAAATGCTTCTGGTTGCAATAGCAGGGCTTCAAACAGGCCAAATCACAAATCGCCAAAACCAGCAACTCCAAATTCGGTTAAAGACAATGATGACGATAGTTCAGATGTGTCAACACTTTCAAATACGAGCAATCTGACCTATCACAGGGAGGTTTCTATGATTTCCAATGGAGAAGGTAGAGAGGAAAGTGCAATATCCAAAGCTGAAGAGGAGGAAGAAGTTGAAGAGGTAAGAGCTACTAGTGTAATGTCTAGCAAGTCACAGAAATCTGAATGCAAAAATTATGAAATTGTTGAAATTAGAAGCCCAAGCGTCATATCGGCAAAGTCAGAAAATTTGACTTGCAATGCAGTTCCTGATCCAACCACTACGGAGGACACAGAGGCACTAAATACCTCGGAAAGAGTAGCTAGTTCCATGTCGGTTAAGTCCACTACGTCAGCTAAAACTAACTGTTCTCAGAAATCGAGTGTAAAAGTAACAGCTCCTACAACAGAAGAAGAAGAAACAAGATCTGCAAGTGTGCAATCTCAAAAGTCCCATGTATCTGCAAGGCAAAGTAGGCCTGCTAGCACTAAGTCAATAAAACCAGAAGAGGAGATAAGAGCGGCTAGCATCCTGTCAGTAAAATCGAATGAATCTGCTAATGCTAGTAGACCAGCTAGTACGAAATCACATGTTTCTGAAAAATTAGAAAATGCTCAAGAGGAAACAAGAGTACCAAGTGTTTTATCTATTAAATCTGCTAAAAGTAGATCATCAAGTCCAATGTCAGTTAAATCAGGCAAGTCCAAAATTTCTGAAAAGTCTTCTGAAAATGAAATGCAAAATTTGGAAGTAAAATGTAATGGAAATAAAAGTAGACCTGCTAGTGTCTTGTCTGTCAAATCAGTAAAGTCGGATGTGTCTAAAAAATCTGAAAATGTGAAAGAAGAAACAAGAGCTGCAAGTGTGATTTCAGTCAAATCAAATGCTACAGCTAAGTCAACAAAGTCTAATGTTTCTGTAAAGTCAGCTCAAAATGAAGCACAAAACATGGAAGAAAATAATGAAAATGTTGAGGTAACTTCTAGTACAACTGCAGAAGAAAGTAGACCTGCAAGTGCAATATCGGTCAAATCAACCAAGTTGGAAAGATCTACTAAAACTGAAGTTCAAAACGCTGACGAAGACACAAGATCAGTAGTCTCTGTAAAATCAAAATCGGCAAAGGAAAGCAGACCTACTAGTGTACTATCTGTCAAATCTACCAAGTCACACGTTTCTGAAAAATCTAAAATTGAAAATGTTGAAGAAACAAGACCACCTAGTGCAATCTCATCTAAATCAAGTACGATCAACAAAACCGAACAAAGATCTGTGTCTCCAAGTTTAAATGCTGACAAAGATGGAGAGGGGAGAGGAAAAAGCGCATTGTCAAATAAGTCAAGAAAATCCAATAATTGTACCGAAATTGACGAAAATGGGGATGAAAAACAAGAGGAAAGAGCTGCTAGTGCTATATCAAGTAAATCTGTACTATCTGTCAAGTCTAGCAAAACAAATAAAAGTTCAAGATTAGCTTCTCTAGCCAAAGAACAAGAAGGGGAGAGAGCTTTGAGTGCAACGTCTGGTAAAACCCACATTTCAACAGCTTCTGCCAGGTCCAGAAAGTCAAACCAAACTGTAATTTCTACCAACGTCAAAGAGGAAAATGACAATGCAAGCGAAAGGGTGACTAGTCCTGTTTCTGTCAAGTCTAGCAAGTCTTCAAGATTTCATGTAGTCACAATAAAGACACCGGAAGTGGTTAGCAATGCTAGACCGTTGAGTTCTGCATCGAATAAAACAGAGAAATCTAATGTTTCAACCAGGTCCAAGCAAAACAAAATGGAGGCTGCTGAAAATGACAATGCAAATGAAAAAATATTAGAAGACCAAGCTACAAAAAGCAGGAATTTGAACTGTACTCAAGAGGTGATGCCAGAAAGTGGAGAGCTAAGAGGAACTAGCTCCTTATCTGTGCATTCTGGTAAATCTGGGAAGTCAAAATGTTCTTGTGGAAAAACAAATAAAGACATAGATGATACGAAGGAGGACTCAGAAGTGGGTGCGAACATACCTTCCCAAAAAAGAGAAGATTTAGATTGTGAAGACTCATTTGCATCAGTCTCTCTTGTTTTGCCAGAAGATCAAGAATCAGAAAGTGGTGAATCCAGTGTTTCATCTCATCGAAATAAAACCAGAACTTCTACTCCTGAAGTCTCCAACAGTGCTGAAAATCCAGTAGAAGCAGGTCCAACCACTCCCAATGCTATCAACATCCCAACTATTGAAACACCAGGACAAGCTAACAATGATGAAGATGCTAGCAATGAGAAGAGCAGAGTGGCTAGCTCATGTTCAACCAAAAGCACTCGTTCAGTCAGAAGCACAAAATCTAAAAAGTCTTGTACCAATTGTGGTAAGCTAACAACTCAAGTAAATGCTAATGGTACAGCTAGCCCAGTTGGAAGCATTAAATCAGTTGCAACTACAAGAACTGGCCAGTTAACAGCTCCAGATAATAGGACAACATCGGCAATGTCAACCACAAGTGCTAAAAGCCAAAGAAATTTAGCTAAACATGAAGATGATGATAATGCCAGCGAGGAAAGTGCTGAACAAGCTAGCGAGGCTAAAGTGGAAGATGATACCCTAGCTAGGGCTAATTCAAAAAGTCCAAGTAGACTCCAACCGAAATCTGGTGGTCCAAATCGGTCTAGAACTAGTTCAAGTAAGCGCAAAGAAGTAAATACTAAATCACTAAGTCCTCAAAATGTGTCCAGACCAGCTAGCAAGGCAGATACATGCAGCGAAAGCATCCTATCGCATTCCCTTTCTGCTGCGGACTTAGCCAAGGAAGCCAGAGCTGTTGAACTTCCTGAAAGCCCAAGATCAAAGGTTAGCAGATCCAGCAACAAGAGTGCAAAGAGTCAAAGAAGCAAGAAGGAGGCAGTGCAAGAGCTGACGCCATCCTGTCTACCAAATGCATCCCCTAATGAGGTCGTGAGCGACTGGCTAAACCGCATTCCTGCTGACATGCTAGCACTAGATGACGACGGAGACAAGTGTGTTGAAGATACTGAAAGAGAGACTGGTATCAGTGACGAGGCAGAGGTCAAAGGTGAAGATGAGGAGGTGAAGACAGAAGTGAGTGAGGGAGAGAAGAAGGGAGCAAAGGAGGAAGGAGGAGTAGAGACATTTGAGATTCGGCCAGTTGGCATGGTAACCGAGACCTCGCTACCTAAAAGCTGGCACTCATCTGCCACTGTGATGAAAGTGCTGCTCAGTTCATCTCTGGGGAGGTGTCGGAGTATGCCCGAGGTAAGATATAAGAATTTGAACCATAAACCTATGCATTTGGAGATTCTGGTATAATTTGAGAACATATGGCCTTTTTAAAGGTCCTGTGTTATGCAAAATTTACTCTTATGAGCTTTTAGCCATGTTGTAATGATGTTACCTCATCAAAAATCCATAAATAGGCTTAATGAATGAATATTGAATGTTTAGTACATCTATACAAGACATTCCTAAATTATTTTTCCAAAGTTCCATAACAAGAAGGTTAATTGTGTTCATTTTCTTGCTTTATAGGTGTCTCCAGTGTATGGCCGTAGACTTAGTGCTTCAGCCAAAGAGCTACTGGACTGCCTGACCCAGCTCCAGCTCATAGAACCAACTGGAAACCAAGGTTACTCTGTACAGAAGGACCAACACCCACAATTTGATGACATAATTTCTATCCTTCAATCCCTCTGGCTAGCTGAACCAAGGGATATATCTGACCCCAAAGACCCCAACGGTAGTGATCAAATCTCTCCTCCGAGGTCTTCGTCTGGGGTGGGCATGAGCAGTGGGTCTGGGGGGTCTGGGAAGGACAATGTCAACCAGGAAGATGAACCAAAACAAGACGAAGAGGGGGGAAATAAAACTGAACAGGTCTCGGAAAGTCCTGATGATGCAAAAATTACAGAAGATCTGTCGTCTTTGGATAAAAATTCCAAAACTCCAACTGATAATGAATTAGATACACCAGAAGATACACACGAATGCTCCAGCTCGGGAAGTCCACCCACAGTTTTGCAACCCCCCCTTACCAAGCGCCAGTCCCAGGACCCTGATCCAGTTTGGGTCCTTCGTCTCCTCAAAAAGTTAGAAAAACAGTTTATAAACCACTATGTTACTGCTATGGCGGATTTCAAAGTTAAATGGGACCTAGAGGATAGTTTGATATTGGATAGGATGATAGCGGAGTTGAGGGATGAGGTGAGCCAAAGGATAGAGAGAAGTGTGGAGAAAGAGATGAAGAAGATACAAAGCAGAGCGGGGAAAAAAGTACCCCACCCACCACTAGAGGGCAACCAGTCCTCTGACTGCGCCATGACAGAGAAACGAAGACGCCTCCTCAAGGTAAATAAATGCAATGCTACTTTGGTTTTAACTAATTACACTTTATGTTGGTGGAGTTTTTGTTGCTTCTGTTGTTCATGCGTCATTTTATGTAACCTGCTTGTCTGTTGGTTAAATCAGCAATCTTGTTAAGCTCTGAGCAAGTGCTGTTGTGATTTTGGGCGTTTCCAAAATTTAACTGAATGTTCAAATTTATTTAGCGAATTGACTAAACTGGAATCGAAGGTCTAAATTTTGACTGCACATTTTAGTATTTGTTTAATTAATTACCCTTCAATGTAAAATGTTATAACAGTGCATTAAGACAGTGTACTCCACTAATGGATAATAGCGACAGTGGGTCAGGTAGGGCATCTGATGTAAAACTTATGCCTAATTCAAGTACTGATTCAGCCACTGCAAGCAGACAATAGATATAGAGGAGATTATATACTGTAGTTTGTAATATTGTTGAAGATGTCTGTATGATGATGTGTAATCCCAAAGTCGTCCAGGTAGGTTTCATCATAGAAGAAAATTTAATTCTGTGTTTTGTCTTGTTTGTAGAATTTCCTTTTGCTTATTTTGTTCAAAAAATGTTATTATTTAGCCAACATCAGTAAAATTTTGGTTAATTTATTCTGCAAATCACAACTGTCATTTGCTTTTCTAGGTCATGAAAAACCACTATGTGAAAACGGGTGATTCTTTGAGTGAAGGAGAGTTAACCGGAGAAAACAGTGACCAGCGCAGTGATGATGAATACTGCCCGTGTGAGGGGTGTATCGCAAAGAAAATGGCTGCCCGCCCTCCGCCCAAAACCAACCCAAATGCCATCCAGGCCCCTCTACACAAAGACTTCGACCTTCTCAAAATTCTGTTATTCAAAACAGCTCCAGTTACACCAGCAAAGACTGAAGTCAAGCTAGAAGAAGCTAAGAAAGTAGTGGAGGAGGATGGGAGGAATCTGGAAGTAGTAGAAGAAGAGGAGGAGGAAGAGGCTAGTGAGGTTTTGGGTGCAGAGGAGGAGGGGGCAGAAGAGGAAGATGCAGAGGAAGGGGACGCAGAGGAAACCAAGTGCCATTGTCAATGCAGTAAAGACCAGGATGAAGAAGAGACTGAGGATAGTGATAGAGAGACAGTAAAGGAGAAAAGTTCACACAAAGAAGAGACGATGGAGGAGGCAGAGGAGGGAGGAGAGGAGACGAGGAATGACAAGACAGCAGATGAGGAAGAGGAGGGAGGAGAGGAGGAGACGAACGAGGGAGGAGAGAGTGAGGAGGCATCCACGAAGGAGAGAGCTTCAGAAAAGGTAATATTTAACTGAGTATGTAGCTGTATAGTTAATGGAAGTTAACAGAAAAGTATTTAAGTATTTAATAGTGGTATTTTGAATATCTCTTTGTTGCTGTGATTACAATACTCTACACTTAATTAAAACAAAAGCCCTGCATTTCAAAATTAGAATAATAATCTCAGGTTAAGGATGAATTATGTATCTATTTATAACTATCTACATGAAATAACCAACCATAACCAACACAATAAAATAAATGTATGCTTTTTTATTGTAAACTATATTTGATGTGAATTTTATTATTTATATTATTCATTATTATTATTATTTTGTTTTGGGTTTTTTTTACATACAAGAAGCTACCAAAATAATTCATTTCAGTATCTTAGACAGATATATTTTGCTTTAAATGAAGAAAAGACTGAAGTGCCACTTTTCAAATCAACTTGCAAATCAATTATTTTTGGCTTGTCACTGACCTTCTACTGTTTAATCACATTTAATTGGAAATCACAATCAACTCTTAAAAATTATTTTATGAAACCAAACCAGCAACACACATAAAAGGTCTTATATGATGCAAAATTTACTCTTGTGAGCTTTCAGCCATGTTAGAATATTGTTAAAACGTCAAAAACTGGGCCCTTTCACAACTGTTCTTCTTTCTTGCTAATCTTGGAAACACTGATTTAACAGGAGATGATGTGAATCCCAGTGGGAACCTGAACCTGACCTTGAGGCTAAAGGGCACTGTCCCTGTGTAGCCTAACCCTTAAATCTGAGCTCCGCACAAACTAATCTCATCCTATTAGACCCACTGAAATCTGTGAGCTGACGGCCACTGTAAAGCTCCACTCTTCCCACAATAACACACCAACAACCGCCATTTACTTCACACTTAAAGCTGCACTATGGAACTTTTCTGGTAGAGGGTCCGCCACCTGCTTGTTTCTATGGATATGTCATTGCTCTCTGTGGAATGTTCCACAGTATGACATCAAACAGCTCTTCAATTACAGGTGGTTTTATAGCTCAAAAATACCTAGAAAAACAGACATTCTGACTGTGAGCGGGGTCGCCTCTCCACAGATCTGACCTGTAACTTGGTCTGGTTTGGTCTCCATGAAGATTGAAAGGTTTAATACAATACTGTGAAACATTCCAGACAAAGCAATAACATCTCCATGGAGAAAAGCATTTGACGGACCCTCCAAAAGAAAAGTTACACAATGTACCTTTAAAGCCACACTATGGACCTTTCTGGTAGAGGGTCTGTCACTTGTTTGTCTTTATGGAGAAGATAATGTTTTGTCTGGAATGTTCCACAAGATGACATTAAACTTATCTATCTCCATAGATCTGCCAGCTCAAAGTCGCAGGTCAGATCTATGGAGAGGCGACCTCGCTCACAGTTAGAACTTTACCTTTTCTTTATCAATAAGATAATTTGAATCAATACTATGGAAAAATCTAGGCAAATCAAAATATCTCCAAAGAGACAAGAAGAGGCGTTAGAAAAGTTACATGGTGCAGCTTTAAATGTGGCCATTTTGTATTTGTGCAAAACAGTTTACCCAATAGCATGTAAGAATATGTGTCTGGGTATGTGATGACGATCAGAAGGGCCCCAAAATGGCCGCCATGTCCCTGTCAATATGCCCCAATGCAGCTGTGACTTTAGAAATGCCTTATCACCATCTACTACTGAAGAGTGAATAATTGTACACATTTAAATCATTATTTGGTGCTGTCAGTTATCTAAATAAAATATATTAATTAAACTGGTGTATTTAATTATAATGTTTTTGTTTTTCTATTCTTAGGAGAGCAGACCAGCTGTTAGCACAAATGAAGAAGATGCCGACGCTGAAGATTCAGGAACAGAGGAAAAATCGGAACACGAAACAGAAAACAAAACTGAAAACACTGAACCTAAACATGATAAAAAGACAGACTGTTCCCTTCTCCACCAATTCACCAGGACCTCTGTGGAGTCCCAGTCTGGATCATTGGAAGACCCCAGTACTATAAATATGGAAGTACCAAAATTAGCATCTCCAGGCGGGACCACCCAGAAGAGGAGCAGATCACCAGCCAAAGTCAAACAGCGTAAAAACAGTGACAGCGACTTGGACAACGTTTAAAGGTGCAGTGTGTAACTTTTCTGGTTAGGGGTCCGTCACCTGCTCTTTTTCTATGTCATTTCTCTGCCAGTATGACAATAAACAGTTCTACTTTACATTTATTCAATTACAGGTGGTTTTATTGCTCAAAAATACCTAGAAAAACAGGCATTCTGACTGTGAGCGGGGTCGCCTTTCCACAGACCTGACCTGTAACTTGGTCTGGTTTGGGCTCCATGAAGAGAGAAAGGTTTAATAACATACTGTGAAGCATTCCAGACGAAGTAATAACATCTCCATGGAGAAAACCATTTGACGGACCCTCCACCAGAAAAGTTACCGAATGCACATTTAAGTCTGAAATCTCAGGCAAAATTTATCATTATACAAAAACTAAATTCTAGATAAGTTAAAATTTCTTGAATTAAGAACATGTTATCTTGATTTGAGTAGATTTGACTTGGCAAGTTAAATTATCTACCAATGGAATCAAGCTAGTTTTGTTACGAAACTAAAATTTCAAACTGGATTTGAATACTAAGTAGACTTGATACTCAATACTGATTCACAATGATAATAAAAACACTCTTTCTTTAGACAATAGAATGTGATTTTCAACTTTAAATCGTAGTACTTTCTTTTCTATTTCCATGTGGTCTTATATCAGTGTACTCCCACAGTGGTCCAGGTAGGTTCCACAGTGGTCCATGGACGTATACTAGTCTATGTGCTCTTATACTTGTTCTGATACAGCTCAGGATCATTCTAAACATTCAGGAAAGCTTCATTTCTGTCCTGTGAATGTGACTTTTTAGTATCGAGTTTCGATACTAGTTTTAGTATCGATTAGTATCTGTTTTTTATACTTTTGACAACCATAGATTTAAGTACAAAAGCTCTTGTTCCATTAGTAGATAATTTCATTTGCCAAGCCAAATCTTCTCAAATCAAAATAATACAGTATTTATTCAAGTCATGTTAACTTACCTAGAAATTACTTTTTGCAGTGAGTTTTTATTGTAGAAAAATAACAAAAATTGACACTTGAAGCACTTTAACCACTACAGAAGGGGGACTATTTAATTGTTGAACTGCAATGGGACATTTTAAAGTGAAGATTTCCCATTATAACTCTATGGGAATGGACACTGTATTTTTGCAAGCTTTTGTTTTGCTTATAGAGCCATTGATCCGTATGTTACGTACTGAGTTGTGTAACAGTTCAACAGTCTCAGGGTTACCAAACAAGGTCAAAGATGGTACTTAACTTGCTATAGCGTAACTTTATTGTCACGTTTCTTCATTGATTTAGGAATTTATGTCATAGTTGATTCATCTGTAAGAATTTGGGATATTTTGCATAGAAAGTTTATAAAAGGGTACAATGTTATTTGCTACAATACTGTGCAAAAATCAAAGAATAGTCCTGTATATATAACATGATCTGAGGGAATTCCTGTATTGATTATAAGGACGTTTTGGAGATACACAAATTGGGTCCATTAACCTGCTATTTTTATCCAACCACGCCAATACTTTCACATATAAAAGCTGTGGCAGTGACTAAGTGGTTCGATCCCAGTTCTGATCAATACGTCCTATTGTTATTGTGTCACTGGGCAAGACACTTCTCTCAGATTGTGTATGAGGAGAAATGAATAATGCACAAATTTGTAAAAGCAACATTGAGTGTCTAGAAAAATTAAATATTTTTACTATTATTCAGGTTTTATCAGTTGATACTTTGCAGCTGATGTCCTCAACATTCAAAGCGGGTGTGACGCTAACTCTAGGCACTGCTCTGTCTGAAGCTCTGTTACTCAAGTTTAGAGCAATTAAAGCCTAATTTAATTTTAACACAATCTGACCATAAAGAGTTGACTTAGCTGGAATTACAACATGTGCAGGTTTAAACCCATCTAGTATTTTTTCTTGAGATTTCACACTGGCAAAGTTTTAAGACCATAATACCTGCTGTACATTCCACCATAGGTATACAACTACAACACCCCCAGCATGGTGTCACTGCAAAGTATCAAGTCATTTCTCTGCCCCCATTTCAAATATATAGAAATTAGCCTTTTACACTGTAATATTGGTGCATTGTGACCTTCCATTATATTATATGTCATTAGTTGTGTCGTATACTGTAGGTGGCGATGTTGAGCAACAGCTTGAAGCGGTTTAACGATGCCTTACTATCTCCATGGCGATGCGGACAACTATGGTAACAATATATATGGTGGTATTTTTGTCGAAACAGTAACGAGGATTGGTTATTGTGTAAAGGAGTGGTTTGGCTGGAGCCTGAGGTGTGCCTATGTGAGGTCTATGACTATTTGAATGTAACGGAATATATTTAAATAAAAACAAGGAGATGTAATTTGGGCGTTATTGTTTATCATTTGGGTATAAGCTTAAAGGTGCATTGTGTAACATTTCTAGTGGAGGATTCAGCACCTAGTTTTCTTCATGGAGGTGTTATTAGTTTGGCTGCATTAAACTTGACTATTTCCAAGGAGACAAGTCAGGCCACCAGACCAAGTTACAGGTCAGATCTGTGGAGAGGCAACTCCGCTCAGTCAGAATACCTGTTTTTCTAGGTATTTTTGAGCTATAAAACCTCTTGTAACTGAATAAATGTAAGGTAGATCTGTTTAATGTCCTACTGTGGAACATTATAGGCAGAGCAATGGACCCCCAACCAAAAAGTTACATAGTTTACCTTTAAAATTGATAACATAGCAGTAAGTAGGCTGGCATATGTTTAAACTGCATGTACTATGTCTATGCTGTTGAAACTCTATTGGCTGTGCTCTTAAGGTGCTTTGATCTGGTCTGGAGACACTGCTGCACACGTCACTAATCTGTGAGAGGGACTGAGGCTGGTTTACATCACGCACAACCTCTTTTACTAAATCACACCGCAACAGTTTCATTTAAAGGTCAATTTATTTAAAGATTCACTATGTAACCTTTCTTTTCTGATAGAGGATCTGCCACCTGCCTGTCTCATGGGGGATGCTATTGTTTATATAATCTATAAGTCTAAATAATGGTTTAAATCCTCACAAAATACAGACAAATTATTACTGTCTAGGCTATAGATACCTCAATATTCACATAATATGTTCATAGGTTTCAGCTTCCTGTTTATAGGTGCCATTTTGTTATGGCAACATGGATATCTTTGAACACGCTGCTACTACTATTATTACTTAAAGGGCCCATATTGTGCTTTTTTCTGATCTGTGTTATAATTTTTATAATTGAGTTCTTCTCTTAAACTGAAAACACTGTTACACCTTGTGATGTCATGTGGTAATTCAGGAAGTGCTCCGCTGTGTTATAAAGCTACTACTACCCCAGAAACAACTGCTTATACTATTACAGTTACTACTAACAATGCAAGACTGTGCTTATAGGCTATTTTTACAGCCCATTTGGCCACAGATAGCAAAAAAAATACTCAATTATTTTATATTCAGATGTTTGTTCTGTGTTAGACATGCTTTTACTGCATCTCTTATGATTGGCTGATTCTCCAGACTTGATCCCGCCTCCACCAAGGAGCAGCCAGTGAGCAGACACACCAGTGCCAGAGGAACAATCTATATACAGTACAAATTATAATACATATTTCCCCACATATTAAATATTTCCTCTTACTTCAATTACTTACCTTGGCTCTCTTTGAAGCGATTCTTGTATGGGCAAAGATATTCTTAAGTTCAATGCTGTCAGTCAGTTCTTCTACTTCATAAATAGCTTTCAGTAAGGCTTCTTGACATTGAATATCAGTTTGACCAGAGAGTTTCTAAAACAAATACAAAAATTATTCAATTACAGAGAGAACATTAAAGGTCCTATATTACACAAAATTGACTCTTGTGAGCTTTTAGCCATGTTATAATGGCTAAAAGTCATCAAAAACAAACCTGGAGTTGTGTTTTGTTTCATTCACACGTTTGATTAATTCCTTATTATTAGTTTGTCTACGTCTCCAAAGCTCAAAATACTCTGTTCCACCTTGTGACGTCATGAAGTAGTAGTTTTCAAGTTAACAGCTATTTTACCTTTAGTTCAGTAGAGATTGGAAATTCAAGGCTGAAATTATCCAAATGATTTTAGTGGAGGTGTATAGAGTTTAAAAACACAGTGGAGCACTTCCTGTATTACCACATGACATCACAAGGTGGAACAGAGACAGAAGAATTCAGCCTAAATATTCAGCGTTTGTGTGTTAAACATGTGTGAATGAAACAAAACACAACTCCAGGTTTATTTGTGATGAGGAAACAACATTATAATGGTGTGAGATGGGCCCTTTAAAAAGTAATATATTTAGTTTAGTACCTGTAGTAGTCGTGTGGCCCGTTGGTACAGTTTGCTGTTGGTGACTTGGAGATCGATCATGTAGTTTTGGTAAACTTTTCCTTTCAGAACATGTGCACCAGTGCTAATTGCATTTAGCGTTAGCTTAGTAGTTAACTCCCATTGCTAATGAATACAAAAATACAGTAAATCTCTGAAAAAATACACACAATAATTGATCTCTGCACTTAAGCAACTTGCCAACTACTACTACTACTACTACTACTACTTAAACCTAAAATAATAAATTAATAAATAGCCTAATACCATGAACAGTACTGCTATAAATACTACAACTACTACTACTTCACAGATGTACCTATGTTTACTCATATAATGCTATTTCAACTGCTCCTACGACTACTACCACAATTACTACAACCAGGTTAATTATATTATTATTTGCTACTGAAATCACTACTACTGCTTTTGCTCTGGTATCCACTATACTGAGTACTAATCCTACCAATACTATTTCTGCTATTCTAACTTCTACTGCCACAGCTCCAAATAACTAATACAAGAATTATATTAAAAGTTATTAAAATGTCTGCTTTACTACTATTTCTACCATTGCTAGTACGCCCACTACTACTACTACTTAAGGTACAAGCCGACCATTAAATACATACCATTCTTTGTAAGCCGTCTGAACCAGTTAAACTATTGATCTTGACCTGCAAAAATCAATATTCTCTCTCACTGAGGTTAATTATAATTAGGAGTTAAAACAGATTAATTGACTGATGGATTGATTAACCTACTTTTTCAACAGCAGAACCATCTTCAGAGCAATGAACAATACTGTGAAGCTTGCAGTTCTTTTCTCTCACTCTGGTGACCATTTTGGAGACTTCACTTTGGTCATCTGGTAAAAACATACAGAAAGGTAATTAAAGATCTACCATGTAACTTTTCCGGGGAAAAGTCTGCCTCCTGCTTGTCTCCATGCTTTGCTTGTTCCTCAGTATGGCATTAAATCTCTCTATCGTGTATTTAATCAATTATAGGTGTTTTTGTTTTACCTTGAAAATATACATTCTTACAGTGCGCTGTCCTAGCCACAGATCTGATCAGTAAGTTAGCCCAGTGGCATCACCAGCTTGTCTCCACGGAAATAGATAAGTTTAATGATATACTGTGGAATATTATATTAATAATTTTTCACAGAATTGTTGCCTTACCAAACTCAGTGGAGAGTAAAATTACAGTATCTTTGTCATTCAGTGAAGGCAGGACTGTGTTCAGAAAGTCCTCATGAGAGATGCGATAGTTTGAGACCTGCAGAGTTTAAAACACACAGGAAACAAAACAATCAAGTACATTTTATTTCAGTTTTAAGAGTGTATTATGTAACCTGAATATTCCATAGTATGACAATATCTAGTATATCTTCCATTTATTCAATACAGGTATTTGTATTGATTTTTTTTTTTGTATTGTACCTTGAAAAAAATGCATTCTTACTGTGGTAGTGTTAATCAAAAATGTCGATATATCGTATCATTTAATGTGATGATACAGAATCGATATCATGGGCTGCTGTATCTATATATTGCCAAGAGTATTTTTTGGTATATTTGTCTAAATTATTTTGTTACAGTGCTACAGTTTTTCTGCTTGTCTAGAAGAAAGAAACTCATTTATGCAACACATTTTACATATTCAAAAAGGTTGTGTTTCATATTAACTTTGCACAAGCAGTGGTTTAATAAAGACCTTTAGTATCGCAACCATAATTTAGCCTTTTTACTGAGCCTTATAGAATTGATTTGAAATATACTGTATCACATCAAAAGCTCACTGAATCAAGGTACGTATCGTGACCTATGTATCAGGGCATGTATCGTATCGGCAACGTCTTAACGATACCCAGCCAGGAGTTAATGATTAATTCTAGGCAAAGAAATAACTAAAATGGAGACAGGCGGATGACAGACCCTCATCAAGAAAGGTTACATAGTGCATCTTTAAGTCAAGGTAATATGATAAATACAGTATTAATATATTTATGTAGTATCTTGCAACTGTACAAGAAAATGTACAACTGAGCTACTTCTGATTATTAATGCAGGTACTATAGAACTTATAATTTATTAACTATCCACATTCCAGTACAACTGTTTTATAGTATTTTTTTTTACTTTATAATTTCAAAACAAATCCACTCACCAGAGAAGTCAGTGGTTCTTCCTTATTGTCCAACGCTCTGAACCCTCCACTGATGAAACCTCTGATGTCATGATAGTCTGAAAGAGTAACACAGGTTTCCATAGAGACCACTATTATAAACAATGAAAGAATCAGTACAATTAAGCAAATACTATTTATGTTTCAATACCTGCTCCAAATGTAGGGACGCACTCACTAGCGTCGATCAAACCAAGTACACCCAGACTGCCCCATCCGAGATAGCACACATGTCTACCACTTTGTAAACTAAAATATTCACCACAAAATTGGGAAAAAATTGCTTTAAATGTGCATTGTGTAACTTAGAGGGCCTGTTAAATGCTTTTTTTTCCCATGAAGATGTTATTGCTCAGCTCTACTTTACATTTATTCAATTACAGGTGGTTTTACAGCTCAAAAATACCTAGAAAAACAGGCATTCTGACAGATCTAACCTGTAATTTGGTCTGGTTTGGTCTCCATGCATATAGAAAGGTTTAATACCATACTGTGAAACATTCTAGACAAGTAATAACATTTCCATGGAGAAAAACATTTGATGGACCCTCCAACAGAAAAGTTAAACAACACATTTTTAAATTCAATATTTTAAGATAAGTAATTATTAATATAGCATGTTTTGGTTACCTTTCTCCTGCGGATTTTATCATTGCAGCCATGTATTCAGGTTGTGCATAAGTTAGATCCAAACATTTAACATAGATGTCCATGTGATCGCAAATAGACCTGTACAAATATGGTACAATTTTCATCTAAAATTGAAACTGTATAAAATGCATTGGATTCTGCCTGCAATATTATAGTGCCCTCTAGGGGTCAGCAAAGCACAATTGTTCAGAGGAGAGGTTATGGTATTCAAGAATTGTTCATTCAAATGATAGTAGTGATATGATATTCAGTATTGCTTAAGTAAATTACGTAATTAACCTGGTAATGGTAGATGTGGTAGTAGCAATGAAATAGCATTATATGGCAAAGTCTGTGTAGTAGTAGTGGTTTGTCGAAGTTGGTGTAGTTCTAGTATTTATAGTAGTACTGTTTACGCTACTACTAGGCTATTTATTTATTATTGAGATTTTAGTATCAAGGAGCAAAATAATATCAATGGCAATGCGCTTTTAGTACACTTATGCCAAAATTAAGTTACTTAGTCAAATCCATGTCCGCTGTAGAGACTGTATAGAAAATCATATGTATGTCCTTTAATATTGATTCCCGGGTCTATATAGAAGGACACAATTGTAGAGTCTAATGTAAAACCCATGTTGGCAGGTCCAGTGGAGGTCACAGACACACAGAAGCACTTAAAGGTGACATGTAAAATCTCTGAGGGAATATTAGCCATAAGGACACAACAGGGCCAATGCATCTAAACCTGGAATAGACAAAAAAAATCCCTAAACAAGAACTAAGCCTTATATTCTATACAAATAGATTAGAGTGCCTTTACCTTTAGGGAATTTTCCATAGGTACACACTCTAATAGAAACATGAACTCTAATAGAAACATGAACTTTAACATATAAACTTGTCAAATTATTGAAAAAATAATCAACATCTTGATAAATCTTGGGCATTTTCAAACTTACTTAGTACCATTCTTACCTTACCTTACCTTAGTGCCTTACTTACTCCATATAATCAAATTTCTAAAGCATTTATGCACATGGACAGAATAAATAATGAAAGGTCAACTAAACAAGACCTACACAAATTTTACAGGGACTAAACTAGAACTAAAATTGGTATGTTCGTGTAATGTTTTTTATTCAGCTGCAACATTAGGGGTTGCTATAGTGATACGCACAGTGATTTGACAGATTTTAAACCTAGATGCCCTGCCATAATGGGACTTAATCCAATTTCACATGATTGAATTTGATACTGTACTTGCACTTACTGTGGAGTGATGGGGCGGTGTGCAAAGGCAGCACCGTGAGCTGTTTGCAGGATCACCTCGAGTAGGATCTTGGTGGCGCTGCCCCCTTTCATCCTGGAGGAGCCAGTGACGGCTTCAGGCTGCAAAGGATCATGGGAGAGTGAATACACATGAAACACTGTGCACATAGCTCCAGACACACTGTACGAGTATAAGTGTAAGTATGTGACTAACCCCCACTGCTGGGTTAATGAGGAAAGCCTTCTGGTGTGTAGCTGCCTCCTGCATCCTCTGCACAACGTCATAGAAAGTGAATGAGCAGCCTTGTATTGGATCAGATCTAGAAAGAGAAAACCCGGGTTTATAATTCCTATAATTCATCATGTTGCAACCAACTCCAATGGGGTGTCTTGCTCAGTGAAACAACAGTATGTGTTGTGTCACATGTTGAAAACAGGGTTGAAAACAGATGGGTCAAATGCAGACAAATAAGACAATAAGACAAATTTCGTTACAGGCACAATAAAGTTTACCTTAACAAAAAGATTACCATCTTGAAAATTATGACATTTGCATAATTGTTCTAATTTTATATCTTTAATCATATTTCATTTCACCAAAAATAATTAGACACATACAATTTAGCTAAAACTAAACTCATTTTCCTGCCAATCAAGTTATTATTTAATGGCTCAATACTGTATGCACTTTGCAATGATATTTTTTCTTACCTGGCCTGATTTACAGGATTAAACCCAATCAGAACTGGTGTGTAAATGTTGAGATGCTGAAGGCAAAAGTCAAGCTGACCGGCCACAAATGGAGCCTGTAATAAAAAGTGGATTATTCATAATTTTATTTTATTTCATTTTATTGATGTCATCAACATTCCCTGGGTATGTGATGCTAACTGAAGACACTGCTGTTGTTGGTTCCCCTGACTTTTAAAATGGAAAGTTTGCTTCTTTTGAATCTTTATTACTTATTTTATTTACGGTATATGTTTTTCATTATTGATACTTGATACTCAAATGAGTTCCAGGTGAGAGTTCTGCTCCGTCAGAGCTGTATTCTCCGAAGATTTTTCCTGCAGTTTGGATTTCAGAGCAGCAGAGTCTTTCTGGAGTCTCTGCTTTTCCGTCTCCCACTCTTTGGATTTTCTGCAGGAATCTTCTTGGATTTGCTCCAACATCTGTTTCAATTCCGTGACCTGTTTCTGCAGTGCCTCAGTATGACTGTCTTTGAACTGAAGCTGGTGTTGGTGTATCAGTGCTTCTCTCTCCTCTTTCACTGTGTCCAGTTCAGATTTGAGGCCCTGCAGTTGCCTCTCATGAGCTACAATGATTAACTTCATTTTTCTCAATAACTGTAGCTTCTCCTCCTCGTGCTGGTCACGGTCTCTCTCCTGAAGCTTCTTGAGCTCCTCCAGCTCTTTGAGCAGATGCTCCTCTCTGGCTCTGGCCTGAGCAGCTTTAGAGGCAGTTTGGAGTCGTGACATGACTAAGGCCATGCCCTTCTCGTCTTCCTCCTTAGACCTCTGTTGGCTTTGAGGTCCTAGCTGCTCCCTTTCCAACTCCTCCAGAGTTAGAAAGGTGTGGACCACCTGTTCAGATGGTCCAGAGGTCGGCTGTGGGTTGGTGGGTGCTAACCCCAGCTCCTCCATCAGGTTGAACTTCTGGCTGTAGAGCAGTAGCAACAGCAACAACTAGAAATACCAAAAGATTAAATTCTTTATGTAAGATTTCCTATCAAACTTTTCATAAGTACCACCTGTTAAATGTTTGGCTTCCCAAGTAACATCAGGGTTCGATTCACAATTCTTCCCACTACTTACTGATAATCCACAAGAAATGCCAATATACAAGACATGCTTCTTTCCTTCGCAGATCTATAAGAAAAAAAATATAATTACTACTAATATTACTACAACTACTACTACTACTACTACTAAATGAACAAGGACAAATTAAACAAGACCTAAACAAGATCTATAGGGACTAAACTAGATCTAAAACCATAGACAGTATAAAAAAGTGCACTAAGCAAGTGTGACGTCACCCACAGCGTTCAGCTCCACTCAAATGAAACTCAATACAATGGTTACAGGAGCATTTGGAGCCAGGCCCCATATTTGGAAATCCGACCGCGAGTATCATAGCAACCACAAGAGCCAATCCTGATGTTTAAATGTGCCCGCCCTTCTCACCGGAAAGCGGGAACGAAACGCACAAGCTATCAATCAAACCTGTTGTTAACGCTAGCGGGAGCGACCTCGGGGAATGAAGGCATCTGATTGGTCCGTTATTTAAGTTCATATCTTGATTTAGGAGAAAAATAGCAAAATGAATGAAAATGGCGGGTAGCGTATTAGCTATGTCCATTCATATATACATGACATACACAGTGATTTGACAGATTTTAAACCTAGATGCCCTGCCATAATGGGACTTAATCCATTCTTAAATTTCACATTATTTAATTTGATATTGTACTTGCACTTACTACTACAATTCACATAAAATTTTTCTAGACCTGGTTTAATAAGAGCAATAACTACTACTACTACTACTACTACTGCTGCTACTACTGCTACTACTATTACTACTTTTACCTCCTTTAGACAGCGCATGCCCAGTGTGGGATCGTCTTCAGGTGATTCTTGTGAGGTGAAAAGAGCCCTAGAAAAACACACTACTTATTAATGAAAAATAATTATTAACTGTTTACATTTAATCAGTAATATTAACTTACCTGTCTCCTCCTGCAATAGTGTATGTATATACTGGCTGCTTGCTCAGTTCCTCCAGTGCTTTGTTAAAACTTTTCTGTGAAATGAGTGACAAAATTTCCTATTTTTTTTAAATAAACAAAATTAATCATTGTTTAGTTTTTTTTACCGCAATGAGAAAAGCCAGTCGACCAGAAGTTCCACATCCACTGAGTACTACGACACTGTTTTCTGGATTCTAAATATGAACAAATAAATAAAGTACAAGTAAATGAAACATATTATCTATTCCTCATGGTCTGTGGGTGGAATATATTAGACCATTTTTGGCTCAAATTGGGTACAAATTTGAGAACGTTTGACAAATTGTACTAGTCCAAGAATCCCAGACTACTGTACAATAACATCTGAAAAACATAGCTTTCTAAGTACCACCTGTTATAGAGAGAAATAAAATAAACTTAACTGGGTCTAAATCATGTTTTAAGAGAACTAAACCAGGACTGAAATAAGACAACAAAAGATATAAACTTGAACTATACCAGGTCTAGACTATTCATACTTTGCAGTGACATCACGCTGGGGGTGTTCAACATGCATGTCTATGTAGTGGAATGTTCATCAGTTACCATGGTGACTGTAATTTTATGTGTAAGAGGCTTGTTTAACACACAACATAAATCAGCTCTCCTCTTGTAGTTCCAGATAAATTCTCCAGACAGATTGTGTTCAGACAAATCTCAAATCTAACTTGAGTCACAGAGTTTCAGACAGAGCAGAGCCTACAGTTAGCATCACACCCTCAGGGAATGTTGATGATATCAGCTGCAGTATCAATTAGGCTATTCCAAACTAAACCAGGTCTAAACTAGGTCTAAAGCCATAAGAGTACCCCAAAATAATAATAATAATAAAAAAACACATTTATATAAGAGATCTTACCTTGAGAATTTCTTCCACTCTTAGGGCAACTTCCATCACAGTTTTCAACACACTGTCACTCAAAATCCTCTGAAAGATTTACAATTCAAAATGAACCAGTTTTTTGTGTATTAAATGAATCTCCAAATTATACCTGGTATCTGCCACTACAGTCTTTTTTTTCAAACATTTCCATATCACAGGCCTGGAGGATTCTCACGATCTGATTGGCCGAAGCGCTGTCTAAGTCCCGGCTCAGGGGGTTGGACTTCTCTGAAACAGGAAGTGAGGGTTCGTAGTCCAGGGACTGAAAACAAAAACAATATGGTGAGATAAATTAACTATACATGTACATTGCAATTCACGGTTTAGGTTGAGGTCCAGGAATTGAACCCCAGACCTTTTGACCGCCATATCACAAACTGTCATAGGGTTGTCTAATAAATTATAATAAATATATATAAATTATGGTTATATCATTTGTTCACTGTGTAATATTTCTGGTGGAGGGTCTGCTATCTGCTTGTCTCAATGGAGAGGTTTTGCCTTTGCCAGGAATAATCCACAGTATGGCATTATACTTAGAATTTATTTAGCTTTTATTCAATTACAGGTGTTTTGATAGCTAAAAATAACCTTGAAAACCTGCATTCTTACAGAGATTGGGGTCTTCACAGATCTGACCTGTAACTTCCACTGGTGACGCCATGTGCTTGCTGTCATGGAGTTAGAACATCCATCCATCCATCCATCTCCTCCTCCTGCTTAATCCGGCTGAGCACGCTGCCCATTACTCTGTGCACCAGACCCAGACCCCTATGAACCCCTCTGCAGGTGGTGAGCCGGGCGACCCGGGGATCAAACCCGTAACCTTCTTGCCGTGAGGCCTGAGTGTTGCCACTCAGCCACCGTGCCGCCCAGAGTTAGAACATTTCAATGCCATACTGTGGAACATTCCAGGCAAAGCAATAACATCAAGCAGATAGAGCTGTGTGTCCCCTGTCCCAGTGATTTGTCCCAGTTTTACTCAAGAAATGTCCCAGGTGTCTCTATTTTTGACCAATTTGGTACATGTCAACAGTAAAGAGAGGCATAAATTGTCATTTGTTTAGGTAAAATACAGAAAAGCTGCTTAAAAATGTCCAAAACACAAAGAAAACGTGACTATACTGACACGTTTATCGTGAATAAGTCATCAATGGGCTTTAATTACGCAACTGTTTCACAATTTTATTATTACCAACCACCTCAAACCGGGAATTATAATTGTACTATGAAATGTTTTTATTACAGTGTTTTTCTCTTAGCATGCCGCTCTTTAGCATAATGAAAAAAATCTCTATTGAGACATACGGACAGTTATGTAGTTTTCTTACCTCCCATTCTTCTCTTATGGTATTCCTATCAGCCACAGCCATTTTGCACAGTACGTTATAGATTTAAAAGTTTTAGCGAGAAAGTTATCTAAAGTTCAAAGTTTAAAAGTTATATTCGCGGATTTTGCCGGAACTTAGTCCGTTTGTGTGAAGAGCGCATGCGTCAAACCGTCCCAGCTGCACACGCGCCCGTAGTATGGGTTCTGTTTACTTTCGGTTTTTATTATTATTATTATTATTATTATTATTATTATTATAGAAATACATTAATATTCAGTAAATCAAATGAAGTGTTGTAAATATAATATAATATCAGTATAATTATCACAGTGTTTTATAAAGAAAAGCAAAGGAAAGAAAGTAAAATAATTTATAAGTATATATAGCTAGATAATAGGCTACAAATAAGAGGGGCATTTTTGTGGATGCTATGGAACCTACCTGAATGACTGAGGGATTACAGAGATATAAGGCCACATGGTAACATAAGGCTATAGGCCTTATGGTACCATGTGCCATAGGCCTTATGTTGTCTTAGGCTATTTAATGTTGAAGGTCAGTTCTGTAGTCTAAATAATAATGATTTTTATTATCATAGTAGTACTGTAATCTCGATTTCTATACTAAGGACTATTCCTTAGAATAGAAATCGAGATTACAGTACTACTATGTATATAATATATAATTTTAGTAGGCTATAGTATTTAATATTAAAATAAATTATGATTTATTTTAGTTCACATTTAAAATTATGTGGATATCAATAAAAAACATCATCTCCATGTTGTAATATTAAAACTGGTTTCATTATATTCATCTTTTAGATGCTTCCCCTTTACCAGATACAAACACAAGTATCACTTTGCTAGTTTAAAATACAGTGGGCAGAAAGTATTATAAGTTTGTCTTCACTTTTTAAAATGACATGGAATAGCTGGAGTTTATACACCACTAACTTTGTGTTGTGTGGGAGGAGATGATGTCAAGGGCGTCTGAATGAATAAATGTATTTGGTGACGTGATACTGATTCAAACATTAATTTCAAGTTTTAATTGCTATAGCAACAGTCCTAATATTTAATTCAGATTTTTTTTTTTACTAATTTACTAATTTACTTTACAATTAAAGCATGAAATGTAATGCTTTCGATAAAGAATTTAGCAGATTTTAATTGATTCAATTCATTTCTTAATTTCTGTAGCCGTTTTTTTTTTTGTATATGGTTTGCTCAAAGTTGATATTAAATGTGCTGAAAATAAGTTCTAGATATTTCAGCAGGTCTCAAACCATAAAGGAAAGTACTTCTACTTTTCAGTCCAGATCTAAAATGTGTCAGAGTAGAAAGTACAGATACCTGCCTTCAAATGTAGTGAAGTAAAAGTATCCACTATAAAATGTACTTAAGTAAAGTATAGATAACTAAAAATTTTACTTAAAGGTGCATTGTGTAACTTTTGGAGGGTCTGTCACCTGCCCATTTCTACGGACATGTTATTGATCTGCCTGGAATGTTCCACAGTATAACACTAAACAGCTCTACCTTACAGGTGGTCGTATAACTAAAAAAATACCCAGAACAGGCATTCTGACTGTGAGCAGGGTCGCCTCTCCACAGATCTGACTTGTTACCTGGTCTGATTTGGTCTCCATGAATTTACCATACCGTGAAACATTCCAAACAAAGCAATAACATCTCCATGAAGATCTGACAGACCAGAAAAGTTACACAATGCACCTTCAAGTAAAGTGCAGATACCTAAAACTGTACTTAAGCTTTGTACTTTTACTTTTGTACCTGCATGACGTCTACTTTTGTCTAGACCTACATGAATTAAAGCTGTGGTCTAATCTAAAAAGTAATGTACACAAGTTAATATAACAGCCTGCAGTACTAGCACGTCTCTAGTGGCTCTCCTGTAGTGCTAGTTGGCAGTTGGAGCTGGGTGTTGAGTGTATGTGCTAAAATGACTAAGTGCAGCTTCAGATGTCCCTGGTCATTCTTATTCACTGTGAGACATTTGTGAGTCAAGCTGTTTTGTAATACTCAAAGTGGACAGACAGTGCAAGGACCCTGCTCGCAATCTGCTCCACTCATTCTAATACGCCAGATGTACCGCCAGATTTAGGCTGTTAAAATAACACAAGTGTCAGTGTTATGAATCAGGGAGCATTTGGTAGTTGTGTGTGGGGTATTTTAGTCATAGGAGTGATTTGATGGATTGATGGAGATGGTGTGAGTTTTAAGTCAGATACCTTTTCAAGTTCAGTGTTTTAAAATTTTCCAGACTATGCTCTTATCACTTTTACAGCTATTATTTAGTTTTCATCGCATATCTAGGTTTAAAATTCACCGATACCCACTTCAACAGTGTCCAAAAGGTAAAGGTGCACTGTGTGACATACAGTGGAGTGTCTTCCACTTGCTTGTCTCCATGGAAATGTTATTGCTTTGTCTAGAATGTTCCACAGTATAGATTTAACTTATCTAACACAAGGTAGACAAGCAGGTTACAGGACTACGCTGCATTACAGTTCAGATCTGTGGAGAGTCGCCCCTATTCACAGAAGGAATTGTATTTTTGAGCAGTAGAAACACCCGTTATGAATAAATGTTAGATGCATATGTTTAATGTCATACTATGGAACATTCCAGGCAACGCAATGACATCTCCATGGAGACAGGAAGGTATATAGTGGACCCAGTGCACCTTTAAGGACATTATCAATTTAAAAATAATATTCCCTAACATAATAGCAAAAAATATATATATATATTCCATGCTTCAGCTACAGTGGAAATTATTATTATTATTATTATTATTATTATTATTATTATTATTATTATTATTATTCCTCATTTACTTTATATATTCAGACCATCCTAATTATTTACCTACGGTGTTTTTAAACTCTACAACTTCATTAGAATCATTTGGTTAATTTCAGCCCTGGAATTGCCGATCTCTACTGAACCAAAGGTAAAATGTAGCTGTTAATTTGAAAACTACCACTACATGACATCACAAGGTGGAACAGAGCATTTTGAGCTTTGGAGATGTAGACAGACTGATAATAAAGGGTTACTCAAACATGTGAATGAAACAAAGCACAACTTTGGTTGTCTTTTTGAGGAGTTAACAGCATTATAACACAGCTAAAGTATATTTTAAAGTAATGGGCCATCACATAGCCGAGCTTGGAGATCCATATCCAGATCTTGGTCAGGAAAACCAAGCTGAGGAGGACTGCCCATGTTTTTGTTTAGGTTCTAAATTTAAAGGCGTGTTTTTGTCCTTCCAGAGTCGCTGTCTCCACTGAACATCTTCATCAATAATACATCTGTGACCCTGTGACCCCGTGAACCCTGTCATCACAACAGTCTGCGCATGCCAAGCTACACTGCACAATGTCCTTGACGACAAACCCCAAAAGGTCTCTCCATTGTGAACAAGCTCCTATACTGCAAAAAATAAAAATAAAAATAAAAAGCAATGCCTAAAATGACTTGAATTCATACATTTTATCTATTAGACTTATTTGCTTATGTGAAAGTTCACTATGTAACTTCTCTGATGGGGGTCCGCTAACTGCTTGTCTCTGAGATGTTATTGGTTTGCCTGAATGTTCCACAGTATGGCATTAAACATATCTATTTTGCATTTTGTTAATTGCACATTTAAAAACATAAAAATTCTTACTGTGAGCAAGCAGCGCTAACCTGCTATCTCCATGGACATAGATAAGATCAACGCCATACCATGGAACATTCTGAGGTCTTTTCTCAAACAGAAAACATCCTGTTCCACCTTGTGATGCAATGTGGTAATGCAGGGAATGGTCCACTGTGTTTTTAAAGTCCACATTTATGAAACAAAACACAGCTCCAGGTCTGTTTTTGAGGAGGTAACAACATTCTAACATGGCTTAAAGCTCACAAGAGTCAGTTTTGTGTAATATAGGACCTTTTAAATAGAAAAAAAAGCTCAGCAGGTCAAAACATCTGAAATTAATATCCTGAAATCGAGCAGTTTGAACTCATCTAGAGATTCATATTTTGCAGTGTAGTTCTTTTCCTAGCTCCTTCCTTAGCTCCTTTCCTAACTCCTTTCCTTGCTGCTTGTGCACTCTTCCTCACCCTGGCCCGGCTCTTAATTCTTCATAAATCACCTCCCGTAGGAAAGAGAACTCATCAACACTAAGAGGGTCTCGGCGTAATCATAATTGGGAATGCAGTAAGTATAAAAAAAGAGGAAACGTTGCATTCAGGGAGCGAGGATAAAAGCATGCATACTGTTGTTGTGTTCTTTGGCAAGACACCACCCACCTCCAGTGTATGAATATAGTGGTAATATGGATGTAATTTTGCTTATACGCCAAAATTAGGAGTAAACTTGGACTAGATCGGAACAGGACCAAATCGAAAATAGAGAGTTGCATCCAGGGAGCGGGGAGAAAAGCATGTTTTTTGTTTAATTTTTGTTCGTCACAAAATCTTTTGATGCTTTAGAAAAAGAAGCTTGTATCTGATTTTGTGAATACATGTGGATTAGTCATCTTCTTTGAACCTAGCAGTGGTTTCATTTTGCAGGTTATCAAGCTTTAGTTATTAGAAACAGAGAAATACATTTTTGTACACGCTCAGCTATAGGTTTATCATAAGAGCCCATTTTACAACATTTTCTTTTGTGTTATAATGTTGTTTCCTCATCACCAACATACCTGGAGTTGTGTTTTGTTTCATTCACACATGTCCAACACAAAAGTCCTGCATATTGAGTCTGAGTTCTTCTCTCAAACAGAAAATACCATCTTGAAATACAGGAATACAGGAATCCATTATGTTTTTAAACTCCACACACATTCACTCGAATCATTTGGATCATTTCAGCCCTAGAATTGCCAATCTCTACTGAACTAAAAAAACATGCACCAGGGTCTACAGGTGGAAATTAGCTCTAGTGCTACAACTTGGCTCAGTGAATTCCTCCTGTTAATGTAGACTGTAGATTGTGTACATAATAAAACATAAATTAATAATGCAGGATTACTCAAGCATGTGTGAATAAAACAAATAAAACAAATAAAACGCAACTCCAGGTATGTTTTTGATGAGGTAACAACATTATAACATAACCAAAGCTCACGAGAGTCAATTTTGTGCAGTATATAGGACTTTTAACATAGCAATGCTTCTAAATGAATGACAAAAATATGAACATGCAAAACAGGAAGCCATGGAATCACATTGTATTTGCTCAAACCCAGTGAGATGAATATTGTATAGAGCAGAGTAGAACTGCAGCTGCAACCCTGCATCATTTAGAAAGAGGAGAGAGGAGGCTGGAGGTGCATGAATGAACTGTTGCTATAGCTGAAAAATAATACACTTCATAATACACTTTTTGTAAATTGTATTGTATTTAAAACTTGTGTTTGACCAAGGTTACTTATTTAACTCTACTATTTAAGTCTTTAAAATCAACCAAGTATTTTTGATCCAGTGTCAGTTGTAATAGTAGTAGTAACAGTACTGGTTGTAATAGTATTAGAGAAGATTTAATCAAAGGTTGGTGGTTCAAACCCAATGTGTCCTTTGGCAAGACACATCACCCACCGCCAATTGTATAACTGTAGTGGTAATATAGCAGAGAAGGTATGGGTCATTAATCAAAGGTCGGTGGTTCAAACCCAGCTCTGATAAGTGTATACTGTTGTTGTGTCCTTTGGCAAGAGGCTTCACCCAAGAGATTTCACCCACTGCTAGTGTATGAATGTATTAATAATATGGATGTAACACCAAAATTAGAACCAAACCCTGAAACTCAACCTAGACTAGACCAGCACTAAACCAATACTGACTGTATTAGCAATAATCTACTAATTGTACTAATACTTTTACTTTAATTACTTCTTTCCTTTCAAAACTAACAATATAAATAACAATTCGTATTTATGGTCCATATATTTAGGACATAGACCCCCATATACTTTGATTAACTTTTTAATTAAGTGTTTATTTTAAAGGAAAATTGCAACTACAGCTTCTGCTCCTCAGTCCACACCCGACCAACCAAACTCTGCCCTATCGCCATCCGTCCTTCATCCCAGCCTCGGTCACCATGACAACAGAAAGGCTAATCTCCAGTGGACCAACGAGAGAGAAAAAGAGAGAGAGAGGGAGAGATGGAGAGAAAAAGAAGAAAGAAAGAGAGAAAGAGAGATGGGGGGGGAGCAAAAAAGAGGGAGGGGGGTTAAAAGAGAGAGAAAAAGGGAAGAGCAAAAGAAAGGGAGGGAGGGAGAAAGAGAGAGAGGAAAAGAGAGAAGGAGAGAGAAAGTAAGAAAAAGAGAGCAAGAGAGAGAGAAAGAGGAAAGAAAAAGAGAGAGAAAGAGAGAGAGAGTGGGGGCAAAAGAGGGAGAAAGAGGAGACAGAAAGAGAAAGGGGGAGAGAAAGATAGAGGGAGAGTGAGAAAGAGAGAGAGCAAGAGAGAGAGAGAGAGAAAAAAAAGGAAAGAGAGTAAGATAGAGAGAGGGAGAAAGCAAGAGAGGGAGGGAGGGAGGGAGGGAGAGAGTGAGAGAGAAAGAGGGGGAGAGGAAGAGAAAGAGTGTGAGAGAGAAAACAAGAGAGAGAGAGAATAAAAAGAGAGAAAAAAAGTGCAAGTGCTGGCATCAGGAAAACGTGATCGGAGCTGAGCGCACGTGTGAAGGAGGAAAGACGCATAGACCCTTCCACATAAAAAAAAAAAAACAGGGAGAGTTGACGGGGTTCATGAGACCAACACAGGAACATCTCTCCATGCAGTACATCATTAAATCTTTGCTTTCCCATTGCCTACTGTTTAAAAATACAACATCATCCTTTCTTTCTTCTATGGCGTTTCCTCTTCTGTATCTTTTGATCCAGCCTCCTCAGTCATTTGATTGAGCTTAATAATGCAACTGGATGCTAATGTAATGATGTTTTGAAGCAGTGGTTGGAGCAGTCATATCATAATGAATAAATGAATGTACTGCAGTGTTTATTGGACTTGGAAAAACATAAAATAGACCTACATCTTACTTAAAGGTCCTATATTACACAAAATTGACTCTTGTGAGCTTTAAGACGTGTTAGAATGGTGTTAAATCATCAAAAATACACTTGGAGTTGTGTTTTGTTTCATTCACACATGTTTAAGTAATCCTTTATTATTAGTCTGTCTACATCTCCAAAGCTCAAAATGCTCTGTTCCACCTTGTGATGTCATGAAATGGCAGTTTTCAAGTTAACGGCTCCTTTTACCTTTAGTTCAGTAGAGATCGGCAATTCCAGGATTGAAATCATCCAAATGATTCGAGAGAAGGTGTGTGAAGTTTAAAAACACAGTGGAGCACTTCTTGTACTTTTTTTTCCATTTGAGAGAAGAACTCAGGCTAAATATGCAGAGTTTGTGCGTTAAACATGTGTGAATGAAACAAAACACAACTCCAGGTCTGTTTGTGATGAGGAAACAACATTATATCATAAAAGATCAGAAAACAGCGTAATACAGGCCTTTAATCACAAACTAAAAAAGAATAACATTAGAAAATATGTATACGACAACATGAAACAAAAACTGGCCAATAGTATGCAGCTATTTGGAATTTACATCAGATGCCCTCCCATGTGGCTTATGGCTTCATGTAGACAACTTAACTTCCTTACTGCATCTTCTTTTCATCCATCTTTGACACTTTCTCCTCCTAACGCGCTTCGCTCCACTTGTTCTGTCACTCTATCCTTCAATCCTCTATCAATCCATACAGCTACTCTCCCTCTCTCCCTCTCTCTCTGGCTTCCTCTCTCTATCAATCCATACAGCTCTCTCTCTCTCTGTCTCTCTCTCTCTCTTACTCCCTCTTGCTCCCTCTCTCTCTTTCTCTCTCTTGCCCCCTCCCTCCCTCTCTTTCTCTCTCTCTCTTTCTCTCTCTCTCTCACATTTACATCCTCTTGCTCCCTCCCTCCTCCCTATCTCTCTCTCTTACTCCCTCTTGCTCCCTCTCTCTCTCTCTCTCTCTCTCTATCTATCTATCTATCTAGCTCTATCTCCCTCTCTCACATTTACACCCTCTTGCTCTCTCTCTCTCTCTCTCTCTCTTAGTCCCTCCCTCTCTCCCCCTCTCTCTCTTTCTCTCATTCTCTCTCAGTCCTTCCCTCTCTCTCTCTCTCTTTCTCTCTCTCTCACTCATTATCTCTCTCTTTCTCTCTTTCTCTTACTCCCTCTTGCTCTCTCCTTCTCTCTCTCTCTCTCATTTTCTCATTCTCCTTCTCTCTTTTTCATTCTCTCTTGCTCTCTCTTGGTCTTCCCCTTCCCCTCTCTCTCTCACTCTCTCTCTCTTGGTCTCCCCTTTCCTCTCTCTCTCTCTCGCTCTCTCTCTCTCTCCCTCTCTCTCTCTCTTGGTCTCCCCTTTCCTCTCTCTCTCATTCTCTCTCACTTTCTCTCTCTCTTTCTCTTACTCCCTCTTGCTCTCTCCTTCTCTCTCTCTCTCTCTCTCTCATTCTCTCTTTCTCCCTCTCTCTTTTTCATTCTTTCTCGCTCTCTCATGGTTCCCCCCCCCCCCCCCCCCCCTCTCTCTCTCTCTCTCTCTCTCTCTCTCTCTCTCTCTCTCTCTCTCTTATTCCCTCTTGCTCCCTCCCTCTCTCCCGTTCATCCCGTTTCTAATTCCCAAATCCCGCCTTGATGCCTCCTCGTGCCCACAGCTCGTCTTTGTGTTGCCCGGTGTAAAGACTCAAACCCCCGCGTCTGTATCTGCTTCTCTCGGTGGGGATGGCACATATGTTGCAGATGATTAGCCTGGCACAGCACACGGCGGTCGGTCACGAGGAGTAAGAGGAGGAGGAGGAGGAGGGCGGGGGCATAGGAGATGAAGACTTATAGCACAGAACATGATTGATTCAGCAATACAAAGAAGTTAGGCTACAGCCTGGAGGAGTAACTCAGTTTTTACGCCAATCACGTGTTTGAAAACCCGTGTTTTTGTGCTTGATTACGTTTACAATATTGTCTTCAGCGCTCAGAATGAATCATTTTCACTCTTCTCACTGACAATACTATATGGCTGCAGAGTGATCCATTCTTGCAGATCTCATTTGTGTTCTTCACTGCTGTGCGCGCGTACGTGCGCGGGCACGTGCGCAGATGTGTTTGGGGGGGGGCTCTCCGGCAGAGGGCGGAGTGACGGTGAGAGTCGTACGAGCGGAGAGGGGAAAGGAGCTGCAGAGGGAGAGGGTGAAGCTGCGGAGAGGAGCTCCTGAGCGGACATGGGGAGTAGTTGAAGCCGGGCACCTGCAGCCTGAGAGCGGGTAGGAGCAGAGGGAAGAGCCGGAGTTTGCGCTGGAGAGAGTTTGGTTTGCAGCTGTTTCAGAGGACTCAGTTGTAGCACGTTCACTCACACCTCGAGGACTACGGGAGATGCATTACGTCATAGCCTGGAGTCGCCCGAGGTGACCGCGCGGCACGGGACGATGCAGGGCCATTCCGCTGCTGCCGCTGGCCGCTGGCGCCCGGTGGTGGGAACCGGACCGGTAAAAGCAGCGGTGCCGCCAGCGCGCGGTCACCGGCTCTGATGGCCGCTCGCGCCCGGGGCGAGAGCGAGATACAGCCGCGGCTTTTCAGGACCAGGGACAGCGGGGCTCGGGGCCCCGCCACACACCAGCACCGTGCGCGTGCCGTGTTTATCCGAGGGCAGGAGCGGGAAGGGGGACATGCCCGCGCAGTCGGACGGGGGGAAGGCGGCGGTGGGCTTCGCGCAACTGTACGATGTGGACGCTGAAGAGCCGCTGGACTCCGCCGCCATCCACATCTGCCAGTGCTGCCGCACCTCGGCCTGCTACTGGGGCTGCCGCTCCGCGTGCCTCGGAAAGCTGCTGGGCGGGGGCCAACTCGGCGGCGGAGCGGGCGTCCGGGAGACCCACTGCCCCCCCCGGGAGCAGCTGTGGATCGACTGCCTCTGGATCATCCTGGCCTTGCTCGTGTTCTTCTGGGACGTGGGCACAGACCTGTGTCTGGCCGTGGACTACTACCGGCGCCAGGACTACCTGTGGTTCGGACTCACGCTCTTCTTTGTGCTCGTGCCCTCTGTGCTGGTCCAGATCTTGAGCTTCCGCTGGTTCGTGCAGGACTACACCGGGGGAGGGCTGGGGGAGGTGGAGGGGCTCACTAAGAGAGGCGCTGTGTCTCTGGGCTGCCTGTACCCCGGGAAGGACCGTATGCAGCTGGCGTCCATCTGGCTGTGGCAGGCCACCATCCACATCCTGCAGCTGGGGCAGGTCTGGAGGTAGGACCCACTGACCCGTATATTTACATAACTCACCTTCAAGTTTAGCCTGGACATAAACAGCTCGCTCATCACTACACCAGCCCCCTGGCTCCATTCTCTGTGAGTGGTCTACATGAGTAACTGTACTTCCTGTTGTGGTCAGGGTGTGGCTGCGGTTGTGTAGTTCCAGAGGATTCTCAGACCATTACTACTAAAAACACAACACAAAAGTGTGTGTAAATTTTACTATGGACTTCCTATCTTGTGTTACTGGGATATCCCATTTGAGAACAGCCGTAGAAAGTTACAAATGTGCTACAAGAATAGACCTCTGCCTCTTATTATTAAGTTTCAATCACTGCTGGAGTACATGGCTATATTTTGACAGGACAGTTCCTTATTCCCCAGACAGCAGTAGTCCCTCTTTAATAGCTGGTATGGCATATCTAGTCAATGTAACAGGGAGAGAAGAGCGCTCGGATGGTGATGACAGGTTTGAGAGAAGGGGGGGGGGGAGAACACAGAAATAAACTCGGTGACCTCGCAACATTTCAGATCGCATTTTAGATTTCGCACCTGATATCAAGGTAGACAACTAGGCTAGATAAGTAAATAAAAACTGTTCACACTTGCAGAATCACAACATCAAAACTGGGACTAAAACTGAAACTAAACCTAGACTAGGCCAGGACTACAACAGGACTAGACCAAATGTAGAGTAGACCAAGGTTGTTCACATTAGCACAATCACTACATCAAACTAAACCTAGACTTGGCCAGGACTTGACCAGACTAGACCAGGACTAAACCAGATGTCCCAAATGTGAACACGCTCTTAGATACAATTTAAATTTTACACTTTAGTTATTCATGTTAACTTAACTTCCAAATAACTGTGTATTAGAGCAACAAGTTTTATACGATAAATATGTAAAATACGTTTCAGCACCACGGCCAGCTCCTCCTCCAGGAAGCACTGAACAAAACTAAATTCAAAATAGGGTAGGAATAATGGAGAGGATGTTTTGACAGAAAATCAAATCAGGAAGTGAAGGTTCCCTACACACCTTCCACTGCTTTTTCTGTGTCCACTGAATCAATATGTAGGAGTAAAAGAGCCATTTTAATGTTATAATGATCAAGCTACAACTTTGACTCATGAGTCATACAATACAGCCTATTACAACATAACTGCTTAATACGGCAATTACTACTCAAACTAAAAATAGAAAGTACTAGAAAGAAGGTACATCCACAAAGGCAATAATAGCAATACAACTACTATTACTATTAGTATTACTACTACTACTACTACTAATACTACTACTATTACTACTATTACTACTATTACTACTATTACCAGAACTAACCATCTTGCCACTACTACTCCACACACTTCTTTAACATTTTCAGTTTACATTGTACACACATTACTTGAAGTAGTACTTAAATAAAACTGTATAGGCACGGTACAGTATAATGCTGTAGAGTGTATTATTACTACTACTGCCACCGCTAATACGCCTGCTACTATTGCTTCTACTGCTTCTACTACTCTGCTGCTGCTACTACTACTACTACTACTTCTACTGCTACTGTTACTGCTACTGTTACTGCTAATATTCCTTCTACTGCTACAATTACTGCTGCAGCTGCAGTAGTACTACTCTTCAGTGTGTACATTTTTACTGTCGGTCCCACTTCAGTCTTGACTTCTGCACCCATAACTCCTCCTCCTCCTCCTACTACTACTATTACTCCTACCACTACTGCCACTACTATCACTACTACTACTATTACTCTACTGACATAAGCATAGCACTGGTACTACTACTTGTACTACTTGTACTACTACTACTACGACTACCACCTAGTCCCTATACACTTTCCTCTTGTAATTGCACCTAGAACTACTACCATTAATACTATTTCAACTACTATCTGATTAATTATTATTCACTCAAGCAATCCTGAGTACGAGATCACTGCTACTACTACTACTACCACTCTTACTGCTACTCCCACTGTCAGTACTAGCCTGTGTTGTGACAGACTGCTTCTTCTTCTCCCTCGGCTCCTCTTCATCCCCTGCGGACATTATCATTTCTTAAACATCGGCAGTCTTAGCGTGAGAATCGTATGCGTTGGGTCTTTGCATGTGTGACGAAGCGTGTTACAGTGTGAGACCGGTGGAAAAGTGGTGCTGTAACCTCTCTCCCTCTGAATATGAGATCACTACTACTACTACTACTGCTACTGCTACTGCTACTGCTACTGCTACTGCTACTACTTCTACTTCTACTACTACCTCTACTACTACTACTACTCAAACTAGACTCATCTGAGCAAGTATCGACATCAAACACTGTCTATACTGTATAAATGGACATAATAAGGCATTGCATATAACAGTTACTTTCTAACAATAAAATTTAAGCCTATTTGAATTCCCTCTAGTCATTTAAACTTTATCACCAAATATTATTTAGAAATGACCATCTGATAAGACAAAATGCCAAGTCAAATGCTCTCCAAAATATTTGTCAGCATTATGTTACAAAGCTGTTCAACAAAATGAACTGAGATGAAGGAAGGAAAAAATACTTGTTTTCTTAACTGAGCTTTAAAACATGTTATAATGTTGTTACCACCTCAGTACCAGACCTGTTGTGTTTTATTTCTTTTGGTCATGTTTAAGTAATCCTTTATTATTAGTCTGTTATATCCGCCAAAGCTCAAAATGCCTTCCTTCCTATGTAACATTTTGAGGACCCTAATCAAAAGATATGACATTTTGTTAATTGCTATGACAACCTAATCTCTCATAATTCTGAAACACATGGATAGTATAATTTAGCTATAGTTTTTGAAATAGGGCTCAACCTGAACTTGGACATGACACACTGGCTTAGACGTGAGCAACGATGATTCATTCAAAAAATTTGTTTTTTATGAATCACAAAAGCGTTATTGTCATTCAGTCTCCATGGAAACAAGCAGGTGACACCACAGAGTCAAATATGTGTGTTCCCGTCACAAACATACCTGGAGTTGTGTTTTGTTCCATTCACACAATCCCTGCATATTTAGGTTGAGCTTTTCTGAAAACACTCTGTTCCACCTTGTGATGTCATGTGGCAATACAGGAAGTGCTCCACTGTGTTTTTTTTAACTCCATACACCTTCACTAGAATCATTTGAATAATTTCAGCCCTGGAATTGCCAATCTCTACTGAACTAAAGGTAAATGGTAAAACTATCACTTCCACCATGACATCACAAGGTGGAACAGAACATTTTGAGCTTTGGAGATGTAGATAAACTAATAATAAAGTGTTACTCACACATGTGTGAATGAAACAAAACACAATCCAGGTGTTTTTGATGAGGCAACAACATTATAACATGGCTTGAAGCTCACAAGAGTCAATTTTGCGTAATATAGGACCTTTAAACTCACTGACTTCTTATACACTCTTACTCGTGTCATCCTCTCTCTCTCTTTATTGCATCTATACAAATTTCATTTTCGCTCCTGCTTTCCGCATAGAGGGCTTTCTAATGGTCTGTAGAGTTGCCTGGGGTCCTCCTCTCCTTCTATGTTTACAATCTCCACCTCCCTGGTTATAACCCACCCCCCACCAACCAACCACTGTAAAGCAGCGTACAGCGCAACATCCAACTGCCCAAACCACCCCCACGACTGACCAAATTGGACTCTCCCACCTGAACACAAGGGGGGCGTACGTACACGCTAGGATCTTTACACTTTCGAAAAATGGTATGCTCTGATTGAGACAGATCGCTATAACATGAGGAGAGAGGGAATTGGGGGAGGGGATGGCTAGTGAAGGTGGCTGCTGGAAGAAAAACAAGCAAAATATTGAGTTGTTTTGCTGTTAATGTATTGCAGTTACACATGTTATATCTGTTAAGAGGTATTTTAAGATTATAATGCAGTAATTATAGTTTTACGTCTATACCTAAAAGGAGAATTTTAACGCTTAGATTAAAAAGTATTTTATCTCCAAGCAATTTGATGAGATGAGTGTGAAGAGAGGGGTGGGTTATGGAAGGGTTTTGTTTTCCTTTTTTTTTCTATTTTTGTTTTCATTATGTATAATTTCATAACTTCCCCCCAAAATTTTATTATAATTTCCTCTAAAAACAATCAAATCTTTTATTCTGTCTTATTCTTATATATATTTAGCTCTGACTCTTGTATTACTTCGTCTTTTTTCTTTTAAAATGTCAAATTTGAACAGAATCCTATCATTAAACCATGAATCGCAATTAAACATTCCTCCCAAATCCATGAACCCTACTTTTTATATAATTCATGGTATACATTTTCTCCATATATGTTCAAAACCAGCTGCTCTGTAATAGCTCGAAACAATGAATAATGCAGGAGACTCACTAGTATGCTAAGGGCTGGAGAGAGGAGCGTATACAAGTCCATAGGAAACTCATTAGACTACATTAGCACATATGTTAGCGTACACCCCCTACACACACAACTGGCTCCAACTGGCATTTTAATTGAAAGCCGCTCACAGCCCACCTACATATACGTCGCATCTGGAGCGTTTGAGGCTTAATTTATTACTACAATGAATGGGGAAGAGGGCATAAGGTTAGCGTAAAGGTGAAGGCTGTGTAGTTAAATTTAAATATGGGGTAACACTGAATTAATATTATGGTTAGAGGTATAACAAAGACGCTAATTGTCAAAGCAAATCCTCTACTGTCTGATATAATGGCTTGCAGGGATGGGAGAAGATATTGCGAAACAAATTGCCACAAGAGAGAGATTTTTTCCCCTTGAATTTACCTTTACCTCAGCCAAAAAAGAGTTGAGAAGCTGTAGTTCCAAAAAGCAGTACTACAACGACCGCTAAAGCATTACATAAGATAAATAAAAATGGTGAAGCCAAAACTGTGAAGTGGATTGCATGACGTATTTATTACAAATTATGTCAAAATCTCGTCTTGTCTCGATCTCGTGGACCTAATCTCGTGGTGTGTCTCGTCATGTGAAAATTGTGTCTTGGATGTGATTTGGCAGATATAAGTTTAGTACCAGATGTTTTTATTGCCAGATTGATTTTCAACAAAGAAAATACTAATTTTGAGATTTTTTTTTTTTTTTCAATATATTTATCTCAAAACTTAAAGGTACACTGTGTAACTTTTTGGTTGGGGGTCCGTCACCTGCTTGTTTCTACGAATATGTCATTGCTCTGGCTGAAATGTTCCACAGTATGACATTAAACAGTTCTACTTTACATTTATTCAATTACTGGTGGTTTTACAGCTCAAAAATACCTAGAAAAACAGGCATTCTGACTGTGAGCGGGGTTGTCTCTCCGCAGATCTGACCTGTAACTTGGTCTGGTTTGGTCTCCATGAAGATGAAAGGTTTAATGCCACACTGTGAAACATTCCAGACAAAGCAATTATATATACAAAGCATTATGAATTATATTGCAAATTATAATGTTATTGAAAAAAATACGGTTTAATTTTGAGGATATTGCTTTATTGCCATGTCTGAATAATGGTATGTCAAATGGGGCTTAATGATTTGGGGAAAATGTCTAATTATGATTTTTCTGACAAGCATTGTGACTGCAGTTAGATTTGCAATTTATAATTTTGCTTTAAATGACGGGCGGAGTCTGTACCTGTTTTTAATCACTCCTAAAAACACAACTTTTTCATTGGCTTTTAACAAATGAGATGTACATTTCTTGTTATTAATTAAATTGAGTATCTTATTGTTTTCTATGTTTTTTAGAAGTTGTATTGTGACTTTGACTGCGATTGTCCTTGTCTATTCTATGTTTGTGTAGCTGTAAAGTTAAGTGCTTTATAAATAAAGTTGATATGGTATGATATGGTAAATGAGTCCAGAAGAACTGACAAAAAGACTGAAATATAAACCCACAAACCAATACAAGAATCACATTTCAGAACATGTTTGTACCTTAACTACAGACTGGATTTGCTAATTGCTTTTCAAAAGTTTCAAAACCAAGATGGCTACCTCCCTCTGTTTCTCTCTCTCTGATTTTTCCAGGTACATTCGCACGCTGTACCTGGGCATCATGTCTCGGAGGCAGAAGGAGCATCAGAGGAGGTGGTACTGGGCCATGATGTTTGAGTACGCAGACGTGAACATGCTTCGACTCCTGGAGACCTTCCTGGAGTCCGCCCCTCAGCTCGTCCTCCAGCTCTGCATCATGATCCAGGAGAACAGGGCAGAGACGCTACAATGTGAGTACAGATGGAAAACAAAATTAAACATGTACTTTTCTTTATTGTGATTTTCAATTCGATTTTTTTCCTTATTAAAAGGTCCGATATTACACAAAATTGACTTTTATGAGCTTCAAGCCGTGTTCGAATGTTGTTACCCCCTCAAAAACATACAGTACCTGAAGTTGTGTTTTGTTTCATTCACACATGGTTGAGTAATCCTTTATTATTCAAAGCTCAAAATGCTCTGTTCCACCTTGTGATGTCATGAAGTGGTAGTTTTAATGTTAACTGTTTACTTTCAGTTAAGTAAAGACTGGCTATTCCAGGGCTGAAATAATCCAAATGATTTTAGCGAAGGTGTATGGTCCTGTTCTAGTCCTGGTCTAGACTAGTCCAGGTTTAGTCTCAGGTTTGGTCCCAGTTTAGTCCCTGTTTTGATGTGGCGGTAACACAGCCTATGAGAGAACACAAGATAATGAACTACAGCATAAACAACAATTAGCAATTAGCACAGAGTCGACGCTGTAATTAACAAATGGTGGCTGGGATTTTGAATACATTTCCACTGGAGGCTGGAGAAATTACAAAACAAAAATATTTCTGATTCAGTCTAATTAAAACTACTACTGTTACTGCCTCTATAGAAATCAAAAGGTGTTAATTTGCATAAGTGTAGTCCATAAACTGTATATATAAATGGACATAGCTAAACTGCAAGGAAGTGAGCATGGGTGTGCTTCCAGATCCATCAACTCTGGCTCTAATTGCCTTTATACTGAGCCAACTTCCTATTTCCATGAAGTTTAATGCCTTACTGTGGAACTTTCCAGACAAACGATAACATTTACATGGAGACAAGCTAGTAACAGAACCTTCACCCACCCCCTTCACCACCAGAAAAGTTACATAGTATACCTTTAAAGATCCTATATAACACAAAACTGACTCTTGTGAGCTTTAAGCCATGTTATAATGTTGTTACCTCCTCAAAAATATACCTGGAGTTGTGTTTTGTTTCATTCACACATGTTTCAGTAATCCTGGATTATTATTATTAGTCTGTCTACATCTCCAAAGCTCAAAATGCTCTGTTCCACCTTGTGATGTCATGAAGCGGTAGTTTTCAAGTTAACAGCTCCTTTTACCTTTAGTTCAGTAGAAATTGGCAATTCCAGGGCTGCAATCTTCCAAATGATTCAAGGTAGAACAGAGTGTTTTCTTTATGAGAGAAGAACTCGGATTTGTGTGTTAAGCGTGTGAATGAAACCAAGCACTATTCCGGTGTGCGGATGAGGAAACGATGAGGAAACAATGAGGAACTTATAACATAAATCAGAAAGCAGTGCAATATGGGCTCTTTAAATTAATGTTATATAACCAAAATTACTGTATTATTATTACTCATAAGTGTGGTCATCCTGCCTAAATGAGGGTTAAGATGGGACATTTATATTTAGGCTGTGTTCTGTCATCACCAAAATGTTACAGAAGAATTAGACCAAAACAGTGAGTCAGTGTTTGTATCCAGCTCTTTAAAGCATGACTCACCATTACAAAAATCTACATTTAAAATAAGGCTGGTCGTGATGTTGGTAAGTAGGTGAGGAAAAACATTTTCTTTAGCACACTGCTCTTTATTTATTATTTTAAAGGTACACTGTGTGACATTTCTGGTCAGGGTTCTGCCACTTGCTTGTCTCCAAGATGAGAGATGTTATTGTTTAGTCCACAGTGTGGCATTAAACTTATCTTTCATTTATTTAATTACAGATGTGTATGTTGCTTTAAAATACCTCAAACACATGTTGTTACTGGGATCTATAATTTTTCCTGGAGGTGTCACATTTGTCTCCACAGAGATGGTTATGTTTGATGCGATACTGTGGAACATTTCAGAGAATAACTTTGTTTGGAAAAAGTCCTATATTACACTCTTGTGAGCTTTACGTCATGTTATAATGTTGTTACCTCCTCAAAAACAGACCTGGAGTTGTGTTTTGTTTCATTCACACGTTTGAGTAACCCTTTATTATCAGTCTGTCTACAGCTCCAAAGCTCAAAATGCTCTGTTCCACCTTGTGATGTCATGAAGCTGTAGTTTTCAAGTCAACAGCTACATTTTCCCGCGCAGTAGAGATTGAAAAATCCAGGGCTGAAATTATCCAAATGATTCTAGTGAAGGTGTATGGAATTTAAAAACACAGTGGAGCACTTCCTGTATTAGGTCAACCACATGACATCACAAGGTGGAACAGAGTGTTTTCTGTTTGAACTCAGGGTTATGTGTTAAACATGAGTGAATGAAACAAAACACAACTCCAGGTATGTTTGTGATGAGGAAACAACATTATACCATAGCCTAATATGGGCCTTGAACAAATTCTGATTTTTTTTAAACTTTGAAATCCAACAATGTAGTAAATATAACTAAATATAACTGTACCTTCTTGTATCTTTGTTTACAGGCATCTCCTCTCTGGCCTCTCTGCTCTCTCTCGCCTGGGTCCTCGCCTCGTACCACAAACTCCTCCGCGATTCCCGTGACGACCAGCGGAGCATGAGTTACCGTGGTGCCGTGCTACACCTCTTCTGGCGTCTCTTCACCATCTCCTCTCGCGTCCTCTCTCTTGCCCTCTTCGCCTCGCTGTTCCACATTTATTTCGGCATTTTCGTAGTGATCCACTGGTGCGCCATGGCCTTCTGGGTGGTTCATGGAGGGACTGATTTCTGCATGTCCAAATGGGAGGAGGTGCTGTTTAACATGGTGGTTGGGATTGTCTATATCTTCTGCTGGTTTAATGTGAAAGAAGGCAGGACTAGACACAGAATGGTGGCGTACTACACTGTGGTGCTGGCCGAGAACACCTTTCTAACCGGGCTGTGGTGAGTAACAAGAGTAACTTTTCTGCTGGAAGGTCCGTCTGCTTGCTACCTGCTTTTCTCCATGGAGATGTTGCTGCTTTGTCTCGAATGTTTCACAGTATGGTATTAAACCTTTCTATCATCATCGAGAACAAATCAGGCGAAGTTACAGGTCAGATCTGTGGCGAGGCGACTCCGCTCACAGTCAGAATGCCTGGTTTTCTAGGTATTTTTGAGCTGTAAAACCACCTGTAATTGAATAAATGTAAAGTTGAACTGTTTAATATCATACTGTGGAACATTCCAAGCAGAGCAATGACATCTCCATAAATTAAGTAACGAGAAAATACATTAGAATATATTATAAACAATTTCCAGCTTGTAGGGTTTGTGTCAGTTTTATCAGTTAATCTAATGTTAAAACAATGGAGATTTTAAAAGTATTCTGACACTATATTGATAAATGTATTAACTAGCAGTGACCCAGCAATTTATCTGGTTACGCCATATCTAAATATAGATATTCAGGAAGTGCAACCCCCTTATATGGTTCGATATTTTTGAATTAAATAAGTAAATAAATGAATTATATGATTTTTAATGTGAACACTGATAATAGAGACTTTTAAAATAAATCTCCAGTTGATCTCAATTAAAATACTCTTAATAGTTGTATTCTGTAATTTTAAAGTGCAAATGACAGATCAGACTACTATCATAATATCTAATCTTTTCTAGGGTTGTAATTTTGATGACATAAGGAGCAGATATGACATACGTAGAGTTATGTTATATAACAACCATAATGATTCCAAGGGCCAAAACATGTTCTAATTAGACGAAAACACATTTATTTGATTATCATCAATATTTAAACAGAATAATGCCTTCCTTGTGTGTAAATTGTCTCAGCACTGAATTGATTAAATTGATGTCAGTTAATGACATAGGTACAGGTATTCGGTTTTAGAACTCAGAGCTACTTCCTGTATTTTTCTTCTCGACTTTTCTTCCACACACTGCCGCTTAACTGATGTAAAACTATGATAAATATTTAATAAGTAGACAAATATATGAACCAAATGCACCTTAAAGTTCTGTATCTGGGATAGACCATTGGTGGGTATTCATGGTGGTCAATCTGCATCTACAAACAACAGATAAAGTACCTGATCCTTTGCATTAAACACAGAAATCTCTCTTTATTACAGGTATGCCTATAGGGACCCTGTCCAGACTGACTCCTATGCAGTCCCAGTGCTGTGTGGGGTCTATCTCACATTCGCGGGAGGAGTCCTGGTCATGCTACTGTATTACGGTTTCCTCCACCCAGCAACTGCCCACCTGCAGCCAAGCCCCGCCTCTTCCTGTTGTGCTCAGCTTCTATGGGGCCTCCCCTTACCCCCCTCAGCCCCGCCCACTGCCCCGCCCACTCCAGCTCACATGACCAAATCACAGACAGAGGAAGATGTGGCGGAGTCCTGTCTTCCTGTGTTTCAGGTGAGAGGAAATACTGGTTTTGTACTGATACTGTTGACCTAGTTTAGTTATGAAAATGAAACAGTCCTGGTTTAGAATTGGTTCAGACCTGGTTCAGACCTGGTTCTGGTCTGCTGTTCCCAGAACTGGACCTTCATCTTATTAATTTATTTTAGAGGGGGGCCCATGTGAGGTTTCTTGCCCCGGGCCCAAAAATATCTGTTAAAGGGGCCTGGTTTTGACTTGCATGCCCCCTTTTTAGTCGACCAATCACTTGTCAACATGTTTAAAGGGCCTATGACAGGTTCAACTACTCATTTGACTAGAACACAGTCTGGTTTTTGCCAAAAGAAATTGTAAAAATTGCCCTGTTTGGCAGGTTTAAAATTTTACTTCATGCTAGTTATGGGGATTCCATGACTATTACCCAGCAACCATATTGTACACTGGGCCAAAACTCTTCTAATGCACACAGAGATTTAAAAAATAATTTAAAAAATACAAGAAAACACCTTTATTTAGTTGAAACAATTGTTTAGTATCCAAAAGAATGTGTTTCTTGTGTGAAACGTGTGCATAATTTTTGGATAGAATTCTCCCTCATGTGATGTCGTCATCCACTTCCTGTAATTTTCAACATATTTTTCAACTTTTCTTCACAAATTGCTTTTTGATTGTAAAACTATACTTTATATATACAACAGTTATCCTGCCAGATTACGTCCAAATTTGAGAATCATAAAAACCTGTCGTATGCACTTTAATGTTGCATCTCCTGCTGTCTTCCAGGTGAGGTCTGCTCCCCCCATTTCCAAACCGGAAGGCCCTCTCATCAAGATCGACATGCCCAGGAAGAGGTACCCGGCCTGGGACGCTCACTACGTGGACCGGCGTCTGCGAAGGACTATAAACATACTGCAGTACATCACGCCGGCCGCTGTGGGGATACGCTACCGGGATGGGCCCCTCCTGTACGAACTGCTGCAGTACGAGTCCTCCCTTTGACACGAGAACACGCGCCACACACTAGCACTGATGCACCATGGGATACGTGTAAATTACATCACAAACCGCCTTGTAGCAGACAGTAGAAAGAAATGGACTGATTGATCAACGTTTAATAATGTTTTCGAAATCGTACTCGAAGCTATAACTGATTTCAGACAAAAACGAAATTCAAAATTTCAAATTTTTACAGAACAGTTTATGAAAATATAGTAAGTCTTTATTAAGCTTTGGTTTGTAGGCTTCAACTAAACTTTCAAAGAATGGTTTTCAGAATGATAAAAAAAAAAAATCAGTACTGTTGCCATAGCGATAAACAATTTAAAGCAAAATGTTATATCTTTTGAATGGGAAAAAAAACCCTAAATGTTGCATATAACAGGAAGCTGAAATCCATGAATACGTATAATGGTACCTTCTGAATGGTCAGAGGTACTCAAAATGGCGCCTACAAACAGGAAATTAAACCACTCGCTAGCTACAATTTGTATTCCTAGCTTTAATGTTGTGTTGTGAAAATAGCACTTCTATAAATCACAAATTTAAAGGTGCACTGCGTAACATATCTAGTGGAGGGTCTGGCACTTGCTTGTCTCCATGGAAATATTATTGTTTGTCTAGAATGTTCCACAGTATAGATTAAACCTATCTATCACAAGGGAAACAAGCACTTCACAGCACTATGCTACATTATTGTTCAGATCTGTGGAGCGTCGTCTCTCTTCACAGAAGGAATTGCTGTACTTTTGAGCAATAGAAACACCTGTAATTAATAAATGCTAGATGGATATGTTTATGGAACATTCCAGGCAAAGCAATAACATCTCCATGGAGACAAGTAGGTACCCTCCACCAGAATAGTTGAGCACTCTGCACCTTCAAGTTATGCAAATTGGAGTATATATTGGTCCATTTCTTCTACTGTCTATGGCTTCTTGTCTGCATATCTAATTTCATCTACCCCCAGCATATATTGTTGTCAGTTTCTTTCCCATTTGCTGCTGTGTCAAAATCTAAAAACTTAAAAAAAAACACCATGCATGCTGTCGACATTGCACCAGACCTCCAACCACAAAAAAATGGTGGCGCTGAAGTCCAATGTGTCACTTAAAACGTCAGGATTTCGTGAGCGTTTTGGTGTAAGTCCAGTCAAAAGATTGTGTATATATTTTCTATGTACATAAGAGGTGTTTTTATTGTTTTATTATCGTAAAAAAGGGAACAAAAAGTTGGTAGGATAAGACAGAATATATAGAACTTAAACAAATTCAATGACCAAGTATGATTGGACTATTCTAAACTATTGAGGCGAAATATTGTGTGAGTACAATCCATATAAGAATTCTGCTTAATACTTACGTCTCCTTGTTATGATGTCATAAGTCTGCGCCTTCCAAATTTGGTTGTTTATCCCAAAAACATGGTTTATCATTTGTTATTTCTATAGAACAATACTATTCCATTTTATTTTTAGTCCTGGTTTAGTCTTGGTTTAGTCCTGGATCAGTCCTGGATCAGTCTTTGTTCAGTCCTAGTTTAGTCTTGGTTTAGTCCTGGTTTAGTCCTGGATCAGTCCTGGTTTAGTCTTTGTTCAGTCCTAGTTTAGTCTTGGTTTAGTCTTAGTTCAGTCCTGTTTTAGTCCTGGTTTAGTCCAGGTTCAGTCCTGGTTTAGTCCTGGTTTAGTCTTAGTTCAGTCCTGTTTTAGTCCTGGTTCTGTCCTGGTTCAGTCCTGGTTTAGGCTATAATATAAACATATATTTGTTAGCATTTTCAAAGTTATAACTGCCCTGGGGCATACTGGCTGAGGTGTGGCTGGCAATCCATGTTTACAATCATTCACCAATCACAATAAATCATATGGGCTTGTTGGTGAAGAGTTTTGCTCAAGGACACAACAATAGCACATAGTAACAGCTGAAAATGTTAGCAAATTAATATGAAAACTTTACTTTAAAACTGTATTTTACAGTGCTCACTTATGACCTTGTAAAAAGTTGACTATGGGTGCATCTCATTTCTGTTTTCTTGGCTCTTCAACACTTCACCTTTACACAGACAGCGGCCGCGTACCATTTATAATAACTCGCTTTCTTGACTCCTTGACTTCCTACAATCCTTGAATTTACAACTAAGAATTCGAGGAGTCAAGAAGAAATGGGACGCAGCCACAGACCCATAACAACAAAGTGTAAAGTTGTTTCCTATTGGCGGTTTCTCTTCAGTGGGCGGGATTTACAGCTAAGGAAGCAGGAAGTAGCGATTTTAGGACAGAAGTAAACAGAAATGAGACTCACACAATTTCTTGCTGGGATAATCTTGGAACTACAAGTAAAACAATTACGCTAGCAAGTTAGCAAATGGGTCCAGTCCAGAAATCTCCCAAATCTGTAGTCTTTTGGCAATACTGCAACTGAAAAAAGATAACAAAAGCCCAAAGGAAAAGCTAATTATTTTGATCTAGTTTTTCTGGCGTGTTTAGTCAATTCATAATCCAATGCTAACAGTGTGGGGCTAGTCATTCAGAGACATTTGGGGCTTTTCTCTCCGTCGCCCCCCGGTGGCTAGTAGCTGTAACGCGTCCAAGGCCCTCCAGGACCACCCACGGGCTAGCTGTGATGTGTAGTTCATTATTTATATATTTTTTTGTTTGTTTTTATGACTGTGATGCAAGCTGTTACTTTGGCACATGGCAAGCGAATGGGCAGAGATAGCAGTCAGCGCTGGTGGTCATACACGCCACCGGGGGGCTAGGAAAACACGGAGAGAGGGAGAGAAGAGAATAGAAGAGAAGAGAGAAAGAGAGGAGAGAGGGGAGGGAGAAGCGATAGGGAGAGAAGAGAGAAAGAGAGGAGAGAGAAGAGATAGGGAGAAAAGAGAGTGGGAGAGAGGGGAGGGAGAAGCGATAGGGAGAGAAGAGAGTGGGAGAAAGAAGAGCGAGAGAAGAGAGGGAGTGAGAGAGATAGAAAGGGAGAGACAGAGAGAGGGAGAAAGAAGAAGAAGAAAGAAAGAGGGGGAGAAAGAGAGAAAGACAGAGACAGACTTGAGGAAGAGAGTGACATGGAGAGATAGAAGAGAGAGGGAGGGAGAGGGGGGAAGAGGGACAAAGAGAGAAAGAGAGAGGGAAGAGGGCAAGAAGAGAAAAAGGGGGAGAGAGACAAACAGAAAGAGAGAGAAAGAAAGCACGAGAACAGAGGCGGAGAGAGAAAGAGAGACAGACAGAGTAGTGGAAAGAGGGAGGGAAGGAAGGTGATAAACCTTGGTGATTACAATATACAGAATAGAGTACAAAGTCATGTGATCATCTATGATAGTAACAGAGGTAACAGGTGAAAAGCACTACTGAATAAGAATAAGGGGTACTTTAACATGAAATACTGCATATGAGACGACAACTACTAGTATTACTGCTATACTACTACATCTGAAATATAAAAAAAATACAGATATATTATTTGTTGGCAAAAAATTAAAACAGATTTTCATTACAACCACCCAACCGTTAAGTATAGTGTACAATTTATAATATTTATGATCTGTTGGGAGTAGCTAAAATGAGTATAGCTAGACTAATTAGCATTTTTCTGCAAGTATAAATCTAACTGAGAATTGACCAAATATGGTTACAAAAAAAAAAAAAAAAAAAATTTCTAAAGGTCTTCATATACAAACAATGTTAAAGTACCCCTTAAACTTTAAAGTAATTTTCGTGTTTTTGGTGCTAGACAATTTCAAAACACCAAAAAACCTTACCTCTAATCTCTCCGAGTTGGATCCAGTCCTTTGAAATAGCATTACAAACTCAATTGGCTGCTACCCTTCCTCTTATGGTGCAAACATGTTAAGACAGACATGTGCTTATATGGTGCAAATAAAGAGGGGCAGGTTTCTCTTTAAAAACCTATGGTGCAACTTCAGTACTGCCTTTGAAAACCATTTGCCAAGGCTGTGCCAAAGTCTCCATACAAAACTTGCTCTTCCTGGTCCTGCTATAGCTATGCAAGTCTCCTCACGTGAGATGTGCTAACGCTAGCTACACAACACATAGGTACATAAACTGCAACATACACAAATGCTAGGGTGACCAGATTTTCACATTTAAAAAATGGGACAAACCCGGGTTACCAAAATAAAAACTGCTAAAAAAAAACAACAACGCTGAAAAAAAATCAGCACAAGAATTTGACCCTGTTCCTATTAACTTATATTAGAGAGGGACCCATGTGATGTGTCTTGCCCCAGGCCCCCAAATTTCTGTCGACGGGCCTGTTTTCAAGTATGGTTTTCTGTATTTTAGCTAAACAAATTACAATATTACCCCCTCTTTTTTGTTGGTGGGTATCAGATTGGTCAAAAATAATAAGAATTTCTTGTATAAAACTGGAACAAATCACTGGTTTTGGATAAATCTGCTGGAAGAGGGGACACAGGGCTCAAAACTGGAACTGGGGCTGTCCTGGGTAAATAAGAATGTCTGGTCACCCTATCGAAAGCCCAATAGTCCTTTCCCCCTTTACAATGTGGGAACAATATTCAAAATGGTGCTACGGTTTTGTACAGTTGTGGAGATATTAGCCAAATTGTATGTTTAGGAAAGCTAAATTATTGATTTTAATGGGATGAGAGTGAACAAAAGCAGCTATTTTTAAAGTTATTTTATCGGTGTAAGATTTCACTTGCCTTATCAACTCGATGTAAGTGTGAAAATGTCAACAGTATATGCCATGGACTTAGCTAGCTTTTGTTCACTCTTGCAATGTAGCCTGGCTAGCCATCCGAATCACTTGGGTTTGTTTTGTTAGCAAGAGGCGGGAGTAACTGAGCTAGACTGAACGTGATTGGATAAAACATTTGCCAATCAGGAAGTAGGTTTGCAGCACTGTGTATACTGGATACATAACATACCTGGATAACTGCATAGACTGTATAAATAAATGGACGTAGCTAACCCATTAGCCGCTACGTTCCAAATAGGAAGTGAGCATGGGGGCGCTTCTGGTTCCAATTTACTTTATATTTAAAAACTGTCACCCCTCAGTCCTCATTTTGGTCTTAAAATGTTCATATTAACCCGTTCTACATGATTCTGGTGTTTTTATTTCACTATATTTTGTCCGTAAGTCAAGATATGAACATTAATAACAGATAAATCAGGCGCCTTCTTTCCCTGAGGGTGGTGCGAGCAGGAAGGGGCATTACCTTCAACAGCCTCGCTCCGGATTGGCTCTTTGGTTGCTATGATACTCGCAGTCGGATATCCAAATATGGAACTCTGCTCCGAATGTGCCTCTATAACTGCCAGCCTTGATGAACTTCATTTGACTGGAGCAGAACGCTATGTGTGACATCAGCTCCAGTCAAATGAAGCTGACAATGCTAGCAGTTATAGGAGCGAACTTCCTATTTGTAGCTATGTCCCATTTATATATACAATTTATGGTCCACTTCTTTATACAGTCTATGCATCATTGTCAATTGTCCATCTTGAAAACCAATCAGAGACAGAATCCATTAAGTAAACCCCGCCCTCTTTTGGACAAGCGATTCTGATTGGTCGGTTGACTGGCCAGGCTCCTTGCGCTATAAACAACAGGCACTGATTGCATTGTACATTGAAAGAAAACAGAAAAATCCAACCTACATGTACTGTGATAGGACATGTGCCATCTAGAAACACTATTGTGAATACTTTGCATGAATGTTGTAGATTCAAGGGCACGTCTGCTCCCATAGGAAATGCTTTGCTTCTAGATTGTTTGTTAAAAATATAAATAAACAAAATAAAGGGAGGTTGTTTTTAGCTTAGCATAGCAGCAGCCCCGCTAGCTTCTGTAGGCTATATGTCAGTTTTGACTTTTGATCTTTGAAACAATCATTCCTCACATTATAGTCTATCAGGTTAAACAAATCAGGTGTGACACAACCAAATAAGTTTATGTGCAGTTTTAAGTGCTTTTTTTGTATTTTATTTTAACTTAAAGATGCACTGTGTAATTTTTCTGATTACAGGACCACCTTCTGCTTGTCTGATTCTGATTGTTAGCCTGGAATGTTCCAAAGTATGGCATTAAACGTATCTATTTAGCATTTATTTCATTACATCATGTGTTTGTATTGCTCAGAAATATGTGAAACAACTTGTATTTTCACTGTGAGTATGGCCGCGCCTCCACTGAGCTGACTTGTCACGTGTCTTTATAAAGATACATGTAATATCATACTGCGGAACATTTTTGGCAAAGAAATAACCACAGAAACAAGCAGGTGGTGGACTCCCCTATCAGAAAGGAAGGTTACACAGTGCATCTTTAATATAAACTGTCAATCTTGTCATCAAACCAGAGCCTATATTACAATATTTATTATTTATTAATGTTTGTTTTTGTTTTGTTTTTTTAAGTTTTTGTTTATTTTATTTTTGGCTTGTCTAACTTAGTCGGGATGGGAAAACAGGGTAACAATGAATGGATGCAACTTCTCGACTACGCAATGTCTGAAAAATTATCATATTTTTGTGTTTTTTATGGTTTAAAAACTCAAACGAAATCGATGTCAGTTTTACATTCTCCACTGTCCAGTTTTTCTCACCCAAATCTGAATCTTTGCCGCTAGAATCCACTTGAAATCCGTGGATTTTTAGCAACTTGGCTCAGGTCTGGAAAACTTTAAGCACAGGTCAAATAAGTCATGGTGGATGTTATCTTTCTCTAGCAAAAGCTTTTATTTTGAAATGCAAGAAGTAGCAATAGAGATTCTACGTGCTAAACTTTAATTTCCTGTGTGTTTTGTAGATACGTTTTTGTATATTTGTTGGCTTATAGGTGCTTTTTTGGGTAAACTGTGCCACTTGTAACTGTTGATAATTAATATGAGAATGTATGACCAGAGAAGTGACTATGTTGTCTGTAGGAGTCTGTGCCACTGTGTCGTCATTGAGTAGAACCACTCAAATAGATGTATAGCGACAACAGCAAGTCTACGGAGAGGAAATTAACCAGGCGGCCATTTTGAATTGTGATCCGAGTTAGTGGATATCTGCAAAAAGGTTTTCACAAAATTTTAGGTTTGGTCAACTCAAAAATAAGAGTTATGTCAACTTCAACGAAAACTCTAAAGAAAACCCATGTGCATTTTGTTTTTAAAGGTGCAAAATATGTAACCTCTTGTTTCCATGGAGATGTTTAAACCTTGCCTGGAATATTTCAAAGTATGGCATTAAACTTGTCCATCTTGCATTTATTCAGTTACATGTGCATGTATTGTTAAAAAATATTTTGAAATATATGTATTCTTACTGTGAGCAGGGTCTCCTCTCCACAGATCTGACCTGTAACTTGGTCTGGTGCTTGTCTCCATAGAGATAGAGACCTTTAATGCCAGACTGTGGAAGAATATAGGCCACGTAATAACATCTCCATGGATACAAGTAGGTAGTGGACCCCCCACCAGAGAAGTTACACAACGCAACTTTAAACTTAATGTGATTTTTATGGCAGATTGGGCAAGAGATTTGACATAATATTAAAAATAAAAATAATTTTCTGTTGACTTTTCCCCTCTAAGAATCTTATGTTGATCCAAAGCAATTTTTTATTTTGAGATAATCGGCGATAATTATTTCCACGATAAACAAAGTCATAATATAAAATTAATTTAATATTTTTGAGTTGAAAAGATAGAGTATCCAATTTCTAACATAATATTTCTAAACTTACAACTAATATATATATAAAACCTAAAATTCTTAAACAGAGATTAATACGCTTTCTGTATAATTAACTTTTTAGCAATTAAAAATATATTAACAAGACAGTTGCTGGGAGTCTAGAGAGAAAACTGCAAAACTCGAAGAGAAGAAGTACAGGGTCAGTAAATGAAACAACTGATTTGATTTGAAAAAGTGTATTAAATGTTGTCAAATTATCTATTACAGTTTCAGTATGGCCGTCTGGTATTCTTCTTCTGTGGCTTTTTCAGTCTTGACAATGGCTACTGTCGTCATTTCAAGTACTCCTGCATAAACTCATCAAAAACACAACCGGGAATCTACACGAAATTCCCAAGTCACTCAGAATGTTCCCAAAATCAATTTTCCGATCACACGAGGCAAGAAATATCTCAAGTTTGTCTGTACAATATATGTGTTTAGGAAAGATGATATTTTTAAAAAGGTGTTTTGTTCGGGGCCAGTGTTAGCAAATGTACGTATTATTTTTGTTACCTCCAGAAATCTATTTATCTGTGAAGAAATTTACAATATTACAAATACAAACGCTATGACAGATTTTAAACACGGTAGAGAGATGTACTATAAACGTCAGTATTGAGTTTTCTATATTTAATACATTGTAACGTGACTGCTATGAGATAAAATAATATATAAATTAATTTTTCAAAATGTGTGTCTGTGTGGAGTTGCCATTCACTTTTAAATATTTTGATTTAATAAAACACAGAAATTGTCAGTGGTTATTTCTATTTATTTATTATTATTTATTTAAAATCTCAAATGTGGCAAAAAAAAATCTTCCAGTGGCTATAAATTGCATAGTAACAAAATGCAAGGAGTGCAATATTGGCAGCAACATTCAAGACTAAGTACAAACAATGCAGCATACAAGATTTAAAGGTGCACTGTGGAACTTTTTGGATGGATGTGTCATTTCTCTGCCTGGAATGTTCCGCAGTATGACATTAAACAGCTCTACTTTAGATTTATTCAATTACAGGTGGTTTTATAGCCCAAAAATACTTAGAAAAACAGGGATTGTGACTGTGAGCGGGGTCACCTCTCCACAGATCTGACCTGTAACTTGGTCTGCTTTGGTCTCCATGAAGATAGAAAGGCTTAATGCCATACTGTGAAACATTCCAGACAAAACAATAATATCTCCACCAGAAAAGTTACGCAATGCAGCACTGTGTAATTTCTCTGGTGGAGGGTCTGTCACCTGCTTCTCTCCATGGAGATGTTGCCTGGAATGTTCCACAGTATGTCATTACACGTATTTATCTCTACGAAGACAGTAGGTGATGCGACAGGGGCAAGTTACATCAGATCTGTGGAGAGGCGAGCCCAAACACAGTCAGAATGCAAGTTTTTAGGTCAATAAAAACCTGCGTTACTGAGTAAGATGGATATGTTTAATGCCATAACGGAACATTCCAGACAAAACAATAAAACCTCCATGGAGACAAGCAGGTGGCAGACCCTCCACCAGAAAATTTCATAGTGCACTTTTCCAAAACAGTTTACATATTTTTATTTATTTTTTACAGTAACAAATACCTATGATTGTCAAGGCAAAATGCACCAGTAACACCGAAAATTTCTAGTTTCATAAAAAAAAACTAAAGGAGTGTAGAAAGTTGCAAAATTTGTGAACAATATGTAAAAATAATCTTACAACCATTTAAAATATGACTAAATGGGGAAAAAAGTAACCTTGAATCATCAAATTACTAAAACTACATACAGTCGGAAAAGAAAAAAACATTTATGCTAAGAGGAATTAATTATTTATCGAGTAGAAATTATTATTGTAACATTAGAATTAAAATATAGTCCATAGTCCAGACCAGGACTAGAACAGGATTTAAGAGGACTAGACCAGGACTAGAACAGGATTAGACCAAAGCCTAGACCAAAATTAGACAAAGAACTAGACCAATAAAACAAGAACTTGACCAGGGACTAAACCAGGGACTAAACCAGGAACTAAACCAAAACCAAACTATAGTCTATATCAGGACTAAACTATACACAAACATACATCATTCACAAGTAACTAATTACTCAGAGATTGTCAACCTCAGCGATTTTACTTATTCCATTTAGTTGCATATTTAAGATATATTTGAAAACAACAGGACGGAGGTTTCAAATATGGCTTTTTCCTATGTTTCTTATATGTGTCAGTGTGACCTTGAAAAGCAACGCCTGAAGCAACAACATGAAATCCCAGTGCAAATGTAACTGTGGATAAATAATATATGTACATACATTTAAATCACATAATTTCTATCAAACTCCCTTCAGATTTTTACTCTTGTCATTGAAAGAAGTGTCTTTGGTGAGGAATTAAGAGCAAAAAAAATTAAAATAAAACTAAACATTTGGCAAAATGTATAGCAACAAAATTGATAATATGAAAAATAATTATTGCATAAATTTTCCATTCTTAAACATTTTGACATTTTTTCCACGTTTTACTAATAATGAATTAGTCCTACATTTTGAAATAGCGCAATACTTAGATATATAGCGCCCTCCTCAGGCAATATGACGAACAACAAGTAAAGGACAAGTTAAATGATCAGAAATTATTTTTGCTCCCTTACACAAAACTGACTGTTTAAGTCATGTTATAATGTTGTTACCTCATCAAAAATATACCCGGAGTTGTGTTTTGTTTCATTCACACATGCTTGAGTAATCTTTTATTATTAGTCTGTCTACATCTCCAAAGCTCAGAATGTTCTGTTCCACCTTGTGATGTCATGTAGTGGTAGTTTTCAAGTTAACAGCTTCATTTAACCTTCTGTTCAGTAGAGACTGGCAATTACAGGACTGAAGTTATTAAAATGATTCTGCTGAAGGTGCATGGAGTTTTAAAACACAGTGGAGCACTTCCTGTATCACCACATGACATCACAAGGTGGAACAGAGTGTTTGAGAGAGTTTGAGAGAAGAACTCAGCCTAAATATGCAGGATTTGTGTGTCCAACATGTGTGAACGAAACAAAACACAACTCCAGGTCTGTTTGTGATGAAGAAGCAACATTACAATGTAAATATGGGCCCTTTAAAATTACAAACTAGCTTTTCCTTAATTTCCTAATAAATATGAAATTCCTCAAACGTTTTTTCCTTATAATTCTTCATCATAAATTTTGGAATACCTCCAAACTTGGATGTACAGCACCCTCTTCTGGCAACATAAGAAACAACAAACACAAACAAAAAAAATTAAACAATTAACTCCCTTTGCTGGACTTAAAATTCCAACCTAGCTTTTTCTTGTATTTCTAATAGATATCAAAATCCTCTAAGATCTTCCCTCAAACGAAAATAAATATCTCAAACAGGTGGAGCAGCAGACACTCAAAAAGGGATTTAAAATAGTTGTATCCTGTGTCAAAACCTTGAAGTTGTAGACAGTAAAGTGCTTCATACCGCAGACAGTTTACTCAAGTTATTCCAACAGTGGATCATCGTCATCGTCATCTTCATTTAGTCGCTGGAAATCTCGGATGGTACGAGGACGTCTCCAGCCCAGGAATCTGAACAACACTGGTGAAAAAATAGAAAATTTGATTAATGGTGCACTGTGTAACTTTTCTGGAGGAGGGTTCGCCATCTGCTGGTCTCCATGGAAATGCTGTTGCTTTGCCTGGATCGTTCGTATCTAAAAAAAACCCCTCTAACCCTACCCCTAACTCTACCGGGTCAAGTTATAGGTTAAATCTGTGGAGAGGCGATCCCACTCGCAGTAAGAATGGTATTTGTGAGTCGTAAAAACGGGGAATTCTATAAACGCAAGATGGATTAATTAAATGTTATACTGTGGAACATTCCAGGCAAAGAAATAGCATCTCCATTGAGACAACCAGGTGAAAACATTCATAGTGCACCTTTAATATAAAATACGTCACACCAAACTCCAGGAAATGTTTGGGTTTCAAAGTTTCACCTTAAATTGATCGAAAAACATCAAAATGTTCTTCATAATGTTAATTCTAGTTAAGAACGTACTGTAAAATGCTAATTAAGTTCAAAATTATCTGTACAATTATGGAATGTATTTGTGCAGTTGAGTTTTTAAAGTTTCACTATGTAACTTTTCGGACTGAGCACCTGCTTCTCTCCACGGAGGTGACTTTGCTGTGATAAGAGTTCCACAGTATGGCATTAAAAGACACAAGCAGGTGACGCCATCAGGTCAGTTTAATGGCATACTGCGGAACATTCCAAACAAATAACATCTCACTGGAAACAAGCAGGTGGCGGATCTTACACGAGAAAAGCTGCATAGGACACTTGCATATCTAAATGTTTTGATTTAGGTTCAAGCATTGCATAAAAGTCACTGAAAAATAACGTAACTTAACCATAACCTTTTTGTAAGATTACACAGCAACTTTTAAACAGACTTTTTTAATTTCTATATGCAGATATGTATTAAAAATCACCAACTTTGCCATTAATATAGACAGTTATAACTCACCAGTAACAGTACTCAGCACCAGCAGCACCCCCACCACCAGCCCGACCACCAGGGGCACGTCCCAGCACGTCTCCCCAGAGATCATGCACCGTGTGTGGGTTAGAGAGCCGTTGTTGGGCCTCCCGGTCATGGAGAGGAGGCGACACATGAGCGGATACACGTCTACAGTCTCTATGGAGCTGATCCGATATCCCTGACGAAAACTGGGGCCCACCGCTGCCAGGAAGGGGTGCATGCTGGGTAAGGAGTTGTCGTAGCCATGGTCACCAACTAAAAACAGAAAAAAGTTGCTGATTTTTTTTTTTTTTATTGTTTATTTAAGTAGCCATTTAGTACTAGTCAAACAGTTATGACTAAATTAGCCCAACGTATGTACTACAAGACAAGTTTGTATTTTTTCTGATATAGTGACTTTATGCATGATTCCATGGAAATAGGAAGTTTAAAACCATATTTTGGATCATTCTTCGGGGAAATGGAGAATGAATATTATAGCCAAAAAAACATAATTCCCATGGAAACAAGCAAGAAGAGTCCCTCCTTCAGGCCAAATAAGAGTCAGGTTTGTGGAGATGCAAGCCTGTTCAGAGTGAGGACGCATGTTTTTCTACTTGTTTTCCAGTGCAATAAACACACAAAAAACATACTTATATTTCAGTCTATTTTCGGCTAAAAAGTTACATACTGTGGCTTTAATTAAGAAACTATGAGTGTCCAATGGGCTTGTTAGTTTTTCAGTGTATTTATGGTTTTAATTTTATTTTATTTCAGTGATTTTATTAAATTGAAGACTAGATTAGTGGAGCCTGTATTCATTTTTATTATTTTACTGTTACTCTGTCTGTACAGAGCACTTTCTGCTCTATAATTTATGTGAATTTAGACTTAATTTTCAAAAGAGAAGCCAAAGAAGCCACATGCCACAACAGTTCAAGTCAAACATTATAAACCATACGTCTGGGCAGCACATTCCCGTTCCTCACGATGGTCCAGCCTTCGTCAGCGATGAGGAGAATCGGCTGAACGCGGTGATTGTTCTGATAATGGAGGCGCTCGGGGATGTCCTCCTTCAGATACGCGGTCATGTGAGGGTGACAGTTTTTCAGCAAATTGAAGACTGTGGTTTTGTCTGAGAAAAAGAAAAACAGTATTATTTGGTGTTGGAGGATGGGCTTTAAGTGTGGAACTTGTGCTACTGATTAACAAACTTTGCACAGTAATAATTTCCCTTTCAGGCAAGTAAAGTAAGTGCTGAGGTCTTGGCTAAAGCAGGGTTTAACCGGGACTGTATCAGAGCTAAATAAGGCCAAAAACACCAGGACTAAACTAGGGAGAAATCAGGACAAAACTAGGACTAAACCAGGACTAAACCAAGTCTAAACCAGGTCTATACCAGGACTAAAAACAATATTGTTACTTTGTTTTGGTATGAGCGCTGCCACAGGCGTGAGGTCCACCAGTGTGTAGTTGTCTGGACCCAGACACTGGTCCAGTCTGATGAGGCGCTCGGGGGAGCACTGGGTCATGCCGTGGTCACTGGTGATGATCACATTTATCTGACCCCAAAGACCAGCCACTTTCAGCTCTGACACCACCAGGCCAATGTTATCATCCACCTATATGCACATAAAAAATGAATTATGGTAATAATATAATAAGAAGAATAAGATTTATTTTATAGCGCAACATAAATTCTTAAGAAGGAAATTAAGAATCATCAAAATGAAAAGATCAACTGAATAATAAGAGAAAAATTCATATGGGAAAAACATCCAGTAATTCTATGTCAATATGTTATTATTATATAAGAAATGTTCCATTGAGAAAAAAACAAAACAAACTACAAATGTTGAACTCATTCAGTTTTATTAATGACAAGATACAGCACCACTGTAGTAGTAGTAGTAGTAGAAGTAGTAGTATTAATAGTCGCTTATAGTATTAGTCTTAGTACTACAGAAGCTTTGGAATGTATATTGGCAGTAAAATGAGTAGCCAAAGTGGTAGTTCTCATAGTAGTGAGGGTCAATAACTATAAGTACTTGATATTTTTTGAGTCCTCCCCCACATAAATGCTAAATACGATCCTGCAGCCTGCTGTGGTCAGTACCTGTTTGAGAGTTTGTCCCAACATCGTGGTGTTTTCAGGCCCATATTTGTGTCCAGTGGCATCCGGCTGCTCCCAGTACAGAGCTGCGAATTTCACCCCTTCCTCCTGAGAGAATGAAGCAAATAACAAAGCTTTTAAAATGCACTAATTATTTCCATTTAATACAGTATAAATGTAAGTGTAATGATACAGGGATTACATAAACAAGAGATTTCAAAAATGACTAACTAAATAAAAAACAACAACAAAATATGTAGTACGCATTTAAAAAGTTCTTAAATCCTCTTACTTTTCCATCTCCAGTTAACCACTTGGTGATGTTGCCCAACCTCTCTCTGAAGCTCATATGGGGGTTGTATGGGAGGAAGTAGGTGGCGGTGCGGTTGTGGATCAGCACCTGGGACCCGGGCCACATCATGGCCGCCGTCTTGTACCCGGAGTCCAAAGCCGTGATCCAGAGGGGCTCCGCCTCACTCCACCAGGAGGGGTCAGTGTTGTTTAAAATGTGGAAGCTCTTTTTGGTGTCGGGGTCGTACATGTTACTGGCGATGATACCGTGGGACTCTGCATACAGCCCTGTGACCTGAAAACATACAGATATTAGACGTTAGCATTGTGAATACATGTACATCTGTTATAATATTTACTGCATCAACTTCAGTAAATGATAGATGGATATTTTGGGGGTCAATATTTATCCTTATAATTTTGCACCCATATTTAATATACTTTTTGGTTGGGGGTTCGTCACCTGCAAGTATCTATTCATTAAACAGCTCTACCTTACGTTTATTCAGTTACAGGTGGTTTTATAGTTCAAAAATACAGAGAAAAACAGCATTATGACTCTTTACAGATCTGACCTTTAAATTGGTTTGGTCTCCATAAAGGTAGAAAGGTTTAATCCCATACTGTGACACATTCCAGATAAAGCAATAACATCTCCATGGAGAAAAGCATTTGACAAACCCTCGACCAGAAAAGTTACACATACTATAATAAATATCAAAATCAGTAATGAACTTGCTTTACACTGATCCATTTTGAGTTAAGCTTGGAAATTTTACAACCTTGACCTTGTGATAAAAAAGGCATATGACCAGTGATAAAGCTGCATTACCCTACTTCAAAGCTCCAATCTGCTTGCTGTAAATCAGTTAGTGGTTGAAGACATTTTTTCCTGTTTTATGCTGATTTTGTGCCTTATACATCTAGGGCTGCAACAATTATTATTTTGGTCATTGTAATCGTTATCTGGATGATACAAAAGCATGACTAAATCAAAATGTCAAAAAAGAACAAGAACTATACCTACTTCTGCTTAATAACACACTTTGTTTGTAAATGTTCTCTTTACATTTAGCCTTCAGTCGCCATATTTCAACCTTTATTTGGTTAAAAATGTATGAAAAATTGCAATGTACAATATGAATAATCATTTGACTAATTACTGTAATCACAATAATCACAATAATCACTCTGTGACTAGTCGATTACTAAAATAATCATTAGTTGCAGCCCTATAAACATCCTAACCAGTGCCAGTGCCACACCCTCTTTAAATGTGCATTGTGTAACTTTTCTGGTGCTGAGTCTGTCAAATTATTTTCTCCGTTGAGACAGAGTACACCTTTAAACTCATTATCATTATTATTCCAATAGAGCATAGCATTACCAGACTGTAGTGGTTTGGGAAGGTTTTGGTGATAAAGACATTGGTCATCTGCTCCACCAGGACCCCTTGGCTGTACAGGTTCTTCAGGTTGGGCATGGGAAACCTTTTGAGATAATCTGCTCGAAAACCATCAAAAGACACGAGCAGCAGAGGAGGAGGACCAGTCAAACCCGCTCCATCTGTGCCTGTGGCTACAGCTGTGACCAAACACAGAAAACCCAACACTGTTTCAACAAGCAACATCCTGAAAAAAAAGAAAACAACAACACAGGTTTGTAAGTGATACTGTGTGGTGACATAATGCTGGAGGTGTTCTACATGTATCTCTGAGGGTGGAAACTTCAGCAGTTGTTGATTTTCCCATGGGATCAATAAAGTGTCTCTCTCTCTCTCTGTCTCTTTCTCTTTCTGTAACCACGGAACAGTGGACACATTAGCAAAAACTGTAAAAAAGTTTTAACATAGTCTAAAAACTCAAAGAAAAACACAAAATGGATTTAGAGAGCACATTTTCAGGAGCCTGTGAGCAATACGACTGTTCATGGTTCTGTTTGGGAGTGTGATTTTCTACAAAAACAGTGAGAGAGTAACTGAAAAACTGTTGGCTAATGCTAAGTATCTTGTGACTTTCTTATCTTTCGTATCTGATAGACTTGTTAAACAGCACAAATCGGCTCACCTCTTGTAGTTCCAGCTAAGTCAGTTCTTTATCTTTCTTTACTTATATTTTCTTTACTTTCACTTTTCATGCCAACCTTAGCATAAATATTTACAGCCATATTTCTTAGGAAAAGTTGAAAAATAAATAATGACATTTTCATTTTTATCAGTAAAACCCAACTTGTTTGCAATTTCAACTTGTACAGTCTCTTCTGAAATTTATCCTGAAGATAGTGTAGTATAATGGGTAAATTGTATGTGTGGACTATCGCAAAAACGAAAATACTGTATGAATAACTGGGGTAAATAGGTAAGGTTTAGTGTACAGGAATGTGAAAATATTTATAAATAATACAATAAATTCACTTTGACTACAACTGAGATTCTCAACCATGCAGAACTGAATATGAAGATAGACAGAAAATACCGGGTTTCCCTTGAAGAAGTGAAACAGAAGTCTAGTCCGTTGTGGTTTTGAATGGTACTAAAATGGGTTATTTCCGCTGTAATTTTTGTCTTACCTGATATGAAAGCTGCGTGGTCCTATAGTCTAACAAAAAGATTTTCAAATATAATGCTGTCATAATGCTAGTAGTGTATTTTCCAGTTTTGCCAATATTGTGATAAAACTCACATGCTAGATTTTGCAATAGAAAATATTCCAACCGTCTTAATCATGGGTTAGATTAGATTAAAAAGAATGGAAAACACAAAAACTGGTCTGACACATAGTAGTAATAATAAAAATCCACCATATTAATCTAATAAATAACCTGAAAATACTGAGAATACTGTTGCAACTTACTGGATGCCATGTTACTGAAAACAAGCAAATCCATCTTCATAAAGAGATTTTAATTTGTAATATTAGACTTACATTTTTATACATATAATTACATGGACTTGACCTACTTCTCTTATTATTCTTTTGCAACTATTAGTACTTTGTTTGATCGTTTCAACTGTATAAAAAACCTCTCCCACTATAACAAAGGCATGACGCAGATCGCTTGCGGATTTCAACAAGGTAAACAACACCAAGAAATTGAAATGCAAGCAGGAAGTCATAAAAGCAGTTATTATTTATGAATTTGCATTGCTTAACTTTGATCTCACGTGCAAAAATATCGATTTAATACGAAAGACTGTTGATACCATAAGGATTCTTGGTTTTTGTATAGAAAGTGATATAAACAAACTGGTTAGCACCTGCTGCAAGTGAACACTTTTAGCATGTCTTAGCTAATGTTAATAGCATATAAAAACACTTGCGCTAATATTCTCACCTTTTAATGGGATCGGGATTTAAAGTCCTCCAAACAAACGGTCTTCAAAAATTGTTTTACAATTGTTTTTTTCACGACATTATCAATGAACTTCCTCGACGTGAAGCCAGAAAGGAGCGCTATCAAGTTAACCAAATACCTAATATTGACTTCCGGTAAGTGTTTTAAACTTCCGGTTTATAAAATAGAAACGCACTAAAGTTTAATTTCGTGCTTATTTAACAAACTTTACACTATATAATTTAAATATCGTTAGTTTTTAGTTTAATTTTAATAGCGTAAATGCTCAAATAAAACAATAAAACACGCATTGCTGTTTGCATTGTGTTTTATTTTGAAACAACATTCGTTCTCGTTGGCGTAGCTTGACTAAACGGACGCTTGCCAGGCAAATATGATTGATAGCCCAGGCAGCCAATCATCGTGCAGAAAACCATTTGGAGGCGGGTCTAATAACAATATTGAATTATTTAGTGGCTTTTAATGCAGAAATCAATGTTTTATGCTCTCTCAGTGCGATGTGTTTGAAATCGATCTTCTCTGAGGGTAATTTGTCGCTAAAACCGCACGGAATAAAAATGCAATTATAGTTTTTGGAGTATTTTAGTAGCACAATCCGTTGCAGACTTCAAAGGAGTCAAGACCACCACAACCACGCGACATTTTTTTTTTTGCCAATCCACCCAAACCAGCTGCATAAAATCAGGTGAGTTTATTTTTTATTATATTTGCTGCATCTTTTAATAACTTACGGTGTGTTTTTTAATGTAAATTGTTAAATTAGCCCGGAAACTCATTCAATTACTACTTCCCACTTATTTTATTATTTCTGAACGATCAACTAGAGCTGCTTTAGTCTTCAGATTTGTAACATATAAAATATAACACTAAATTGAATGCACTTTGAGAAAATAAATATAGTATAACTTCAAATTATCATCATCAAGATATTCATATGCGTAATTTAATTGGCTAGACTGCAAACTGTAAAGAGACACGACCTTATCAGCTATTAATAACTGTCTGGTTTGCTCTTTTTTTGTTTTATTTTCATTTTTTATATTTTTTGAAACGCTATATAACACATAACCTACCTTCATCACATTTTAATTAACCTATTTTTACTGTTGTCAGGGCAGGATTTGGTATTTTAGTTTTACTTTTACTCTCCTTAGCATTCAATTACACCAGGATCTGAAGAGGGAACTTGGTTGTGATTGAAGCCAGGTTTTAATAAAGGGTCCCCCCCTGAAGGGCTCTGATTTGGGGGCTAATCCGGCTCTCGAGGTCCTGGTCTAGACTCTGGTTCAAAGGTAATCTCACTTTTATACAGTAGAACCATGCACCAACCCAAGCCACTGTAAGGAGCTTAATTAACACAAGTAGCAGACAGGATTTGCAAGGCCACAGTTTTATTATTAATTTTATTCAGTCCAAAATACACCAGATTTTTAGCTTAGTTTGATATACCACCAAAATATCTTAATCTTAATCTTAATCTGAAATAAAAATCCAATTAACAATACAATATGTTTGAATAAAGAATAGACTTAATACCAATTTCGATACCACGATGAGAATAAAAATCTTTCTTTAGACAATAGAATGTGATTTTCAACATTAAATCACAGTACATAGTATATTAATGTGACTTTTTTAGTATCGATACCTGCTCAAACAAGTATCTAGTGTTGATTAGTATCTTATTTTTGATACTTTTGATAACCTTAGTATAATTTATTCTTAGAGACAGTTTGTTAGTGCTATAGTGTGATAGTAGGTTACCCTAGCTGCTGACAGAGATGTATGGAGTTAATAAGGGCCAAACCCAGTGACCTGGTTTGTGTCTGAACTGGGACCAGTACAGATCTCGTGCATTGGCTTCTGGAGATGCCTCATTTCTTCATATTATGTGGCGTGTCCTGGGGGCTCTGTGTGAACAGTGTGCTCCTAAATGCTTGTTTTCTTTGCATTATCCACGCCCCAATAACGTGCTTCTCTGTCCGTGTGTGTGCAATCTGGTCCTTCAGCAGTAGTCTTTGCTGCCACCTATTGGTTATTTAAATAATTTGGATTGAGCAGAAAAGGAAATTAGACATTTTTGTCCGTTTCCTACTATATATTGGTTTGTTGATATATCAGGCCGATATTTGGACTTTTTAACGTACTGACTTTAAATATTTTGTTTCGGTCTATCTGCTGCCTAAAAAATACACACAAACAGGGGCATAGGACTGGGGGGGGGTAAAAGTCACTGTTTACCCTGGGCCCAGTGCAAGGAGGGGCCCCTCACAAAGTCTGTACTGTGCATTTTTCATTTGACAACATGTAGTATGGGCCCACTAAGATGATTTGTATCCATGGCCCAGAATATGGTGCTACGCCCTGGCACACAATGCTTGTTTTAACACTTTAATAGGAAAAGATAACTGCATAAAATGTGACTACACAGCTCTTTAATAGGTTTGTGGTAAAAAAGGGCCCTGCGTGAGTTTGTAGTACTTAATTTGGGAAAAAATAATCCAAATCGTCCCAACATTTCAGCCAAAGATATCGACAAAGCTTATCGGCCATTGTTTATCCCCAAAATTGTATTATTGCATATTAATAATAATTTCTCTTCTCTTTATGTTATTTCTTTTTTATCATGTGGATGCTATTGCACATAATTAGTCCAACAAATTACAGATATTATTATGTTTTCCCTTAGTGTTTGAAGTCCCAGAATGCATCGGTGTTGGGCAGTGGCTTGTGTCCTGCTGCTGTCCTCTGTGTCCAAATGGATCAAGGAAACTGAAGCCCGAGACTTCACTGCAAAAGACATCGTCCACTTACATCCCTCGAGTAAGCATTAAACTTGTCTAACTGACATTTACTCAGGTGTTTTTATTGCAAAATTATCTGGAAAGACATGAATTCTTAGTTCTTAGTGAGGTTTAGTTTTTGTTGTTTTCAGCTACTCCACATCCGGGCGGCTTTAAGTGTTTTACATGTCAAGAAGCAAAAGACAACTATGAGTGCAACCGCTGGGCTCCTGATCTCTACTGCCCCAAAGGTTAAACAAACACTTTATTTTGTATTTTGTTAATCTTGTATTTAAATAATTCGTTTTACATTGTTGATAAGGTTGAATATATGTTTTAGAGACCAGATACTGCTACACTCTTCATGTTATGGACTCTGTGGGGAACAGTGTGTCTGTGTCCAAACGCTGTGCCAGTCTGGACGAGTGCCGCTTCACTGGATGTGCTCCCCTCGGTCATAATGGAAAACAGGCCAGTCAAACTCTAACACCAGCTCAAACAGTACTTTATTTATCTAAAATTCAATCCTAATTAGCTCAGTAATTACAGCACTGGAACATATACGAAATGTGACTTTGATTTCTAGCAATACATTGTCATTAGAAGTACTGTATTATTATTATTACTCTTATTGTCATTACCAAATAAGTAACAAAATGTACCTTCAGTTGCCAACGTAATCAACTGAAATCTATTGAAAATGAATATTAAGCTATTATGTACAGTGTGTAGAATCCCTCAGTCGTCCAGGTAGAATCCATGGCAAAAGGAGAAATTCAATTTGTCAACTGGACAGAGTTTATTTGGTCGAATACGTTTCGCAGCTCATCCAAGCTGCTTCTTCAGTTCTGGTCAGATGGTGGTGAACACTGCTTTATATCTGTTTGAAGGGAGGAGCTAACTACAATGAAATTACTCTGAGACAACACATATTTGTTTACAGTTTCTGTTAGTCATGTGAGTCTATTCAATATGGAGTGGGAGTGGGGGAGTAGTTAGCATATCCATTCAGGGCCATGATGGGTGTTTTCACACCTCTGGACCTGACCTGGCTAGCCCCGTTGTTTTCTCTGTTTGTTTTGATTTAGGTTTGAGGATAGAGTTATAGATGGGAGACAAATGATGTCTGAGACCTCCATTTCTGTTCAAGGAAGGATTCTCTTTCTTGTCAAAAATAGCCTCTTTAACTCCCCTCTCAAACCAATTCTTTTCTCTGGCCAAGATCTGGACCTCACTGTCCTCAAAGGAGTGGCCTGTGGCTTTTAGGTGGAGATATACGGCAGATTGCGGCCCACTCTGGCTCTCCCGTCTGTGTTGATACATTCGTTTGAAAAGTGGCTGTTTTGTTTCTCCAATGCAGCGCTCACTGCAGTCTTCACTACACTGAATGGAGTAGACCACATTGCTTTGTTTGTGGCTCGGTGTTTTGTCCTTAGGATGTTCCAGTTTTTGTCTTAAAGTGTTTGTGGGTTTGAAATAGACTGGGATTTCATGTTGTCTGAAGATCCTCTGTAGTTTTTCGGAAACGCCAGCCAGGTAAGGAATAGTTACACCCTTTCTCCTGGGTTCTGTTTCTCTGTTGCCCTGTTTCTTGGCTCTCTTAGTTTTATTGAAAGCCCATTTAGGATATCCACAAACAGAGAGGGCTTTCTGCACGTGTTGTTCTTCTTTCTCCTTTCCCTCTGAGTTTGTAGGAACCACTTGGGCCCTGTGTTGTAATGTCCGAATGACTCCAAGTTTGTGCTGCAGTGAGTGGTGTGAATCAAAAAGCAGGTATTGGTCAGTGTGTGTGGGCTTCCTGAAGACCTCTACCTGGAGTCCGGCGACTCCAGGTAGAGGTCATTATAGTAATTATAGTGCAGTATAGTAATGTATGTTAAATAATATTTCCATAATAAAATGTGAATACAATACAAATAATATAATAATCCTTTGTTTTTGTTTTCTTATGCTTTATTGTTCATATGCAGAACAGTGAGGGGAGGGGGCTGACAGAGGGTCTAGATACAAAACAACCTTCTGTACCACTTCCTCTTCTTCTTCTCCAGCTCCTCCTCCAGTGCTGCGTTCATCTCCTCCAGCAGGGAGCACCGTTCTTCTGCCCTCTTCACTTCCTGCTCCAGATCACGCATCCTTCTGCGCATGTCAGAGCGCTGCTTTTCTAAATTTTGAAGCAGATTCTTTAGAGCACTGTATCTTTTCTCCAGTATGGAGTGCTCTCCCTGGGACCTCCTCAGAGTGTCCTTCATCTCCTCAGAGGTCCTCAACATGGCCGCCTTGTCTTTCAGCAGTTCAGCTCTGCCATGTTTCTCCTGCTCCACCCCCTGCTGTAATTCATGGTTCTTTTCGACCAGCAGGGAGCACTCCTCCTCTGACCTCTTCAGTAGCTGCTGTAGCGCACTACATTTTGTGACCAGCAGGGAGCACTCTTCCTGTGTTGTTTTCAGCTCCTGGTCCAGTGCACTACACTTGTCCAACAGCAGGGAGCGCTCTACGTTGAGGTCTTCAGAGGTCCTCAACATGGCAGCCTTCTCGTTCTCAAGTTGAGCTCTGCCATGTTTCTCCTCCTCCACCTCCTGTTGTAGTGCACTGTTCTTAGTGACCAGCAGGGAGCACTCTTCCTGTGAGGTCCTCAGTAGCTCTTCTAGCGTACTGCATCTCTCCTCCAGCAGGGAGCGCTCTACATCCAGGTCCTGACAGGACTTCAGAACGGTGGCGTTGTCTGTCTGTAGCTCAGCACTGACATTTTTCTCATCCTCCACCTCCTGCTCCAGATCACGCATCCTTCTGTGCATCTCAGAGCGCTGCTTTTCTAACTTTTTCAGCAGCTTTTTTAGAGCACTGTATCTTTTCTCCAGTATGGAGTGCTCTCCCTGTGACCTCCTCAGAGTGTCCTTCAGCTCCTCACAGGTCCTCAAAATGGCGTCCTTCTCCTCCTCCATCTTTTGGACCTGTGTCTCTGTGTGTTGTATTTTCTGGAGCATCTGGACCTTCTGCTCAGCCTCCTCTTGTTGTTTTAGCTCCAGTTCATGAGAGAACTGTAGCAGAGCAGACGTGTCTGTTTTAAGATTGGCCAGTGCACGCTCCAGGTGAGAGTTCTGCTCCGTCAGAGCTGTATTCTCTGAAGATTTTTCCTGCAGTTTGGATTTCAGATCAGCAGAGTCTTTCTGGAGTCTCTGCTTTTCCGTCTCCCACTCTTTGGATTTTCTGCAGGAATCTTCTCGGATTTGCTCCAACATCTGTTTCAATTCCGTGACCTGTTTCTGCAGTGCCTCAGTATGACTGTCTTTGAACTGAAGCTGGTGTTGGTGTATCAGTGCTTCTCTCTCCTCTTTCACTGTGTCCAGTTCAGCTTTGAGGCCCTGCAGTTGCCTCTCATGAGCTACAATGATTAAGTTAATTTTTCTCAATAACTGTAGCTTCTCCTCCTCGTGCTGGTCACGGTCTCTCTCCCGAAGCTTCTTGAGCTCCTCCAGCTCTTTGAGCAGATGCTCCTCTCTGGCTCTGGCCTGAGCAGCTTTAGAGGCAGTTTGGAGTCTCCTGGGTTCTGGTTCTCTGTTGTCCTGTTTCTTGGCTTTCTTAGTTTTATTGAAAGCCCATTTAGGATATCCACAAACAGAGAGGGCTTTCTGCACGTGTTGTTCTTCTTTCTCCTTTCCCTCTGAGCTTGTAGGAACCACTTGGGCCCTGTGTTGTAATGTCCGAATGACTCCAAGTTTGTGCTGCAGTGGATGGTGTGAATCAAAAAGCAGGTATTGGTCAGTGTGTGTGGGCTTCCTGAAGACCTCTACCTGGAGTCCGGCGACTCCAGGTAGAGGGCTTCCTGAAGACCTCTACCTGGAGTCCGGCGACTCCAGGTAGAGGTCATTATAGTAATTATAGTGCAGTATAGTAATGTATGTTAAATAATATTTCCATAATAAAATGTGAATACAATACAAATAATATAATAATCCTTTGTGTGTAGAATCCCTCAGTCGTCCACGTAGAATCCATGGCAAAAGGAGAAATTTAATTTGTCAACTGGACAGAGTTTATTTGGTCGAATATGTTTCGCAGCTCATCCAAGCTGCTTCTTCAGTTCTGGTCAGATGCTGGTGGACACTGCTTTATATCTGTTTGAAGGGAGGAGCTTAATTACAATGAAAATTACTCTGAGACAACACATATTTATTTACAGTTTCTGTTAGTCAGGTGAGTCTATTCAATATGGATTACATTACATAAATATGTGTTGTCTCAGAGTAGTTTTCATTGTAATTAAGCTCCTCCCTTCAAACTGATATAAAGCAGTGTCCACCAGCATCTGACCAGAACTGAAGAAGCAGCTTGGATGAGCTGCGAAACGTATTCGACCAAATAAACTCTGTCCAGTTGACAAATTAAATTTCTCCTTTTGATAATAATCCTTTGTTTTTGTTTTCTTATGCTTTATTGTTCATATGCAGAACAGTGAGGGGAGGGGGCTGACAGAGGGTCTAGATACAAAACAACCTTCTGTACCACTTCCTCTTCTTCTTCTCCAGCTCCTCCTCCAGTGCTCCGTTCATCTCCTCCAGCAGGGAGCACTGTTCTTCTGCCCTCTTCACTTCCTGCTCCAGATCACACATCCTTCTGCGCATGTCAGAGCGCTGCTTTTCTAAATTTTGAAGCAGATTCTTTAGAGCACTGTATCTTTTCTCCAGTATGGAGTGCTCTCCCTGGGACCTCCTCAGAGTGTCCTTCAGCTCCTCAGAGGTCCTCAACATGGCCGCCTTGTCTTTCAGCAGTTCAGCTCTGCCATGTTTCTCCTGCTCCACCCCCTGCTGTAATTCATGGTTCTTTTCGACCAGCAGGGAGCACTCCTCCTCTGACCTCTTCAGTAGCTGCTGTAGCGCACTACATTTTGTGACCAGCAGGGAGCACTCTTCCTGTGTTGTTTTCAGCTCCTGGTCCAGTGCACTACACTTGTCCAACAGCAGGGAGCGCTCTACGTTGAGGTCTTCAGAGGTCCTCAACATGGCAGCCTTCTCGTTCTCAAGTTGAGCTCTGCCATGTTTTTCCTCCTCCACCTCCCGTTGTAGTGCACTGTTCTTAGTGACCAGCAGGGAGCACTCTTCCTGTGAGGTCCTCAGTAGCTCTTCTAGCGTACTGCATCTCTCCTCCAGCAGCTTTTTCAGCAGCTTCTTTAGAGCACTGTATCTTTTCTCCAGTATGGAGTGCTCTCCCTGTGACCTCCTCAGAGTGTCCTTCAGCTCCTCACAGGTCCTCAAAATGGCGTCCTTCTCCTCCTCCATCTTTTGGACCTGTGTCTCTGTATGTTGTATTTTCTGGAGCATCTGGACCTTCTGCTCAGCCTCCTCTTGTTTTAGCTCCAGTTCATTAGAGAACTGTAACAGAGCAGACGTGTCTGTTTTAAGATTGGCCAGTGCACGCTCCAGGTGAGAGTTCTGCTCCGTCAGAGCTGTATTCTCTGAAGATTTTTCCTGCAGTTTGGATTTCAGATCAGCAGAGTCTTTCTGGAGTTTCTGCTTTTCCGTCTCCCACTCTTTGGATTTTCTGCAGGAATCTTCTCGGATTTGCTCCAACATCTGTTTCAATTCCGTGACCTGTTTCTGCAGTGCCTCAGTATGACTGTCTTTGAACTGAAGCTGGTGTTGGTGTATCAGTGCTTCTCTCTCCTCTTTCACTGTGTCCAGTTCAGCTTTGAGGCCCTGCAGTTGCCCCTCATGAGCTACAATGATTAAGTTCATTTTTCTCAATAACTGTAGCTTCTCCTCCTCGTGCTGGTCACGGTCTCTCTCCCGAAGCTTCTTGAGCTCCTCCAGCTCTTTGAGCAGATGCTCCTCTCTGGCTCTGGCCTGAGCAGCTTCAGAGGCAGTTTGGAGTCGTAACATGACTAAGGCCATGCCCTTCTCGTCTTCCTCCTTAGACCTCTGTTGGCTTTGAGGTCCTAGCTGCTCCCTTTCCAACTCCTCCAGAGTTAGAAAGGTGTGGACCACCTGTTCAGATGGTCCGGAGGTCGGCTGTGGGTTGGTGGGTGCTAACCCCAGCTCCTCCATCAGGTTGAACTCCTGGCTGTAGAGGAGTTCGTCGTCTTCAGGACGGTAGTCGTACCAGTCTTTGGACATGTTTGCGTCTCTGAGTTGAGTCAGTTTGTCTCGGTCGAAGGCTGATTTGAAATGAGTTTGTACAGGGCGCGTGTCGCACCTACAAACTCAGAGACACAAACAGTCAAAGCTTAGTGATGTCATAAAGAAATGTTGTCAGGTGATCATTCCATATATGGGCATGAGTGTGTTGCTATAGTTACGCATGAATTCTAACATATAGCGGATGTATTTATATTGTTTATGAATGTAATTCATCATAAATTAAATCTGTTATTATTTTTAAACGGTGTCATATTTTAACATATGACTTTCAGCAGTACAACAGCAGATGAATCCCAATATAATTAAAATAACAATTTGAATTGCAACAACTAGAAATATACAGATGATTAAATTCTTTATGTAAGTACCACCTTGTTAAATATTTGGCTTCCCAAGTAACACCAGGGCTCGATTCACAATAAAATTGGTGTAAAACAGGGCTAAAAATGACCTAAATCTGGACTAAATCATGTCTAAACTGGCTATAAATTAGATCTAAACCCAGAAAATACAGACAGCGAATACATTAGCCTTTTAAGACATACATTAAATTGGTCTAATCAATAAATACAATCTATACCAGAAGAAACCCCCAGTCCCTGTGTCTCTATGGGGTAGTATTTTTAACTATGTATTTTAGACCTCTACAAACATGTTCTGAAATACATGGAATTCTTGTTTTATGTGTAGAATCCCTCAGTCGTCCAGGTAGAATCCATGGCAAAAGGAGAAATTCAATTTGTCAACTGGACAGAGTTTATTTGGTCGAATACGTTTCGCAGCTCATCCAAGCTGCTTCTTCAGTTCTGGTCAGATGGTGGTGAACACTGCTTTATATCTGTTTGAAGGGAGGAGCTAACTACAATGAAATTACTCTGAGACAACACATATTTGTTTACAGTTTCTGTTAGTTAGGTGTGTCTATTCAATATGGAGTGGGAGTGGGGGAGTAGTTAGCATATCCATTCAGGGCCATGATGGGTGTTTTCACACCTCTGGACCTGACCTGGCTAGCCCCGTTGTTTTCTCTGTTTGTTTTGATTTAGGTTTGAGGATAGAGTTATAGATGGGAGACAAATGATGTCTGAGACCTCCATTTCTGTTCAAGGAAGGATTCTCTTTCTTGTCAAAAATAGCCTCTTTAACTCCCCTCTCAAACCAGTTCTTTTCTCTGGCCAAGATCTGGACCTCGCTGTCCTCAAAGGAGTGGCCTGTGGCTTTTAGGTGGAGATGTGCGGCAGATTGCGGCCCACCCTGGTTTTCCTGTCTGTGTTGATACATTCGTTTGAAAAGTGGCTGTTTAGTTTCTCCAATGTAGCGCTCACTGCAGTCTTCACTACACTGAATGGAGTAGACCACATTGCTTTGTTTGTGGCTCGGTGTTTTGTCCTTAGGATGGACCAGTTTTTGTCTTAAAACTTAAAACTTAAAGCAATGGTCTATGGCGCTGTACCTGATTAAAAACGTGAATTTTGGAATTACTTCATTTTCAACATTTTGCAGTGGTCCAAAGTTATTCCTCACTTACCTTATGCATTCTGAGTGTCCTAATGGGAGTTTTGCCATGATGATAAAGCTAACAACAACTAGCATGCTAACACACACTTCCTGATTCTCAGACAATAAAACATTTTATAATTAGATGCAGACAGTACACAGCAGACTTATTTTGACCTCAAGAGCTGCTTATACCATATACTGTATCTGTAACAGGGTAAATATTGTTCAAAAATGGAGTTAGGTTTATTTATATCAATAATTTTCAAACAAATTAGGACAGAAAATGTTGCATTGAAATGTAAATAACTTTAATTTAATTTTTTCAGGTTTGCTCTTCGTGCTGCGAAGGAAACATCTGTAACCTCTGGGTCCCACGAAACGAAAGCAGCGCCATTTTCTCCTCCACGTCTCCTCTGCGCAGCGCGAGCAACAAGCTAACTGCTAAAGTCTTAACCAACAATATTATCATCATTAGTTTTATCAAGATTTGGACATTTACAAGAGACTGAAGAGCAAAAAAATGTACATATTTACAATTTTTTTTTAAAAGTGCACTACAATAACATACATTCTTACTGTGGGCGGGGTCGAACTCTCCACAGATATGACCTGTAATATCTCCTGTCTGTCACCATGGAAATATAGAAGTTTAGTTTCAAACTGTGGAACATTTCAGGCAAAGAATATCCCAATAGCATTTCATATTTATGACTTAATGCAATTTTAATATGTCTCAGTATGTAGCAGTGAGTGTTGTTATTGAACTACCTGTGTACAAATCTCTCACAATTCCACAATAATTTTTAAAACCTCCCAAGTAATATTAGATGTGATGTTTAAAAGCCTTTTCAAGCAAGAACTGAAAAGTAAACTTATTTTCAATCCTTCAATCAATGTTGTATTTGACAATATTAGAGGTTTCAGTTTCACAATTCCAGTTTACACCTCTAGAGGGCAGTAAGGCAACATGTATCGTCAACAAACATGACAATATAAAACATGTGATTTTCTTGTCAAATTATTGAAATTTTACTGTTTATTTATTTTTGAAATTATAGTAAATGCCTTTTATGTATTACAGCTACTATTAGTTTACTTTTCAGACAAAGTTTTATAGTTGCTTCAGTCTTGTAATCTTTTTAAATCTCAGCCTCGGTCAGTCACTCACTTTTATGAGAGCCACTCCTCTTTTACAACTCCTACATTCAATCCAAGGTTAATCAAATACAGCCATTAAATCTTATGTGTTATGATCTGCTCTGCTGTGAGGAGTCAGGGAAGCTTCATAAAATGGCTAAAACTTTTGCTAATTTTGTTATTTTTAGTAGTGTAGGTAAAAGGAAATGTAATACTGATATGATATTTGATTTGTAGGTCAATTTGCTGTAGCTTTTTCACACCTGGCATTACCCAGTCCAATTCAATTATTATTTTAAGACAAGAAACTTTTAATTAATTATACAAAAGCCAAAATCATATTTGAGCTCCTGAAATGATGAAAAATTAACTGTTTTTTCCTAATGTGAACAGCATTCATAGTAATAGACTTAACTTGACAATTATAGATATTATGCTACTACTACTACTATGACTATCACTACTACTACTTCTGCTACTACAAACTACAACACAAACTCCTTATGTTGTTACTATTACTTATTAATTTTCCACAATGGTCAAATACATTTTCTTTTATTTAGAATGAACAAAAGCTGAACTTGCACAAGCCAGCCTTGCAATATCTGTCCATGTACTTTTAGCCCATGTACTTTTAGCCCATGTACTTTTAGCCCATGTACTTTTAGCCCATGTACTTTTAGCCCATGTACTTTTAGCCTGCATTCTCCTTTAAGAATTCCCTTCTATCTCTTTGGTCGATCCCTGTTCAAAGTCCTTTTCAGAGTCCTCTTTGATAAGGTCGGCACTGCGGGCACTACCATCACTCCACTTTGGCACCACCACTCTTCACTGTCTGTACCTCTACCTTCTCCGTCTGACCTTCCCAAGATGGCCGACAACACGTACGAGAACCCTGACGGCGTGACCACAGCGGAGGTGATTTACGAAGAGCCCAGTTCTGGTATTAGTGACGCGGTCTACGAGGAACCAAGTGATATGGAAGTACATTATGAGAATACAGGACGCCTTATTGATATACCGGAGCCCCCATCATCACTCCCGCCCGAGCCACCAACAGGTATGTGGACAAAACTTCTATTAAACTGTTAAAACAAACACTGTTCCACCTTGTGATGTCATGTGGGAATACAGGAAGAGCTTCTCAGTGCTGTTTTTAAACTTTACACAGCTTCACTAGAATCATTTGGATAATTTCAGCCCTGGAATTGCCTTTTTCTATTGAACTAAAGGTAAATGTTGCTGTTAACATTAAAAAAACTACCGCTTCATGACATCACAAGACAGACTAATAATAAAGGATTACTCAAATTGTGAATGAAACAAAACACAACTCCAGGTCTGTTTGTGATAAGGTAACAACACAAGAAACCATTTAGTGTTATATAGGACCTTTAAACTGTCATATTTGCAGATTTATTGACCCGGTTTATGGTTAATATCTCTGGGCCGATCTACATGAAACAAAAACTGGCACAAAGTTCAAAAGTAAAAATTTTTTTTTTCACAATAGCTTCAGAAAGTGGTGCGTTTATTCAACTCCAAAGACTTGATTGTTGTCAGTTGAAAGGACTTTAAGATATAATTTTTAATTTTTTACCAGAATGAAAAAAAACCAACATGCTTTTATTTGAGCTTATTTGGCTAAAAAGTTACATACTGTGGCTTTAATGCATTCATTTGACATACTTTACTAAATTTCAGTATTTTTCCCAATTTTATTCAATCAATTAATAATTATTTGTATATTTTTAATTTAATTCAACTTCTCAATTTCTTGTGGACATGTTGTGAAGAATATTGTCGTTTTATAGTTGAGTCATTTAAAGGTGTATTGTGAAACTTTTCTGGTGGAGGGTCCGTCACCTTCTTGTTTCTATGGATATGTGATTGCTCTGTCTGGAATGTTCCACAGTGTGACATTAAACAGCTCTCCTTTACGTTTATTCAATTACAGGTGGTTTTATAGCTCAAAAATATCTAGAAAAACAGGAATTCTGACAGTGAGCGGGGTCGCCTCTCCACAGATCTGACCTGTAACTTGGTCTGGTTTGGTTTCCATGATGATAGAAAGGTTTAATGCCATACTGTGAAACATTCCAGACAAAGTACTAACATCTCCATGGAGAAAAGCTTTTGACGGACCATCCACCAAAAAAGTTACATAAAGCGACTGAATTCAGCCTTCTCTTTCCCTCTTAGACCGGAGACGTGGCAGTGCCTCTTCTTCTTCTTCCTCTTCTTCTTCTTCATCATCTTCTTCATCTGCCTCGTCCAAGTCTGAGAAAGGAAAAGAAGAAGAAGAAGAAGTGAAGGATCATGGGATAGAGGAGTGGACGAAAGAGGAGGAGGAGAAGCTGGAGAGCCAACCCGTCACCATGGACCTGTCCTGGGACCACAGGGACAATGACGAGGTGGATACTGGGGCAAACTCCCGTAGATCTTCATCCTCCTCCTCCTCTTCATCGGCTTCAGAGAAAGAAAAAGAAACCACGAAGGAGCGAGACCCCAACCAGCCCCAGATCACACTGTTTACAAAGGTACGATCTAAACCACACAGCCTCTGCTTAAAGCATCTTTCTACTCTATGTTAAAATGTTGTTTCCTCATCACAAACAGACCTGGAGTTGTGTTTTGTTTCATTTACACATAAAATACAAATCCTGCATATTCTTTTCTCAAGCAAAAACACCCCTTGTGATGTCATGTGGTAATACAGGGAGTGCTCCACTGTGTTTTTAAAGAATCATTTGGATGATTTCAGCCCTGGAGTTGCCAATATCTACTGAACTAAATGTAAAAGATATCTGTTAATCTGCCACGAGGCCTGTCCATATACTGAGAAAAACAGGTTAAGGCCTTTTTCACATATTTCAGTTTGTGTATGTAGTGTTGTAAATTAAATACAAAGTCATTTTATTTAATCTGTTTCCATTAATAGCCTTTCATTTACTCATTAAGTTGATAATTTTCCATGTTCACCAGAGTATCACAGAGCAGCACATAAGGGCCCTGCCTGTTGGAGATTAGATTTACAGCCATAAAAGTGGTGCAGATTCTCCACTGAAGTAACTGCACAAACCACCCGCTGTCTGTAAAATTATGTTTAGTTAGTACCACCATAAACAATCAGTATTATCATTTTAAATCATTTCTTTTCATAAAAATACAACAGAAACACCAGAACTAAATTTAAAAGATGAGAATAAAAGATAAAAGATGTTGCTTTGACCAGGTCTAACAAGAATGAAATAAACCAGGCCAAAACCAGGACTAAACCAGGGCTGAGTCAAGTCTGACAAAGGTCTAAACCTGGACTAAACCAGGACAAAATCAGGACAAAACCAGGACTAAACTAGCACTAAACCAGGATTAAACTGGGACTAAACCAAGTCTGACAAAGGTCTAAACCAGGACTAAGTCAGGACTAAACCAAGTCTGACAAAGGCCTAAAATCAGGACTAAATCAATCCAAAACCAGGACTAAGCTAAGTCTAAACCAGGTCTAAATCAGGACTACACTAGAACCACACCTGGACTTAACAAAACCTGAATTAGATCAAACTAAGCCTAAACCAGGACTAAATTAGAACACAAAAGGCTCCAGTTAAATCCTATGCACCATTAGCTGTACGTACACCACTGTTTGAGAAGCCCCGGTCTATTTCAGGCTCCACATGTGGGAGGGTCTCTCACGTGACGGGGACGCAGCTTAGTTCCTTCTAAATATAAATAAACATCTCGCTGGTCAGAGATGAGACAAGCTCCTTTTGCGTGTCTGACATGCATGTGTTTATTCCGATGAACATCCTCACAGCTAATTCTGAAATGTTGAAGTTCGATATATCGCTGAAGTAAATATAGACGATAAACGATAATATTGAAACTGATTTATGCCACTGACACAAAAACCAAAAAGCAGATTTAAACCACAAAAACTATTCTAAATGTACAATATTGTTAAAAAATCATGAGATGCAATTAATAAATAAATAGCAGTATGAATAATGAGTTGTAGAAGTTACTAAAGGTGCACTGTGTAACTTTTCTGGTAGCCTGGTCTCCTTAGAAACAAGCAGGAGACCCCATCATGACAATTTACAGGTGAGATCTGTGAAGAGGTGACCCCACTCACAAAAAGAATAGATGTTTTTTAAAGGATTTGAGGAATAAAAACACCCACAACTGAATATAAATGATATAATAATTTGTTTAATACCATTTTGTGGAACATTACAGGCAAATCTATAGCATCTCCAACCTGAAAAGTTACGCAGTGCATCTTTAAGTTAACTTTTTACAACTTAAATCTTATCATAAAAGTTTCCAGTTGTGCAAAGAAAAAGTGCACATGATAAATAGTGAACTCCAAAAAATCTTGTTCCAGCTTTCATAGATTGAACGATAAGTTGATATATTAATTATAGTATAATAATATATATAAGTATAATAAAAGTACATCATATGAATGCATGATAGAATCCAAGGTCCATAAGTTATAAAGTTAGGTCATAAATTTTACTCTTTGATTCGAGATTGCCAGTGATTTCATGTGGGTGTAAAAAAGGATACAGGTTATGATAGGAATGTTGCATCATTCTGCCTTCACTTCCCCAGTCATTTTATTAGTGATATCTTTTTGATACGTGAAGAAAGTTATTGGTCAAAATTAGTTCTGAGCAGGCCTGCATAAAAGTCAGGAAATTGTATTATCTTTTATGTCTCAACTTTATATTCTACGGTAGTTTTTCTCATACATAATAATACCTGTATAGTGTCCCAAAATCCTAAATTAACCTGCCAATTTAGTAAAAAATTGCCCTTTACACAAAAATATATGTAGTTAAAATGAGAAATTTCATTTGCATGACCTCGTACAGCTCAACAGATATTGCTAATACTAAATTGCTAATAGAAAATCTTGATTAAGAGTCCAAATTATGTTAAATCGGCATGTTATTTTCATTTGTTTTCATTTTGTTTATTTTGGCCAAAACTCCTCAGATCCAGGTCAAATCCTGATCTCATCAAATCTCTGAAGCTCAGCAGGGCCGGGCCGGGTTAGTTTTTGGATGGGAGGAGCTGATGGGGCAGATTGGCAGCCTCTCCTCTGTCAGTCTGTCCCAGGGCAGCTGTGGTTACAATAGTATCTTACCACTGCTGGGTATGGAGTGAATGAAAAATGCGCCAAACTGAGCTTTGAGTGTCTGGAAAAGCGCTTTATAAAACTAATGCATTATTATTATTATTTATTTGTTTGTTGTGGATCTCTATTAGTGCAGTAAATGTCACTCTTTTTCCTGGGGTGAACTTTTTAATTTCTTTACGCCATGAATTAGTCTCCGTTAGTTACTTGAAATGCCTCGGTATTTGACACTTGATAAAAGCGGTGACATTATAAACCCGCTCAGCTCTGACTGTCGTTCTAACGTTTCCTGTTTTACTCACACTCACCACCAAGACTCAAACTCTGCGTGATGCTGTTCGCTCCAGTGACTCCAGATGATTCAGCGTCATCTGGTCCTATCGTCTGAGGCGCCTCTTTACCTCCCTCCTCCCTCTCTTTCCTCTATGTGCTTTCTCTCTCTCTCTCTCTTTCTCACCCTCTTCTCTGTCCCCTATCTCCTACTGCCTGTGTTCTGTCTCTCCCTCACTCGTTTTTTCACTCTCTGTTCCTCCTCTCTTCTCCCCCTTGCTTCTCTGCCTTATATTCCTCTCTCTCTCTCGCTCTCTCTCTCTCCTATTTCTTTCCCTCTCCTTCTCCTTCCCCTTCTCTCTCCTCCCCCCTCTCTCCTCTCTCTCTGTCTACTCTCTCTCTCTCTCCCTCTCTTCTCCCTCGCTCTCCCTCTCTACCCCTCCCCCCTCTCTCTGTCTCTGTATCCCCCTTCTCCTTCTCTCTCTCCTCCTCTTTCTTCTCTCCTCTCCCTCTCTTCCCCTTCTCTCCCCTTCCCGCTCTCTCCTCTCTATTTGTCTACTCTCTCTCCCTCTCCCACTCTTCTACCTCGCTCTTCCTCTCTTCTCCCTCGCTCTCCCTCTCTTCCCCTCCCCCCTCTCTCTGTCTCTGTATCCCCTTCACCGCTCCTTCCCTCTCTCCTCCTCTCTCTTCTCTCCTCTCCCTCTCTCCCCTCTCTTTCTCTCTCCCCTCTCTTCCTCTCCCCCCTCCTCTCCCTCACTTCCCCTTCTCTCTCCTCCCCCTCTCTCCTCTCTCTCTGTCTACTCTCTCTCCCTCTCTTCTCCCTCGCTCTCCCTCTCTACCCCTCTCTCTGTCTCTGTATCCCCCATCACCGCTCCTTCCCTCTCTCCTCCTGTCTCTTCTCTCCTCTCCCTCTCTCCCCCCTCTCTCTCTCCCTCTCTTCCCCTCACCTCTCCTTTTCTCTCTCCTCCTTTCTCTTCTCTCCTGCCCCCTCCCTTCCCTCTCTTCTCTCCCTCTCTCCCTTTCATCTTTCCATGCTCTCTTTCTCCCCTTCTCTCCTCTCTCTCTCTACTTCTCTTCCCCTCTCCTCCCCTCTCTCTCTCCCCCTCTTCCCCCTGCCTCCTTCCCCCTCTCCTCCCTCTCTCCCTCTCTTCCCTCGCCTCCCTTTCTCCCTCTCTCCCTCTCTCTCTCTACTTCTCTTCCCCTCTCCTCTCTCTCTCCCTCTCTCCCTCTCTCTCTCTACTTCTCTTCCCCTCTCCTCTCCTCCCTCTCTCCCTCTCTCTCTCCCTCTCTTCCCTTTCTCCCTCTCTCCCTCTCTCCCTCTCTCTCCTCCCTCTCTTCCCTTTCTCCCTCTCTCCCTCTCTCCCCCTCTCTCTCTACTTCTCTTCCCCTCTCCTCCCTCTCTCCCTCTCTCTCTCTACTTCTCTTCCCCTCTCCTCTCCTCCCTCTCTCCCTCTCTCTCTCTACTTCTCTTCCCCTCTCCTCTCCTCCCTCTCTCCCTCTCTCCCCCTCTCTCTCTACTTCTCTTCCCCTCTCCTCCCTCTCTCCCTCTCTCTCTCTCCCTCTCTTCCCTTTCTCCCTCTCTCCCTCTCTCCCCCTCTCTCTCTACTTCTCTTCCCCTCTCCTCCCTCTCTCCCTCTACTTCTCTTCCCCTCTCCTCTCCTCCCTCTCTCCCTCTCTCCCTCTCTCTCTCTACTTCTCTTCCCCTCTCCTCCCTCTCTCCCTCTACTTCTCTTCCCCTCTCCTCTCCTCCCTCTCTCCCTCTCTCCCTCTCTCTCTCTACTTCTCTTCCCCTCTCCTCTCCTCCCTCTCTCCCTCTCCTCCCTCTCTCCCTCTCTCTCCTCCCTCTCTTCCCTTTCTCCCTCTCTCCCTCTCTCCCCCTCTCTCTCTACTTCTCTTCCCCTCTCCTCTCCTCCCTCTCTCCCTCTCTCCCTCTCTCTCTCTACTTCTCTTCCCCTCTCCTCTCCTCCCTCTCTCCCTCTCTCTCTCCCTCTCTCCCTCTCTCTCCCTCTCTCCCTCTCTCCCCCTCTCTCTCTACTTCTCTTCCCCTCTCCTCTCCTCCCTCTCTCCCTCTCTCCCTCTCTCCCTCTCTCTCTCTACTTCTCTTCCCCTCTCCTCTCCTCTCTCTCTCCCTCTCTCCCTCTCTCTCTCTCTCTCTCGGGGTTTATTTTTGGACAGTCACGCCCCGCTTCGGTACAAACTGCACCCCGGTCACACTTCACACTCACACTCTCAGAGGCCTGGGACTAAACCAGAACTAAACCAGGACTTTCCTTGTGCTACTATGGAACCAACTGGACTAGACCTGGCTCGGACTTTCTTTTAATTTCACTTGAGGAGTTTGATTTTAAACAATGACGGATACTGGCGACAAAGATCCTGAAATTGAACTTTTTGTCAAGGTGGGATTTTGAACAATTTCCAATTTATAATTACATAAATATACATTTTTAGTTATAAAATGACATAGTTTTACTCTATTACCAACTCAATATGAACTTGGATTGTCTTTGTTTTGGTTGGTGGCCCCTTTAAGATACATGCCTTGTTGTTGTTGCCGATTTTCCATGTGTTAACCTGACACCCACGTGTGCTCTCAATCTCTCCTTTTCTCTCCCCTTATCAATAAATTACGATCAATGCGTTAATTTTGACAGTGTATAATTTGAAATACCTCTTCCCACCAGAACACATAACACAACTGGGTCAAACTTGCATAAAAACTGATATTAAAACAGCTTATATGGCCTTAAATATGACTCATGAAGCTTGTAAGGAAATAGTTCTGCAAGTCTATAGCATTACCGTATTTTTTGTAATTTTGTGCATTGACATTTTGGTGCAAAGCTCAAAGTAAATATCAGAATGGGCAGTGAAGCAGCTAATGGTGGAAGTGTTGTGGATTATTCATGTTGGACCCAGGATCTCATTACAGTCTCCTGTTGCAACTTTGTACGCACACAAACAATGCAATTCTACATGCGTCATGTTATTATCATATGAAAAAGTATTTTGTTAGTAGCAGTAGTAGTAGTAGAAGTATTAGATGTAGTAGGATTGGGTGTATTATAGTAATTTTCATGCACACAGTCATCAACGTATATGGATTTTCAATGTTATTTTTAAATTTTGAAACACATGTAAAAAAAAACAACGTATAAAATGCAAAATTCTGCAACTGAAATTCTGAATGAAAATAATTTAAAGATGCACTATGTAACTTTTCTGGTGTAGGGCCTGCCATTTGGTATTAAAGTTACCCATACATTTGTTCCGTTATGGGTGTTGTGCACCTTTAAATGTAAATGTTTTTTCATGGTTAAGTGAGAAATTCAACTGCGTTTAAAATTCTAAATGTGATTAAACTATTTTCCATATAGTAAAGGAAAGTATGTATGTATGTAATGGAAAGGTCTTAAGAATTTTTCCTGTAACTTCAAGGCACGCACATTTTCTTTTACCTTTTTCACGAGTAAAAGTACGTTTTTATTGTTTACAAGGTCCTAAAGAGTAGTATGAAGTTTACTGAAGTAGTACTACGCTGCATAAAAGCTTGGCCAAAATTTAAGATATAAACACTTAAATCTATCAGAAAATGACTTAAAAGTAGTGAAATTATCTGTCCGTGCAGCAAGGTAATTTAATTTGAAAAGTTATCTTAAAATAAACTACCTCTAGACTAGAATTAAAGAGTCTCCGGTCTAATAATAAATCTGAAAACAAAATGAATATCAGTGTAGAAAGTACTCGTAGTGTTTTATATTGATGCGATCAGTTTCTGCACACACATAGCGCTTGGTTAAGATATCGTTCTATCTCTAATTACAACCACAGATTTTTCTCACGACAACTACATCTGGTACTACTACGATTTCTACAACTTGTACAACTACTGTTACTTTTCCTACTGCAGTGTGTGTAGAAGCTGATCACATGAAGCACATCAACAAAAAGTGCCAAAAAAAAGTGAGATCAAGATGAAATGACATGGAATTAGAATTATTTACAAGTAAAAATCAAATAAAATGTAGAATAAAGCAATATAAATATATATAAGAAGGATGATATGATGATTGACAGGGCATAGGGTTATCTGTTACATAAAGGTGAGTTGTTGTACAGTACAATAACAAAAAGTTACACAATGCGCCTTTAAAAAAAATAACCCTGTGTTTGTTATTATTGTTTTTTGTTTGCGCAGGCAGGGAGTGATGGAGAGAGCATTGGAAACTGTCCGTTCTCACAGCGTCTCTTCATGATCCTGTGGCTTAAAGGGGTCGTGTTCAACGTCACCACGGTGGATCTGAAAAGGTGACGGAGCTCTCATAGAGTTACACTGGACACACGGGAGAGGCCGGAGCACTTAGGGGCTTGTGTTACCTGCGGGGAGGAAGCAGTGTTAAGGTCAAATGATGCTGTGATTTAACCAGGTCGGGGCTGTTAGCTGAATAATACAAGAGACGTGGGGTTTTAGTGGGTCACACCAAAGAAAAACTCAGAAAATTAAGATGCTAAATGATAATATAACATAAACAGGACACATTTTTACCTTTTTACCTACTGTGCGTGTGAATGACGGTGGTCGGAGGGGCCGATCTGGAGCTCCTTCCTGTCTCCTTGATTTCAGAGGGAGTGATTGACAGGCGGATTAACCAATGAGCATGCTCCGTTCTCATAAAAACAATGTCGGGAGTGAAAAAGGAAAAAAAAACAACAACGCGGAGACAGTCCTCGGTGTAGATTTTTGCAGAATTGACAATCAGAGAACCAAACTATTACTTATTTATGGTAAAAGAAGAAGTAGATATGAGAATTTTGGAGAGACACATGTTCTAGACCCTTCTGGATTTGAGCAAAAGTAGCTTGATGGAATGAATAATGCACTGTAAAGCGCTTTGTGTCTTTGAAATATACTATATCATACGTAATAATTATTTTTCTTGCCAATAGAAAACCAGCAGACCTCCATAACCTGGCCCCTGGGACACACCCTCCGTTCCTCACCTTTCAGGGAGAAGTCCTCACTGATGTCAACAAGATCGAGGAGTATCTGGAGACCATGCTGGCTCCACCAAAGTACGCCTCAAATACTAAATATTAAACTAGGAACTGCATTACTGGACTATATTGTTAATTGTTTATGTTTTCCTCAGATATCCACGACTGGCAGCAAGAAACCGTGAATCCAACACAGCCGGGATCGACATTTTTGCGAAATTCTCAGCGTATGTCAAAAATACTCGGCCCGATAAACACAAAGGTAAAATAATGAATTACAGTCGTAGTGCAGTAGTGGTGGTAGTAATAATCATAGCAGAAAGAGTAATAACAGCAGTAGTATTAGCAGTAAATAGTAGAAGTAGTATTGTAATAATATTGAATCTACTTTAGTAACATTTCAGTTGCTTAAATAAATAATAAATTAGAAAATAGTTGCTTAAAGCTTGATCAAAATGCTTGGTACTGTCTGTAAAACGTCTGACTGAAATGTCTTTATTATATTATTACATTTTTTTCCTGTGTAGGTTTGGAGAAGAGTCTGAACAAAGCTCTGTCGAAACTGGACGAGTATCTGATCAGCCCTCTGCCCGACGAGGACGACTGTGGACACGAATCCAACAGAAAGTTCCTGGACGGAGATGACCTCACGCTGGCAGACTGCAACCTGCTCCCAAAACTACATGTGCTCAAGGTTAAACTATAATATTTTTTAAAGTTATATTTATGATTAGGTGTAACATTACAACTACTGGAGAGAGCAGCAGGGAATATTGTCTTGCACAAATCTCATATTGTCTGCAAAAAAAAAGTTAAGGACTTAAAAAATGGCTTTGAGATTTGAGATTCAATTAGGATTCTGTTTGTCCAGGTTTAGTCATGGTTTAGTCCTGATTTAGTCCTAATTTAGTCCTGGTTTTGATCTGGTTTAGTCCTGCTTTTGATCTGGTTTAGTTTTGGTTTAGTCCTAAATTAGTCCTGGTTTTGCTCTGGTTTAGTCCTGGTTTTGCTCTGGTTTAGTCCAGTTTTTTTTCTGGTTTAGTCTTGGTTTAGTCCTGGTTTTGCTCTGGTTTAGTCCTGGTTTTGTTCTGTTTTAGTCTTGGTTTAGTTCTTAATTAGTCCTGGTTTTGTTCTGGTTTAGTCCTAGTTTTGCTCTGGTTTAGTCCTGGTTTTGTTCTGTTTTAGTCTTGGTTTAGTTCTTAATTAGTCCTGGTTTTGTTCTGGTTTAGTCCTGGTTTTGTTCTGGTTTAGTCCTGGTTTTGTTCTGGTTTAGTCTTGGTTTAGTCCTTAATTAGTCCTGGTTTTGTTCTGGTTTAGTCTTGATTTAATCTTAGATTACTCCTGGTTTAGTTCTGGTTTAGTCTTGGTTTAGTCTTGGTTCAATCCTGGTTTTGTTCAGGTTTTATGGGGTGTTCCTGTTTGCAGTAATCAATATCTATCAGATGTGATTTAGACCTGCTTAAGTCCTGGTTTAGTCCAGCTTTAGTCCTGGTTTAGACCTGGTTTAGCGCTGGTTTAGTACTTGCTTAGTGCAGATATTATGGAGTGTCCTTGATATGCCATAATCAGTATATATATTAGAGGTGCTTTAGACCTGGTTTAGTCCTGATTTGATCCTGGTTTAGACCTTGTTTAGTGCTGGTTTAGATCTGGTTTAGACCTGGTTTAGTCCTCTTTTAATGCATCTTATGGGGTGTTCTGGTTTGAAGTGGTATATCAGTCTAAAGAGTCAACATTAGTTTCCATCTTTACTATAATAAACATATTTTTTCACAGTGTTTTGACTTACCCTTTTATACATTTATGTCACTTTAGGTCGTGGCGAAGAAATACAGAAACTACAGCATCCCGTCCGAGTTCAGAGGAGTGCTGCGTTACCTTAGCAACGCCGGCAGCAGAGACGAGGTCACCAACACGTGTCCCGCTGACGCAGAGATCGAACTGGCCTATAAGGACGTGGCCAAGAGGCTGGGGAAATAAAGAGGATTTAATTTAATTTAAAAAGTTCATATGACGGGTTAAACTACTCAAGATTTCACTAAAACACAGTCAGCTCTATTATATTTAAGATTTTACAAAGAAAATCTTGTTTAGTTTGTTCTACTTATTCATTTAGATGATGTTTATCATTTTTACTTCCTGGTTGGAGCTAACTGGTAACTGTTACCTAGCAACCATAATGTTAACAAGAGCCAAAACTTGTCTAAATTACACAATAGTTATGATTAGATTAATAAAACACTTTCATTTTGTTAAAGATGCACTGTGTAACTTTTTGTTTGGGAGTCTATCATCTGCTTGTTTCTATGGAGATGTCATTGCTCTGCCTGGAATGTTCCACAGTGTGACATTAAACAGCTCTACTTTACATTTATTCAATTACAGGTGGTTTTATAGCCCAAAAATACTTAGAAAAACAGGCATTCTGACTGTGAGCGGGGTCGCCTCTCCACAGATCTGACCTGTAACCTGGTCTGATTTGGTCTCCATGAAGATCGAAAAGTTTAAAGGCATATTGCAAAACATTTCAGACAAAGTAATAACGTCTCCATGGAGAAAAGCATTTCATGGACTCTCCACTAGAAAAGTTACACAATACACCTTTAAATTAATTTTTAAACTGTCAGAAAAAATAACAGTTTGAACCTTAATTTCACGTTGTAATTTATTATTTTATTAGTATAGGTAATCGTAACTATTGTGTAATTTATTTATTTTAGTTTTGGCCCTTGTTAACAATATGGTTGCTAGGTAACAGTTGTGTGCCCGTGTCTAACCAGGAAGTAAAATTGTAAACTTCACTAAAATAAAAAAAAAAATTAGTCTAACCTGTCATATGCACTTTAAAGGTTCACTGTGTAACTTCTAAGGTGGAGTGTCCGCTACCTGCTTGTCTCCATGGAGATGTTATTGCTTTGCCTGGAATGTTCCACAATAGGGCATTAAACATATCTCCCTCGCATTTGTTCAATTACAGCTCAAAAATACCTTAAAAACATGAATTCTTCCCATGTACAGGCTTGCTTCTCCATAGATCTGACCATTAAAGACTATTTCCATACTGTGGCAAAACCGTAATATCTCCATGGACACGAGCAGTGAGCAGACCCAGCACCAGAAAAGTTACACAGTGTGCCTTTAAAGAAGATGACCACTGGAACATTTTATTTTTTGTCTTCGGGTGCGTTCACACTTCTCCTTTTTTGGTCCAAATGTAGACTTGGTTTGGTCCTGCTCTAGTCCTGGTCTAGTCCAGATTTTGATCCAGATTTAGTCCCAGTTTAAGCCCAGTTTTGATGTGGTGATTCTTGAAATATTTACAGATATATTTTTATTTTGATAGAAAAATTATCAATCTAAATATTAAGTTAAGTTAAGTGTGACCAACTAACCTTATAGCCAGAAGGTTTTGGGTTCAAACCTCAAGATGACAGAATAGAACATTTGCAATATGATTAAAACTGAACTTTTTGGTAACTTTGGTGGTTATGATACAGAAATAATATTACGTGTTCTTGTAATTGTCCTGATATACTGTATGTTCCAACCTAAAATTCTAAAATGTGTCCTATTTTTTGTGAATTTTTGAGTATCAATACTTTTTCAGTACTATTATTTTTTGTCAACCCCATTTTTAACATTTCAGTATTGTCTTGAAACTGACCTGTATTGCTATATAACTGTTTTCAACCCTGTTTTTCCACTTTATTTCTTCATGTAGTCAATTTATCCTTGTACTACCCTAAGTAAACATATTTTTTTTCAGTACCGCATAGTTGTAATTCCCTTGCTGATGTGATTTATTGGCTGTATTCTAAATTGCAGAGCTGCAGTAGCCAAAGTAATGAATCTTATATAGGACACTTCCCTGTTATTTTCGTGTCTATAGCTTGTTGTATTCTTTTATAATCTAACGGAATAATCTGATTTCCTGTGAATTTAAAATGCGTTTAAATGTGCGCTGTGTAACTTTTCGGTTCAGGGTCCGTCACCTGCTTGTCTCTTCGGGTATGTCATTAAACACACTGTGGAATTAAACATTTATTCAATTACAGGTGGTTTTACAGCTCAAAAATACCTAGAAAAACAGGCATTCTGACTGTGAGCGGGGTCGCCTCTCCACAGATCTGACCTGTAGCTTTGTCTGGTTTGTTCTCCGTGAAGATAGAAAGACAACGCATTTGACGGCCCCTCCGCCAGAAAAGTTACGCAGTGCACCTTTAACAGATCTTGTATTAAGCTGTTAAAGGAAAAAAAAACCCTATTTTCTATAGTAGTGGTTGGTTTTGATTCTAGAGTGCCTTAGTCCTGTGCTTTACTTCTAAACCTGTAAATTATATATGTTTAAATGTAACTTGGATGTAAAAGGTAACTTATAAATAATAGAGAGGTACCTAACTGAGATCAGAACACTGTGTAAGACATGCTTTTCGAAATCTGCAACTATAGAACCAAGAGCTATTGTGTATATGATGATTATTTGCGTAATAAATTTATTTTCTCACATATTTGTCTTTGTAGTATTTGAAACTATTTATAATATTGAGTAAATAGGGTTTACTTGCATTAACTTGGCCTCATTGTTATTGTATATGCTCCAGCCAGAGGTGGTAGTACTTTTTTTCATTTTTATTGAAGTAACAGTACTCTTACTTGAGTTAAAGTATTGGTCAGTCTTCCCACTGTGACAAAAACCTCATGGTGACAATATGAAATGATTGAACATTTGTGTTTCTTGCAACGCTCCTTCAGATATTATTTCGTATTTTTCATTTTTGTGTCTATATCCTTTGACAATACCAGCTATTTTGCATTATTTAATGTTTTGTCTTTTGAATTACATTAACTTCAAATTATAAATCAGATGTTATGTCCCAACAGTTTTTTTTTAATCTCTTACTCTCATATTCTTGTACAAATATTTCTATATACATTAAATTGTAATTATATTTTCCAAACATATCATGCATAGCAGCTAACAAATAACTTCTGGAAAAAGGGATAGGAAAATATTTGTTTTTTTTAACTATGAAATCACAATGCATTTACTGTAATGTACGGAAAATGATGCTAAAATAAATAAAT